>OW026358.1:115786897-116986897 GCA_932273835.1 Sarcophaga variegata | reverse complement strand
TCTGTTTGTGGTCGTTATGCTAGTGTATCGCACTACTATAGGTCCCGCCACTCACGTATGAAATTAACGCACACAACATGAGTGTTATGAGAAGCTAGGCCGTAAAGCTGACTGAAGGATTGTAATGGCCAATTATGTATGTATGTATGTATCCATAAAAAAGTTTAGATCTAATGTCCACAAACGCCACACCCTCTGTCCTCCTTCCCATAACCTATTTGCATAATTCCAACAAACTGCACTGCATTAGTTGAGTGCTGGTTTAACAAAAAAAATCTTACTTTCCAAAATGCACCACCACTCAGTATTATTCTTCCTAAAACGAATTAAAAATTAAATTTTTGATTAAACACTCTTGATGCTTTACCCATCAAACGGTTTGCACTAATAAATGGATATTCTCTCTCTGCCTTAGTATTTGTTTAAATGTCAATTGAAATTTATTGCCGCAAATTCAATACCTCGTTATTGACCAAAAATAAATACAAATAAGAGGATTTCATATGGCTATTGAGTTAAACGCTATGCCAACACAACTTACAAAAGCTGGCAACTTTAGATTTACATGCACAAGGCTTTTCGTCCAATTCAATATTTTGTTACTGGTATTCATACTATTTGTGTCCACCGCACTGGTGGTTCATACGCACTGTATGAATTTTTTTCAAGAATTTTTAATTTGACATGTTACCGCATAATAGTAAAATAATAAAAGAAAACTCAAACAACTACTTCATCTGATGTCAAGTCAATATTTGTTTATTTGTGAAGCTATTACCAGCTTGTTTTGTAAATTATAAAGGATTTTATAAATTGGTTGACAGTTGGCCAGCAAAGCTAAATGCTGTGTGTTATAATGTTTTATTGTTTAATTATTAAAACCATTACAAGGAATAATAGGAAGAAGTTATAATTGAGATAATTTATTGCAAAATAACTTGTAACGTGTGTAGTAATGTTTGCTGATTCTTTTTCTTTTATTTCCTTGCAATTTATTTTATTTACCGTCCACCCTCCCATTTGGCTTAAGCAGTGATAACACGGACTGGGGAAATTGAAATTTTATAAAACTTTTCAAATTTTCTCCATAAAACGTGATCATATTAGTTATGCTATAACCGCGATTATACTCACATACAGACACAATAAAATAAATACATTTTGATATGTACTAGTCGTTGTGAGATTTTGTGATTGGGAGTTTGATTGTAAATTTTCTTTCTATAAAAATTAAATACTTTGCAATGAGGAAAGTATTGCAAATGTTTGTAATTTAAAATATGTTTGCCTGCAAAAGACATTAGCCATACAATTGAAAAGTTGGCATTTTAAAGTTTACATATGTCCCATCTGCGTTCAAATAGCACAACTTTAGCCCTCTGTTTAAGTGTTAAATTTCCTTGCACATGCATAAAATTCACCCCTAAATTGTCATACTCCACCACCTTCATTTGGTAATTTAAGCAAATACCTTTAGCGGTGCTATCCACCGTTCCACTACTGCCACAACCAATTAACAACCGAAATGTGTTTGTCGTTACAATTTATGCCTGCCATCATCTGCATAATATGCTGCAAAAGAAACTTTTACCATAGAATTGCTGTTGTTAGTGCAAAAACGTAATAAAGGTAATGGCAGCAATAATTTTTGGTCATTTACAAAAAATTATTCAAAATTTATTTAATCGTCCTCTTCTCATCTATACTTTCCTCAAAGAAGCTGTGTTGCTCTGGCAGCACAATGTCATGGGGCACAAGAAATGGTTTAGGAAATGGCACAAATAATTTTGAATGTTTAATTACAGCAAAAGGGCCAGAAAGGTGCCAGTGCTGCTGAGGGTCATTGGAAAATATTGCATAATAATGTTAATTATCTTCCAAGCAATGCAGACTTTAATGTGGAATGAAATGCTAGAATGCACAACACACGAAGAACACGAAATTATAATTTCAACTTAAATTTTATTTAACTTGAGTACCAATGGTGGTATATGTACCACATACATAATTGGTCATTACAACCCGTCATTCAGGATTACGACATAGCTTCTCACACCACTGATGTTGTGTGTGTTAATTTGATACATGAGTAGTGGGACCTACAGTTTAAAGTCGACAATTTTTTTTTGCTCTCAGAGTTTTTGCCAGAAATTTGCCGAGAGAAAATCACCGAAGAAATATTTTTTTCATATTTTCGTTTTGATGTCTGACCTGGGGTTTGAAATGAAGCCTCACGTCTAATAAGCCAATACACTACGTACTAGATTACGACGACTTATGTATGGCGCTATAGGTACTAGTATCTGCCAATTGATTGATTTGTTTGTTTAAATCCCAACCGACATAAACATAAATGCGTGGAAACAATGTCAAATACTCTATTGAAATATTGTTCCAGTTGCATTAGAAGTGTCGTTATCTATAACTAAGGTTTAAGAATCGGGAAAGTCAGACAGGAATAATGATTGCATACATTTATTTTTATTTATTTATTTATTTATTATTAGTCATAGCACAACAAGATAATAATCTTATAAATGAAAGTGCTATGGGAGTACATCAAAGAAACAAAATAATAACAAATCATTGAATATATATGTAATGAAATGTTTGAAATAATGTATAAATAAAAATGAATAAGAACGTGTTAAAATCACGGGAAATAGCAATCGATACAAAAAAAGGATAAAAAATGAATATATGTAAAAAATAAATTAGGAAAACTACAAAGAACAATATATACAAATATAAAGAAATATACAAACAAAGTAAAAATATATACATATACTAAGATACAATGAAATTTAAAGATATATTAATTAAAAAAATTAAAAATTAAAAATAATCATTAATAGAAATAGAGAGAAAAAAATTCCAACAGAATCGGTCATTACAACTATTCAGCCGGATTACGAACTAGCTTCTTTCACCATCCATGTTCTATGTGTTAATTTTATACATGAGTGGACTGATCTACACTTTAGAGCCGACTCCAAACGACAGATTTTTTGAGAAACTTTTAGTGGGAATTTTATTTACTCACAGGTGGAGGATTCGCTGAAGAAATATTTTTTGATATTTCGTTTCGTTCAAAATGTCTGAGCTGTGTTTTGAACCATGGTCTCATGTTTAATAAGTCAACACACTACTTACTGGACTATGGCGACTTACAATTATGATTTGTTTTACTTAATTTCCGCCCCGATTTCAATACTAAAACATTTTAGTTCACTTTTGCCTTTCTTTTTCTTTTTCTATTTCTAAAATTTCTCAGTTTGTATGAGAACAATCATCCTTTTTGTTTATATTGTATTGATAAATGCAACATCATAGCTGCAAATAATTTGCATCTCGTAACTTTTCTCGTCACTTTTCAATGCTTTAAACTTTTCTTCTTCAAAGTTTTGAATTGTTAAGTTTAAGTTGTTTTGTTTGAAATATTGAATGTTTAATGAAATGTAAGTTTCTTTGCACATGAAATCGATAATTAAACGAAAAACCAAACCAGAAGTTTAAAACAATGACGTTTTATTCATACGAGTGTTTATATCATGCGAGTAGTTTTAATAGTATATAAGTAATCTGTATTATGTTTTTTGAGAAAGGAAACAAATAAAAGTTTTTAAAGAATTTTCTGTAAGCAAAACTATGGGATCCATTACTGTAACTATGAGGTTTTTCTTTAAGAACTTCTTCGCTTTTAATTAAACAAAGTGTCTGTAAGATGTCCTGAAATCGCCGTAGTCTAGTAGGTGGTGTGTTGGCTTATTAGACTACGGTGACTTCAAATAGGTCGTTTAAAAAATGCATCACCAGTTTGGCACATAGCACTGTCCTGTTGAAAGTTCATGCCATTGGAATCCTGGCCAAAAGAAATGGGTGAAATTAGACTCACAATGCTCGCCGTGATGATAGTGATGTCCAGAACAACATCGTTTTGACGCTGTCAGTCAAAACTTCACACCTCTGTAAGTCTTTCAAGATGAAAATTTAACGCTTTAAAATTTCATGTGGGTTAGTATCGTGCCAAATTCAGCAATTTTGTTTGCTTGCGGTCCCATTCATCCAAACATGGGCCTCATCACGAAGGATAATTTTACTATAAAGTTGGATCCATTTTAAAATTAATTGTAACAAGATGGCAAAAGACACTTTTTCAAAACTCTGTTTGTAACTTTTGCATGTTGATCATCCAGCATAGTCATTAAAAGGATAGAGAATTCTTATTAATTAATTTCGAGCCGCATAAAATTAACTAAAAAACCTAAGATTTGTTAAGAATTTTTTTTTTCGACCAGCTTATTCCCTCAACAAATTTTATATCCTTTGACCAGCTTCTTCTACATGTCGCTCTCCATGAACGGAGGGCTCTCTTTCTATTTCAATTCAATTTATTTTTTTAATTTAATTTTTTATTATTTATTGTCGGCATTGTATACCAATTTCGAAAACTCATCTTGTACAAGAGCTCAGGGTGAGGAATTCAATATTGAAGCCATCATGTGCAATATATTGTGCAGACAACGATTGATTAAATCTTGAAGTTTGTTAGACTCAGGTTGGTCTCGATTTGCTCTTGAAAAAGACTACATTCTTAACATTCGTATCGAATGTTTATCAATGCTTATCAATTAATATAAACAAGATAAAGAATACAAAGCCTTGTAGTACTTTCCTTTTAGTGAGCAACTCATTATCACTTTTTCTTCTTTGATGGAATACTCTACAAGGCACTCATCCTACCCGTGCTTGTTTATGGCGCAGAGGCATGAACCCTATTAAGCACTGATGCAGCAGCCTTGACAGTATTCGAAAGAAAAGTCATACGTAAGATCTTCGGTCCACTGCGAGATGGCGATGATTTCAACATCTGATCTGACAGTGAGCTGTATGAGCTCATTAACGACATAGACGTTGTGCATCGTATTAATATCCAGCGGCCGCGCTGGCTCGGCCATTTCGTTCGAATGGAGGAGGATTGGCGAGTAATTGAGTCGGCGAAGAGGACGACCTTGTATTCGTTGGAAGGACCAAATCGAGGAAGCCCTGTCATCGATTGGTGTGACCAACTGGCGTAGGCACGCAAGAAGTAGAGGGGCCTGGAGTGATGTGTTGCGGCAGGCCGAAATCCGTTAATCGGGTTGTTAATGCCCAATTAAGTAAGTAAGTAAAGTCTTTAATGGTATTTTTTTGCTTCTTTTTTACTCCAGAGGTGTTGTAAATTTCTGCCTTTGTTTTAATTTAACTCTACTGTTTTACGCAGTTTTTTCACTTTCTTTGCTTTTTAATAAGAGAAGAAAATACTATAAAAAGCATAAAGCTTTTTATTAACAATAGCAGCAACATGTAAACAATATTAATTACCATTAGCATGAACGTATAAACAGATATACACATACGAACATACTACATGCAATCATTAATTATTTCGAGCATTAATTTATGCTAAAGACGCTAAGGAAGATTACTTTTTTCTCTTGTATTGTATTTTCTTTCAGAAATTAGGAAGAGGGAAGCAATAGCGACTGAATAAAGCGTCTCTCTTCAGACTGTTCTCATTTTCTTTAAGGGGACATATTATTTGTGTATGTATTTGTGTGTATATATGTATATCTTCGTATGTACATTAATATTTATATTCCTTCTTTGGCATAAGCAAGAAAAATACAAGGACATACTGAACTGTGTGTGCACATTTGCTTTAACAGTACCATCTATTTGCTTCAAATTCATGTGTTATATGTGTTTGTTGCTTTGTATATATTTATAGTATTTCTTTGTTGTGCCCCAACAAAAGGTAATGTTCAATGGCTTAATGAATACTATACTTTGATTCCAAAACTTTATATTAAAGGAAAAACTTAAAGAAAATTATAAGAATAATTTAAATACACAGAATGCGTTCTCAGCAACAGAATAATAACTTGTATGTTAACTGCCTGCAATTAAGAAAAAATGAAGTTTTATTGAAAATAAATGTTCACTTACTTGGTTGTCGAATTTTAAAACTGTGGACAGACGGAAAACTAGGGAACTACTTAAGTTCGACAAAAGAACGGTTCACTGTCTAACAGTACTATTGGTAATTTCACTGACAAGCTTGTTCTGCCCCAATGGGATTACTGCAGAAGCTGCCTGGATGTGGAGGAATCGGAATCGTAATCGGTACAACACCTTTTATGTGAGTATCCTGTATTTCAAAACAGACGTCATCAGTTTTTGTGGTCACAGAACATTTGAAGATCTGGGTATTGTAACAAACGTGCCACTGAAGGATTTGGACGGTTTCATCCGGGGATCGGGATATTTACAATACACCATTATCGACTGGGTAAAACAATAGGCTATATGGGTCACTGGCGAACCTAACCTAATGTTCACTTTGTTATAAAAGCAATGAATAAACTATTTCTGTTTAACAACACTTTAGTTAAACTTCTTACTGCTGCAGACACAAATGATTAATTCTTAGAAATTTGATTTGTAATTTATGCGACAGATACAATAAAATCTGATCTGATTAATTGTACATTTGAAAACATTGAAACAATTTTGGAAACGACTTTTTGGCATACTGTTGATCTATTCATATTCTGAACAGTTTGAAATCTCAATAATTTCATAGACCCACTCAATTTTGAATACCGATAAATTGATTTGATATGACATAATAAGGGACATAGTATACTAAAATGGATACTAAAATAAAATTAAAATAAAACATTGGCTTTAGAGAAATAATTTAACTAAAGTTTAAAATGTTTTTTTTTTTTCATTTCGCTTTTAGTTTTTGTTTTAACTTTAATTCAAAGCAAATTTGGTCGTTTGGCTCCGTAAAGTTGTTAAATCGTAAGGACAGTATAGATTTCTGTTTAACTGGAAAAAAAGGGAAAATGAGAATATCGTAAGATATTCATATAAAAGAGAAAATGAAAATGAAACTGAAACAAGGACAATGAATTGAACTCTTTGACATAAATACCGGGGAATGTCTTACGGTATAGTGTGCTATAAATAAATGACAAGGAAATTAATTATGAATGAAATTTCTTTCATACTACACATACATACTCTACATGCTACGCATACATATAATTTTTGTGGATATACTCACATATATGGATAGGTATGGGTTCCTAACAAAATAAAAGAGATGAACAGAGAAAGATTTAAAACGTTTCGCCAGCAAAAAACAGAAAATTTTCAAAGGCAAAACATTTTAAGCCACGATTAGATTTTTAGAGTTAGGTTAGGTTAGGTCGGAGTGGTAGCTCTGATATCAAAAAGCTCACTTGAGCACGCATAGCGGTCTGTTGTGATGCCATAGGCGAACGCAGTCTCTGTATTGACCAAGTTCTACCAAAATCAGGGAAGAGGAAGTAGTTGGTCAGCGCAAGTGCTGCACATCAAAAGCCTGACTACCCTACACTGGAAAACCAGCCACAAAGTTTGATAAACGAAGCTATAGCCTTGACATCAATATATGAAAGCTCCGTTAAGCTGAAAAGAAATGGGGAGCCAAATAACCTATATCTGCACCTCGCAAGAGATGGGCACGGACAAAGAAAGTGGATAATAGTCTCGTCTTCCTCAGCGGATCTGCGCCCACGGCAGAAGACGTTAAATGGGAGCCACATCCTTTCCGCATGTCTACGCATAACACAATGACCTGTAAGCATGGCCACTGTGATTGAGAGGATGCCACGATCAAGTTCAAGTAACTGGTTGGTACGCCTTCTATCTATCAAGAGTCAGGTGAGTCTAGCGGTGGATCAGGACTCTTCATTGAGCCAGGATAGATTGGCGTCTCGAAAGAATTTCCGCGCAATGACCAACGTAACGAAGGCAAGTGCATACACAAGTCGATTGAAGAGGATTCCGGAAGGAGTACACCAGCTCTGGCGAGCTCGTCGGCCCTGCAGTTTCCAGGAATGTTACTATACCCGGGGACTCATACCAGTGAGAAACTGAAGCGCCAAGAAAGAAGGTCGAGACAGCGGCGACATTCCCCAACGATGCTGGAGGTATTTGCAACACTTGACAGAGATCTTATGGCGGCCTGACTGTCAGAGAACACCGAGACGCGATTGAAAGGAGCATCGTTGACGATCCACTGAGCGGTAAATGGCCATCATCTCCGCCTGAAACACGCTACAACAATCCAGCAGTCGGAGAGAGATGCTTAGGTCGAGATTCCCAGAGTAGACTCCGCTACCAACCCCATTGTTGAGTTTAGAGCCGGCTGTGTATACATATATCCAGTAGTTCCGGGAGGACGATCGTGTTAAAGATTTTTTGGGTTATCCACAGTCAAAAGGGATCGCTCTTTAGTTAATATTTGCTGTTTTTTATGTCGTATTTTTTTTTTTCTTTTATTGCTGGAGTCTATCATTCAATACCGCTATTTCCGGAACTTTCCAAAATTATAGAAATGGACATAAACTTCCATCGCGTTAAGTATCTAGACTCTACACATATGGTCAATGAAACGCAGTTCCCGTTCCAGTTGTGGTCATTCAACTATTTGTAGTGAACTACACTGCAACTTTAAACATCCTCAAAATTTCCGCCACGGCTTCTCTAGGTGGAGAGCATCTCATTTTCATGGTTGAAACTGAAGAAAACCTCACAAGAAGAAGTATAACGAGGTCATATAGCACGATATCTGTGGCCAGTTCCCGTCACCTACATGAGAGATAACAATGGCCTCAAATCTCTCTTGAGGGATATCCGATGTGGCACTCCAGTTTTCACTCTTATTGACCTACCTAGCCGTCTACCTTTTTAAGGATTATTAAATTCGTAACTTTAATTTGTCGAATATTCACAAGCAATTTCTGAATCATTTCGTATTTAATCTTAAATATCCTTTGAAGTCTCATTTCGTCTGTACTTCAATGATAAAAGGCAACAAATGCATCAAATGAAAAATGGCAAAAAATAGCTGAAGAACCCTTAAGTGTACGTTGTTGCAAAGTGCAATCAAAGAGAATTATACTGCATATCGCCTAAAGCTGTAGGCATTTTTTAACAGATGAAAGGGAAAATATTCGCTGCCTGATTAAAGCAAATGAAGTGGAAAGTTTTCAAAAAAGAGTTTTCAGGTAGTAAAAGTGAAAGGAATTTTTTAATTAAAGTGTAACTAAAAGGAAACATTTTATGACGTTTAAAGTGGTAAATAAAGTATTAAAATCTATTTAATTTTGCTATAGAAATGTCTGTAAATCTACAATATTCCAAAGCCGTTCAGTCTAAAAGAGTTTAAGCAATTTCAGAAATAAAGTTTGGAAAATGACGTTGTCCAGACACTCACTGTCAGTGGCTAGCTAGGTCGATGATTGCTAACTTCTTTCAACCTGTATTGGATGAACCACATGTAGTTTCAACAGGACGGTGCTACGTGCCATGCAGCTCATACCAGATAGGATATTCTGCACGAGCGAATTGAGGGCATGGTCATCTGACGTGGCGGTAAGTTGGGCTTTCTAAGTCGCATGTGCATGCAAATAAGCCAGAGGTCCTTAAAGCCAACCATCAGCTTATTTAAATCTAATATATGTGCTGAAGTTCCTAAACCATCAGTTATTTTGCTCTTCGTTTGTCCATCTATACGATCACTTCTCTCATGTGTTATAGTTTCAGATAGAACACGTTGATATTCGCTTGATAGTAGATATTGGTAATGATCAGTGTTCAACATATGAGGCGTCCGAGCGGACAATTCGCGTGATGCTGATCAGTAGAGTGAGCACTGGCATGTATATGATGAATGGAGATGCTGAGGATGTGAGTTAGACAAGCAAGTAACGCAATAGTCTACTACTATCGATACTACTTCATTCGACATCCATTCGAAGAGGAAGGAATGAAAAATTGAACATTTCGACTGCGGTCCACGATGCTTTACTTCACACATAAGGGCATCGGTAAAACTTGTAAACGAATAAAAAATTTCGCATGATATCTCACAAAATTTAACCATGTAACAACGTGTCAAGATGTTGAGCTAAAGCTGCAAGCATACTTCGCTCATGGCGAATCTTGATATCATCGGCTGATACTGAGTAGTCTCCGATTTATTTTCAATAACGTCGAAGAAATCCATCTGACAGTGATATGCAGAAATCTTACTGCAACCAGAAAAGCTGTAATAAATAATCAAAGTGTTCTAAAAAATATGTTTAATATTGCTGAAACGGACTTTATCCGTTAATTACATTAAAGGTTAAATATGATTTTTGAAATGTGGCCACCACACCTTATGCATACAAGGCAGAATTTTCACAAACTTTTTTCGAAATCTTCTAATTTTGATTTGGTTTATCGATGTAGAGAAGTAACCTTACATAACCCATTAGATAACAGTCCAATATTAAATCCCACGATTGTGATGGCCAATAAATTGAATCATTATGTAAATTAAATCTTTTTATTTGAGCAGCATATAAATTGCAAATTATTTTAGTGATGCTAATCAACCCCATAAACTGAAATATTTTAAAACAACACAAACATAAAAGGTGGATTAATTAACAAATTTTAAATCATATACTGGAATATTTAAGCCAAAAGGACGACAGTTTTAGATTGCAAAGGAAAATCCCTTTTTGAAAAATATAATTTTAAATGCTAAAAAGGAAATCATGTTAATTTTCTTGATAAAACCTGGAATGAGTAAATTTACAATTCAGAGATAAAAATCAGAAAATTAAATTTTTTCCTACAAAAGACTTTTGATTTAACAATAACATCCCCTTGTTGCTCATCATATTTGCGCAACCGTAAAGTAAGATACGCAAGAAAAATATGAAAATGTCAATAAGAGAAGAAAGCCGACCTAAGAAATTAAGTTAAAGAAATTATGGTCGAGGAACAGACCAATAAAATAATATTCTTTGTCTTGTTTTTATTTTTATTTTTCTGTTGAAATTGTCTTACAGTAGAGTAAAAGTATATGCCACACACCAAGTGCTTTATTAAAGCGACCTCAGAGAAAATGGAGAGAGAGAGCGACTTCAGATAAATATGAAAGAAAACTGATGAAGTGTACTACAAAAAAGCTTTAACTTTTGCTCTGATGAACAAATAAATAAAAATATTCAACGAATAGCCGACCCTCTTCTTCAATAATAATATTTTGTCCTCACTTCCAGTTTTTCCATGTTCTTAAGGTATTTTTCTGATTTGTTGTCTGTATTGTACAGCTTTTTCTGTTGCTTTTTTGCTTTCTTTTAAATTGAAATTTTTTTAGTAGTGCTACTGTATAAATCAGAGATGCAGAAATATTGTGGTTAAATGATTTTTAATCTGAAATTTCGATTTGTCCAGCAAGAAGAAAAATTTCAATTATTAATGGAGCTTAATTTCTGCTCTATTTGGATACTGCAGTAAAGTTTAAAGTTCTGAAATATATTTCGTTTGTTTGTGTAATCAGTCGGCACGGTTACCGGCGAAGCTTTTTGACTCCGTTGGCAATGAGTTGTAAGAGATTTGTGGCAAAAACTCTGAGAGCTAAATAAAATTGCCATGAAAAATTTCACAAAAATCTGTCGTTCAGAGTCGACTTTAAAGTGGTCCCGCCACTCATGTGTAAAACTAACACAAGAGTGGTGTGAGGAGCTAGGTTATAATCCCAACTGAGGGATTGTAATTATGTTTGTATGTATGTCTCGTAATCGAGCAGTTAAGAAACAAAGCCTTCTGTTGACAAACAAATCGTATACTCGAGGTTTTATATTGATCATACCATTGCATGGAAGCTTTGCCAAGCAGTTAAATCTATTCAAAGAGTGTTTGAGATAGGAATTCCACATGTGATTTATTGTCCATACCAGAGATCAGCAATAAGTATTCCAAAAAGATGAGTGGAATCGAATTCATACTTATTTTAATATTATACTCATACAACTCATTTTCAAAGTTTGAAGTACTCATCGTACTTATACTTAACTTATACTTATACTTATACTTAATCATACGTATGATTTTGTTGACTTCGACTCTCCATGGCTCAACATTTACAAGAATTACAAAGTAAGTGTGATTCGCGTACATACACTACAATACTCACTAGAAGGTTATGTGTTGGCTTTGCTTGATGTTTTTTCTTTTTTCATTTTATTGTAAATGTAACAACAACTAAGACTGTAAATTTCGATGAATGATTCGAGGTTTCCAGTGTGGAAAAGGCAAGAACTATAATAATGGCATGTGTTGTACTTCATAATTTCATTTTAAACAATGAAGAGTGTTCTGGTGTCATAAACATTGATCCTGGAACCGAAAGTTTAACACAGATTAATACTTTGTTACCCAATGAAAGCGAAACAGAGGAAGCAATGCTCAAACGTGAACGACTTACTGTTGTGTTATCAGCTCAACGAGAAATTAAAAATATTATTATAATACTTTTATTTTTCAAAATTCTAATTTTATGTATTAAAGAATAAAAGGCACAATTCAGTAAGTATTAAATTAATAGTAAGTAATAAAGTTATGGTAAATAATAAAGATATTAAAAATAATATTTTCAAATTCATTTATTGGTCGCTTCTAAAGCCTCGCGCAATTTTCTTATTTCTTGCAACTTTTCCTGTTCCAACGTTATTTTTTCTTTTTCGCATTTTAATACATCTTCCAATATTTTTTTATCGGACTCACTTTCAGCACGTAAAAATTCGAGAACATCTTCAATAGCATCTGTACTCTCATTTGTTAAATTGGAGAATAATGAGTTTAGGGAACCATCCAAATAGAACCATAAACTTCATCGAATTGCTCGAAGTAACCCCACTTTGTTGCAGCCTCCCCTGTTGTGTTATTTCGTTTTTTATTCTCTTGTAAGTGGTCATCATATTTAAATATTTGCGTGCTATGTTATCTCGAGAAAATAAGACATTTTCATCTTTTTCACGCATTTTTGGAGCACCTGCACCCACAAAACTGTACGTTTTTTATTTTTCGACGAGAATTCTGGCTCCATTGAAAGCCGGCAATCCAATAGCAGCTTTTCATGTTCATATGTCCATTTAGCACTGTAAAAAATATATAATTAAATAATTTTATTAAAAATGTAATTTTTCAAATAAAATTATTTATTTACCTTTCTTTTTCCGCCATTGTTTATAAAAAGCATAACCAATTTAAATGATGCACTAGTTGCGTTTATTTGCTTTGCAGCTGAACAATTTATGACTTTAGGAATTCAATGCATTGTCAAAAGTTGCGTTTATGAATATGTGACATTGTCGCACTGCAATGCAACCTGCGTTTAGGAAAGCAGCCATAGGCTGCAGTTAAGAGATGGGTGTTTGACATCAAGGATGTATAATTTAGTATGTTCATTGAAATGGACATCCTCCCGGGCCTGGCAACCTGTGAATAAAAGACAATTATTATTCTGTGTTCGTTTGAGGAGTAAGAGTAGTGTTGGGTAAGAAAAAAATATTTAAATACTTGAGTGAAACTTTAAAACTAAATGGATCCCATGACCAACCAACCAAGCGTTGAGTCTTGTGCTATAAGGGAACCTTTTCCAATGTGGATTACATTTATTTGCAATGTGGTGGTATATAAATCACCGCCAATCTCAATAGACACTGGGATATTTTTATAAAATTCAGGGTCAGCCAGGGATATTCGGCAAAAATTCTCCATGATGGCTGGATTTGTTTCCTGGGGTATAGAAATTTCGGCAAATTAGACTCAACCTTCATACAAATTTCATAACAAGATGAACCCATGTTCGGTTCCATCTTAACTTTAACATAGGTCTGATCTTCAACTTTGAATGTGATCAATTTTATGTCCCGAACCACTGATGCAGCGATGGTAGATGTGCCTAAGGTGGGGTTAAGGACGACCCTCATCGGTCTACCATCAATCTGGGCCATGGCCGTTGGGATAAATGTCTTCGCTGATGTTGGCATTATCAAAGGTGTATTTGTGGTTGACTTTGTCCGTGATGCGGGTATTGGCACTGCATCTTTTTTCGCGATTGGTTTTGACGATGTTGCTAATTCCTTTATAATGCGTTCAGGCCCATGTAAGGTGGTATGCTGTTTACCATTACACTTGTTACATCCAGCGGAACTGGTGCAATTCTAAATCAAATGATTCCGGGCCAAGCAGTTAACACAATAGTGCAAGTTGAGCGCATTCTGATACCTTTGGTCTAGATTTATTTGCTCGTATCTACGGCAGTCGCTTAAGCGGTGTTTGGCCTTACATATGCCGCAACCAAAATGGCGTTTTGGTTGACGCTTTTCATTTTTTCCATTGGGTTTGGTTCGAGATCCATTGCGGTTGAAACTTCCACTACGGTTGTTGTTTTTGGGTGTCATATTCTGTGTAAAAGAAATTATGTTCAAATGAAATGAAGTGTAATGAATGTGTTAGTGGGTTAGACTGTTGGGGTGAAGGTTTAGTTATGAATAATAGTTATAAGTGGATAAGTGGGTAAAATGGGTTAAAAAGGGTAAGTAAACAACTAAATGTTATTTGGATTATACTAGAAGTGTTAAACTAACTAGTGGGTACAATGATAACTTTTGTTATTGGCCGAGTTAACGTTCCAGATGATGTCAGTAGTATGTTTATGCCGCTTCTCGACCAATTATTTCATACAAATTTTGGAGCATGCATAGCTGTAAAAGAGTAAGAACATTACAGAATTGTTAAATGAATTGTGTGCGATCGGTCTTTGGGTTTGTAACATGTATTATGAAAAGGTATTGCTTTTTAATGTGTATGTGTGTGTGTGTGTGTGTTAAAATTTGTGAGAATGCATATCTGGAAAAGAATTAAATCATTTTAATTTTAAATTTTTCCATACAAATTTGGAATCATACCTGCTTTTTGTTGGTCCTTTCATTTGTATTGCTTTGCAAACGAATGACTGGACGGACAGAATGAGTGCGTGCACGTTTCCTCATCTACATCCCAGAGTATAGAAAGACTGTAATGTGAAAATTTATATACGTATGTATGAATGTTTGGACGGACAGAATGAGTGTGTGCGTAACATATAATGTGGATCTACACCTATATAGTTGTTGTGTGTTTTTTATTTTTTTTTTTTTTGTATATTTAATTAGAAGGATCTTTAATTTTAAATGTGATAAGAAAGGGTAGGTTGGTTGTGCGGTTATTTTTTATTTTTTGTGTGATTTAATTAGAAGGATCTGTAATTTTAAGATGGTAACAAATTCTTGACACGCACTGCTCATGATCACAGGTAGAAAAAATAGAAATATAAACTAATAAGAAAGGGTAGGTTGGTTGTGCGGTTGTTTTTAATTTGATGAGAAAGAAATGTATAGCTTTTTTTTCACGTATAAGTATAAGTAATATCTGTTTTCACTAATTGAATTTACTGATTGATCTACAACACCCCAGAGTATAAATAGACTTGTTTTAAGGATTTAGATTTTTTTTTTTTTTTTTAGTTTTACTGTTTTGAATGAATAAAATTATAGAATAAAGGGATTAATTAAAACAAATTAGTTTTTTATTTTTTGAAAATTTTATTAATTTCTTTTTTTCAGATTTTTACAGATTTGAATTTAAAAAATACGTTTATACAGATTAAATAATTTAAGGTTAACAAATATTGTGTATAGAATGTTTGACATCGACAAATGTCAAAAGATTGTGAATAAGTATTTTCACAATAATACAAACGTATGTCATATTAATACATATAAATGGATAATTTACATAATTACAAATTCTTAATTCATTTATAAGTTTCATAAATAAATCTATATGCTCTTTATCAATCTGATTACTATGTTTTGTTAATAAATAGTTCTTCCAATTCAGCTGATGTTACCATTTTTGTTCCCCTTCTTTAAAAATTTAATAGTATGTTGTGTTAGTGCGGGACGATGTACTCTGAATTATTTCATTTTAATTTATATTTATTGAATAAAAATTTTAAACACAAGTGCCCACAATTAAATGTATTAAATTTTTGTTTTCGTTCATAATTATATTCAACAGGAAATTTTAAGTAGTTGACAATCTCAAGTGGTGGTTGTAAGTTTCCAAAGCTATCAAAGTATTCCTTATAGTTGTGGTTTTTATAATATGCTACCCAATGTGTTCCCATACCATTTGAATCATCTAAATTAACAATGCCGCATTCTTGTTTGAATGGCTTTTCAGGTAAAGAATCACGCATGAAAACACCCCTAAAATGTTTGAGATGTCTTCCATATTTATTCAAATCCAAATCTGTTAATGGGCGATTGGGAAGGTTATCTAATAGTTTTTTGGAGCTGGACTATAATAGAGACCATATCCAGTTTTATATGGTTTGAGGTACAACCCTTTACCCATTGCAATTGATTCCATATATCTATTATGACGGTTAGCTTCAGCCAATTGTTCTTCTACAAACACTTATTAATAATAAGCAATTGGATAAAATTTATGGTTTTAATCAAGATGTAGACGGTAGTTGGAGATATGGCAAGGAAAAATTAATATTTAATAGAGATAATACTATGCAGATAGGGAATATGAAATTGAAAATGACGCCTGGATTATTTGAACTAGTATTTCATAAAAAACCTCTCCATTATTCTAAAAATGATTTGAAAAAATATAAAGAGATTTTAATTAATACCAATGCACATAAACGTCGCTATGAACCTAATGAACAAGTGAAAGGAACACGAGCCTTCAAATATATACGAATAATTAAACGTTTATTCGAAGCAACAACAAACATTTTAACAAAAGGCAGTGGTTTAATGCTAAAATTACAAAATAATCTGAAATCAAATTACATACATTGGGATGATCCTAATGAACTAGTTGACAGACTACGTTTACTTCTTTCATCGGAAGGTTCTGGTCACAACAATCATCAAAACGAAATAATCTCTATTATCGAAGAACTTAAAGAAGCTAACATAATTTATTAGAAGAGTGAAAGAAATGTCTTATATTAATAAATTTGGAGAAGGTTTTAATAAATATAACCATAAAAACAAAAATATCGTAATCGAAAAACATATAACACAAATACATGATGATCTAGCTGATCAAATAAACAATTTAAACATTGAGGTAGAACATGTATACCTAAAACATGGTAATGTCAAAAAAAAAAATAAAAAAAATTAAAATAAAATAGACAAAACCAAAAAAGTAGATCGTTATCAGATATAAAATAGATCGTGAGCAGATACAAAGCAAATCGTGATCAGATGTAAAGTAGATCGTGATCAGATACAAAGCAGATCAAAATCAATATCAAAAAATTAACATACTGAAATCATATAAATTGCTGTATATATAGGAGATCGTCTTGATTTCAGCTATTTTTGCGAAGAGGTATAAAAGTAACGAAAAAATATGTTATAATCTACAGTCAAAACAAAACCCCAGCCAGTGTAAGATGAGAAGAGGATTTGTAAACAACTTAATAAATAAAGTACCTGTTGAATTACATCTACCTGGTTATCAGTTTTGTGGACCTGGTACAAAACTTGAAAAACGTTTAGCAAGAGGAGATAAGGGTATAAATTTATTAGACGCAGCTTGTAGAGAGCACGATATTGCATATTCACAATCAAAAGATATAGACACAAGACATCAAGCAGATCAAATATTAGCTGAAAAAGCCTGGCAACGAGTTAAATCTAAAGATAGTGATATTAAAGAACGTGCTAACGCTATGAAAACTAAAGTGAAATTTGGATTAGGTTTGAAGGAGCAGAGACATAAGAAAAGAAAAGGAAAAATGAATAAGTGTAATAAGAAATTATTCACAGCTACTGTGAGAAAAACTTTAAAACAATTGAAAGAACAGAAACCCCTTGATATAAATGATGCTGTTAAAATAGCTCAAAAGGCTATTCATTCAAATTTTAAAGGGAAAAAGCGAGCAGACATTATAATACCGAGAGTTATACCTGTACCGAAAATTGGAGGATTTCTTCCACTTATTCCCGTACTAACAGCATTGTCAGCGCTTGGTGGTTTGGCAAGTGGAGGATCCGCTATTGTCAAAGCAGTAAATGCTATCAAAAATGGAAAAGAACAATTGGCTGAAGCTAACCGTCATATTAGATATATGGAATCAATTGCAATGGGTAAAGGGTTGTACCTCAAACCATATAAAACTGGATATGGTCTCTATTATAGTCCAGCTCCAAAAAACTATTAGATAACCTTCCCAATCGCCCATTAACAGATTTGGATTTGAATAAATATGGAAGACATCTCAAACATTTTAGGGGTGTTTTCATGCGTGATTCTTTACCTGAAAAGCCATTCAAACAAGAATGCGGCATTGTTAATTTAGATGATTCAAATGGTATGGGAACACATTGGGTAGCATATTATAAAAACCACAACTATAAGGAATACTTTGATAGCTTTGGAAACTTACAACCACCACTTGAGATTGTCAACTACTTAAAATTTCCTGTTGAATATAATTATGAACGAAAACAAAAATTTAATAAATTTAATTGTGGGCACTTGTGTTTAAAATTTTTATTCAATAAATATAAATTAAAATGAAATAATTCAGAGTACATCGTCCCGCACTAACACAACCTACTATTAAATTTTTAAAGAAGGGGAACAAAAATGGTAACATCAGCTGAATTGGAATAACTATTTATTAACAAAACATAGTAATCAGATTGATAAAGAGCATATAGATTTATTTATGAAACTTATAAATGAATTAAGAACTTGTAATTATGTAAATTATCCATTTATATGTATTAATATGACATACGTTTGTATTATTGTGAAAATACTTATTCACAATCTTTTGACATTTGTCGATGTCAAACATTCTATACACAATATTTGTTAACCTTAAATTATTTAATCTGTATAAACGTATTTTTTAAATTCAAATCTGTAAAAATCTTTCTCATCAAATTAAAAACAACCGCACAACCAACCTACCCTTTCTTATTAGTTTATATTTCTATTTTTTCTACCTGTGATCATGAGCAGTGCGTGTCAAGAATTTGTTACCATCTTAAAATTACAGATCCTTCTAATTAAATCACACAAAAAATAAAAAATAACCGCACAACCAACCTACCCTTTCTTATCACATTTAAAATTAAAGATCCTTCTAATTAAATATACAAAAAAAAAAAAAAAAAAATAAAAAACACACAACAACTATATAGGTGTAGATCCACATTATATGTTACGCACACACTCATTCTGTCCATCCAAACATTCATACATACGTATATACATTTTCACATTACAGTCTTTCTATACTCTGGGATGTAGATGAGGAAACGTGCACGCACTCATTCTGTCCGTCCAGTCATTCGTTTGCAAAGCAATACAAATGAAAGGACCAACAAAAAGCAGGTATGATTCCAAATTTGTATGGAAAAATTTAAAATTAAAATGATTTAATTCTTTTCCAGATATGCATTCTCACAAATTTTAACACACACACACACACACATACACATTAAAAAGCAATACCTTTTCATAATACATGTTACAAACCCAAAGACCGATCGCACACAATTCATTTAACAATTCTGTAATGTTCTTACTCTTTTACAGCTATGCATGCTCCAAAATTTGTATGAAAAAATTGGTCGAGAAGCGGCATAAACATACTACTGATGTCCGTATATCGACTACTCTGTTTCGTCCATCAGAGCCAGTGTATGTTTTAATGACTCGACCGAGTAACCATTCATTTGGAGGTAAATTGTCTTGTCTGATAATAACAATATCATCTGTTTCAACTTGACGTTGAAGGTTCTTCCACTTGTATCTCTTGTGAAGCTTATTAAGATATTCATCTTTCCATCTTCTACAAAAGTTATGATGTTGAATTTTTAACTTTTGCCATCTGTTTGCCAGGGTTAAATTTTCATTGCCTACGTCGGGTTCTGATGGGGTTAAATTGTGTGATCCAATTAAAAAGTGTCCTGGAGTTAAAGGGTTAAGATCCTGTGGGTTCTTGAATTCAGGCACCCTTCCATTCTCGCGAGAAGTGTGGCTAGCTCTTCAAATGGGTACTTCAGGGTATTCATTTTCCTTAGATGAGCCTTAAAGCTTTTCACTCCCGCTTCCCATAAACCACCCATATGTGCTGCACCGGGAGGTATAAAATGCCACGTCAAATTTTGGAAACTACTAGCAGATAACTTTTTAATTGTTTAATGAATTGCTGTCGCTCTTTCTTCAGCAATTTGCTAGCTCTAATGAAATTTTTCCATTATCCGAGTAAATAGCGACAGGGCATCCCCGCCTCGAAAAAAATCGTCCGAAAGCTCCCATAAAAGCTTGGGTTGACAAATCAGATGTAGGCACCAAGTGAATAGCTTTTGTTGCAAAGCAAACAAAAATGCATACGTAACCTTTTGTTATTCTACATGCTCTGCCATTATATACTTTAATGTCGAATGGTCCTGCGAAATCAAATCCCACATTCGTAAATGGTTTATTAATTTGGGTACGTTCTGGTGGCAATGCTGCCATAAATTGGGTTGTTTGTCTATCTAGTACAAGGTGAGCATTTGTTAACAACAGCGCTAACAAGATTCTTTAGTTTTGGAATCCAGTATCCTAAGCGTATTATTCTCAACATAAGTTGATTTACGCCATGTAGGGTTATCAGGTGCACGTGTTGGGTTAATAATTTAGCAAATGAACTGCTGTAAGGTAATAAAACCGGGTGTCTTTCAGAATATGACAAACCGTTTTAATTTGCTATTCGACCATTTGCTCGCATTATATTTGCGGAATCTAGAAATGACGTTAGTGTGAGCAGGTTACTTTTATTGGGTATAGGGTTTCTTTTCTTCAGACAGTGATATTCGCTTTTAAAATATTCAGTCTGACAATGAATGATAGGTCTATCACGGGTAGATTTGATTTCTGACGCATCAAGTGCTATACTTGGGTGGGTTGTTAACAAACGTAGTCTTTCGTTGACTAGTGGTGGGTGATTTCGATCAAGAATATTCTATCATTTCGAACTGTATGTTTCCGTTTATACGATGCGCGATCACAAAATCGATCGACATATGTCATTACTCGTAGAGCATTCGACAATTTTGAAAATCTTGATAATATGTCTGGATTCTCAGTATTTGTATCCAAGGAAGGGTGCGTATTAACTGTCGTAGTAAACGACTGACTAACTTTCACTTCAGCTTGAGTTATGAAGTTTTTATGTGTTTTTAGCCACTGCGAAGCAGGTTGCTTCAACCATGATGGTCCATTCCACCATAAATCCTGCTCTCTTAGTTTATCAGCATTGCATCCTCGGCTAGCCACATCGGCAGGATTATCATGAGAGGCTACATGGTTCCAGTTGTACACTCCAACTGTTTGTAGAATTGTTGAAACTCGATTTGACACAAAGGTGTTCCAAGTGTTAGGGGCTTTGCTGAGCCAGGCCAAGGCTATCGATGAGTCGGTACAAAAATATGACTGTTGTAAGAGTAGATTAAGTTGGATGAGTAAATTTTTCGTCATATTTGCCAACAATACTGCGCTACAAAGTTCAAGTATTGGTAACGAAATAACTTTGATTGGCACAACTCTCGTTTTAGCGAAGAGTAGGGTTACGGAATTAGGTCCGTCTATGGGTGTAACTCGTGCATATAGACATGCAGAGTATGCATGCAGAGAAGCGTCTGAAAAACCATGAAACTCAATTTTAGCTGTTGGTGAAAAGTTAATCCTTCTTGATATACGAATTTTATTAGTATTATCATAGAACTGCAAAAACTTTTGTCATTTCATAAGGGTGAGTGGACTGAGACATTCATCCCAAGCTGTGTTATCCTGCCAAATTTGTTGCATTATAATCTTTGCAGATATTATAATTGGCGCTAACCAACCAGCTGGACCAAAAAGACGAGCAATATCTGATACAACTGTTTGTGTATGTTGATTTCCTTTCAATTAAGGGTACATTAAAGAAGAATGTGTCTCCTTTCGCATTACACCGGATTTCTCACGTTTTGGCATTGCTTGATTCCGTAAGGTTGAGTAAATCCACATCAAGTAGATGTTCCTCAGGTAAGTTTTTTAACAATTCCTTCGAATTAGAGATCCATTTTCTTAAAGGAAATCCAGCAGAGTCAAGAACTGTGATCAATTGGGTTTGGCCCTCTTTAGCTTCTTCAATGGTGTGACCTCCAATATATGCGAAGCTATAGGGGGGTATTTTGAATTGAATTTCTAATAGCCAAGTATGGCGCACAATTGACACCAAAAGTGACTGTTTGCAGTTCGTAATCCTGAATGGGTTCGTTGACGCTTTTGCGGAATAATATCCGTTGGAACGGAGTGTGTATAGAGTTTAGTATAATTTGGCGGTACATTTTTGTAATATCGGCATTATAAACTATCTTGTAAAAGCGCCATTTCAGGATGAGTACAACTAAATCTTGTTGTAGGGTTAACCTGACAACGGCCATTCGGTAATCAACGGGTAGTGGTCATATAAGTTTCTTCGCAAAAGGAACTTTCCGCTGAAACTTTGGGTTGGGTGGGGACATCTTCAATTTCCCAGAATTTGGTCAAAACTTTATCAAGTATGACTGAACTGAAGTATGAAACTAAGGGTTGTGTATTGTTCTTGTTCCGAATGGGTCCGGTTAAAATCCAGCCAAACTCAGTTTCCTGAGCTATTAAGGTATTAGGAAGATCCTTTCGTACTCCAGATTTCAATATTTGAGGGTAAAAATTGCTGCCAATTATAAAATCTATAGGTCTGCTTTCATAGAACTTTTGGTCAGCCAATTGAATATCTTTATAAGGGTTGAGTTCAAGCTTTCGGTGGGTAAGTTCTTCGTCAGTGTTTTCACTACAATTGCTTGGATATTCAATTTGAACTTGTTATAGGTATTCGAGCTTAGAGAAACTCTACACAGTTTATTTGATCTCGCAGAAACTATCTCATTTAATCCAGAGATCTCTGCAACTATGGGTATTGTGGGTTAATGTAACTTTCTTCTCAGTTTATCTGTTATAAATAAGAAGTCTGAAGCTGGGTCAATGAGAGCTCTAGCTGGAAACAATTCTGCTTGGACTTCTACATTCAGAACCGCTGTTCCCAATAGCTTCGTTCTGTCATCTATGGGTATGGGTTTACTTGATTGTGTGTGGGTCGAGAAAGACTGAACTGTATTTGTCGAAGAAGATGCCTGGTTATCATCATTATGTGGGTTAATCCTTGACTTTGGTCTGTACAATAGACTATTATGTCGTCCACCGCAATATCTATAGATGAATGAATGAATCTACAGATGAATGTAATGCGACAAGCTTGTATGACATGACCGGCGGCCAAGCAATTGTAACATATTTCATGTTTCTTTATAAACTAAATTTTTTCGTTTATTCCAAGTGAATTGAATGACGAACATTCCCTCAAAGTAAGGTTTTCGTTGCAAAGGTTGCAAATAGAACCATTATGTTTAATTTGGGTACTTGAGTTGTTTGATTGGGTTGAAGAGGGGAATTTTGGTACGTCTTTACGTCTGTTCTGGGTGGGTGTGTTGTGAGTGGGTGGGTTTCCTGTGGGTTTTGGGTGCTTCCTAGGTTTTTTTCCATTTGAATCATTTGTCAAATATGAAATGTTTTCACTTTTCTGTTATACTCTGGTCTAACATCTTGGAATTGTCTGAGTTTTGGGTGGTTAGGGTTATTACCATGGTATTGGACATCATTAACTAAAGTTAGTTCCTTAAATTTGTTAGTCAAAAACACATTTAAATGATTTGCCGGGTTTTTCGTATTGAATTTAAATGTTTAAAAGCTTGCATTTGTTTAAAAACTGATTTATAAATAAAATAAACAAATATATGTTGTTGTTGTAGTTGTTACTGCTATTTTTGTTATTGTTATTTAAATGATTATGTTTTTGCCATCTGATTTGCGTATAGTCAGATTAATTTGTGATGTTTTAATTGTTGGTTTTGCTATATTTATGAAATTTTACGTTTCTTTTGTGCTTCGATTGTGTATTTGACTTTGATTAAGTTGTTGTTGTTAAGATAAAAGAAAAAGCCTAATTTGATAAATTATTATTTATACATATGAATTAAATAATTATAGAAAACGTTTATATCAGTAGATAAATACATAAAAATAAATATTTCAACATAAAAGACGTTTAAATTATACAACATAAACTATAAATAATTTACTTTAAAAATTAAATAAAAACAGGAGTATTTAGTTTCTGTTCGGGAACATACAGATCTCACGCTGTAGAAATTATTTGCCCAAATTCCGGCTTTTTAAATATCGTAATATACCTGGTAGGTAGTGTGTTGGCTTATTAAATGATAGGCCATGCTTCAAACCTTCTGACATCTCCAACAAAATTAAATTTAAAAAAAAATATTTCTTTGACAATTGCCTCTCAGCAGATTTCTGGTAAAGAATTCTGAAGTTAATAAAATTGCCATGTAAAATTTCTCAAACATCTGTCGTTCGGAGTCGACTTCATACTACAGGTCCCATCACATTTGTATATGATTAACATACACAACATAAGTGTCGTGGGAAGTAATGGCGTAATCCTTATTGAAGGTTTGCAAAGACCAATTGTGTATGTATGAAAGTATAGACGAATGTGGACAAATCAAAAATAAGATATTGACAATAAAACAACCTTCATTTAGGCCGTCAAGTTTTTTCTTACACAATTTTTTCGTGTAATTTGTAAATTTTAAATATTTTTAGGCACAATAATAATGAAATGGCAATATTTAAGGTTATACATAAGGCCATGTTTTGTTTTGACAATTCAATTCGGTTTAAAAAAAAAAACGACTGCAAGTGGTAGTAAGGACACACTTATTTTATACCAGAACAATACCACGTAGCACATCTGCACAGTTTCAATGGCAAAAATGCAAGAATAAAGCTAAAATTTTTTTGATTTGCACGATTTATAAGAATAAAACATCACAACTTTTTCAGAGCTCTGACCAGCTATAAAAATTAATACACCGTGGACATGGTGAACAAAATTTAAAGGAGACTTTGTTTGCAAAATAATGATTGTCTAACTAAGAGTGAACATTTGTGGACAAAATATAGTGTTTCACGAAAGAACGTCCTCTTTTAATTGTAAAAATAAGGTTATGCTCAGACCATACGTAAATTTCGACAAATGTTCAGTCGAGAAAGTACACCTAATTTGTCTGCCATTCGAAGAGTGTTCAAAAATTTGAGGAAATTGTGCTCAAAATTCATGAGTAGAACTTTCAGCTTACCTAGGACCGTAAAGAGCTGAAGAAGTGCATTTCTGAGGTCAATGCACATAGTGGTGTTGAAAAAATCCATGTGCAATACATAAGAAAATTTGCACCGAGTGCGAGGAGCTATCTGGTATAGGTTTTGCTAGGTCAGCGTCATTGGGCCTTACGTTCTCAATATGATAATGGAATTCTAGTCTACGGCACGGATTTGGATGACATGCTATTATCGCAAAACGGCGCCACGCGTACTGCAATAAATTTATTGCAGGAATTTTTTCTAGGACAAATTATTTAAAAAAATTTGGAAGCCAACTGGCCACCAAGCTCATGGAATTTTACGCTGCGCAATTTTTTCTTTATCGATTTGTGAAACCTCTTTCCAGTTGTATCTAGTTGTGTAGAGAACTGTCAACCAATCGATCCTTTATGAATTTCACGTTAAACTTGTCTTCAATGAACCTAATCACAGTCTTTAGAATTTTGGTCTTCACTATCATATGCAGTGTACTTAAATCCAACAGGATTTCCAACGTTGCAGTAGGACATTGCTCCTATTATGGCAACACATGCTATCCTCTGTATTTTATTCAAATCAATTTGAAGTGCATTGCCAGGTTTCCCGGGGTTGCATAACATTACATAAAATTTACATAAAATTATGAGTTTATATGAGTCCTCCATGTCAATTTAATATCGTCACATTTTCTGTGATATTATCTGACAGCCAAAAAGGTTTGTTACAATCAAACTTTTTTTTGGAAACTCAAATTAAACTTCTTTAGAATGGTGATCGAGTTGAACCCAATGTGTAGAATGGTCATCAGAACACATGCTTGATACCTCTGAGACATTAAGATATTCCAGAAAGAAATACCTGGATGCGGGGCAGAGAACTGTCCTTGTTGCCATTGAGCGGTGTTGTCAGAGCATATTGTTTGAAGAGACATTGTGGGTATACTCCATATTGATTGAGGGTACCATATCATTTTGTCGCAGTACTCTGGTATCGCTTCACGATCATAAA
The DNA here is from genome assembly GCA_932273835.1 of Sarcophaga variegata. NCBI lineage: Eukaryota > Metazoa > Arthropoda > Insecta > Diptera > Sarcophagidae > Sarcophaga > Sarcophaga variegata. The sequence continues at coordinate 116,960,632 of OW026358.1, read as the reverse complement.
TATAAAAGTTTACATATGTTTGTATCACCTTTTTCTTATGACATGAATTTCATTTGGAGGCAATTTTCTAAATCTTGGAAAATGATGACCAACAAAAAGCTTTTAATTATTAGCCAGTGAGTTATAGTACCAGACCAATGCCTTCGAACAGAAACTAAAATATACCTGAGGGGTGTTGTTAGTTATTCTATTATTGAAACTATAAATAGTAACAAAAGTATAAAATAACCCTTAACATAAAAATTTTTATAATAAAATTATAAAATAAAATTAAATTGAAAATATAAAGAAAAGAAAATAAAAATAATAATCACCTGAAGGATGAACAGACGACGACGAAGAAGAGGTGCTGACGCCAGACATCTTTCTTCATGTTGGATAGCTGCCGCAATCTTTGCCATCGCATTGACTATAACTGCAGGAATCACTGCTAATGACACATTCCTCAGTGGGCAATCAGCCACTATCATTGCAGCCACGCCCATATTCTAATGCAGTAGTTTCGTTACGTTACATTTCGTTTAATTTTTTATTTTCATTGGATGTGCAGTTGATTGTAAAGTTTCAATGGATGTCAAATAATTGAATTTGTTGTGTTGTAATAATAGTTTTGTTGTTGTCGTTGTTTAAAAAGGTATTTAGTGTATGGGAATATTTTTCATTTTGTATTTATTTTTTTAATATTTATTTGTATGATTTTATTAAAAAATAAACATTTTTTATTTGTTTTTATTATGGCAACACAGTTGTGGTAAGAGGATGATTGTTTCATAAATATTTCACCAGTAAAGTTGTGGTTAAAATGTGTAGATTTGAACACAACAAAAATAAACATTTTGAGGGGAAAAACAAAAAATTGAAATTAAAATTAAAACAACGAAAAAAAGAAATCTTAAAAGTATGTAAAAAATATTCTACATTAATGATGTTTAAGATCCGATGATGATGATGATATATGTATATACGTGGTGATATATTAACGAACAACATTGAGGAAAAAGTTTGAATAATTTTTGTTTTTTTTTTTAGAATATTTTTAGCTTATTTAAGATTTATTTTTATAAAGAAAAAAGTGCTGAAAGAAACTCTTAAAACACTTAAAAAAGGGAATAAAAAAATTAAAAATTTTTCTAGACAGTTGCCTTGCCTTGTGCTAAAATTCTCTGAAGTACTCAGAAATAAAGTTTACCGCAAAACTACTAAAATTTTTACTTTAAGTTCTGAGATAAAATATATATTGTGCGACTGTGTTTTGAAGTGACTACTTTATTTATGTACTAATTTTCTCGACTGCAGCGCCTTACTCCCTTAATTCTTAAATTTCGAAGATAAAGACATATTTGTGAAGCTGAAACTCCAGAATTTTGTTTTACGATTCATTAGAATTTACTTCCCACCGTTAGTAGAGTGCCTTTTGTTAGGAAATGTTTATATTTCCTTCCTATTTCATGTCTTTAAACTATTTAATGATCTGAGCTTGCAGTAGGAGTACTCATTTGCGTGATTCGTCCAAGAGCAAGACCGAAAAATTTGTCACAAAAGGGTGGAAGAACTTGTGCTGATCAAATAAACACCCTTGACATTATAATTGGAAAAGCAGAGTTTATATCGACCACGACCAATGTCTTGATTCTTACTTTGCCTATCTAGCTGATTTAGCTTTAGCAGAGAGTTCCATACTATTTTCGCTTTAACCTCGTAAGAACGGAGTGCTCGAATGGTAGTCTGACTGTCATATCTTTTGCATTTATCACATCTTGCCATAGCACAGATTGCCGCTTGGAATATACCCACGAATTCTTCTATGTGCCCAGAGTATTAAGTTCTGGTAGCTTCCAGATTAATACATTGATTTTTGCTCTTAATTCTTGTCGCAAATTCCCTCCCAAAAATATAGAACCCACTAGTTCTATCCAGTTATGGAGATAAGTGTCAACCAATCGATCTCTTCAGACACTAAATCCTCTTATGAATTTCCAGTTAAACTTTTCTCCCATCAATCAAATCATAGTCTCTAAAACTCTGGTCTTCACTATAATATGCAGTTTATGTAAATTCAACAGGCCATCCAGCACCGCAGTAGGACAGGTTGTCATTGCCCCTGTTATGACAACACATGCTAATCTCTGTATTTTGCTCAAATCAATTTTATCATTCTGGATAAAGTTATGTATGGCATATCTGGCCTCTCGTTAGATTTTCCCGATATATGAGTCCTCCATATCAATTAGCTATCCAATGTTATTCCGAGATATGTTCCCTACAGCTGATAATACAGCCAAAAGGGTTTGATGAAATCAAAACTTTTATTTGAAGACTCAAAGTAAACATTCAAAGAGGATCCCATCGCAGCCATTGTGTAGATTCTGTGATGATAAGCATGAACATGCTTGGTACCTTTGAGGCATTAATAGAATCTAGAAGGAAACACCGAAGTGTTTTGCCATTGCTGACAACGAGAAGCTCACTGAAGTTTTTTAGAACCTGGAGTAAGTATTATAAACATACCCTATAAATTCTGAAGAAAGCACAACAGATCCTATGGCGCTAGGCAGGAAATTGTCCTTGTTGCCATTGAGCAGTATTGTCTTGAAGTCTGTCAGGGCAGTAGGATTTGAGCAGATCTTAGGGGCATATTTCAGTAAAATGACCCGTTTGGTCACAGTATTATGATACCACTTCTCGACCATAATTACAATAAGTCCTAAAGTTTACAGATGTTAGCATCTATTTTCCTCATGACATGACTTTCATTGGGATCGATTTTCTATATCTTGGCAATCTAATTCCGCCATACAAATAGTAGCCCTTGGTTCAAAACCGAACTCAGATATCTCGAGCAAAACGTAATATGTAGGAAATATTTTTTGTGGTTCTTCCTTTGAGCAGATTTCTGGTAATAACTTTAAGAGTAAATAAAATTTTCATGAAAAATTTCTCAGAGTCGGTCACTAGGAGTCGATTTTAAACGGTAGGTCCTTCCGCTCACGGATAACATGAATCACACAACATGGATGGTGTGAGAAGATTGGTTGTAAACCTGAACCAAAAAAATTTACTATATAGCCGTGAAAATTTATGAAATAAAAGAAATATTTCTCCCATAACAACAATAATAAGACGAAATGTATTCTGCGTTAGAAAATTTCTCTTAAATTTCTGTCTTCTAGAATTTTTAACACAAGGATTTAAGGACTTACTAAGGGCCAGTTTAATTTATTTTTTATGTGTGAGCATGTAAAATAATAGCGTAAATATATGTGTATCGGGGGGAACTCATAATTGAAAGTTTAAATAATTTATAAAGAAAAATTTACTACACAGGAGACTCTAATAAACTGGCCCTTGGAATATTAAAGAAAAAACTGCCTTAAAAAAAGCGAAAATAAAAATTTAAAGAAAGAAAATTATTTTGAAATAAAGAGAATATCTATGGAAGAGAACAAGAAGGAATATTTTCTTTAAGGGGGTGTGTATGTAACAAAGAACTTTTTAACACTTGTTTTATTTTCAAATTTTTTTAATTTTTTAAACTGCTTTTTAGGGGAATAAATATAAAACAAGAACACACAATCATAAAAATATCTTAAAGAACATATTTAAACATATTTTTTTTCTTCACTCTATTCGGCTAAAAAGAAAAGTTTTCTGTTTTTCTTATAGTTTTCGTTAAGTTTAGAAGGAAACAAGGAAACGTTTTTCGTACAAAATGGTTCTTGTCTGGTTAGCGTTGCTGTTGATCTCCTGGTTGTTGCTGTCATCTTTTTTAAGTTGATTTGTAATATTAAATGCTGCTGCTGCTGTTGTTGTTGTTTCTTAACGGCTGCTTCCTTGAGTTATTACTGCGGTTTAACCAAAAAACCAAACAGGATCTAAATTAGCGTTGCTAGCGTGAGCGAGCACGAGGTATACAAAAAGTTTTTCAAGTTATTTGTTGTTTTATTATATCCTGGAAATGGAGAAATAAAAATAGAAAAGAAAAATATATTGCTTTAAATTAGGAAAACAAGAAAACATCCAAAAGAAAAGTCACTATAAATATTGCTTAGTATGGGATTATAAGAAAGACATACTGGTAGTAGTTATATACATAGTTGGCCAAGATACTCTGCTACTAACTCTACTATGTATATGGGTTGCCAAAAAAGGACGAAATTTTATGTTTGCGTTTTGCAGCAGTTCTGTTTTCCTATCTCCACTTTTTTATAATTTTTTTGCCGACATTTTTAAATTAAAATAAAAATTTAAAAATGTGCAAGCCAGTGCGGTATAATTAATTTTTGAGCAGACAAACAGAATTTTAGTGGCCAACAATAACAATAACAACAACGAAAATAATAATAAGAAGTAAAAGCAATTTGTAACTTAATCTCCCACAAGACAGTAACACTGGATCTCAGATAAAACATAACAAATCGTTTACGTTATGCAAATAATAAGATTGGCAATTTGCTTAACATTGGCCAACGTGTAGTATTTGGCCAACAAAAAACGGATAACTTATCTACGTGCATAAATATACACCCACTCACTGAGAGCAAGTACTCTGATTGTAAGTAGTCTCTGATTATTTTGGTAAATATGAAATAACTTTTATGATGTTTTTAAAATCTAAGAAGCAAGTCATTAGAGGAAAAAGAATGAAGGGAGAGCTCTACTTTAAAATTCATTTTTTAATGGAATAAATTTGTTCAAATATTTTAAAAGAAAACGTTTTTTTCGGTATCACGTTGTGCAGCGTATTAACATCAAAAGGCTGCGCTAGCTCGGCCATGTCGTTCGTCTATTTAATGCGGGGATATGTGAAAGTCGGCTAAAAGGACGACCTTGTTTGCGTTAGAAGGACCATTAAGGATGGATTAAGGCAGGTAAAAATCAGTTAATGTAACAAAATTGTTACATTTGGGACGAAAATAATTCACATGAAATCCAGGAGCGTTAAATATATCCCGAAGAAGTCACTGTTGGTTGTAGATTTTGGGCTAGAGGTGATTATATTTCTCAGTCAACGACGTCAACGGCGACACACTACATGCAGATCGATGGTTATGAATTTGTTTTGGCCTGGATTATATCATCTGAACACCAACGACATGTGGTTTCACTATCTTGCACATAGCTTATGGCAATTTGAATATTCTACACGAATGATTTGAGGGCATGATTATCTCACGTGGAGGTGAAGTGAACTGGCCACCGCGATCGTGCAATGACTCTTTCTTGTGGCGTTTTCTTAACCCACAGGTGTATGTAAACGCCATACGGATCAATATAAGGGATTCATACAGTAGCTACCGAAGACCTAATAGCGCAACATAGAAAGAACTCAATTATATCCTCTTCTTTCGTGATTAATTCTAAACTTACAGGCATGAACACCGACTAGCCAGTGTCCACACAAAATATACACAATTCTGGATATGACACTCCTACTATGGCTTATTAGGGAACGAGAGCGTCTTTTCTTATATTTTACCTTGAGATTTTATAGTTAAGTTTAAGTAAGTTAAGTTAAGTGTTTTCAACCTGGAATTTGGATTTGCAAAGTACAAGTTGAGAATACTGTTGAGACCTCTAAACTTTTATAATTTTCTTCAGTTGTAAAAATAAGAAAACTATTACAAAAGCCATTGACTACGTTCACTTCAATACATAATAATTGGTCATTAGAACCCTTCAGTCAGGATTATTTTGTGTGTGTTAATTCTATTCATAAAGTGGCGTTTACTCTCAGAGTTTTTGCCAGAAATCTGCTGAGAGGAATTTGCCGCAGAAAATATAATGTTTCGTTTTGTTGGAGATGTTTGTCCTGGAGTTGGAACCGTGCCCTCACGTTTAATAAGCCAATACACTATCTACTAGACTACGGCGACTTCACCGGCGACCTAGATGAGTCAAAAATCTTGCAATAGAGTTTTGTTATCGAATGAAGTGGATATAAAATCTTCGAATCTAGTCGATCATGATGTGCTTTCTTTCGCGTTCCATTGTTTCGGCATTACTACAATGAATGCTCTCTTTGGGAACTTTAAGTTTGAGGTTTGATTACGTACTACAGACTCGCGACATCATAATAAAGTGAGAGATTAAGAGACTGGAGTTATGTAGCTCACAGAATAGGACTTTCAACAGGCTTTATACCATACGATTATTTGTTCACTATCAAGTCATTTAGTTAGCCAAAGAGGTTAGGGGCTTACTTTTATTTGGGGGAAAAAATAATTATTGTAAAGCAGGCCTTAGTCGTTCATAAATATTTTGCTCTTTATTGATATTCTCTTTACTGCTTAGGGTTGAGTTCGAAGAAATATTAAAATAATTGTCATTATCAATTTATTGGTGTAAATTTAAATAAAACACTCGTCCGACATTGTAACAGTTACACCCTCAAGCAGTTTATCAAACTTTTTCTACGTGTTTTAAGCAATTTCTATATATTAACGCCTCCCACAAAATAAATATTTTAAATTGCTAAAAAAAAGGAAAAACAAGAAAGTTAAGGGATTAGCAAACATAGAATTTTAAACTCTTTTTAACAAGGGTACAAGGGTCTAAATACGTTAAAAATGATTTAAATGGAAAATTAATGCCCTGAAAGAAAAAATGGACACAACAGCAACAAAAGGAAATGTTTGTAATATGAAATAAACAAGTTAGAAACCTTTTCCTTGTGTACGTGTATGCGCATAGAAATACAAATACATTTAAAAAGATAAACTTGACTAGGAAACAGGGAATGCTAAAAGGATTGTTGCTTGTTTTATACATTTTTCTTTTCTTTTTATTGAGTAGAGTAGAGGGCAGTAAAAATGAGGACAGTGAATAATCGCAATTTATCACCACCAGCATCTAACACATCCATAGTCAAATGAAGCTTTAAATGCATAGTAAAATGCATAGTAAAAAAGATACAGTGTTCTCTAGAAGTTTTCAATATTTTTTGCATATTTTTGAATTCGATTTGTTGAGGGCGAAGTCGTTAAAATATAATAAAATCAGGCGTGAGAATAATGCCAGATAGTTGAGATGTGAAGTGGATATAGTCTAGTAGGTAGTGTGTATTCTTATTAGAAGTAAAACAACGGTTCAAGCCCTAGGTCAGACGTTTTCAACATTACGAATTCTTCGGCGTTTTCTCTCACCAGATTTCTGGCAAAAAAAGCGTAAAATAAAATTGCCATGAAAAGTTTCTTAAAAATCTGTCGTTCGGAGTCGACGTCAAAATTGTGGGTCCCGCTTCGCTCATGTATAAAATTAACACACACAATATAAATGGTCTGAGAAACGAGGTCGTAATCCTGACTGAAGGGTTGTAATGACCAATTATGTATGTATTTAATTGAAAATCAGTAGGTATAGTATTGACTTTTATTGACTAGACGAGAGCTCGTGAATTCAAATCCTAGTTCTGACGTCATTTTTTCCTGCAGTCTTTTGGTAAAAACTTTTAGGATAAAAAATTACAATAAAAAGCTTCCTAAAACAGTCATTTAAGGTCGACTTTAAAATGAATATATTTTCTGTTATCGATAAAGTTAGCATGGTTGGTGTAAGAAGTTTGGTCATAATCCTAACTAAATGGGTAGTAAGTAAGCTGATATGTGATGGTGTCATTGGTAAAATCTTTTCTTTCTCGAAGTCGACGTTAAACTATAGGTCCCGCCAGATATTGATAAAGTTAACACCCAACATGGGTGGTGTAAGAAGCTAAGTCGTTTCTAACTAAATGGGTTAGCTGATACATGAGCATGTCAGTAGCAATATCTTTTTATTATCCGCCATTTTTATAAATCACTGCCCATTAGCCTTTCGAAAGTCGCTTAGACTGATACTTTTTTCAAATCCTACAATATTTTTCCGCTCTCTAAGTTATGTACACTGTTTAAGTTTAAGCAACTCTGCGTTAAAATTCCTCATTCAAGGATATGCTGCTTAGTTGAAAATGTTTCTTTCACCGCAGCACACGCTGAAATGTGTGTTGAAATATTTCAATTTCTCCCACACTGATTAAATATTGAAAGAAAAGTTTGCTAATGTTGATAACTGCGGCTTTGAAATGATGATGTCTTTGTTTTTTAAACACCAAAGCACGCAAGCATTACATGTAAAACGGCAGGCAACATGTGTTGCCAATAAAAAGAATTTGATGAAGTAATTTAAGTTTTTAGAAATTATTTAAAGTGACGATAACACAAGGAGACAGACTGAATTTGTTTTTATTGCCACCACTTAGTTTCAACTAAATACATAGGTATATAGGCTCAACTGTATAGGCCACAAGGCAACACGTACAGGCAATGATTTTTGTTTTTAATTTTTAAAATCAAGGAGTATAAAAATCACCCTCATTTCTATTCTGAATGAATTGATACAAAATTGTCACATTTGGAGATATACTGATTCAGATGAAATAAAGAAGCGTTCAATACATCTCGAAGAAATCAGTGTTGGTTGTGGATTTTGGGCTGGCGGTGTCCATATTTCTTTGAAAATGACGTCAAAGACGAGCACTACATGTATGTTGATGCTTGTTAACTTATTTTGGGTTGAATTAGATCATCCGGAAACTATGACATGTGGTTTCACCAGGACGGCTTTACCTTCCACACAGCTTATGCCATATTGGATATTCTGCACGAGCGATTTTAGGGCATGATTATCTCATGTGGAGGTGAAGTAAACTAACCAACGCGATCGTGCAATTTAATCCATAAGACTCTTTCTTGTGGGATTTTCTTAAGTCGTAGGTCTATGTAAACGCCATACGGATTAATGCAAGGCATTTCTGCGATTCATACACTAGCTACCGAAGACTTAATAGCTCAACTTAGAGAGAAGTCAATTATATCCTCCTCTTTCATGATGAATTCCAAATTTGTGGATATAGGCACCAATTAGCCACTAATCTGGATATGTCACTCTTACTACGTTTTATGAGGGAACGAGTACGTCTGTTCTCATATGCGTTATAATCGAATGAATAAAATCCATAAAATTGCTGCATCAACTTTAATACAATATGTTCTATATCCTCATCATCTATAATAACGTAGGGTATACATGCATGCATGTTCATAGAAAAAAACACAATTTTAAAGCAACAACGACAATAGTAGCAGCAGCTAAAATAACTTGCTAAACTAATTTATTTCATTAATTAGTGTAACAAGTTTAAGGGTTAGTTTCCCTTTCATTTTTTGCTTTTGTTTTAAACTAGCATTTGTTTTTGTTTCCTATAAAGTTTACATTTTATGGTTTATTGTTGTTTGTAATAACTATTAACCATGCGGCATATTCATCATTTATCATATGAAATATGATTTCCAACAACATTTTTTGCATACGAAATTCTATACATAGCAAATTTATAGTATTTGTATTGGAAAGTAATTAATTTTAAAAATTTTACCAAAAATTAATTACAAAGAATTTAATTTCGTATATTTTTGTAAATGTAAATATTTAAAGTAATGAAATTGTGAAATATTTTCATGTATTTTATTTAATATTGAGAGGTTTAATGAGGTATTTTTATAGAGTTCTAGAGGGTATTAGACTTAAATGTTATCTCAGAGTTTTTGCCAGAAAACTGCTGATAGAAAGTCGCTGAAGAAATATTTTTTCCTATTTGGTTTTCTTGGAGATGCCTGACCTGAGGTTTGTATCGTGGCCTCACATCTCATAAGCCAACACACTATTTACTACACTACGGCTACTTCAACCTGAAATCAACCAACTTTCTAGCTGTATTCTTATTGAAATTAGCATTTGAAGAAACTGCTCTGCAGCAAAGCATTGAGAAGATTCAAATCAATCCATTTATGACTGGAGTCGTATTCTGCTTCTACTTTACGGAAGATTTTACAAAAGGACCTTGTCTTAAAAGCTTTCAAGATTCAACTTGTGCAGAAATTTAAGCCATGCTCCCCCAATTCGGCAGAAGGGTTGTACATAATTTGACGTTGGTAATGAATCTTCTTTCAACATTTTGCTGTTCGACAAAGCTTATTTTTAGTTAAATTGTTAGATAAATGAGCGTAATTATCGAATTTGGAGTGATGATAGGTAGGTAAGTAGGTTGGAGTGGTAAAAAACTCACTTGAGCGTACACAGTGGCCTGTTGTGACGCCACAGATAAGTACAGTCCCTTTACTGACCGAATTGTACTAAATTCATCGAAAAAGTTGTTGAGTGAAGGGGGTTGTTGAGCACTATGCTGGAAACGAGCCTGAAAGTTTAGCAAACGAAGTTATATCCATGATGTCAATGGACGAAAACTCCTTTAAGCTGACAAGAAATGGAAAGCCAAATAACCAAAATTTGACTCTTCAGCAGACCCCCACCTACGGCCAAAGTCGTTTGATGGGAGCTGCAGTCCTATCGCGTGTCTCCCCGTAACGCAATGAGCTGTAAGCATGGCTACTGCGATCTAGATAACATTGCGATCAAGTTTGAGTAGTTGTTTGGTACGCCTTCTATCCATTATGGGCCAAGTGAATATAGTAGTGGCGTAAGATTCCTCATTGACCCAGGATAGGTTGGCGTCTCGGAAGAATTTTTGCCTTATGGCCAATTTAACCTACGTAAGTGGCATACCTAATTCGATTTTGCGTTTGTTCCGGAAGGCGTCTACCTGCTCATCAGCCCTAGAATGTCTGTGCGCTCAAGAACCCAGGCAAGAGAGACATTGAATCGCCCAGAAAGAGCATCATACCAACGGCGACCATTTCTAACGAACTTTACCGTAATGCTCGAAAGGGATATATTGGCGGATTGGCCATAAGAAAAGATAGCGATTCGGGTGAAAGAAACAACGTGATTCAGCAGTCGGAGGTGAATTTACAAATATAGTTACCCAGAAAACATTAATCCAATTGTACTATAAAAGTACTATTTGGAATACTTTATGGACTTAAGAAATCACATGTTCATATGCCTACTAGAAAATTTCTAGTAGAAACATACATAATTGGTCATTACAAGCCTTTAGCCATAGCTGGGACCACGGGCTTGATTGTAATAAGCCAACTATGACGATCAATTGGCCACAATTATCGTGTAATCTAACACCATTGGATTCTATGGAGTCCTGCTAAATGGAACAGACTTTCACTCAAGAAATCCAAAAGTCTGGTTGGATGGATTACCAATATGATACCAAAAAAAGTAAAATGTTGTCTACTAGAACTTTATCTATTTGGTTAAAAAAAAAAACGTTTTCAAATACAAGACCAAATTGTTATACGCACTTAACCCAACACCTTAACTTGAAGGAACGAAATATGTACCGAGGAATGAAATGAACATTTTACAAAGCCCACCTTAAGGTGGTTATTGTGTTACAGCTTCGTTTCTAGTAAACGTTGAGCATAAATATTTCATATTTTTAATAAAATTTTAACACCAAATTTTTAAAACTTTTAGTCAGAATTATTGTAGAGTTTCTATTCCTGCATTAGTCAATCTACAACACCTACGTCATGCCCTTGCTTTGTTATGATTTCTTTTATAATCTTTGTTTTTTTCTTTCTTTCTTTTCCGGTTTAATTGATTTCTTTGTATTTTTTTTTTGTTTTTTTTTTTGTTTTAACATTTGTTGTCAAGAGAATTTTACAAACTTGCAAATATACACACCACCTACCATATACCTTAACCTCCTTATATATGCACATACGTGTCACCATGCATCCTGTTTGATGTGTCAGTTTCAAATTTTCTGTATGAATGTTCATCGGGCATTGGGATTTATTCTCACGTGCTCTGTTCAAACCGAACACTGCAAACGTTTGAGGTAATGCAGTGGCGTCATTCAAACATGCATTTATACGTTCATTCATTCTGCCATTTAGTCCCACAAAACATTCATTCATCTTTGCTTTGCTTTGGTGGTTAGCATTGCAGCATTAGGAAGACTTACATCCGGTATGTCCAGTGTAAAGTGATGTATTGCTTACGTCAGCTCAACATTTGTTGCGGACATGTGAGTGAGGCTTTTCGAACAGTTTTATATTTCCTCTCCATCATGCTTTACTTTTCTTAACACTTTGTAGGATTCTTGGCATAGAAAAGTATTGGAAAGGGAGTTGATGGTGACGGTAAAAGAAAGGCAAAATTAATTTATATTGGACGAAAGAATTAATAGGGTCAGGTATTTTAACGAGATTTGAATAAAAAAATATTCGTTAAACAAGAGTTTTAACGTACGAGTACATTAATGTTTCGTGCCATCCAGTGACTAGTCGTCCACGAATGATATGGTCCCCGAAATAGATAATTCCTACTTGTAATATTCGATTTAAAGACAAAATTGTAAAACTATAGAGCTTTTCAGAATTATAGAACACGTCAGTTAACATGGGTTTATTTCAACTTTAAAGCGTAATTGATTAAATCTGTTTCTACAACTTCACTAGAGTCCACGTAATATAACTGTTTTTGATTAGGTATAAAAAAGTCGTTGGAAACTATTTGTAGCTCATATGACAGTTGTTATTAAAAACTACACTTACGAGTAAAAAATCCTTACAGCTGCAGGGAAGTGTAATAGCAGCAGGATTTTATGTGTTCGGCAAAATTTAAATTTATATAAAGATGATAAAAGTACCTTCACCAAAAGTTCAGCAGGTATTTGGAGAGAGATAACACCGCAAAAGGAATGCTTTTTTTGGGAATAAAACACCAAGTAATTATTTGTTTGATGCTCAATAACTATACCAGACAGTTTATACAGGATGTTGAAGTGAAATGAAACAAGATTACATTATAGAAGGAAGTATGAATATTGAAAACTTTAGTTTATTTTGAGCATTACTTAAAAGATTTAAGTATTTGAAGATCAATTCAATTTATCTCGTCTAGACAATGGTTATATTTTTATAGAGAGATAATGATTACAATAACAAATCAACAGGAAAGTTCTAGAAGTAGCAAACTCACACAAAATTAAAGCAGTTGCAGTAATAAGGCCGACATATAAAAACTGTTGTATTATGCGTGTGGTATGTTGACTTGCTTAAATAAAATTATTACAAAATAGTGACAGTGATTTAAAATTTTTCTTCTGAGTTTAAGGTTGACATTATTACAGTCCCGTGTATTCCATTGCACACATACATGATTGGCCATTACAACACTCCAGTCAGGATTACAACATAGCTCCTCACACATCTTATGTTGTGTGTGTTAATTTTATAAATAATTGGCAGGACCTATGTTTTAACTTCGACTCCGAATGACAGTTTTGGGAAGCTTTTCATTGTAATTATTTTACCCTCAAAGTTTTTGTCAACAGAATGCTGTGAGGAAACCTTTTTTTCAGGATGTATTACTAAACAGTTATACTTATAAACAGTTATATGTATCGCTTGACAGAGCAATTTTGGAGTATGGACCCATCGTATGGGTCCTCACTATAATGTTTACAGCGAACACGTCGAATCTGTTCAGGAACAATTTCTACTCTTCTGCTTGCGTGGCCTTGGATGGAATTACTTGGATACGCCTTCATACACTTGTAGACTGGCTTTAATAAAACTGCCTACCCTTAAGAGTCGTCGAATAATGTTAAATATATCCATTGATCTGGGTAATATTTGCTGTGAATTTCTGTTAAATTCAATGTTCCTCGTCGTGACTTCCGCTTCTTCTTACTTCTTATTTATATTCAATTCTGCACAACTAATTATGCCGTTGCTGATCAGTTAATTAGAATTTGCCGTCAATTTAATTATTTTTCAGACTTTGTTGATTTTTCTTTAAATTCTTGCGTTATAAAACGGAACATTATTGTTTTTCTTAATTCTTAACTTTATTGTTTTTCTTAATTCTTAATTTTTCATATTTATATTGTAACTATTACTTGTATTTTTGAAGAAACTGATTGTAATCCTAATTAATTTTATTCGATTTGTGCTATTAGTCAGTAAGGAATTTGTCCGTTGACTTAAATAAATAAATAAGTAAAATAAATTCACGAGCTCTCGTCTAGTAAGCCAATACAATATTTGCGATTTCATATATCAACTATATACATACATAATTGTATGTATTACATTATAAGCCTTCAGTCAGAATTACAACCTATGTTGTGTGTGTTAATTTTATTCATGAGCAGAACGAACTACAGTTTAAAGTCGACTACGAACTACAGATTTCTACCAAATTCTTTTTGATTGAATTGGATGATCCATCTGTTGATGTATAGGACAGCTTCAGGTACCACACAACTCATATCACATTGGACATTCTGAAGTAGGCAATTGTAGGCATGGAAATCATCAATTTGACCACGTTAGACTTTGTCATGTATGGTTTTTTTAAGTCGCAGGGGTGTGCAAAAAGACCCAAACCACACCGGTCCTCAAATCCCACATAACCCACACAACCTCTGAATTTCCAGAGTCATAGAAAATTAAACATTTCGGATATGCTGCACCCAGAGAAGGCATGGCGAACATTTGAACTAAGTTATATTCGACAGACAATGGCATCAATAGAACTGTAGAACTTATAAAATTTTTGGATAATAGCTCACATACCAACCCATAGCTCGTTACAACCCATCAGTCAAAAAAAGATTACAAATTTGTTTGGATATGTTTGACCTGGTGTTTTATTTAAATACACTTTGTTTTATTTAAATTTAAATACAGGAAAAGCTTAAGGAAATATCTGATATATTTATGTTGCGCAGAGGTCTACCACTTTTTAGCAAAGTTTGTTATTTTAAACATTTTCACCATATTTACGTCAAGTTGGCTAATTTTCAGACCATCTTCTTATGTCTTTGATTACATTTCACAGATAAAAATTTGCCTGTACCGTTATTGATTAAAAAAAATAATTAAAAACTTATCACAAGCAAAGGCTTATTGTAGGCATGAAATATCGCGTATTGTAGACAATTTTTTGTCTCATACTTAATGTGCTGGGTAACTCTATGCATATGAACTCGCATGTAAAATATACCGAAAACTGTATGAAAGTCTTTTTGAAAATGATTGAAAAAATTTTGCATATTCATATGGCATAAGTCCATAATCTCTAGTTTTCACCCTTTCGACTTCTAATGTTGCTTTTCAAAGCTTAGAAATTTGTAATGTCCATCTTATCGTTCTTGTTAAATTGTCATGTACTCGTATGATGTAAGCATGACTTGGATTGGTATTGTACCAGTACATTGTATTGAGTTGTGTGTAAGTATGTCCATAAGTTTTGTTAATATGACTACTGACGTAGATTTGTTGTTATTGTTACTAGTTTTCCTAGTTGAGTTTTGGACAAGAGACATACTTGTAGACTTTTGCGTTGGTCAGCATTTGTACTAGTTATAAAACAAGTAAAGAGAAGAGCTACCATTGGTCATGATCGGCAGTAGACAATTAACTTATTGCTCATTATGGGTACATATATAGTATATAGGCCGATTAAAAATTAGCCAACCAGACAAAAAAGTTTCTTAGGTGAAAGTGTTGGTTTTAGAAAACAATGTTTCAATTTTGAAGTCGTCGTAGTCTAGTAGTTAGTGTGTTGGCTTATTTGACATGAGGCCACGGTTCAAACCCCTCTACAGATTTCTAACAAAAGCTCTGAGAGTAAATAGAAAAATGCCAAGAAAAAGTTTCTCAAAAAATCTGTCGTTCGGAGTCGACTGTAAACTGTATATGCAGTCACTCATGTATAAAATTAACACATACGCAACATAAGTGGTGTGAGAAGCTAGGTCGTAATCCTGACTAAAGGGTTGTAATGACGTATTATGTATGTATGTAAGTATGTTTCAATTTTCACGCCACCGCATTGCTAAGTACTTGTTTGAAGTCCCCAAGAATAATTGGTTCCAGAGAATTTGAAATACTGAACAAATTTATCATTGTTCTGTAAAAACAAACTTCAGTTTCACTAGTCTTAGTTAGTTATTGGGAAGCACTGTTCCTTCGTTCGAACGATGACATTTAAAGACCCGGTTAGCCAAACGTCCACGGAACGTACGTTCGTTTTTACAGATGCATACTTTACTATTTGTACTTCTATTGACTGTGAATATATTTTAATTTATAAAATAGGAGTGCTTAGCTCTCTTATTACAAACACCTCTAATGATACCAACTGTACTGCAGTAGAGTATCTACATATGTTAACCTCCTTCTCTCTACGAATTTTCAAACTAAACAGTTGCACAGCATTTTGTTGATGTCAAGTTTCTAGTTTTTTGACACTTACAACACACAAAAAACTAGTATCACATCATTGAAAAATTGACTACCATCACTACCACAACTACTACTACCACCACTATGATAGCTAAATCTGTTACTGCAACACGTACATACATAAACTTGCATTATTCAAAGCAGAACACATGTGCAACATGTGCGTGCAAGTATGTATGTGTGAACGTGCTTTAATATATTCTACACAGGAAATGAGTACAGCCAGATATCGGAAATATCTGTCCATATATTGCATGCATGAGTTGTCAATTCATCTCCTCATTTATACATTCATATACATCCATACTCCAATGAACTTCAATGAGTACAAGACCATTTAAAATGTGGGTTTCTATGTACTAAAGTGTGCTAAAACAGTTGACTGTTTTGTGCATGTGTGTATCATGTGGTTTATACTTGAGCTGTAATGGTGGTTGGCAAGAAGTTTTTATCCTTATTATGGAAAATCCATACATGATAGTACTCGAATCATTAGGGTTTTTGTTTTTCTTGTTGGATTTTAGTTTGCTTTTGTAACAAACATGTGTCAATTAATATGCAAAACATTTTTAGTGATTATTGTTATTGCAATTATAGTGAGTGTTGTTGTTGTGCAAGTAGATTTGATAGTATTGACAAGGAAAAAATTCATTTAAAATTTGATGTTCAATTACTTAATAAATATCAAATAATTAAACCAGGCAATAAGTCTTAGAAAATTAAATGAAAAATCTTTGAAAAGTTTTTGCAGCAGAACGTCAAGAAGACAGTGCGCCTGCCGACATAATTATAATATTAAGCTGTTGTACATACATAATTGGTCATTACAACTCTTCGGCTTGAGTATGACAGAAGCAAACAATTTTCGATTATAGATGTTTCGATTTTAAAATCTAAATCAACTGCTAAAAAATTCGCTCAGAGCATAGGATAGTATCATTGTCATCAGTTAATGAAATGCGGAAAGTCGTGACGCTCCATCTCTTCGGAAAGAGCAGGACTCAACGAACATGCTTTAGTCACCACTACATCAAAACCCAATAGTTTTTCACAGTTCATGACAAAGTCCTTTGCATCCGAACCGATAAAAAGTTCAATGAGTTCCTCAAGATTCGACGATGGTCAAAACGTTAACTTCCAGCGGAAACACTGGGATAGAGCGATGGGTATTTCATGCGACGGACGATGGAAAATTTGCGTTTCAAGGACCATGCTTTAGAAGTCTTGTTATCGATTGATGAAATCAATTGGAGAAAGTGCTCGAAAAGCAGATCAGTTGTAGTGATTTTGCCCATTTTTTATATAGAACGCTTTTACGGGTAGTAAATTGCCAGATTGTAGGTACATAAGGCTGGACATAGCAATACTATTTGACAGTCAGGTCGTCACCCGTACACTCGGCTCTTATAAGGTTCAATAGAATATAGTGTGGGCCTGTCGGGGGAATTGTCCGCAGGCGAGCTTGCCAGGAGGGAAGCTTCCAAACACACCGTTTATGGAACCTAAACCATTCTGTGGGAGGGTAGTGAATGTTTGGACTCTTCTCAACCGTAGTGGGTTTGAGGCAGACCAAATTTTTGTTGGGAATTTCTAATAACAGAAGAACTGATTCATGCACAAGACTGTCAAGAAATAACTTGAGGTTGATAAACGCACTTTTGAAGGTGCACTGTGCACTCAAAGTACACTTATTAAGAATGGGGGTTGTGTCGAGCCCAACGTGATTATTTGGCGTTGAGGATGAATTTTCGAAACACTTTCTTGAAACCTATAAGGCATTGATGTATTCCAGAGGGAGACAGTGAAATGTCCAATTGTTGAGGTGCTGGTCAGGGAATTTCCATTGCTGACATCCAGAAGCATACTGAAGCTTGTCAGGCCTTGGAGGAGGCATTATATGAATACCATATAAACTCTGAGGAAAGCAATAAATATCGTATGAACGCAACATTAAGGCACCTCTTCACGGCAATAATAATAATTCGCAGAATCTTTGTTCTCTTTGTCGAGAATGATTTAAGGACAACCATAGAGATCTTCATCTTGTGGTCAAACTGATAGATAAGAACACGGCTTTAATAATAAGAAAATATTTGTCTTGTCTGCCCAATTGTGTATTCTCAGAGATGTGAAGATATTCCTGATGATATCAAAGAGCTGAACGAACGTCACATATTATATACATATGTACATTGGTTAGTTGGGGTTTTAAAAGAATAGAAGATTGAAATCAAAACAGCTATTCAAAACAGAGCAATAACCGTTCTTTTGGTGGTTTAGATTTGAGGAAAGATATAGTGGCTTGCAAGTCAAATAACTTCAGTAGTACCTATTATAAGGTTAGGGCATTATTAGGCAAGCAACTACTTTGATCAAAAAATATCCGATTTGTCTAAGTGACAAGCCATATTGACAGTTTTCAGGATGCTATGAAACTCAGATAATATGGTTCATCAAGATTTTGATCGCCTGATAAGATAATGATTACAAGCCAATTAAAACCATTTGACTCGCTTAAAATGACTGCACAGGTCAGATAATCAATCAAAATAAATACTCACAAATGTTCTAACTTCCGCATTAATACATATTGACGCTTTTAAATCCCCTAATCCCTATAAAAAACGTAATTTTCATTAATTTTCAGTTGTTTAAACACACAAATACATAATTTTCATCTCTTGTTCTAATTTTTTTTCTTTTTTTGAGTTTCCTTTTCCTGCACTAAACGGAAAAGTAACAGGGGATGTGTGGTAAGGAAAGCAGTTGATAATAAATTTTACTTTTTTAACATCGTTATTCTTGAACCGCACACCATATAAAATTTATTTTTTTTAATTTCATTTTCAGTTTATCTTACAGCTGCATCACATTTCCTTTGAACATGACTCCGACGTTGTTTCTTTATTTTGTGATTTCAGTTGTTATTTTCTTTCGTTCGCATGCTTTTGTTTTGCTAGTAAATGAAATTTGCAATGAAATATACTTTCCTTAATAAAAACCAAAAACGAACAAAAAGTACATACTAAAGTAAGGAAGAAGGAAAATAAAATCTCAACAACAAGGATCATATGGTAATAGTCACATGGAAAGATATTCTTCAATGAGAAATAGACTTTAAATGAATACGTTTAACAGCAAACAGTGGTACTATTTGCTAATAGGAATTGGTTTATAAGAGAAATAGGAAATTAGAAATGATAAGAATTTTAAAAGTATTGCTTCAGGGTTGATATGTTTTTGATTATGTTCCCTAGTAAATAAATACAAAAAAATGTCTTTTGAACCTTTGGCACATTGATGTATAATACTTGTATTGTAAAAAGCATTGCAAAACTTATGACAACTGACCGCTGTTTGCGATAGATTTCTTAGGAACCATGTACATACATATGTCCAAAGTAATTTTATAATCGACTACCGGAAAATTATCTCTTTTTTAAGGAGAACGAATGGAATTCCTGTACTGCATTGTACAAGTTTTTCCCAAAATGTAAAAGAGATTTCAATGACGCAGTTGAATATGGAAGAACTATGCCAAATTTTGGCGAGAAAATTTCTTCAGAAGGGTTTGAACTAACTATGAAACATCAGTATATAACGTCAAAATGAAGATTAGTTGCTTAAACTAAATAGTTCAGAGGAGTCAAAGGTGCTTAAAGTTTGATTTTGTTTTTAGGTTCCATAAGGTGCTTATTTTTAAGTGATGTTTGATTATATGCAAGGTCAAAGATTTCGAAAATTGAAGGAAAATAGAAAAAAAATTTCAAAACTGAATGAAATTTTTTATTTATTAGATGCTATTAATAAATGCCTCGAATTTAATTTTTTAAGATTATTTCTTCTAAATATTACTCCACAAGCGAACTCTGGTTTTGCATACTTTTAAGACTGTATCTAAGCAATGGTAGCTGTAATATTATCTTCTGGGGCTGCAATAGTAGTCGACTTGCTTCCGTGCACAAGCTACTTAACGTATTACTAAAAGAAAAAAGTCATGAGTTTGGCGGTCTATAAACTTCTCCGGCGATTTGATCTCAGCAGGTTTGTGGCAAAAACTCTTACAGTAAACTAAAATTGCGATCAAAAGTTTCTTAAAAATCTGTCGTTCGGAGTTGACTATAAACTGTAGGTCCTGCCACTCATAAATACGACTCTGGGTATTTGTGTTTCTCTTGATATTCTTATCCTATAAACTATCTTTCCTGTATTCCAACACAATCCACTGAATGAATAGGGGACATCTTCTGAGTGTTGGTAAAAAATGTTTTTTTTTCTAAATATATTCATGGTATTACGTGCGGGGGTATTCTTAAATTCTTCATTTGTAATGCAGATATGAAACAATAGTGAGCACTATTAATTGTAAAATTAACGAAAGAAGCACGAAAAGCTTCAGACGAGGAATTGGAATGTTTGCGAAAAATCACTTGATGTAAAATTTGTCATACAAAACAATGAAGCCTTCTATACATTTTCACAGTACAGAGCCTTTGAACAAAGCACCCGAAACATAATGGAGAAGTAAAATCCGTGGAATCATTTGTATCAATAAGATTTTATAAATTTTTTTATTATTTTCAATTAATTGTTGTAGAGGAGCAGGTGGCAATAATATTTTAAAAATTCTCTCTGTTAAATATAAAAAAATTTTGTAGCTGATCCAAAGTGTTTGTGCTTTGATATTCTTCTTCTATACTTTATATATTCTCTTAGACATCACATTCCCAATAATTACTTCCAAAATGCTACACTAACCACTGTGCATAAATAATGTGGTATTCGTTGCATGTTAATTCAAAAAATCCAAAACATAAAACCCTGTCAGTCAGTTATGAAAAATTACAATGAGGGCGATGACGGCAATATGATATTCTTCCGCGAGTTTTGATACTTGCTTAAGGAAATTATGTTGTGAGACAAGACTCCAAAAAATAAATTGTAAAAATGAAAAACTTGTAAAAGAGTACGTAAACCCTCTAGAAATATGATCTAGAGTTTCCTCAAAATATTTTCCTTTAAATAATAAAATAAATGCAGAGAAATAAAAATTAAATCGTCAACTTGACGCAATCATTATACTTCAATTTTTTACGTAACATTTTTGCAATTTCTGTGATGAAATATGGAAACAAAAGTCCTTTTTTTTATTGAACAGTGCCTGCTCGAAAACTCTAAGCGATATTACGTATAATAAATTTGAGTTGTTGGCGTCGGTCATGCAATAATGTTATATTTGGTATAAGGAGTGACTACTAAAAAATTTGGACATACTTCTAATCTTATATCTTTTTTAGTGATTGAATGCAATATACGATAATTTTTTCAAGTTTTTCTTAATATTTAAAATTAAATAAAATAAACTGTGTGTGAGACATCATGGAAATATTTTATTCGTTTAAAAGACCTCTTGGTGCTATTTTGTCAGTTCAAATATCAACGATATCTTCTCTGGGTGGGGAGTATTCACATGAAACACAATACTAGTGGCATACCGTCTAAACTTTGTATTCGTTTTTAAGACCAATTTATGCCATTTTGTGTCCAAATGTCCAACACATTTTCTCTAACTTTCTAACTTTCCGAGAATTTGGAGCATAAATCAGCCTAAATTTGATCAATGGCGTGGGTTATGTTGACTTTGAGGAACGCTGTGATTGGCGTCTCATTCACATACACCTGCGACTTAAGAAAACCCCACAAAATAAAGTCTAACGGGGCCAAATCGATGATGAACAAGCCCTCCATTCACTTTTGCAAAATTTCCAATGTTGTATGAGTTGTGTGACACGTAAAGCTGTCCTGTTGAAACCATCGACAGATTGTATGCAGATCATCAAATTCAGTTCAAAAGAATTTGGTAATCATAGACCTCTAGTGCTCGCCTTGTTAGTGATAGTGTGGCCGATGTTAAAAAAGAAATGTGGATCGGATACGTTGTCAGTCCCAAATCCGTACAAATATTGACTTTTTTGTATTGATCGCCTTTGCAGCTCATGGTTGATCGATTTGTTTCTTGATGAATCCTTTTTACCTGATTCTTGGCTAATAACATGAGAAATTAGTACAAATCCTGGTAAAATTAAAATATAAACTTCAGGCTAACCAAAGAAAGGTTCTATTTCCAAGTACTTCAGGGTCCTTTTAACAAACACCTATCTTTGTCCATGGTCGTCCATTGCGATTTGGCAAAACAAACTGAACAAATGGCAACTAATTAGATTTAACAAGCCGTTATCAACTGCCAAAGTTTGGAATCACTTGTTGGATGATACTTTACTTTATGTATTCTATTATGTATTTAAAGTCGCCGTAGTCTAGTATGCTTATTACACATGAGGCCTAAGTTCAAAACGAAATGTTAAAACTAATATTTCTTTGCCGACTTCCTCTCGGCTGATTTCTGGCAAAAATTCTGAGAGTAAATAAAATTGCCATGAAAAGTTTCTCAAAAAATCTGTCATTCGGAATCGACTTTAAATTGTAAGTCCCGCCACTCATGTATAAAATTAACACACAACATACATAGGTGATGTGAGAAGCTAGGTCGTAATCCTGACTGAAGGGTTGTAATGACCATCTATATAAGTATGTATGCTATTGTTAATCAGCTGTCTCAATGGTGTAAAGATCTTAAAGTTTAGAAAGTGCTTGACAAGAATTTAAACATAGTTTTCAGGGTAAAATAATATGAATGCTGTTGAATAGGCCGTTTTGTAAGTTCAATCGGGAATAGTTAAGAAAAAAGCAGAACTAATAACCATAAAGTGTCCTTTTTTTCTTGTCAGATATTGTTACTTATCTGTATAGCAAAACAGCAATTGAAATTGAACTCAAGAAATCCCTTAAATTCTGCAGTTATTCAAATGCGTTACTTTATGGAAAATATTATTCTGAATGTAATACTGCTGGGGTTGTTTTTGCAAGACTTTTGTATCATTTTAAAACAAATAATAAAAGAAATTTTAATATTAAAAACTCTACATTTATATCAACATATGCCGCATGTATAATGTGGTTTCTCCATACAACATATTGATGTTGTTTTCGGTCACTGTTGTTTATTAATGATGATGATTTTTGTTAAAGCAAATTGCATCCTTTTATTTTCCCTTTTTATTTACAGAGTTTCTTGCGAAAATATTGAAATAAAATTTTATACAGTTTCATATTTTTTGTTTCATGTTTCATGTGAAACTGAAATGTGTTTTTTATTTATTGGATTTATTTGTTGTTTTAATGTAAATAAAATTTAATTATTCGTATTCATTTATTGTCAGTTTCTTTATCTGAAAATGTTTTATAAATATTTATATATACATACATATGTATGTATATGTGGTATACAAATGCATATTTATGACATTCATTAAATTTGTTTGTATTTGTCAGTGACACAAAAAACTGGCCTATTTTTTTTTTAATAAAAATAAAATAATGATGACCGTTTTCAAAGGCATAAAATGGTCAACAATTAATTATTAATTTTCAATTGTTTAATGTGTTTGTACTTCAAAAAAAAAACTAAAATAATAATGTTAATAATTGTTTAATTAAATGGCATTTATGACCATTTGAATAAAATGAGTACTAAAAAATGATAAACGAATATTTTGCATGTAAAGGGTGTATGTAAATGGTCCACCAATATCTACTAGAAATTACTGGTATTCTTTCTATTTAATTGAATTTGAAAAATATTATTCCTACGCATCATATTACATGCACTAGAACGGTTACTCTGAAAAGTATGCAATAAGAAGTCCTTCATTTTATCATTTTTGAAACTAATGGAATTCAATATTACTCATACGTCACATACATACATACATGTATGTACTACTTATCAGTAAAGTAAAAGTTTAAATTTAAAAATGGAATAAAACAAAAACGGTTAGAAATATTTGCCAAATTTATTTTTTTTTTGTTGTGATGTACAATTATTCCTGTGAGAAATCGAATATTATTTCATTCATATGGCTGCTGCGGACCCTCATTCGAGGGGACAAATTTTCGTGCACTTTTTCTAGTGTATAGGGTCGTATCTAGACAATGACATCGCGAATGTTGGCCTTCAAATGATCAAATGTCTGCGGTTTGTGGGCATAACACTTTTCCTTAACGTCTCCAACCGAAAATAGTCCAACGATGTCAAATCGTAACATCTTGGCCGCTAACTGATTTCACCTCTTCGGCTAATTAAACGGCCATCAAGCGTTTAACGCAATAAATCAATTGTGGCATGAGATATGTGGCAAGTTGTACAATTCTGTTGAAACCAAACACGGTACACATAAATACCGCGAAGAGCGGGTACAAAAAAATCGGTTATCATGGTGCGATGGGTGTCTTGCACCGTCCTTATTTAGAAAGAAATATGTGCCAATAATCCTTCCGCTCCATAAGCCTCAGCAAACAGTCACTTGTAATGGATGCAGTGGCTTCTGTAAGACCACGTGTGGGTCTTCTGAGCCCCAAATACGGAAATTTTGCTAATTAATGTACCCACCGAGATGAAGCCCGTCATCCGTAAAGGTGACTTTTTTGGCAAAATCGACATCATCGTGCAGTTTCTCGTCGACCCATCTAGCAAAACGAAAACAAAACGGATGGTCATGCGGCTTCAACTCTTGAACCAATTGAACTTTGTAAGGCGTCGTAACGAGATCTTTTCGCAAAATCCAACGTAAACTGGTGAGTGAAATATTCAATTTTTGAGATCGATAACGACGTGATGTCTCAGCCACACATATTTTCGGATGTACGCACTGTTAAAGCACGCTCACGTCTTGGCACAGTTTTACGAACTTCAGCAATAAACTTGCCTATAGCGGGCAATGTTGATTCTTCTCTGCCATCAAATTTCCTACCAAAACTTTGTGCAATTTCCGATCAATTGTTTTTATTTTGGAAATAACTCATAATCTCAACGTTACTCAAGGAGAAATCGATTCATTTCGTTCTGTGGACATAATATACAGAATTTAGTGACAGAATAGAATGACATAAGTATTGTCAGATTCGAAATAACCGATGGTTTAAATTTAAACCAATAGATGGCCCACCCAATATTATCGTGGCTATTCCTGTAATGATTGGTATGTGGATCCAATATGCGGAATAGTTTCATTGCTTATTCTTATGATAAACTATTTACGTGACCATTACTTCTGAAAACTCTCCTCGAATTTGTTTTTCTTGCCTTTGTTAATTCATTAAAGACTGTCTAATTTATTAAATCATATTTTATTTTTATAAAAATATTTTTTAAATTCCTACTCTTAATAGCTCTGATGACCATAATAAACTATAACATTAGACCGTCTATGGTGGAAACTGCTAACAACCATCAACCAACAAGCACTATAACAATAAATCCCAAAAGCTAACCACAGAAATCAGCAAACCGAAAAGCAAAATCTTTTACTTGAATGGCAAAGAAGTTTTCCTATTACATTTCTCCATTATGCTGTATATCAGTGACCAGACGACATAGAGTGGGAAAGCGGGAGTGGTAGACTAAATGTTTTTTGGTAATTTTGTCCATTTTAGTTGTCAGCTTAATAATTTTGTGTGACCATAACTTTTTTTCAAACTGTCCGAGTTTTAGTGAAAATAAGAACGTTAATAAATATTTTTTTCTTCTTCTTTTTTTTTGTATCAACAAAAAGAACAAAAAAATTGTTTTTCTATGAATATTTCGTGTCTATGTTTAGAGTTCTTTTTCAGGGCTTGTTGTATAGAAAAGGTCTACCCTCCCTAGTTGATTTACGATATTTTTGGTCTAAAATTACCAAAAAAGAAAATTCTTGTTAAAGAGGGTAGCTGTTATCATAAAATTTTCTATTAAAATATATTTTTATGAACAATATTAACAACAACAATGTCACCTGCAAACATCACAACGGCAAATATAATTTATGAAAATTAACAAAAAAAAAAGAAAAGAAGTCAAAATATAAAGTAAAATTTAAGCAGCTTTTCATATAAAAAGTTATTCAATTTCCTGCATTCTAAGCAGTGGATTATTTATTGTAAAAAGTTTCGACATTAAAAGACATTTTCAACTAATAAAAGTACAGAAGTATGTGAAGAAATTCTTAATGGCAGACCAATTAAGTTATGGTGGAAATTTAAAGCAAAATTTTTCATGACAATTTTTTATTTAATCTCAGAGTTTATGTTTGTCAGAAATATGTTGAGAGAAAGTCGCCTAATAAATATTTTTTTTATATTTCGTTTTGTTGGATATGTTCTGGTGGACACACTGCTGACTGGACTATGGCGCTTGATGGAGTGAGTTTTTTTTTGGCAACCTGAAAACCTAAATAACATATTCATTGGACTTGTCTTCAAAATTGATAAGACCCTTAACATCAGATTTTTTATAACATTTACACTCCTTAAACGACAAGGCCAATGCACTTGGGTGGCTGGCGCCAGGAAAAATTCCTATGAATTCCTACATGAGATAGGTGTTTCTCTACAGCGAGGCAAACAAATGATCTCACGAAGATTGCGAGGAAGAGAGCGGACTACCAAAAATCTTCTCTGTCATTGTCCAACGCTTCGGAACCTAAGAAGAATACATGTATAACCAAAGGCGATTTGAGAAAACTACATAAGACACTCCGGTTGGTTCAGATATACCACCCAGAAGCTATAATTATATGACGTAATCGGTATTATCGGCATTACAACGCGACTTTATGGGACCCAAGTAAGCAGAGACAATTGAGTTCAACCTAATCTAATCTACAGCTCATAAAGCTAGACAATAATAATTCAAAATTTAAATTTCCAAAGCAAATTTTCGAGATCACAGAAAATGCCAAGAATAGTTTCTTAATTCTGTTATCCAAAGTCGACGCTAAATTGTACTTTCCGCCACTCATAATTAATTTAACACACAATATGGATGCCGTGAGAAGCTAGATTGTAATCCTTACTACGGCGTTATAATAAGCAATTAAGTACCCTGAATAGTAATAATACTTGCCTTCTACCATAAGAGTGCAATGATAATACTAAAATATGCTATCAATGAATCATTCTTTCTTAAAAAAAAAACTGCAATTAAATTTGCTACAATTTAATCCGATTTATATTAATTCAAAGTACAGACAATACTCCTCATAGCAAACAGTTGTTCTGTAGAAAATTACTATTACATACGTTTTAAAGCTCTTTACCAATGCTACGAAGCATTTGCTTAGAAGTGAATTTAAGTGCTACGGCTCCGCTATATTTATAGTTTAAGACTCATTTGCTTTAACAAAATTCATTATATTGGGTTTTCACTGTTTTTGATTCTAGTAACGTAATAGTCCTTGGAAATGTTTTCTGAAAAGAATACTCTTTTAATAAATTATGCAAATACAATTCTCATCAGTAAAACCACAATAACATTGAAGTAGTATTTAAGTTGTTACAATAAAAATAAAAGGTTAAGAAGTTTTAATCAGTATAGAACGACTATTTCATAATCCCTACACTACAGTTAATAAGCAGCTTACCCCACTTGCTTAGGACTCTAAGAAAATAATCGGGTGGGTTTAAATTATTTTATTTTGAAACTGGCAATACTTATATTGTATGTCATTCTATTCTGTCACAAAATTTAGTATATTATCTCCACTGAACGTAATGAATCGATTTAGGCTTAAGCAACGTTGGGAATTATTGGGCTAACGCGAAACTGTACGATTTTGCAAAAAAAAAAACATCTTTTCGGATGAAGCTCATTTCCATCTTGGTGGGTACATATTACATACATATTAGGGGCTAAGAAAATACCCACGTGGTCTTACAGAAGCAAATACACCCATTACGAGTGACTGTTAGGAGCGGCTTGTGGAGAAGAGGCATTATTGCCCCATATTTCTTTGACAATGAGGACGGCGTAATCATTCCGGTCAATGGAGACACCTATCGCACCATTTCTTGTACCCACTCTTCATGGTATTGATGTGAACGATGTTTGGCCTTACCTGGATGGCGCAATTTACCACACGTTTCATGCCACAATGGATTTATTGCATCAAGCATTTGATAGCCATTTAATTAGCCGAAATGGTGATGTCAATTGGATCCTAAGAAGCTGCGACTTGATACCCATGGACTATTTTCGTTAAAGAAAAGTGTTATGCCGACAAACCAAAGGTAATTGAGTATTTAAAGGCCAACATTAGTGATACCATTGCTGAGATACGACCCCATATACTCGAAAAAGTGCACAAAAATTGGTCTGATCGAATGAGGTGCAGTGAGGCCAGCCGCGGCTGCCATACGAATGAAATAATATTCAATTTCTGAACGGAAAAATTGTGCTTCACAACAAAAAATTAAATTAAAAGTCTCTCAAAAATCTGTTACATGGCGTCGACTTTAAACTGCAGGTCCCACCACTCATGGGTAGAAATAACACACTTAACATGGGTGCTGTAAGACACCGGATTGTAAGCTTGACAGAAGAGTTGTAATGACCAATTAAGTAAGTGATCAAAATTAAAAACAACACATTACTTGCTTTGAATTATTTTAAATGGGATAACACAAGGAATTATGAGGACGAATGTTGGCAACTATATATATAACAAATCTCTATCTCAACCCAATATATCGCATTTTCTTATTAATACTAGCATAGGGCATAACAATATTTGAAATGATTAAATTACAAGCACAATTAAACAACAATTAATCTCGAATCTAATAGAATTGTATGAGAAATAGAAAAAAACAACTGAAATAAAAACCCCAACTTAAACTACGAATAACATTTGGCTTAAATGTGTTCAAAATAATACAACAACATAAATACGATTAAAATATATGTACTAGAGGCTAGAGAATAGTAAAAATAGAAAACCCAACACCAATAACAAATAAAACAAGTAAAATTGCACAAATTGTAGAAGAGAACGAATAGAATATCATCATAAACAGAGGATTTAACAACTGGAAATAGAAAACAAGAAAGGGGGCAACTGGGGGAGAAATTAAAGAGAGAAAATCTAAATTGTTGAAACAAATGCCACAAGTTGTTAAATACGAATGTTTTACACAATCACCCACATATGCATACTATATGTATATCGTTAGTTGAAATACAAATCAGCATATCATATGCTTACCAGGTTGTTTGACTGTTTGACTGTGGTAAGGTGATGTGTGTGTGTAAATGTTTTGTTAGTTATTTGCAGCTTTTTTCAATTGCTTGATTAATTTCGAAAACATTGCCGCTCTCTGGGAGCGTGTGCATGGTAAGCCGAGGCAGACGATTACGCAAATTTTGACAAATTTTGCCTCGCGTCTTGAGTCTGCAGTCGAGCAAAATTTAAATGACGTTGAACTAAAGGTAAACAACCATGCGGAGTTTTCACTGAACTTTTTCTAGATAAATGTGTACGTGAATAAACAAAATTGTCGAATTTGGCACGATAACAATTCAAATGAAATCCAGGAGCATCCAATTCATATCGAAATAATCACAGTTTTGTCTGGATTTTGGGCTGGCGGCCCACTCTGTGGCATTTACCCTGAAATTTAAGAAACTAAGTATACGGTTCGATAGGCAACAAAATTCTGCATTATATAGTGAATTTTCACGAATTTTCAAAGTCAGAAAAGTGAAGAAAATTAAATGCGTTTTTGGTGTTTTTTGAAATTTTAATAGGTTTATATGGTATTTTTTTGTGGCTAAACGAATAGAGGTTTTATATTGATTTTTTTATTTGAAAGGTATGATTAACTGTTACTTTTAGTTTATATATATATATATATATCTCATATATTAAATTTAAAATTATTCGTTAAAAATTTAAAAATAATAAAAATTTAAAATTTTTTTACTCTTCCTAAAAAAGATAAGGATTTTAAAGGTGAAAGTAGTTTTAAGTAGTTTAATGTTATATACCGCAAGAAAATATGAACTCTCTACATTAAGGAACAAAAAAAAAGTTTGCGCAAATTTGCGCAATTATTTTTGGCGATTTTTTGAAAATTTTACTTTTTTTGAAAAATTAAAAAATTAGACGTTTAGTAATAAAGCCATAGGCAATAAAGCTATATGGCGTAGGAATTATGCGAGGAAATTCAGTTGAAGCGATACCAATCGAGATGTCCTGAAAAGGTGACTTTTAAGCAGTGCCCCTTTTATAAGCTTCAGTACACAAAAATCGCGAAGGACATTGATGATGAAAATGATAACGATTTTTACGATTGTAGTTAGTTTCACTCTTTACGTATTTTTATGTTAAGTATTAAATAATGTAAAATAAATATTATGAATAGATATTAATTATAATAGAACTTTAAAAACTTAATTACATATGTATATGGACTATTATAACAATATGAGATGTATGTTAGATTTTCTTAATGGACCGTATGTGGTACCTAGGGGCACTTATAATCCGATCATAATAAAATGTGATCATAAATGATTCACATTCATATTAAACATGTTCATGTCGAATTTCATCGAGGTAATAAAATGTTTAAGCCAATTATAATTGCTAAACATATTTTCTTAAGGGGTCCTATTTTGGACCAAGGGGCAATTAAGGGCCGACCATTACAAAATTTGGTAATATGATTTAGATTTACAAAATACACGTTCATACCGAGTTTCATCACGATACTGGTGTTTTTAAGCCATTTATAAGTGCAAACGTGAATTTCTAAAGGGGACTTTATATGGGGACTAGGGTCAAATGTGATCCGGTTTCACCAAACTTTACACCATGATTTCTTAGTACACAGAACTGACGCATGCTAAATTTTATCATGATTGTTCCATAATTACCATAGTTATGTGTAAATAAGTACAATTTCGAGGGGAATTTGTATGGGGGCTAGGCGAAATCACGGACCGATTTGAACCAAAATTAGTTTGGTTCATCCTTGGGCCTAATTATCACTAACATTATCAAAAAATTACAGCCATTAACTCATAAATGCAATTAAAGCAATAAGAACATTGTTTTAAAAATTAGCCTGTATCCCTGTTAAGGTGGCGATATTTTTATTTTATATTTCGGAATCCCCACAAACGATTGAAAATCCACATCTTGTGCAAATTTACACACACATCCTATTATAATCACATATTACATATCCTTACATATACATTTGCTTGTGATATTAATTGTATAAATACATGTATAGAAATACTCTTTCAAAATCCTTGTTGTTGACTTATACAACATAAAGGAATTAAATTCTTATTATTTTCAGTATAAATTAAGATAAACTAACAACAATCAAAGTAATAATAAAATTATTATAAATATTTCATTTGAATTTTCAATATAATCCCATACTTGATTTAAAGTTTTTAAATTTAAAAGAAATTTAATAAAAATACTGCAATATAAAGGGATATTTTGTGTTATTCGGTTTTTGTAAAGTGTGATTTCTTCTATTTCTTTTTGGCAATTAATCTCAAGTTTTGGAACAGCGTATTGGCTGTCAAAATCATGCGATTCGATCCGACTAGGTTATGCATATAAACACACATAATTGGTCATTACAATTCCTCAGTCAGGATTACGAACTAACTTCTCACACCACTTATGTTGTTTGTGTTAATTTTATACATGAGTTTCGGGACCTACAGTTTAAAGTCGACTCCAAACGACAGATTTTTTGAGAGGCTTTTCATGGCAATTTTATTTACTCTCAGAGTTTTTGCCAGAAATCCGCTGAGAGGAAGTCGCCGATGAAATAATTTGTCATATTTTATTTTTTGGTGATGCCTGTCCCCCTAGGCTATATTTTCTAAATTAAAATCTTGAAAAACCTGTAAAAATTTTCAGACCTATCTAAAAAAACAAAAAATTTGTGAATAAATATTGTTTTATTGACTTAGTACATAATATTGATCAGTTTTTTCCATGTTTCCAAATTCAATGAAATCGTACATAAACAGACATAAACAACCTAAAGCTTTAAAGCTTAAAACACCACCCTCGTATATGTTTTCCTAATTTTTTTTTTGTTTACATCTCTTGATTTTATTACTCTTAAGTGTTTACAACCATTTAAGTTGTTTACATGCAGTGTCAATACTCTCCATTTATAATATTTACCAGCAAATGGAAGACCGTACTTACAGATACTGGCTCGTTTACATCTTTACATTATAATGATAATAAAAGATACAAAAAAACCTACTAAAAGAACTTTTCGAAAGTGTAGTCAACATCAGCAAAAATAGTAGAAAATAAAAAAGAATGAAAAAGTTGTCAAAACTACTCTATTATATGCCATGGAAATAATCACTCGACTGCAATATTGATAAACAGAAAACTTAAGAAGCCAATGAACTTGATGAACAAGAGTACAAAAGTGTCTGCACTTGGAATGAAGAAAAATGGATGCAACATTAAAGGCATGAGTATTAAAAGAATAGTTTTTGCTACGGCACAACATAAGCAGAGATAGAGAAAATGCAAATACAAATACAGTTGAGAGTGAAAATGTATTGGGTGAACTGGAGAAGTTCGATTGCAAATTGATGAGTGTTGGGTTTGAAGTGTTAGATCCCTTGTAATATTTATTACAACAGGTAACATTATAGCTTGTTTTAAAGGTGGAATCAGTCATTTGCTGGAATGCTGATTATTTCGGCATGTCTAAGGTGGTAAGCTAGGGAGATAATACTATAACTTCAAACACAACTGTTGTAAACATTCAAGTTTCAAGATTAAAACTTACAATGGGCTTAATTTTGTTCAAACTACAATAGAAATTTTTCAAAACACAAAGAATACAACATGAATTCATGCAACCAACACACATACATATTTCAGATTACAGATTTCGTTTTGTCCTTAAAAATTTCACCCAAAAAATTTTCTTCCTATTTTCATATTAATAGGCGAGAACCTTTTTTGTGTTTAGTAAACCAGTTGCCGAATTAATTCCATTTTGTGTGTACTATTGATCCTATTTTCTGGTTATAGCCATGTTACTGCTTTATAAAAGCGTCTATAAGATAGTATTGTAGGATGATATAACAATTACTTACTGAAATAAATACGGGAACTAGAGCAGCAATGAATTCTAAAGCTTAAGTAATACCTTAACAACAGTAAAAATTTTCGTGTACAAAAGCATTAGGGATGACAACACTAATGTATTCGGCTTTTATGATCCATAAACGTACTCGTAGTTGAAGTTTTATACATGTGTTGGTATTGATAGTTCAGTATTTGAAAATATTGTGAAAGATTTGGCTTTAGTAATTCTTAAAAGTAACCTAAATGCAAATTTAATGGCAAATAGATACGGATACTAAATTTTATCCATAGGTTTTTTCTATTATATTACGGAGAAAATAGTGTTCACGCTAAATAAATATGGCCATAATACTAGCTTTCCTAACCATATGGATCTTGAAAATTTAAAAAATAACACAGAAAATAGTCAAAAATTTATAAAACACTTATAGGTGTTCAATTCGTAAGTTTAAATTTTTGGCATACTTTTTCATCATTTTGGCTGGCAATTTACTAGATCAGTGGTAATATTATTTGTAAGAGTTGGAATTGTAGACTGCACATAGTCTCACTAACTGTAGTCCTGGGAGGCCAAACAGAGCGATATTTGCGGAAAATGTAAGGTTGTTTGTTCACCCAATTTACTTCTCAATAATACACATACACACATACATTCATACATTCAAAATTGGTCATTACAACCCTTCAGTCAGGATTACAACCTAGCTTCTCACATAACTTATGTTATATGTGTTAATTTTTATACATGATTGGCGGGACCTACAGTATAAAGTCCACTCCGAACAACAGATTTTTTGAGAAAATTTTTCATGGCAATTTTTGTTTACTCTCAGAATTTTTGGCCTGGCGGAGCTCTCAATTTATTTTTCTTTGAAACGACGTCGGACACGTTTTCTTTTATTTGCCAGTAGTTTAGTAGATAGTGTGTTAGCTTATAAGCGATTCAAACCCCAGGTCAGACATCTCCACCTAAATGAAATATGAAAAAATATTTCCTCGGCGAGAGACGAATTTGAATATCAGAGCATAACTAATTTATATGAAAACTTTTAACTGCCGCAGTTCAACAAACATGCCTTCATTTTGGCACTCTACAACTTCCCTTCATTTTGTTACATTTCTTGTTGTTGTTCACAACACATAATGCCAGTAATCTTTACTATCCGACATTCCTGCATCCATCCTAGCATTTATCTTTCCTTTATTTCCTGCAGTAACAACAACAAATCCTGGCTTAAAGATGTTCTATCCGTGTTGTTAAAATTTATGTTTTTTTCCTTCTTGCTTTTAGTCTTGTATTCTTACACTTATTGTTAGAATAGTTATCCTATCCGTTATCCTACACTTAAATTGAGTTCATCCTGTAGTCGTGTTTTTTCCTTTGTGGGTGTTTTCTTTTGCTTTCGCTTGTGTTTATTAGCAATTTTATACATTAAAGTTGATTAAATTTTCAACAACATCATCATTATCATCGTAAGCATGGGTATATTTTGCACTTTCACCACAGTAGTAAAACAAGTTAAGCATGGTGAAATTATTCTGATTATTTTTAGTATTTTTAGAAGAAAACCTATAATTGCACGAATAACATTGGCTATACGCTAGAGGTCAGCAATGAGTATTCAAAACGATGAATAGATTCGATTCATACTTATAATATTTGTTACTTATACGAATTCATACTTATTTTAATGTCATACTCATACTACTCATATTCAAAGACTCTCCATGACTCATCGTATACGCGAAAAACAAAATAAGTATGAATCGCTTACAAACACTAGAATACTCACAAGAAGGTTGTGTGTTTGTTCTGCGTGCTGTCTTTGTCTTTTTTGTTTATGCGTCTTTCTTCTTTTTTTGTAAATCCAACAACAACTAAAACTTTAAAATTTGATGAATGATTCGAATCATTTGAATTATTTATAAGTATTATAAGTATTTTTCTAAATTTATGAATCTGAATGGGTAGGCGTATGAATCAAACATAGTACGAATGTTATGAGTTTGATGTCAACGTTGTACTCATAATCATTGCAACTTTTACTTATAAATCAATGTTGTACTGAGTACGAATAATTCAGAGTAGTTGGATTTCAATACTGTTGACTCACTCATACTCAAAATTTCATGAGTACTTCTGAGTAGCAAAAAAGCGATTCGTTGCTGATCTCTGCTATACACATAGGAGCATGGACTTCTAGGCGCAACTTATTCTTGTTTATTTTGATGGTCTTTATTAAAGTGTAAGAGAATCGACTGAAGTCGCCGTGGTCTAATAGGTAGTGTGTTGGCTTATTAGACGAAAAGCCAGGGTTCGAGCTCCAGGCCAGACATCAAAATTAAATACAAAAAGTATTTCTTCGGCGACTTCCTCTCAGCAGATTTCTGGCAAAAACTCTGAGAGTAAATAAACCTGCCAAAAATCAAAAAGTTTCTCAAAAATCTGTCGTTCGGAATCGACTTTAAACTGTAGATCCCGCCACTCATGTATAAAATTAACACACACAACATAAGTGGTGTGAGCAACTAAGTCGTAATCCTGACTGAAGGGTTGTAATGACCAATTATGTATGTATGTAAGAGAATAGACTTTGTTGTTAAGATTGCTGCAAACAAGGGTGGACGCAATGGTAATGCCGTGAATTATTGTGTCATTATTACTCCATTTTTAGTTGAAATGAATAGCGGCACATTTTACCATTTTATCCTATTAATCAAAAATTACTTCTGGAGTTGAATCCTGTGTTCCGAATCCGATAATAATAGGAAGCCATATGCCATCATATAAAGAAGTTCTGAAGACTGAGCTCTAAGATCACAATTAACATACATTTCGTATGACTGTATTGGAATTTGAGTTGCAAATGTCTAGTTACACGGGCAAATGTGCATTTATACGATGTGACCATTATAATTAGTGCTTAGAATGTATGAATCTAACGCCCTTTCTTTGCACAAATTCATACTCTATAGAGTTTTGCAAAATTTAATCATCTTCAGAAACTGTTTTAAATACATAATTATGTACAACATTTGCATACCTTTATTTAAATAAATATTTACACAATTTTTCCTGAATAGATACAGGCGCTATTCATTAAACTCGACGAACAAAATGAAAAAAAAACCTAATAATAATAATTTAAGCCCAAAAGTATTCACTTACACACTTGCAGTCGTCTCATAGGATCTAAAACACAATAGGATTATAAGATAAAATATTGCATACAACATACAGGATTTCAAGTAGCTGCAACAGCAAGCTTCCATGTTTCAGTATACTACTGTGTGCATGAGCTGCCATTGGGGAATTCTTTGTGTCAACTAAAGCTTCAAAATGATTTAATTAAATTCACATACTGAATGCAAAAGCGAAAATGAAACTCATGTCAAATATCAAATAAAATAAATTCTTTGAAAATATTCTGCTTTTTTCGTAAAATTTTATGTCTTTTATTTAATATTTTTGCTTGTCGTTGAGTATGTTAAAAAATTCAATAAAATGTGTCTGGCAGTGACGGCAATTCGAAAAGGGTACAGAAGGAAATATTTCAGAGGTAATAGGAACAGGTAAAATGTAATAAAAATAGACCATTGGTTATTTCGAATCTGGCAATACTTATGTCATTCTATTCTGTCACAAAATTCAGTTTATTATCTCCACTGTAGGCAATGAATCGATTTACGCTTGAGCAACGTTGAAATTTATTGGAAATTTATATCCAAAGACAATTGGCTGGAAAATGCACGAAAATGTCTTACAAAATTTGGTCGCAGAGAAGGACCAACACTGCCCGGTATACACAACTTTATTGCTGAAGTTCGTGGAACTGGTTTCATTGTTAATGCACCAACACGTGAGCGTTCTCGTACATCGTGTACACCCGAAAATATCGAAGCTATGGCTGAGAGTGTGCAACATCAACTCGTCATCGTTCTCAAGAATTGGGCATTTCACGCACCAGTTGATGTCGATTTTTGCGAAGAGATCTCGGTATGAGTTGAAGCCGCGTGACCACTGCTTCGTTTTCGCTTCGCTATATGAGCCAACGAGAAACTGCACGATGATTACGATTTTGCAAAGAAATTCATCTTTCTGGATGAATCTCATTTTCACGTTAATACGCAAAACTGCCATATTTGGGTCTCAGAAAACCAAAACGTAGTCTTACAGAAGCCAATGTAATTATGACGAGTGCTGTTTGGTGCGCCTTGTGGATATGAGGCATCATTGGCCCATATTTCTTTGAAATATTGATAAGGACAATGTTTAGTTTCAACAGGATGGTGTAACTTGCCACACATCTCATGGCACAATAGATTTATTGCGTAAACGTTTGACGGCCGTGTAATTAGCCGAAAGGGTGATGTCAATTGGCCGCCAAGAAGCTGTGATTTGACACCGTTGACGGACTATTTTCTGTGGGGCGCCGTTTAAGAAATGTTTTATGCCGACAAACCAGAAACAATTGAGCATTTGAAGGCCAACATTCGTGATTTCAATGCCGAAAAAGTGCATGAACAAAATGACAAAATTCTACAGAACCGAATCCGCAAACTAAATATTAAACTTGGAAAATATATTACGGCGGTACTAAATTAAAATCTTTACAAGTAATAGTATCCTTGTATATTATGATACTACTTTAACATCATAACGCAATGAAATAAATTAATACCTCAACATACTCAACCCATCATCCGAATTAAACGCTTAAATTGTATTAAAATTCCATTCTTATCTTTACAAATTTAGTATTTGCTCATGTTTCTTTCCTTTTTTTTGTATTATTCAGAATTTCTTTTTAGAAATTTATGCTACTGCATGACTCCGCCCTTCAATAAAAACGTTTCCTAAAGAGACTATCAAATTCACTGTAGCAGCAACAGTAGTTCGAGTACTAAAGTTACAGGCATGCAATGACAGTAGAGCACTGCTAAAGACAAAAACCTGTATCTACATACTCTATTTTGCTTGAAGCATTTTTGTGACAAGTACCGTTTTGTAAAATGTATGACAAAAAACAAGAAATAACGGAACGACAAATATAGTATTAAGCTCGCTTAGAGTATCTTTTATCCTTTTACGCACCACACACCTTTAAACTTCTTTTTCATTTGAAAACATCACTTTTAGTGAATATGTATGTATGTGGTGGAAACGTTTAGTTTCAAAACGAATACATTTACATACATTATAAGGAGAGGTGTTTTTATACTGCTACCTACACATACATATGTCTGTGCTGGTAAGTGTAAGTTTGTAAGGACTTTTATAATGGCATGTGTAAAATAACTACATGAACTGTTCTGTCTTTGCTAAGCGCGCTTTTTGCCTTTCTTTGTGCACTTCAAAGTGGCTTAAAAGTATTCACACATCCTGTTAATAAAGAATAACATGTATGGTGTGCATCCTTATAGTTAAGACCAGTTGTCTTATACCGTTATGAGACTTTGTTTACTCA
Source organism: Sarcophaga variegata (assembly GCA_932273835.1). Taxonomy (NCBI): domain Eukaryota; kingdom Metazoa; phylum Arthropoda; class Insecta; order Diptera; family Sarcophagidae; genus Sarcophaga; species Sarcophaga variegata. The sequence goes on along the minus strand of OW026358.1, from coordinate 116,921,926 downwards.
TTTATGGAACGTCTTTGATGTGGTACAATGGTTAAGGGATTTGACTCGGAATTTAAGCATTTTAGGTTCGAATCAGCAGGAATTGCTACAGTCGCCTGCGTAGCTGTCTTATGTTGGCATAGCAGAGGAAATGAGAACCTGAAATACGGCGGCTCTGTAGGATTTAAGTCCGCTGCAGGTGAGAGAAAACGTCAGAGCATAGTGAGGTTAAGGGGAGACATGTTTGATATGAAATTCATTAGTGGATTTCGGGACCGATTGTATGACTCAACCTCAACCTTGATATTCTCCTGTACAGAAGCAGAAGTCTCTATGATTTTGGGAAAAGCTTTGCCAACGAGATTTTGAAACCAAAATGAATGGACTAATCTGGAAGCTGTATACTCTCTCAGAACTGGGACTGCTGTGTGGTATATACAAATTCGCCAAGAACGGATTCTTAGAACAGGATTAGGAGGTTTTGGTACCAGTATGAAATATTCCGAATAAACTCGCGTATATGTTTAAATCGGAAATCTATGCCAAAGGAAGATGTGCTCAATTCAACTTGGATAGAAGGTACAAAGAAAAGAACATAGCAGTACACAGCAGGCCGCCATATGAGCATTCGGCTCTTATGAGGTTAAATCGAAAATAGTATGCGATCGTCAAGAAAAATTGAAAAGGGGATTCTCGGCGGTGAGCAAGCAGACGAGCTTGCGAGGAGCAAAACTCCTACACAGCTGTTCGAATTATAATCCTTCTGTAGAGTGGGAACGTATGTTTGATAAGGTATGCTCAACGAAAGGGAAGATAAATGGAGTCAAAGACTCTTCTCATACCAAGTGTGCATGAGGCAATCAACACTTTTTTTGCGAAACTACAATAAGAGGATATCTGAGGCGTATATCAGACTATATAGGAATAATCTCAGGTTAGCAACCGGTTTTTTGACATGATACGCTTATTTAGGATATGAATTATCTCGAGCTCAACATGTAGATTTTGTGATGCAACACGTTCTTGACACCTCTGAGATATTAATGCATATCAACCGCTGCGCAGGAGATTATCATTGTTGACACAGCGTCCTGAAATTTGTTAGAGTAATAGGCTTTAAAGTCGTCATCGTCTAGTAAGTAGTGTGTTAGCTTATTAAGCATGAGGTCATGGTTCAAGGCCCAGATCAGACATGTGGATGGAAATATGAAAAATATTCCTTCGGCGTCCTCCTCTCTGCACATTTCCAGCAAAAGCTTTGGCAGTAAATAAAAAATTGCCTACAAAAAAGTTCGTAAATATCAGTAGTTTGTAAGGGTCCTACTCATGTATACAATTAACACACACAACATGAGTGGTGTTAGAAGTTAGATCGTAATCCTGACTGAAGGGTTATTATGACTAATTATGTATGCATGTATGTATGTAATAGGCTTTGAGGCTACATTAAAGGGATACCTTATTAATTTGGAGTGGAGGAGATATAGATCGTATGATCGCAGTATTAAGGTGCCTCTTCACGACTTTAATAATAAAGCTCAGACAAAAAATGACACTTAATTTTAAGAGTGAACTCTTATCGAGACATCCTTTTGTATACCGAAGAATGGCAAACAATTAGCTTTTTCTGCGTCCACAGTCCTTACCAGAGCAAAATATTTTACTATTTATTTATGATGGCAAAGGGTTTACAACCACGCATTAAGTATTGCAAATTTTTAGAAGTGGGCGTATGACTTGAATTTACATAAAATATGCTACTCCTGCTCCATGCTTTGTTGGTATATTTATATGCAGTAAGAATTTCTTCATATTCTCCATAGAAGTCTATTAAATTTAGAAGAAAATAAAATATATCACACATATCTAGATACATATATATATATTCAGTTTTATAACTAAATGAACAAAGGCGATGCATGCATAAATATAAAATAATAATGCGTTGTATTATATGGAATATAAACTTTTGTTTTAAAGAAAAAAATAACAAAAATGAAAGACTTAGAAATTGTATATGTATAGCGAACGTTAACGTTGAAAAAAAAAAATAAATTTAACGACAACGAGTTCATAAACAACAAAAAGGACATACTGAAGTATTGACATAAGAACACTTGAATACATGTTTAGTGTTTTTGCATGCAGAGGAAAATGAAATTTAATAATAATTATAAAAACAATTCAAGCATAAAGCAATTAAAAAAAAATATAAAAAAAGAAAAATTAATTCTACTTTTCTTGGAAATATTTAATTGAATAAAGTTTTCAAATGAAAACAAAAGTGTGTGTATGAACAGAGAAAAAAATTAATTTAGATTTGTTGTTTTTCCTTTGAAGGAGGTTTAGAATAATAAAGAACATGAAAGAATGAAATTTAAATGAAAACTTTAAATATTCTAATCAGCAAGTTTATTTCGAATCGATCAAACTCAGTATAATGACTGCTTACATACATAATTGGCCATTATAATCTTCCAGTCAGGATTATGGTCTAGCTTCTCACACCACTCATGTTTGTGATTGTGTATACATTAGTGGCGGGACCTACAGTCTAAAGTCGACTCCGAACGATCGATTTTTGAGAAACTTTTCTTGGCAATTTTTTTTTAATTACTCTCAGAGTTTTTGCCAGAAATCTGCTGAGAGGAAGTCACCGAAGATATATTTTTCATATTTCATTTTTAGGTCTGACCTGGGATTTCAACCGAGACCTTACGTCTAATAAGCCAACACACTACCTGCTAGACTACGGCGACTGCTTAGCTCATTATTATTTCAAGAGAAAACAGAATTTTAAAGCTAAAAATAAAAATTCTGAATCAACAAATTACACTTAATTACGAGGTAGGCGACACTTTTGATATTATAAATCAAACCTTTCACTTGAAAAATTGAGGAAAATGCATTTATATGATTATTTTCCGTACTTTCTTTAACTGTTCTAATCCAATCAGCTTTGACCAAAATATCGAATTTATTTCACTTGGCACGTACATGAAATGGCGGAACCGAAAGTTATTCCCATCCGCAGCCACTTAACTCTTGTTGACTCAAAAAATGTGTAGCTTACGGTTACGCAATCTTATAGTCAATCCGTGGTAAATACACAGTATAGTGCAAATAAAGGAGTAATTTTTGTCTTTTTTGGTTACTTCTCGAACAAGACGATTAATTCAGTTTTTTTAACTGTTTAGCTGCATGTGACCTATCATACATACATACATAATTGGTCATTACAATCCTTCAGTCACGATTACGACTTAGCTTCTCACACCACTTATGTTCTGTGTGTCAATTTTATACAAGAGTGGTGGGACATACAGGTTAAATTCGATTTCGTACAACAGATTTTTTTTTTTGAGAAACTCATAGAATTTTTGCCGGAACTTTGCTGAGAGGAAGCCACTGAGGAAAATGTGACCTCACATCTAATAAAGCAACACTCTACCTACTAGACTACGGCGACTTCATATGAGAGGAGAACTATCCTTATTAATAACTACAGTTCGATAGCCTATTATGTCGAACTGTGTCAACATTTCTGCTCAGTAAGGTATGGTATATAATTAAGAATTGCTTAATGCCAAATTAACGATTTAAACTTTGGCAAATTTAATTTGAGAAAAATAATGCTGTTGGCGAAGTTCATACAGCACAGCGTACATTTGGCGTTAATATAAACGGCATACGTGCTTGTTTTAATACTTATTTTACTCTTCATTAATCAAAACCATCAACAAGGCCAGTGGCTAGTTTACCTATAAAAAATAGCTAGAAGAATTGAAACCAAATAAACATTTTTATCAAAGTATTAGTGGTGAAGCTCACTTCAATTTCCTAGGCGGATTGAATTTTTATTAGTAAAAATTAATCAGCTGAACTTCAACGATATTTGGTTCCATCAAGACGGTGCTACTTGCAATACAACATACATACATACTTAGTTGGTTAGTACAACCCTACAGTCAGGATTACGACCTAGTTTCTCACACCACTTACGTTGTGTGTGCTAATTTTTAAATGAGTGGCGGGACCTACAGTTTAAGGTCGACTCCCGACAACAGATTTTTGAGAAACTTTTCATGACAACTTTTTATTCACTTTCAGAGGTTTGGCTACAAATCTGCTGAGAGGAAGTCTCCGGAGAAATATTTTTTTATATTTCGTTTTGTTGGAAATGTTTGACCAGGGTTTTGCACAGCGGCCTTGCATCCAGTAAGTCAATACGATATCTACTAGACTACGACGACTACTTTTGCAATACAACGCGTTAGGCAAAATTAATTTGGTGACAACTTTCTTTCCAGGAGTGGTCCTGGTGATTTAATGAATGAATGAATTTAATTAATCCGGAATATTTTTTGTGGAACATTTTAGGTTACAGGTTTATGCAAAGAAACCATTGACGCCACTCTAATAGATTTATTGGAAAAAATAATCGATAATTAGAATGTTCTAATGGATTATGTAATTCGTCATCACAGAAAGCATATGACGGAAATCATACTTAAAGACTAAATGCAATGAATTTATCTGCAGAATTATATAGCCACAGAAACGTGTCATTCCAATAATATTTCTGACTTTTATTTGCATTTTATGCTATGTGTATTAATTGTATACATGAGTGGCAAGACCTACAGTTTAAAGTCGACACCGAACAAAAGATTTTGGAGAAACTTTTCATGGCAATTTCTTTTATTTACTCTCAGAGTTTTTGCCAGAAATCTGCTTAGAGGAAGTTATCGAAGAAATATTTCTTTCATATATCATTTGCACCTTGGTCTCATGTCTAATGAGTCAACGCACTACTTGCTAGACTACGGCGATTTCACTTGCTATACAATGCACTAGTCAAAATCAATTTGGTGACAACTTTCTTTTCAGGAGTTGTCCTGTTTATGGGATTTAATACCTCTGGATTATTCATTGTGGGGTGTTGTAAATTATTGGTTTATACAAGGAAACCATTGAGACTCCACTCTGAGAGATTTATTGGAAGAAATAATCAATAATTAGAACGTTCTAATAGATCATGTAATTCGTAATCACAGAAGGCATAAGATGAAAATCATACTTAAGGACTAAATGCTCTATGCTCCCTAGAGGAGTAAGAGGAACATATATATACATATAAATGCTATGAGGTTATCTGCAGAATTATACAAAACGTATCATTCCAATAATATTCCTGACTTTTATTTGCATTTTAAGTATCAAGCTTTTAAAAAAAGCACTCTAAGCAAAAAAAAAAAACTATGAAGTATTGAATGGAAAACTAACTCAGTCGTATGAAATCACCAGTTCGCCTCGAATATCAAACATGGTGGTTTCCTATTGACGATTTCTGCAAACCAAATCATCAAAATTTTTGCATTTTTATTATTCATTCTTGTTATTACATTATGAATACTGTCATGCTGTGCATATGTATCTCCCAAGGATAATCCAGTACAATAAATCCCAATGATTTCAATAATTTTTGTCAAATAAAATTTTGTTCGATTTCATTTCGTTTATGTCAGAATTTAAATTCTTTTGTGTGCGCTTTTTTACAGCGCTTTGACCTAAGCGCCAGTAATTTTCTTCATTGTAAAAAAGGAAAAAAACATCGTATTATTTTACTATTTTTAACTTTTGAGCTTTGTTTTTATTATCGAAAATTTATTTCTTTGTAACACTCTTTGTAGGGCAATCGATAGTGCAACGACTGACTGGCAAATAAACTCTGCCAAGGGCAAATATGAAAATAAAGAGCACAACTTTATGAAATGCAATCAGAAAGTTAAATGAATAAGGGCACAACTTACAAATTCTTTTGAGGATAGCAAAATAGACCGTGCGTTCAAATATTTATTTGCATATCCTACAAAATTCTTAAATTTATCCGTAAGAGAATACAATGGAACTTAATAAGGATGAAATATGATTAGATTGTTCTCTGCAATTGCAACGTTTTTAGAAACTAAAACATTGGATAAGAAATGGTTGGATTCGATACAAAATCGGAGTGACTCAGAGGCTTTCAAATGACTCACAACAGACTTTGAGGACGTACTTCACAAAGGGATGGTTTAGAAATTCATGAATGTATGTCATTGAAACTGTCCTTTAGTAAGAAGATCAGAGTTGAGATAATAATCCCGGCTATTGGTATCTAGAGGGACATTAGTTCATTCCAAACAAATTAGTTTGGTATACCAATTTCTTCAAAATTCAACATCGGTGTTGGTACTGGTGTTCTGTTGTAGTCTGGCATATAGTGTGTATGTTTATTAGATTATAGACCGTCGTTCAAACGCCAACTCTGGCATCTCGAACAAAACTAAATATGAAAAAAATATTTCTCCGTCGAGGGTACCCTGTTAGTCTAGTGGGTAGGATGCTAGACTATTAGCGTGAGGGTCGTGGGTTCGATTCCCACCAGAGACTCTGGTCTGTGACACTACACCGAAAACACTTCGACGTCTTTGTTGTAACAGATCCCTAACAATAACTCTGAAAGTATAATTTTAGTTACTTTCAGAATTATTGTCTGACATAAACGAAATGTAATCGAACAAAATTTTCTTTGACAATAAGTTTTGAAATCGTTGGGATTTATTGTACTGGATTATCCTTGGGATATATTCACAGCATTACAGTATTCATAATTTAATAACAAAAATTAATAATCAAAATGCAAAAATGGTTTGATTTGAAGAAATCGTCAATAGTGGACCACTACATTTGATATTCGAGGCGAACTGAAGATTTCATGCGAGCGAGTTTCCCATTAAAGACTTCAAAATATTTTTTATGCTTTGCTTAGAGTCCTTTTTTTAAACGCTTGGAAATTTAAAATGCAAATAATGTCAGAGATATTCTTAGAATGTCACGTTTTTATTGCTAAATAATTCTGCAGATAACCTCATAGCGTTTAGTCCTTAAGTATGATTTCCGTCTTATGCCTTTTCTGATGACGAATTGCATGATCTATTAGAACATTATAATTATTGATTATTTTTTCCAATAAATTTATCAGAGTGGCAGCAATGTTTACTTGTATAAAATCGCATATTAAATCCCATAAATAGGACAACTCCTGGAAAGTATGTTGTCACCATATTGATTTTGCCTAGCGCGTTGTATAGCAATTGAAGTCCCCATAGTCTAGCAAGTAGTGCGTTGACTTATTAGACGTGAGGCCACGGTAAAAACCTCAAGCCCGACATCTCCAACAAAACGAAATAAGATAAAATATTTCACGGTGGCTTCCTTTCAGCAAATTTCTGGCAAAAACTCTGAGAGTAATAAAAAAGTGCCATGAAAAGTTTCTCAAAAATCTGTCGTTCGAAATGGACTTTAAACTGCAGGTCTTGCCATTCATGTATATAATTAATACACACAGAATAAGTGGTGTGAGAAGCTAAGTCGCAATCTTGACTGAAGGGTTGTAATTACCAAATCTTTTATGTATGTATGTAAGTGTGCAGGCACTAGAAGTAACGAAATACATATTAAGCGAATGTACAGTGCTTGATTGGTTTAGATTATCAGCAAGGGGGACACTGCCATAACTATTGCTTTGTGTCCTTCAAGTAATAAATATAGTCGTTGGTTTATATTTCGAGTGAGATCCGAGAGAGTTATTTATCCAAATCTCTAAAACCTTCAACCTATAAACTACAAATATAAAAAGTAAATGCAAATAATTCATCAATTAGCTTAGCGTATCGTCCCCCCTATTATATGCAGTTTCTGCTATTTTATCTTTTTGTACCGTGGCATATAAAGTATTGTCTGCTTCTTCAATTGGATGAAGGTCTTTTGCTCATAAAGATAATAATAATCAAAACCATGATGACAAACATACCCATGAGAATTGTTAGCAATACTTAGCATAAAAAGAAAAAATTGGATTTTAGGTCCTTTTCTTTATTTAGAGAAATCAAAAGTTGCTTTCTGTATATACTGTGTGCAATTGTCAGTAAACGATTTTAAGTAAAAATGGTAGAAAAAGTTGTTTTTAACGTATCTCTCTCTGTGTTGGCATTTAAAGCACCATCTAGGGTTCAATTATTTTGCATATAAACTACTTTTGAGGTAAACACAAACAACACCAACAAAAGAAATAGAGAAAAAACAAAAACTGAAAATGAAAATGGGGAAAAACTTTCTTCTATGGTGCCATAAATGCAAAACTTAGTGTACAGTACGTAGGTATGTATGTGTATGTTTGTTGGTGCATGATTGCACATAGCAAGTGTGTGACCGTGCGGCCCCGAATCAACAATGAGTTTTAAAATGCCAAAAATAAGGCCAACATTGTTGCCATTGCTTTAACACTTTTCTCGTAAACTTTTGCTGTTGGACTGCTTTCGTTAATATTTTTATTGTTTAAAAGTTAAACTTTTGCATAAAGATTGTTTTAAACGTACATACATTTAATGGAAAAATGTGTTTAAAATTCTTAAATTATATTTAATTAGTTGTAAGCTGTATCAAGAGGACCTAAAGCAGATTTAAATTGTAGTTAACTTTTAGATATTTATTTATTAATCACTAATATTACTGACCCATTTCTATGATTTAAAGTTTCATTTTGATGTCCCCTGTTAAACAGTTCAATAAATGATTATTTTAATTACCTTCTATTGGTTTAGAGATTTAAAACACGTCCACTGAACTTACCTGAAAAAAAATTGAAATAAAAAACAATTTAATTTAATTATTCAAACTATACAAAACTAATTAAACAATATCTTAATAAATAATCAGCATAAATGATCGGATCACTTTTATATGGTCCTATTACTACATTTTATAGGGTATTCGAATTTAATTTAGTAGAGGGCTGTATATAGCATGTACGTTTAAACAAAACTGTACTCTTGAAAGCTTATTTTACATTAAAGCCCATAAAATAAGCCGATAAAATAAACTTAAACTGTGAATAGAAAGAAGAAACTTAACTCATAGAAGCGTGTATGCATAGAAACTGCGATTATAATAATAACTTGATTAATAACCTTGATTCGAATTGTCCTGTTCATTCTTTCATAAAAAATTGATATCATAATTAAATTATTTTGAGAGTAGACTACACTAAGAGAACCATACTATAGGGTGAATACTATTTGTAGGAAACTTATTACAAAAATTTTAAAAATCAAATAATTTTTGAAGAAATTGAGTTATGTATAGTAAGTAACATTTAAACCATTTGGTGTTTTGAAAGCATTGTTGCTCTAAACGGGAGTATAGGTGTAAAGCCTGAAACATCAATTCGGCATCGTTTTCAACAACTACAAATTTTACAAAGCACTGCACATTTGCCCTCAAAGGCTGCACCATCTTCTGCAGGAGGAAATGGAGCCTGACAAGGATCTTCTCTGACATTGTCTAGCATTTGGACACCTGAGACCTAAAATATTTCGGTATGTAAAGTTATCGGTAGAATATGTCTAGCTAGAGTATTGAGGATAGAACCTTCATAAAATTATTCGAGTAGATAAGAAGCGCATTTTATCAAATATAAAATGGAAACAATGATAGTACAACGGATACTAAACAATGCTACAATCATTCCCAACGTTTTTAATTCGGTTAATTAGTTCTCGCTCAAGTAATTCTTTGATCAATATCTTAGGCAAGCTTGAATTAAAAGACACTTAGGAGTGAATAATCAAAGTTATGGTTTTACAGTTTAATTGTAATATTTTTTGTTTGTTTAATTGGCCAGCTCAAAGCATCGAGATCAGAAATATAGGTTTTTTTCGTATGGTTCCTCTATGTTAAAGTAAAAGGATTACTAAAGTATTAATAGCTGATATCTGAGGAGTAGTTCTAAAATTTTGTGGACTTAGAGTAACAATACCCTTACACTTGCCAAACACGACAATACTATAATGAGAAAGAGGAACAAAGAAATAGTTGAACCGTATTTTACGTAGCCAGTACAATGAAAATGCCTTGCACTAGTATTGAATACCGAAAAGAATAGTTTTGAAAGATATTGGTAAGATACATAATTTTGTTTCTTTGATTTAAGTAATATTTCTTAATATCGATCTCTGTTAAAGCAGTTTTAAAAGGGTATTGAATTATTTATGCGAACTGTTGCAGAAATTGTTTTAATTCGTTTAATCAAATATCGCAAAAGGATTGATTTATTCAGTATATTATGGGCTTTTAGTACTGTAGGTATAATACTGCTACGGCATTATAAATTGTCGATAGTGGCTTAGCCACTATCAACATACACATAAAACCCACTAAAATATTCTGACTGTCACTCTTTGGGTTAACTCTCTCGTGTTTGGTGTGTTACTCATTTAATAGAACTCAATCTGAACCACAAGAGTCCTCTATAAAAATTTTGTTACCATAGAACAGATATTTAATACAATTTCTTCTACCTGCCTGAAGTATATTTCTTCAGAAGAAAGGTATTCTGCATTTCATTTTCTATACATATTTACTTAGAAAAAATTCTTAATTTCGCTCACATGATACCCCAAAAGTTAATGCTTTTTTTTAATAGAAGCTAATAGTGCCATTAATTCTTATGACTTACGATAGCAGTGTGAATTTGAAAAGACAATGTCGAAATTGTATTAGAAGTATGTATGTATACATGATGGTGTATTCAAATTTATTGCTTTAGTTTATTGTCTGTTGTTTGTGCTGGACACATTTCCATGAGAATTAATTTGTTTTCACAACATCATTAATTTATTGATTTTCAATAATAATAATAATATAAATTTAAAATACACACACATATACATACATGTGTATGAAATAATATGGTTAAGTAAATAAGTATGCTTGTATAATCCTTGCTGTTGTATGGTATGGTAGGTTGAAACAAAAGTGAGGGACTTGTAATCAATACAAGAGATCCTTGAATGCGAATATGGAAATATTGTTGTTGTTATTGTTGTTTTTTATTATTTTTATACATTTAAAATTACAATGAAAAGGAGGAGGAAAAACATAAAACAATAAGACAAACGACTGACGCTTGTTGTCATTACAAACATAAGGGATTGTGGAGTTAATACTTTTTTTTAATTTTAAAGGAAAGGAGTAAATGATTTCCTTTTTTTAATAATTTTTTTATTATTAAGTTTTTTAAACACATTTTTTATATTTTTGTTTTGTGTCATATCGATTGTTTCAGATGTATTTATCTGTTTTATTTATATTGTGTTTTAATATTAATTGCTTTTTTGTTAAGAAATACATGTTAGTCATTAAATTCAAGTAAATGGAAGTCGCCATAGTTGTTGGCTTTAAACTGTAGGTTCCACCAAACATGTGTAAAATTTATATATTCAAAGGACTGTAATGACCAGTTATGTAAGTGAATGGAACAAAAGCAAAGAAGTATTACAATTGTGTTGCATAAGTGTTTTCATTTATTAACGTATTTCATTCTTTCACAATGTAGCTATTGGCAATTACACTTAGGCTTATAAAATTCTTTATAGTCAATTATGTGCGGCTATTACTAAATCCGTTGTAAACTGTGAAGAAGAGTAAAGGCTTTTAACAAAATGAAAGTTATCAAGAAAGTCCAGAGAGTTTTGATCAAAATTAAAACATTTTTTGTCTTCATTTATAGGAACGGAGTTTATTAAAGCAAATAAGAGTAGTCTAGTAGGTAGTGTGCTGGCTTATTAGACGTAAAACCCGGGTTCGTATCCCAGGTCAGACATCAAAACGAAATATGAAAAAAAAATATTTCTCCGGCGACTTCCTCCCACCAGATTTCTGGCAAAAACTCTGAGAATAAATAAACCTGCCATGAAAAGTTTCTCATAAATCTGTCGTTCGGAGTCGACGTTAAACTGCAGGTCACGCCACTCACATATAAAATTAACGCACACGACATAGTGGTGTGAGACAATTTTCAGTGGGGCGCCGTTAAAAAATGTGTTATGCCGAAAAACTAGAGACAATCGAGCATTTGAAGGTTAACATTCGTGATCGTCTGATCACAGGCCAGCCGCGGCATTCATATCATTGAAATAATGTTCCATTTCTATTCGGAACAATTGTACTTCAGAACAAAAAAATAATTTTGGAATAAATTTCAAACCGTTTTTGTTTTATTGCACTTTTAAATTTAAACTTTTAAATTTCCCGCTCTATACTCCTCCATGTCGACACTAACAATGTCCCATCTGTTTTCTTTTTGAATGAATTAATGCCTAAGACTGTGTTAGGATGATTCATTCACATCGTCACAGAATTTATATTATGGGCTCGAGGCAATCGCCGTTCTAAATTTGTGTGTAATGAGTCTTGTCAAATGGCCGGTTGTCGAGCTGAGGTAATTCGGGGATAGTCAGATGTATGACTATCCAAGTTTTATTTGCTTTAAAACCACTCAGTCTGAGAAGCGTTTTTGTCCTTTCAGTGAGCATACCTTTCCTAATATTCGCCCCCCATTACGCAGAAGTTTTGATTACCTCAAACATACTTATTTTCAGAAGCATCTTTGTCTCTCTTTATTATTCCTTTGGCAGAGCATAACTTTTCCGACATCCGCCCGCAGTTCCAACAACGGCGTGGTCCTCCTAGCGAGCTCGTTTACTTGCTCATTTGCGAGAAGACATAGTATCTCATACATATGTATCTCAAATTTTGTCATCAAAAACATTTGCCATTTGTCGTTGTCGTAATGGACCACAATATCTTTTCTGTTGATAAATTGATGGCGATTTAAATGAATAGAGACTAAAATTAATCGTTTAATTAGGTTGAAGTAGTTCCTAAAAAACAATTTCCTTTCAATTCTAAAAGACTCGTAGGCTCACCTGGTTTTTTAACACCGTATGCGAAGGTATGCTGCAATGACGTTCTTCATATGCAATTGAAGCACGTGGTCTTCTTTTCACTATCTCAGATGTTGACGACATCATTTTTTGAATCGTGAAAACGGAAATTCGGAGCATTAAATACTCCTTTCTTAATTTACAAATTTATTTTTTTGTTCGGCTTCCCTTAAATGGTGAATAAATATTTGGCGATGAACATCTAATTCCCCATTTTGCCATGATTTCAGGCAGCGGTCGACTAGAGCGAGTTAATTAAAATCAAAATTATATGATGGAAATGAAATTCTGCTGCTGTTTGTCTAGTTACAGCATAATCTCCGCATACGTTACAAAATTTTTAACAGCCTGTTGTAATTCATTCTTATATTTTCCAAAATAGCGAAACAATATATGATGATAATGCTACAAAGTTTTGCGGGATATCATGATTTCATTAATCTAACTAACAATCAAAAGAAACCTATATTCATCTATATATCACCAAAACCATAAATCAAGCCACTATTAAAAATATAGCATTGTGTTAAGAAATACAAATTTTTTTTTCCTATTTACCCTGTACCTCTATTTATAGCTTGTTAACTTCTTCTTACGTTGAAATTTCTCCCTCTCTAAGTAAAGCCACTTTCTGCAACATGTTGACATTTTTTCGGTGCCACTTTTTACCCTTACAAGGTTTATATTTTTATTTCCTTTTTTATTTTAGACGAAAAGGACATAAAAATTCAAAAAGTAAAGTTTACTTCTTGCATTTTGAAAGTTGAAAAGTTAACGCTGGTAACGTATTGTGTTATATCCGTTCAGGTTTGTTTGTTGAAAAAAGAAAGGAAGGAAAATAAACTTTTTTTTCAGTTCTTCAACCGCAACATGACAAACTGCACTTAAGTCTTAATTTAGAAGAGAAGACTTTAATGTGACAAGTTATGTTGTTACGTTAAATTATTTGTAGTATAGTTTTAAGAAATAAAATAAAGTTTTCAACAACAATACGATAGTAAGTACAACAATATTTTTTAAATAACTGTTCTTATAAGTTCATATAAAAACTATTAAGGCGTTATACTTGGCATACAGAGGTACGTATTAGCAATATTTTTGAAATGTATAAAATTGATCATACGTTCTGGGTAACCAACTTCATAGTACAATACCTACGACAAAGGAATAAATTCATTAAATTGCTATATAAAATATAGTGTGTACGCGACATTGAATATTTTTATAAAAAAACTGATAAATTTCTTTTCTGACTAAATGGCTGCTTCATTAAGAAAAAGAAACGTTTTTATTAATCTAAGGCGTTAAGGAATCAGCATTACGCCAATTAAAATTGATGCCTCATGCGAATTATATGCCGGTTAGTAAGGAACAGAAGAAACGTGCAATGACTAACGCTATCAAGCCATTTTTACTGAAATTAATCAGCTAAACCCCAATGGTCTAGTTGGTAGTGTGGTAAATTTTAAGTGTCGAGGCGGTGGATTCGATTCCCATCAGATACCCTGGTTGTATTATGATTGTTTAATTGTTGACAATATATGTGATTACCCGGAATATCAAAAGAAAGTGAGAATTATTTCAAAGCAATCCTCGAGAAAAAAGTGAAGAAGGTTTAAAGCTGGTCATTAAAAAAATAATAATATTTAAAAAATAAAATTTGTCGCACACTACCAATCTTTCCTTTCTCTTATAACTATTTTGCTGTTATTCCAACACAATGCACTACATGACTAGGTTTTTATCTCCTGAGTATAGGCCTGAAAAAAAAGGAAAAATCATGATGGGCAACTTGCGCGCTTAACGATGATTAATTGCAAAATCTATTTGGCAGCAAGTTTCTTTTAACAAAAGTTGCTATTCAATGGCCTTCTGATTCATACGACTTAACTCTTCTGGATTACTTTTTGTATGGCTTTGTTAAGGCATTGAGTTATGATTCATACCACTAACTTTTGAACAGATGAACAATATAGAAGTTGTCATTCCATACGGTGAAATTTATTGGAAAAAGTAGTCCAATATTATATTGATTGAATCGACAATGTAATACGTAGCTATGACGCACATATTACAGAAATCATATTTAAAAAATAAAATCCGTAAAACCATATGTCATGTGGTCTGTGTTGCGGTATTATTCAAAGTCCGAAAGGTTTAAGCGACTATTACACTAGCGAAGTTCGCAAACACGACCTGATGGCAAACTATCCATCTCGTGTAATAAAGCAACATTCGTTTTTGTAAATTTCACCTGATGAATATCAAACATTTAATCTTTGGCTGAATAGTTCGCTAGACGAAGTTTGCTAGTGTTATAGCCGCTTTAAAAACACCCTCTACTTCCAATTTGTTAATAGTCAAATTTAAAATGTAAGCTACAGAGAACTCATTAATGGCTCATCTAAACGTTTCGCATAATTTAGTGATGAGATTATAGAATAAAAATGTCCGTCATTCAACTCAAGTGGCAGTCATTTTCCAGACTTTTGAATCTTTGCCATACCTTTTAACCGGTCAGAAATTGTTTGTTGTACCACATTTCTGTCGTTGGTTTCCCACGAAGAGCGTTATTCAATATTGTTTGCAATTCCTTATTTATTTCTCAGATCGTTGTTTCTGAACTTCTAATCCGATCTTCTAAATGAAAGAGCATGATCTATAGACGCATTCGATGAGACCTCATCATTATTTTCTGTTACAAAATTCGCCATCTTTAACACGCGGAAAAAATCGTACAGAATAAAAATGTCCTTTTCGTGTCAATTTTTGATATGAGTAATGAAATGCTTTCGAGACTATGAGGTCAGTATTTTGTATAAACTAGTATAATTTCCTGCAGTTCATTTCTCTGTGATGATTTATGTTTGGTATAGTATCCCCAAACATTGAATTCTTAACCTTAAAAATGTTATGTAATGACATAATATGTGCTGCACTGTTAAATATAAAATAAATTAAAAAGAGCTTCAATGTTTAGCAGCTCGGAAAGTGATACTTTCCATAACAAAGTATTATCTTTCTACCTTTAAGTTTAATTTAAATCGGAACTTTATTACAAAATTATTTTAATAAATATAAAATTAAATAAAATAAATATAAAATTAAATTAATTTTAAATTTAATAGCACGATTTGGATATTTAATTCGATAGTGTAATAGTTTATTTATTAAATACAATATTATTGTAAATTTATTGCGCATTAAATTAATTTCAAATAATTTTTAGCCCTTGAATACATACAGGAGAATACAACAATTTAATTACAAATAACATGAGGCTTTAAATATTTATTTATTGCAACTTTGTGTCGAGGAATTTATATTTTAAAGCCTTGTAAAGAGGAAATAATTTCATTAAACGAAGTAGTCCGATAAATCAACACAACTGCAATTACAGCAGGCAACAGAGACGGGGGAAAAAAGAAAATTTATTCATATTCATAGGAAATATTATTTAGTAGTTGCGTTTGAGTGTGTGTTTAGAATTTAAATACATTTTCGAAAATGTGCAAATAAAAATTTATATTCAGTGTTGCGTAAATTATTTGTTAACATGATTATAAATGCATCAGAGAATTAAAGGACTACTTAGAAATGCAACAAAATGCTAATGAAACCTACTACCATCACTACACTACATACAATTGCATACAGTGGCATACATTTTTAGACAAACATATATGTGTATAATAAATATGTATGTATATGCGTTCATAGGCAAGTGAATGATTTAATGAAAATATGCATTCGGTATGCATTTCTTTGAATACACTCGATATTTTTGTTCAAAGATGCTTCATTGTGAACATGGGATATACTATAGCGTTGATAAAAATAGCCGATATTATAGGATATAGAAGAGAGCCATTTACTGCAACTCAAATTAGGCGTAGGTTGTGTAGTTCCAAGTCAAATTAAATGTCTGTGAAATCTGAAAACATGATCATTGTAGGGTGGGTCATCTATCGGTTTAAAATTGAACCATCGGATACTTCGTATCTGGCAACACGTATGCCATTCTATTCTGTGCAACTTGCTACACATCCCATGCCACAATCGATTTATTGTGTTAAACGTTTGACAGCCGTTTAATTAGCCGACATGATGATGTCAATTGGCCGTCAAGAAGTTGCGATTTGACAGCATTAAAGAAATGTGTTATGCCGACAAACCAGAGGCAATTCAACAGGTATGTTTGATGTTAAAGATTAAAAAAAAATCGACGAGTGTCACATTTACAAACATTTAGTCCTC
Source organism: Sarcophaga variegata (assembly GCA_932273835.1). Taxonomy (NCBI): domain Eukaryota; kingdom Metazoa; phylum Arthropoda; class Insecta; order Diptera; family Sarcophagidae; genus Sarcophaga; species Sarcophaga variegata. Next base: position 116,904,860 of record OW026358.1, on the reverse strand, counting down.
GAGTATAAATTTCTCAGACATATACGATATATGTATACTTGAAAATTGTTGACTTGTAATTGAATGCATGTTGTTGCTGTTGTTGCTTTTGTTGTATAAATTGTTACGAAGATATTTGCTATATTTGTAGTTGTTATAGTACTTCTAGTTGTTAGTGGTACTTTCAGTTAAAAAAAAACCAAAAAAAGTCGAAGCAAAACTGCAATAAATAAAATGAAAATAAATTCCAACAAAATAAGTTAATTTTCATGTGTTGAAATGTGTTTTAGCCATAAACAAAATTCAAACCCACCAATGTACGTATGTAATTCGTTTACAAGTGGAAAATGTTTATTAGCCAATTTTAGAAACACACACATACACACTCATTTATTTGCGCACATCCGAATATTTTTTACATATTTTACATATTAAAGACCTGGGTGTATGTATAGATGGTATGGAATGGTATGACATGTACGAAAACTATGAGTGTGAGTGCGAGCATAGAATGTTGTTGTGTCGAGTGTTGAATTTCATTTTGAATAAATATTTAGAATATTTTATTTTATTTTGTAAATGTTATTAAAATCTTGTTGGCCAATTTAATGGTCATGTGGTCTATAAAATTTGTACAAAAAGAATTTCCAAAAAAAACAGACGGATATTAAGCAATTTATTTGGATTAAAATTACAAACAAGTCGTAGAGGTTTTAAAAGGATTTTCTAGCCACACAGCAAAGTTATTAATTTAAAATCAACAAAAAAAAAATCTAAAAAAATATACATATGTATCCTTTGATTTGCTTTTCGGCAAATGTTTGTTGCTGTTAGTCTGCTTGTGATAGGAACACAAATTTTTTTTAAATTTAAAAACACCTTTGAGTCTGGTGTATTACGTAAAAATAAAATAAGAAATTATTGTTTGATAACTTAGTACTTAGCATAGGCTATTGTTAAGTAAAAAGGGCCTATGACTTCTTAATAAGACATAAATTGGACAAGCTAAACAGTCAGTTTTCAGTAGTCAGTTTAGTTGTTTGGATGTCCAAACTTTTTCTTCTGAAGTCAAGATAATTCTTATTAGTTTCGAAACAAAACGAGGCATCTTTGTCAGATTCTGTACTAGTACAGGTCCTCAACAGCAGGTATAAGTAATATAAGTTAGTCGATTTTCTTTGAGAAAAAGTAATAAAAATTATCCGGCAAACGATTCAGTCCGACAAAGGTTGTGATATACATATATAGGGTAGGCCAGTCGCCGTAGGCTAGTAGGTAGTGTGTTGGCTTATTACACGTAAAGCCAGGGTTCGAACCCCAGGCCAGACATCAAGACAAAATACAAAAAGATTTCTGGCAAAAACTCTGAGAGTAAATAAAATTGCCATGAAAAAAGGTTTCTCAATAATCTGTCGTTCGGAGTCGACTTTAAACTGTAGGTCCCACCACTCATGTAAAGGGTGTTTTTTATAGAGGTAAAGAACTTTAGGTTGCAATAAAACAACGATGGATTATTCGATTGACATGAATTTTATTTATCCGAAAGATAATCTTGTGGCATTACATTTTAAATATGATTTCTGGCATATGACCGCCACGGCTGGCGCGGATGTAGTCCAATCTGGACATCCAATTTTCGATGACTTTTTTCAACATTTGTGGCCGTATATCGGCAATAATACGGCGAATGTTGTCTTCCAAATGGTCAAGCGTTTGTGGCTTTATCGCATAGACCAATGACTTTACATAGCCCCACAGAAAGTAGTCTAACGGTGTTAAATCACAAGATCTTGGAGGCCAATTCACAGGTCCAAAAAGTGAAATTAGGCGGTCACCAAACGTGTCTTTCAATAAATCTATTGTGGCACGAGCTGTGTGACATGTTGCGCCGTCTTGTTGAAACCACATCTCCTGGACATCATGGTTATTCAATTCAGGAATGAAAAAGTTAGTAATCATGGCTCTATACCAATCACCATTGACTGTAACGTTCTGGCCACCATCGTTTTTGAAAAAGTACGGACCAATGATTCCACCAACCCATAAAGCGCACCAAACAGTCGGTTTTTCTGGATGTAACGGTGTTTCCACATACACTTGAGGATTACCTTCTCTCCAAATGCGGCAGTTTTGTTTGATGACGTAGCCATTCAAGCAGAAGTGCGCTTCATCGCTAAACAAAATTCGGTTATGAAAATCGGGAACAACGGTAATCTCGTTTTGGGCCCATTCGACGAATCTACGCCTTACTTGATGATAGTTTGGCTTCAAATCTTGCACGAGTTGGATTTTGTAAGCGCGCAAACCAAGATCCTTTCGCAAAATCTTCCATAAAGTGGATGGAGACAGATCCAATTCCTGTGCTCGATGGCGGATGGACTCATTCGGGTCTTCCTCAATGCTACGCTCTACAGCAGCAATAGCTTCTTCTGTACGCACCGTACAGCGTCTCTGGGGATGCGAGTTATCAATAAGAGTACACGTTGTGCGAAAACGTTCCATGGTTAATCGAATTAACTGCTCTGATGGACGATTTTGTCGACGATAAAATGGACGTAGTGCGCGATACGTTTTTCGCACAGAACCATTATTTTCGAAATAATATTGCACTATTTGCAAGCGTTGTTCAGGCGTGACTCTATTCATGATGAATTGCCAAACCAAACTGAGAATAAATCACTTAACAGCTGTTAAATCGGTCGCCATCTTGAAAAGTGATGCCAACTTAAAGTTCTATACCTCTATAAAAAATACCCTTTACAAAATTAACACACACAACATAAGTGGTGTGAGAAACTAGGACGTTGTACAATGGGTCAATTCGACCTCTGGGTACTGTACTTGTCTTAATTGACAAGTACACATCCTCTAACCTAACCTAAACCTAACCTATAGGGTAGTTTAAATTTGTACCATATTCTTCACAAAGTCCAGTATATTATATCCACTGAACATAATGAATCGATTTACGTTTGAGGAACGTTGAGATTTATTGGACTAACGGGAAGCTACACGATGTTGTCGATTTTCTAAAAAAAGGATCATCCTTTCGGATCAAGCTCATTTTTATATTGGTGGGTACGTTAGTAAGCAATTTAGGGTTCAAAAAACCCCCACGTGGTCTTACAGAAGCCTATGCACCCATTATGAGTGAGTGTTTGGTGCGGCTTGTGGAGCGGAATCATCATTGGCCCATATTTCTTTGAAAATGAAGACGACGCAACCATTACGGTCAATAGAGACACCTATCGAAGTAGATTACTGATTTAAATTTCCCACCCAATAGTATCTGAAAACCATTATGTGCTGTCCATGCTTTTGTTGGTTGTATCAGAATGATTTAGTGCCAAGAAATATATTCTCTATTAGTTTGGCGTTAGGCAATGTTACTAGTTTGTTAAAATACGATTAAAATGTAGTGATAAGTGTAATAGAGAGAAAGTGCTCTGTGCAGTATGAGAAGTTTACTTCATGAATTATTTCGAATTTTCTTTGCTTCATTGTTATTAATCAAGTTCGTCCAACTAATCAGATGATTGGTCTACTGCAGCATGTTCTACGATCTATCTATGGCTGATTAGAGACAATAGTTCTTATGAAAAGGACGCAATTTGTATGGTGAATAGAAACATTTATAATTGTTTCATATTCTACTTCAAGGGGTTTCATATTCTTCAATGGCGTAAGGTTAAATAGGCTTTCTCGATAGATTGTTTAGATTGATTGGAAGGAATTAAAGTTCTTTTATTTTATTTGGGTGTACTAGCGATCACTAAAACTACTGCACCGTCACCTTATTCACAAAGAATTTTATCGATTTTAATTTGAAGTAATTTGTTGCATAATTTACGTGAAAAATTTACAATATCCTTCAATTTTAGTTGTAAATAATTCAAATTTACGCAATGAAAAAAGAGAACAGCAAGCACCTCAGTTGCTCACAATGTTGAATTAAATTCTACATGGGGTTAAACAACAATTTAGTATAATCGGTGAATATATCGGCGAATAATTTAAATCAAATCAGCCGCATTTAACAATAATGAGGCACAATTAATTATGTAATGGTCGTAAAACAAATTGCCGAGAGCAAACCCTGTTGAATTTTAAAAACAGATAGAAAATCAATGACAGAATTAATGACAATGTTAAAGTTAGATGGAAACCAATTGTATGTTACCACATAAACGAATTTTAATTGAAATACTGATTGTATTTTGATTTTAAAAGGCAATATAAACAATAAAAATAATCATACTCATTCTTCTAATTCTTTTTAATCATAATATAACCCACAATTTCTATCATGAGTGAATTTATATCATGTTTGCTTTAAAGAACTAGAAAAAGAAAAAATAAAAACACCTGGCAACACTTTCTTTATTGATTGTGGTAAAAATTTAAAAAGGATACCTACCGTATTATAGATGCAAACACTTTTCAATCACTTTTTATTTGTTTTTTTTTTTTCTTTTTTTTTATAGCAATTTTGTTAATGTAAATAGAAACAGACATTGACAAAAAAACAAAAAACAAAAAAAAAAAAAAACAGAACAGAACAGAAATTGAAAATGAAGACTAAAACTGAAACTCATTTGAATTTTGTATTGAAAGGCGCTGAAACGTAATGCAATGAAATGAATTGTAAAGAAGAAAGAAGAAAATAAATTGCAGAGAATATAAATGAATGAACGAATGCATGGAAGAGTCAATGAACTGGAAGTAAAAAATGTACAGTACATGCCATATCCATTAAATTAGACATCGTCATTACTACTTGTAAATCACAGATTGTCATATGCAATGTGGGCTATTTATACATACATGGGCAATGCTTACGATTAGAAAAGAGAGGACCAACTATTTTTGTAAAAAGTTAAGCAAGAAGAAATTATGAAAAACATTTTTGAAGAGCGTTTTCGGTAGACTTTTATGATTAATTTTATAAAATATTGCGGTCATTATGTTGAGCTTATGTTCCTGTTCCTTTTAAGTCTAAAACACCAGGAGTCACTTTGAAGAAATTTACGAAAAGAAATTCATGATTGTAACCATTAAAATCTGAAGACATGACCTTCACTGGTATAATTTTGAGCTGATAATCAATCAAGTACTTTACTTGAATCTTTTTTAAATCAAATGCTTTCACTTTATTTCTGCGAAAGTAAAATAATTTTCCAAGCCCAAGTGGTTTCATTAACTCGCTTTCTGATTAACTTTTTTTCTTTAATTGGTTCGAAATGTTTTTTTTTCGATGTCAACGTACTTTCATGGACTTTTAAATTTATAAACGTCTCTAACCTAGAATATTCTTAAAACTTGCTGTTAAAGTTTGCCTAACACTTTTCAACTTTTTCCGAATTTCAAATTTTCAACTTGTATTAATTGTATCCGTAAAGATTTCTATTGGAACTCTTATGGAAAATAAACGAAGGAAATGGCATGATTTTTGGAAAACCAAGGAACTACTTAACCCAGATATGCCGACCGTACTACATGTAGTACACCTGTTAAGTTCAGGTTTCTGCATTTACTGTGCTTTAAATATTTAAATCTACTTAATGTTGTGCTGCAGAACATAACGGTCAACAAAGCATTCCTTGATAAATTTTGTCTAGGGTAATTGCTAATGTGTATTTTTTTGAATCAGAGATTTCAGTTTTGTAAAATTGGCAAAAGTCTGAAGATGTCACGTAATCGGTAAGAAAAAGTTGTATATGCATATTTTATTGTTGTCGCGTTTCTATATTGTTTTAATTGTAACAGATGTAAAAACAAATACGTAACAAAATTATATGTGAAAAATAAAATTATATATGATTTTAGTTGATGTATTTGATGACGTACTACATGTAGTACGCTCGGCATTAGTGTGTAAAAATGTTGAATACGAAAACTTTAAATTTTCCAGATTTTTAACATTAAATTAGGTAATAAATGCCTTAGAGGAAAGTGATAAAAAGTTTTCGCAAAATTTTTATGACATCTCTATTGTCCCCATTCAAGGTGCGAACAACTACGTCACAGATGAAGATTCTAGAGAAGAAGATGGAGTGAATTTTAAAAACTTACCTCCCCTATTATTAAATGCTTTTTAGAAATTCTTATTATACTAAAACGATTAGTGAAGACGACATTCCACTTGCGTTATTGCAATAGGCCAAGGAACCTAAATGTATGTCAGTAAAATGGGTAAAGCACGATCTGGAAGAAACGGAGCCAGCCTTTTGTTACAGCGTGTGAACAGGAAATTTTACCTACTCCTCTTGAACTGTTCGAAAAAGAAGAACGACGCGTGAAAGGCACTGGAATAATTCCTTACAATCGGTTAGGCAACTGTCCTTTGCTAAAGAAAAAATATCTACAGAAAAGAGAGATAGGGGGTATGACTATCGTCAGATTTGTACCAACAATATAATTGTATGTTGTTGGAACGACAGCAGTGCAATAAACCTTGCCTCCAGCGTCAGTTCAGTTGAACCAGGCAAAAATATTTCACTTTGGTCTCAAAAAGAGAAAAAACGTATATACATATTCAACAACCACGTCTTATTCATGTATATAATCATTACATGGGTGGCGTTGATCGACCAGATGAAAATATCAGCTTGTAACGTGTATCTATTCGGGGTAAAAAATGGTATTTCCTACTATTCACTCACCTCATTGATCTTGCAGAGCGCAATACGTGGCAACTGCATAGACATATGGGAGGTAAAATGGACCATTTATCTTTTCGTCGGTGCATGGCCACATTGCATATCTATCTATCGAAATCATCAGATTTGATCGAAAAGATCATTTACTTACTGAGAACACACGTCAAGCCGATGGAAAATGTAAACAGTTGCGTTGTAATCATTGCCACAATAAGACATGCTGCATGAAATTTGATATGCAGCTCCATGTAAAGTGTAATGTGGAGTACCACACCACCAAATAATTTTTTTATTAATTTTTTTTTCTTTACTTATATACTATATAAGAATTTCTGAATGATAAAAAATTGAATTAAATCACAAAAAAATTACTGTATTTTGCTCCCATATGTGCCGAGCGTACTACATGTAGTACGGGCTCAAAAACCAATTTATAAAATATTTTTGTTTATTTTTTCTTCAGTTTTGTAATATAATCTGTCAGAATAGCTCTATTTTTGAAAACTACGAATATTGTTGCACTAGTATGCCCGTCGGCATATCTGGGTTAAGTTCGACAAGAGAACGGCACGCACTCTAAATTCTAACGCGACACTGTGCAAATAGTAATTTCACTGACAAGATCGGTCTGTTCCACCAGGATTACTGTAGAAGCTGCCAGCATCTAGAAGAAACGGAATCCGTACAACACCTTTTATGTGAGCGCCCTGTACTTCAAAGCATAGGTCACCAGTTCTTGCGTAACAAAACGTTTCAAGTTCTGGGCATTGTGTTGAACGTGTCACTAAGGGAACTGGCGTTTAACCTCAACCGAAGGCATTTCAAACAGACCACTTGCGGATCATGACAAGCCATATGAGCTACCGAGTGAACTTATCAGTGAACGGCAAGTTACCCACCAACGTAACCTAACCTTTCGGCACCCTTTTGAAACTGATCACGCCAAAGAAGACTGGGTATTAGTTAGAGCAGCACACAGTATGCGATATTCCACAGCTCAGTATATTAAATTTAGATGGCTTAGGATAGATTCTGGACTAGAAGCCCTTGTACAAGCGTCGTGCTCAGAACCAGATACAAAGATATTAGAGAATTTTTGAAATGAAATGGAGTCTTAGAGCACTTCTTCTGCATTGAATACTGTGGTCGAAAGACAGATTCTCATCCATTGCACTCTTGTCTGGTGAAAGGCGATGCTAAGAAATCGAATCCCAATACTCTCAACAAATTGCTACGACTATCATTAGACAGATGAGTTCCTCTAACTCATCTGGAGACAGCGCCAGGTACCAACTTTGTCGGAAACGTCTATTTAAAGTCGACGTTGAGAATGAGAGAGTCATCTGGAGACAACGCCAGGTACGAACTTTATAAGAAAAGTCTCTGCAAAGTCGGTGTTGAGATTCAGAGGGTCAGGTGGATTGATGCAATTTCTTATTGGTCATGGCAGTATCTGCGAGAAATGTCCATGACGATCTTGGAAAGACGTATAGATTATGTGATAGCTGTAAACATACAGTATTAGAGTATTTGAGAGACAAGATTGCACTGTAGCTATTGTGGAGCTGTAAGTATGGGGTTGTTTCAACATTTTTGCAACCAGACTGCCCTACGGTGTCCTGACCATAGCATCAATGTATATCAGTATTATCATCAGACATGCTGACGACAATTAAAATTCTTTTAAAGAAATAAAAATACATTCCATTTTCCGGTTGTCCAGAAGTCAACAATTTGAACATACTAATGGAAGATGACCCTCTGCTTGAAGCCTTATTCTTTCCTCATTCTTTTGCTTGAGCATTATTTTTTTTTCCATATAATTTCCACATTAACGTACCATTTCAAAGTGATTGGTTGCATTAACATGCATGTCATGCACTCAATTGATAATCATCACAGCCCCAAGAAGATTTGCATGACGATTGAATAAATTTTTGTAAATGACTGTCACTCCCCCAACGTTTGCAGCTTTTATCTCGAATGACTTTTAAACAATTTCAAATGAATCTCATGTGAGAATATTATTGTGCTGGTGGCATGAATGGTGTGAATTGATGTGAAGCGACTGAATAATAAAGAGCCACGATTAAAAGAAGACAATCAATTTAATGTAATTGAGGCGTTAAATTTCATTGGTTTCGTCGTTTTCTTCATGTCCTTCTTTTCAAACCTGATTGAAAGGGAAGCGAATGTATTGTAATTGCCATTACAAGGGCATAATGTTTATTGCAAAAGAATGGAAGAAATTAAAAGTTATAAAATATATAACCTCTGAGGGGAAATTTACACTTCTTTCTTCGGCAATAATGAAAATAAATTGACGGTCTTTCTTGTCTTTTATTAGTCATTGCACGGCCAAAACGATAGAATAAAAGTATAGAAAACGAAAAGAGAAATTTATTGCTTATAGAATCAGGCAGGAAATATGTAATTTCAAAAACATTTTCCAATTAATTAAGTAAGATTACATTGGTTTTTTTATAAAAACTTTTTCATTATGATAGAAAAAACGAGGAATTCCTCTGCAGTTGACGTGATGAGTTTTCTGTCAAAAGTCAAAAGGCATTAAAAAACTATTCAGTTTTAACCATTTGAAATACTTTTCAACAGCATTTGTTCTTGTTTTTTTATTTGGCTGCGGAAAAGAATAATTTGTAGGAGAATGCTTTTAAAGAAAACTTTTCCTCAAAAAGAGCTAGAGCAGCAGCTGTTACTAATGTCTAGCCTTAATATTGCAATTTTCATTAATTAACCAAGAGAGAGGGAAAATTGGTGTTTACAGGTTATGTTTTGAGCGACACTGATACTAATGATGATGAAGTAAACAAATGACTTCCGCATCCTCATTGGAATTGTAGTTTTGAAAAACAGTGCACCCCACTCACAGTTCCAAATCTAAAACAAAGTTTCTAAGTTCAAAACAGCCTTCTAACCTTTGCAACCAACTCTTACATCGACATGTCGTAGTTGCCATTTGAGAGTGATGCTCTGGCCAATGTCGTTCTCTAAGAAATATGGAACCACGACACCGCCAGCCCAAAATCCTCACCAAACAATAACTTTTTTGGCATGCTTTGGTGGCTTTTGGACCTCATTTGAATTATTGTGCTGTCAAATTCGAACATTCAGCCAGAAATGGGCCTCCTTACAGAGGATAATTTTTTGATGAAAAGTGGTATCAGTTGCCAACAACGAACAAAAATCGTTGCATATGGTAGTTTGCCTTCAGTTTCTAGTTGAATTTTTTACGGGTCTAACTTTATTGCTTTATTGGTCATTACAACTCTTTAGTTAGGATTACGACCTAGCTTCTCTACAGCATTCATGTTGTGTGTTTTATCCATAAGCAGCGGGATCTACAGTTTAAAGTCAGACCGAAAGACCAGTTTTTCTTTGAGAAACTCTTCATGGCAATTTTATTTACCCTCAGAGTTTTTCTGCAGATGATTGCTGAAGTTGCCTTAGTTTAGTATGTAGTGTGTGGGCTTATTAGACGTGAGGACACGGTCCAAAACCCAGGTCTATATTTCTTCTGCGACTTCTTGCAAAAACTCTGAGAGTAAATAAAATTGCCATGAAAATTTTCTCAAAAATTTATCATTCGCATTTGTCTTAAAACTGTAAGTCCTGCTACTCTTGGAACAAAATTAAAGCACACAAAACGTTGGCTGAAGGGTTGTAATGACAAATCATGTATGCATGTATGATTGGTGAGAGTATGTCGCGTTCGTTTTGTGCGAGATATCTGAACCAGGGGTTGAGCTACGCGCTCTTGTCTAATAAGCTAACACACTATCCACTAGACTATGGCGACCAAGTACCAAGTCACGATTAAAGGCGGACATCTTATGAGCAATGCCAACTCGTTGATATAATGATATTTTACAGAACCAGTGGTCTCGGGTTTATTCACCACATTGCAAATAGTCCTTCCGATAAAATGATTATTCCGACTGCAAAATGGGCAAAGTACGCAGTACATTACCTGGACAGAACAGCCATTATGATAAAACAATTTTATTATATGCATGCATGTGTTGTTGAATACTCTATCAGGGCATAGTGATTAAGCAAAACAAACTGAATGAATGACGACTCATTTGGCAAATGTGGCTTCAACAGTATGGCTATTATCAACTGTTAAATATACGTAGTTCCCGTTGGAGGATCATTAAGTATAAAAGGCCATAAATCTCATATATTTAGCCAGAGAATGTCAAACCATTTGAAGTTTGTACTACACTATCCTAGTATTCTTACACCGACTGACTGTTGCCCTGTGTAATTAGCCATAATATGAAAATACTAAAACCAAAACTACAAAACTTTTCCGCATTGTTTTCCTTGTTATTTTAACGTTTGCATTGTATATTTGCATACAAATGTTGTTTCATTTTATTGTGTTGAAAAAGTTATGCTCCCACTCGATTTGAATAATGCAAAAAACTAGAAAGATAAAGTTTCTCTTTTTTTGTTAATTGTATGCATTGTTAAAAAACTTAACGAATTTTCCGTGTTTTTGCTACTGCTTTTTATTTGCTTTTTTGATGTTTTATTTTACGCCGGATGTAAAAATAACTTTTATTTCCTATTTTTAGTTTTTCACTTTTACATTTCTCGTTCAGTTGGGTGTAAATGTGTGTTCATTTCTATCATTAGGCCATGTTAATATTTCTGCTTTTTAAATTCTATTGTTTCTTATTACCCTCACTGGACAGTAGTAGTAGTGGTAGTAGTTATGGAAGTAATTGTATGTGTAAACTCACAGCTGTTGGTGTTAGTGTGAAAAAAGTTGCTTTTGTTTACACACAACACATACATGTATAGACTTCAACTCACTTACATGTAAATAAAACAAGTAAAACTTTTTATATATTTGTGGGTATGTGTGTGATCTCCTGTATCCTGTTTTTATACAATAAAACTACATGCAATGTTTTGCAAAAAAAAGGAACTTAATTTTTATTATTTTGTTTTTATCTTGTTTTTCTATATCCCCCTCCTTTATTATTATTTTTTTCTTTTCTTACACCAACACAGTTAGTTGCAGTCAGTGTTGCAGTTGTTATTAAAACACACTGTTATATTCTATAATTAGTTTGACAGTTTTTTCCCTGTACTGTTCTATATCTTGTTGTTCTTTCTCTCCTGAATTCATTCTCATGCACACATACATAGGTGTTCTTGTTTTCAATACAGTGGAACATTGTTTTATTCCATCATTTGGAAATTGACGAGGGTATGCTTTATACTGGAGATCGTCTCTCCTTATTAAATACTTGACTAGTTTCTATTATACTATTCGGAGACAATTGCTACATTTCGTCCATAAAAGGAGTAAAATTTCCTTCCAAGGGCATATATGTAGATGAAACGTAAGTATATTCACTTTCAAGCCTGTATTAAAATCGACTTTTTCCAATTAAATGGAGCAGATTTAAACTGAACCAAAACTGAAATACCGATCCCATTAGGTTCATATTTTTGTACATATACGATTAGTTAGATCGATTAGTTAGATTAATTAAAATATTTTGTGTGAAGCGAGTAAAAAACGACAGTAATGTCGTTTACTTACTCTAATTAACCATTATAATCCTTTAGCCAAAATTACAACCTATATTCTCACACCACGTACGTCGTTTAGGTTAATTTTATCCGCGAATGGTGGAACTTATTTTTTAACGTTTATTCCGAACGACAAATTTACGAAACTCTTTCATGGCGATATCGGATGGGCCATAGTTTAAATTTAAACCACCGGTTATTTCGAATCTGGCAATACTAACATATGTCATTCCATTCTGAACGTAATGAATGGATTTACGCTTGAGCAACGTGGTGATTTATTGGTACAAATAGAAACTGCACGATTATGTCGAAAAAAAAGATCTTCGGATGAAGCTCATTTTCTTCTTGTGGATACGTTAATAAGCGGAATTACCATATTTGGGGCTAAGAAAATACACACATGGTCTTACACAAGCCAATGCACCCATTACGAGTGATTATTTGGTGCGGTTTGTGTAGCTTAAGCATCATTGGCCCATATTCTTTTAAAAATCAGGACGGTGCAACTATTACAGTCAATGGAGACACCTATCGCACCATGATAACCGATTCTTTTGTTCCCGCTATTCATGGTATTGATGTAAACGATGTTTGGTTTCAACAGGATGCGGGCCGTTTAATTAGCCGATATGGTGATGTCAATTGGCCGTCAAGAAGCTGTGATTTGTCACCGTTGGACTACTTTCTGTAGGGCGCCGTTAGAGAAAAGTGTTATGTCGACAAACCGGACACAATTGATCATTTGAAGGCCAACATTCATGATGGCATTGTCGAGAAAATTGCACGAATACTGGTCCGATCGTATGAGCTACTGTGAGGCCGGCCGCGGCAGCCAGCCATATGAATGAAATTATATTCCATTTCTAACCATTTCTACTTTGTTTTATTGCATTTTTAAATTTAAACTTTTAAATTTCGCACGCTGTATTTACTTTCAATACGGCAATATTTTGCCACAAACCTGTTAAGGTCACGTTGCCAAAAGAAATGTTTTATAAGGCACTGTATACAACTGCTGAAAGATTGTTTCACATACATTGGTCTTTACAACTCCATAGTCAGCTATAGGTCTAGCTTTTTATACCACTTATGTTTTTTGTGTTAATTTTAGACATGAGTGGCGGGACTACGGTTTAAAGTCGACTCAGAACGACGAATTTTGGACAACTTTTGCATGACAATTTTATTTACTCCCAGAGTTTTACCAGAAATCTGCTGAGAGAAAGTCAGCAAAGAAAATTATTTAACCAATAATCAGAAAACCGCTTTTCATTTATGTGTTTTACTGAAGATATTTTGCAGCAGATTCTGATTGGTGGCCTTTTTTCTTAATATTTCTAAAGTGATGACACTCCCTGATCTTCATATAAAGATTTTATGCTCTGATCAATCACAGCAGCAGGATTATTAATCGATTATTAAGAGTGTGGTTGAATCCTTTTTAATTTTAAAATTCGTTTGTAGTTAATTACTGCTGCAGCACGCCATCTCATACAAAAATTACCACAAATTGAATGGTAACAATGGCGATCCTCTTGAAGAAAGAAATCGTTTTGAAGAAGAACTTTTGCATATTCTAGTGTTTTGTTATGCAGCTCTCGAAATTTTTACGCTTAAAATAATCCTACCTACTTACGGCTAAAATTCAGAAACGTGAGGCTAAATTACCCACAGTATTAAACATTAAATATCTGAGTGGTAATGTAAGAATTGATAAATTTTTCAGATAATGTGCGGATTTGGTTTATAGTTTTAGCTTGGACGCAGTAGGTAGGTTGAAGTGTTAGTTCTGATTACCAAAGCCCACTTCAGCACGCAACGCGGGCCCGTACACACCGAGTTCCACCAAACTTATTGAAGAAGTTAGTCAGTGCAGGGGCTATACAGATAACTCTCTTAAGCTAACAAGAAATGGATTGATAAATAACCTAAGTCTGCACCTCGTAAGGGATGGACATTAGCAAAGAAAATGGTTTCCCTCTCTTCAGCAGACCCACAACCTCGTTAAAAGTCATTTGATGGCAGTCTTTCTGCGTGTGTTCCCATAACGCAATGACCTATTAGTTAGCCACTGTGATCGAAATGACATTGCGATAAAGCTGGAGTAGTTGTTTGGTAACTCTTCTATTCATCGTGAGCCAAATGAGTCTAGCAGTGAAGCAAGCTTCCCAGTTGACCCAAGATAGGTTGGCATTCCGAAAGGATTTTTGTCTAATGGCCAATTTAACTGAAGTAAGTGGCATAACTAACTCCATTGGCGAAGGTTCCGAAAGGAGTGCACCAGCTCTGGCTGGCTCAACGTCCATATAGATGACTTGAATGTCTCTGTGTCCAGGAACCCAGACAAGTGAGGCTGAGAAGCACCTAGAAGGAAAATCGAGACAACGTGGACACTCCTTAACGAGTTTAGAGTTGAAAGTAACGCTCGAGAGGTATCTAATAGCAGATTGGCTATCAGAAACGATTGAAATTGGTAGCACCGTTCATGAAAATCCATTGAGCGGTTTGGAAAAGAGTCAACACCACAGCATGAATTGGGAGCAGTAGGGTTTGATAATGTTGAGAAGTCGTGTGTCAATTATTGTTTTAGATTTTCCATTCACTGCAAGCTGTAACTCATCTGGTCACTGGAGAAACTTAATGTGAACTGATTAAGTCTATAGTAGTTTTAATACTAAAATTCTCTACAAATGTAATAAAACTTAGAACAACTCTGGATATTACAGACACATTTCTGTGGTTTTTAAGTAAAATTTCTAAAATAAGTGATTAATGGGTACAAAGAAAGAGAAAATAAATAGTGGTCGACTACAAAACACTATAGAATTCCCACATTTACTTGGCCGATACAAAATCTTAAAAGGGGCATAGCAAGACTACTACATCCTGAAATTGTTAGTGGTCAGGGTATTAACGATAATTTAATGCTTCGAGAAGTTAGTAGAAAACTAAAGGAATTGTGACGTTTTTAATAGACAAACGTTTCTGCTGATTTTGCTTAAAATTGAAAATAAAATAATGGACTGAGAAACAAAAATGGAAATAATTACCACGTTAACAGTGTTTACAACAGCTTAAGGCAATCAAAAATAAAACACACAACAAGCATCTGAAAACCACCAAACCAATACGACAGAGGACAAATACATAAACAAAAATATTCCAAAAGGGTCATAAATTAATCGGAAGCAAAATTAATCTATTTTTCTCTACAATCATTCTTGTCTCACAGAAAAGTGTGAAAATTAATTAGAGCCAATTGCCATTTGACTTGTTTCTATTTGTTTAAACGTTAAGAGCAATTCCTTTTCATTTCACCCAAAAAGAAAAAATCCCCGTCAGAAAATTTCGTTTCGAATTTCAACTGAAGTAGAAATGCCATAAGAAAGCACAAAAACTTGCAATGAATGAAAATCCTACGACATTTTCGTAACTGTGACATTTATACAAACATTAATAACAAATGAAATTCCTTTGCTTCCATATACAATGAGTAAATAAGTATGCCTGGATGTGAGTTGAAATGGCTGCTTCTTTTAGTTCACATGCTTGAGTTCCAAATAAAATAAAAGTTTTGTTTTACTGTTGTAGGAACTAACATAGAAACTTTACCCACTTATGGATCTAAAACTTTTAGTAAGGATAACTATTAATTTTATTTTGATTAGTACCAAACAGTTAATGACAAGGGTATAATATTTTTCCCTTTTTGAAATAAGTATTGGTAGACTCGATATTCACTTATAGAAAAATCCAGAAAAAAAATATTTGAAAAAGGAATTTTCCAAGACATAATACCATCCAATTCAATAATCGAAACAATTTTATTAAGTTTGAGAATACAAAAAGAGAACCCATCATATAGTCATCACATTGCGACTTTGATTCTGCCTAGTGGTTGCACAATATATGACCCCCTGGTATCATAACCAAAATAGTGATAAGATCCTGTCGGATCTATATATGACCGCATTGATGTGTTATCTTTTTTAAGCGGTTGAATTTTATTGTCACGATTGCCGAGCTTAAGTACAGCGTATTTCGGATAAAAGAAAGTTAGAAAACAAAGCTGAAGCTCTGGCAAACGATGGACGAGTCTCAGACTGAATTTTTAACTCCGTTCCCTGCTTTGTCTTGCTTTTTATATCGCAGGGTAAACACGAATTACTTCGCCTTCTCGAAATCTTTATAAATGTAAACATGTTGTTTACATTATTGTTGTTTGTGTATTTTATTTACGTTTGTTCTTGCGATGTTGTTGTTGTATTTTTGTTTACTTGTTATCATTTTTTATGCTGGTGTTTTGTTGTTATATTTTTGTTTACTTGTTTATCATGTAAACAAGTTCATTATTTTTGTTTTTGTAGCTTTGGTTTACAATTTAAACGATGTGAAAGCAAAACACAATTTCCATTTCGTAACAATATCTTAAACCAAATGCTTCTTCTTCTTAATTACCCATTATATCTTTTTAGTCGGGATTACAACCTAGTTTTTCACACCACTTATGTTATGTGTGTCAATTTTATCCATGAGTGGCGAGAAAACTGCTGAGATTAAGTCACCGAAGAAATATTATTTCAAATTGTGTTTTGTTGGAGATGTCTGTACTGGGGTTCAAACTGTGGGCTCAATTCTAATAAGCCAACTCAGTACCTACTAGACTATGCTATTAGTTGAAAAAAAAGCATCAGTAGAACCACTGCAAATGAAGGAAAAACCCACATGGCTATAACGCTATAAGGAAAAGTATAATAAATTGAGAACCATGAGGTGGAAGAACCTCACGAAGTAATAAAGTATTGTAGCGGCGCGAAGTTCAGGGTGAATATTGGATTAATCGGTAAGAATCCAACATACGTAATAACATCAAGGATATATGGAATTATTTCATTTCTTTTAAACCGTATATAACGAAATCTGTTTGTATCGTAGGTCACTCTACAGTTTTTCTAACTGTGTGTGTTCGAGTTAAGACCAAAATTTATTTTTGTTGTTGCTGTGACATGAACGACATATGTTGTTTTTTCTTTGCTATTATCGGTACGGTGTTTGTTTGCTTGATTATTCCTTAAATTAATAAAATTCAGGGTGTCCCTTAAAAATTAAAATATAATTAAGAAATATTATTGGCCACAGGCTGATTTTAAAAGGAAGAGAGTAAAAAATGTTACTCTCGAATATACCGTGGTCCCTGGCACAGTCAGTTTTGTCAAAGTTTTCTAATATAAACTCAATTCTTTTTAGCGGTTCCCCCTTAGTTCATTCAAAGCTTGCTGCGTACCCCTAAATTTTTTCCATTCTTTCTCTGAAGGTTATAAAAAGCTTCTTATAGTTTTAGATTTTAGTTCAAAAGAAATTGAGAAACTTTATCTTTCTTTGATAACAATGATGAATAAAATAAAAGAAGATTTTTTTCTTCAAGATACTTTATGCTTTGCACTAAATCTGGAAAGATAATATATTTAATTTTTTTTTTTAATTAATTTGTTTTCCCTTTTCTTAATTCTGTCTTCTTTTTTCCGTTGTGTGGTTGGGAAACTCGAAAATGAAAAAAGAATGTAAAATTAAATGTTTTTTGTTTCATTACAGAAAAAAACGTAAGCGATGACTGATGATGCATTTTGAATTTTAAGTCTTGTGTGCTGACGATTGTCATTCAAAGGAATTGCATGTAAATGACAGAAGGGATTTCAACTTTTCACTTATTTCGTATTTATTACAGAATAAATTTTTAGATAATTTAAGTTAGGTGTCCAAAAGGCTTTTAATTTCGCAGGAGGGCAGGTTGAATACGATCTTAATCAGTCGACTTCTGTCGATGTCAGTGCATCTAAGTCGAACACTAAAACTCCGATGATCCGAAAAAGGCTAAACAATATCCCGCTGACTATCACACATCAGTAAATTCATCTTTGGAATATGACAAAACTCCTTGCTGCGCAAGTCCCACCTACCATAACAGCAGTTGCGTCGAAATGCCAAAGATGCACCAAAATATCAGGATATCCTGAATCTAGCTCTTCAAATAGAAATATAAACCTAAACTAATATTTTTCCCAGTTCGTTTTATTAGTTTAGTTTGGTCTTTTACTGTCAAAGGTAAGGATGGCAGCACAATATATCCAACAAAGAGGAAATTGTTTCTGATTCCTTGTGGATACCAATTCTGTTCACGACACCGATGCGGTTTGAAATCAAGGCTAAGTAAATTGATCATAAACACATACATAATTGGTCATTACTATCCTTTAGTTAGGATTACGACCTAGTTTCTCACACCACTTATGTTGTGTGTGTTAATTTTATACACGAGTGGCGGGACCTACAGTTTAAGTCGACTCCGAAAGACAGATTTTTGAGAAACTTTTTCGGGGCAATTTAATTTTTCAGAGTTCATGCCAGAAATTTACTGAGAGAAAGTTAGTGAAGAAATATATTTCGTATTTCATTTTGTTGGTGATGTTGGACCTGGGATTTGAACCGTGACCTCAAGTTTAATGAGCCAACACGCTACTTACTAGACTACGGCGACTTTGTCTGAGCTCTTATTGTGAGAAATAAGCATGACGGCACTATATTTCCAACAGACTGGAAATTAGTGCAGGTTACCTTTACTGTTTCTGGTGTCTTGGGAAACCATCCCTGTACACTATAATGTATAATGTAATCAATGCTCTTCGAACGTATTCACCAAATGCCAGACCATAACAACTGGATCTGATCGAAAGTACGAATCTTCACAAAAAATGTGCACCGTCCTGCGATTAACTACCCATCTTGTTCCAATTGATGCTTGGACTGAAAAAATCTTCTATCTATACAATGCTGACAATGCAGCTGTTAACACCTTCATTAAGCCTGCTGATGCCTCTGTTACTATGCCAACGAAGATGGAAGTGGCGGCTGCGGATACACATCTATCGGACTCATGAAACGTGGTATGATTTAAAACGTCTATTCTGTCGAAACTACTTTTCAAATACTATGATCTTGCTAAGAACGATGATGAGCCACATTTGGTAATTGCTCGTGGTGGAGCGTTTTTCCTCTATATAATGAAGGCAAATTAGGAAATCGTACGAATTCAAGAACCATGGATGAATAAAGGGAATATGTTATCTTCACATAGATACTAACTGTGGTGCATTTCATTATAAAGTATAAGGAAAACATAGATATGTTATGGTTCCGATTATAACTGTCTTTCAAATGAAGCTTGTTTACTTGATATTCTTTTTTTTTTTGTCATACAAGTGAAGTATGTTGAACAGAAGGTTTTGCATTAATTTTAGCTCGTTTTTCTGTACCTCAACTTTTTTTTCTCGTCAAAATAATTAAAATTACATGGCCAATGAAAAGAGTTGTTGCACATATAATCACAAGTGAAGTACAATTTACTTGAAAACTTAATGCATATAAAACAAGGCAATTATAACAATTGAGTGGCAATAGAAACAAAGAAAAATTCTTTCATTAAAATTACAAATGGGAAATGAATGTTTCACAAGGAAGAAATTTTTCATTTTCTGAAATAAGAATGTGGTTTCGGACATCATTAATAACAATGTAATTAAATTTCTCTCACTTTTCGTGTATTTTCATTTTATTTCTTTTTTTCTCCTAATTTCCTTCGCTTTGATTTTTTTTGGCAATTTAAACACAATCAAAAAAAATGTGTTTAGAAGCATTGTACAAGGTGGGGAAAAAATAATGCGATAGCATGAATCAGTTACGAAATAAAAATAAAAAATTTATTTCAAGATATAAAGCATATGAGTTTAATTAGAGTCTTGGACTGTGAATCCAGAACCACGAAGGTAGCGAACATTCTTTATTTACAGAGTGTACGCCTTTGTAATTATATAGTCTTCTACGAGGTGGAAGTTTGTTTGTTGCATTTAGGGAAATGGAAGAATCAAACACGATTTGCTGCGCAAATTATGAGTATGGTCACGAGCATTATCCGGATATTTGCTATACGATATCTGAAGGCCCTGTTGATCTTAGTTTTTCAGAGAAGAAACCGAATAAATCACTTTGCAATCCAGAAGAAGTAACCGTAGCCTAGTAGGCAGTGTGCTGGCTTATTAGACGTGAGACTATGGTTTTAATTTCAGTTTAGACATAGCCTGGTAGAGGTGCGTTCGCATTTTAGACAAGATTCCATACATACCTCAGCTACATATTGTCGATTTGTGATTCATTATGATCAACCATGAGAACTCGCCGTAGTCTAGTACATGCTGTGTTGGCTTATCAGACTAGAGTTCGCGCATCTCCAACAAAACGAAGCACTTTTCCCCTCAGATGTCTGGCAAAAACTCTGAGAGTAAATAAAATTGCCATGAAAAGTTTCTCAAAAAATCTTTAGTTCGGAGGCGACTTTAAACTGTAGGTTCCGCCACTCATGTATAAAATTAACATACACAACATTAGTGGTGAGAAGTGAGAAGCTAGGTTGTAATCCTATAATGGATAACTGTAATGATCGATTATGTATGTATGTATGTAATCCAGATTAAATAGGTAATGCAAAGAGTATTAGTATTACAACACAGGATATGAAATTCTTAAAAAGTCGTAACATTTTTGTTTGTCTTTGAAAACATCTTAAAGTCTTTTACTAAAACTCGTTGAATATCTGCTATTCAAGGCTTTTTAAACCATTTGAAAAAATGAATTTTATACATGGTATGACATTACTTTTGCGCCGGCAGCTAAGAGTATATGTTACTTTCCTTCTATTTTTGCCCTATTTTCTCTTGTGGTATTTGATTCGCTCTGTTATTTATTACTGGTTGCCTTGCAAGATATCCTTTGAAAGAAATCTTTTTTCTATTGTTTGCTTTGTTTCTTTTTCTTGCGATGCTTTACTAAGCATTTTAACTTTTGCTTCTTTCGTTTTTACATTCTTTATTTTGCCAATTAATTAAGTCTGTAATCAGGCAATGAGTAACACATCTGTTACACACAACAGCCATCAACTTCATACCACATTCCCACGACCAACACCACACCACATTAGCAATTTTAAAAACACTGTGAACGGCAATGTGATACAGATGGATATGGAGGTTTGAAAGGAAAAACTTTTTTAAAAATGTAGTGACTTTTTTTGTAAAGTAACCAACTTTTTTGTTTGTTTGTAAAATATAACCAAAACCAACAGAAATTTCAACATACAATATTCCTGGAACAGCGTTATGAAGAAAACATAAAGCCTGTAAACAAAAAAAAAAATTTTTTCTCAACAAAATGAACTTGTTTTTACAAAAAGTTAAAAAAATTTATTTTTAATGATAATTTCGTTAAACACTTGTGCGTCATCTCTTCTTCTGCCGGTAGAACAATTAAATACATGTTAAGCTTAAGCACATATGCTATATGCCACACAGCAAGTAGAAGGTATTGGAGGAGGCGAATAAACGAAACCATAAGCTTTTGAATAAACCACACCACCACCTCGTCTTACGGTTTCTGCAGGAATCTGTGTGAGGTATTCGCTGACTGTGGACTAGCATCCCATTCTGACTGCTATGACTTAAATAAGAGGGATTATGTTGAAGTTTTATGCAAATATTATTCTGCTTATGTTCAGAAGTCGCCTTAGTGTAGTAGGTAGTGTGTTGGTTTATTAGATATGAAGCCACGGTTCAAACCCCAGGTCGGACATTAAAAATAAATACGAAAATATATTTCTTCGGCGGCTTCCTACAGCGGATTTCTGGCAATAATTAATAATTATTAAAATTTACATGAAAAAATTTCTCAAAATTTCTCATTCCGGAGTCGATGTTAAACTGTAGGTCCCACCACTCATGTATAAAATTAACACACACAAAATAAGTGGTATGAGAATCAATGTCGGTAGGATTGTAATCACTGAAAGGTTGTGATGATCAGTTATGTATGTGCATATGTTCAGAACTGGCCAGATTTGTCTGGAGTTTTTATTTTCAACTTTTCTTTGCGAATGAGTACAATTTTTGCGAGACTAATGTTTTGCCCTTGCTCGGAGAAATGCCAATATTACATACGACGTATGGAAATCCATCAGCTGTGTTGGGGGTAAACACCGAATGTCTCGTTGCGCAAACAACCGGCATTTTTAAATGTGGGTCTATAGAGATCCAATATTTGCTTTAATTTTAGTCAATATGCACACATCTCTACTCGATGATAAATTAGCATTCATAGCCATAATTCAACAAATCGACGTAATATATGTGCCAATGATCGTTTTGCCATGGTGGAGCTTTTCTTTCTGGTTTCTGCCGCTGTCAACATGTCGTTATTAACTGTCAAACCCACTTTGATCTCTTTGAACCAACTTCATCTGAGAAAATCACTGTTTTGACTGCTGTTGGGTCTTTGGATTACTGTGACAGACCCCCCTATTGTTAATTAATTGGGATCAGTCATGAGAACCCGCCGTAGTCTAGTAGGCAATGTGTTGGAAAAGAGTCGGTTAAAACATCAGTTCAGAGAATTCGTCAAAAGGAAATATGACAAAGCAATCTTTACCTCTGAGGGTAAATAAATTTGCTATGAAAAGCATGGTACGGTATACACCGCTTTTCCCAGGTCTATATTGGCTGTCAAACAAACTTTATTTTTTTATTTTCTGTCGATTTTCATCGATAACTAACTAACTACTAATGTTTGGAATGGTTTACCCACATATCGTCCACGGTACAAAATTCGACAATAAATTATCTCATGAAGTTGACTCAAAGATCAATCGCTAGACGCTGTAGTAAAGTAGGTAGCGTGTGGTTTATCCGGCGAGAGCCAGCATTTATACACCAGCTCAGATATCTAGAACAAAACGAAATATGAAAAAAATATTTCTTTCGGTAATATTCTCTCAGCAGTATTCTCGAAAAAACTCTGAGAGCAAAGTAAAATGTTATGAAAAATTTCTAAAATCTGTCGATGTTAAATGATACGTTCTAACAGACATGGATAAAATTAACGCACACAACATGGTTGGTGTGAGAAGCTAGTTTGTAATCCAGACTAAATGGTAGCAACGAGTAATAAATTACGTAAAGTTCAAACGTGACATCTATATTGAGGCAGATTCTTTCATGTTTTTCTATCGATTATTGAAAATTAAAGTCACTTACACTTTCAATCTTAAATCGGTATCATAAAGTGAACTTCTTTAATTGTTTATGGTGTTGAGGCATTGAGAAAGTTTACCCCCATCACTGACATTAGTTTGTGGTATTTCATGTAAAAAATAATACTTGGAGAGTAGCAGAAATTTATTCCTATTCTTCCCTAAACCCTCGTGCTTATCATTCAACCACAAACAAATTTAACCGACTTCTTCGAATTATGACAGAATTCGACTGACAGATTACTGTTGACTGAAGAAGTGTTACAGTTCCGGTTACGAGACTGAAATTTCAAAAATTCATGATGATATTGATCCCTATCTAAACATGGACAATAGACCGGATATATTCCGGCAGATTCCGAAAAAAACAGTTATGTTTTCTATAGGGAGATTTTAAGGCTCAAAAACTTGTAGGAAGCACCAAATAGGAAAGGGAAGATGTAAACCTGAAGGGTGCATTGCGAATTACAATTGCTGTCATTGTAATTTTGTTTTTATTTGTAACATGAATTATTGAAATCACAATTTTATTTTACACGCAATTTTCATGTTTCAACAGAATTTATGTTTAATTTTCTTTCCAAATGCTTACACAAAAAAAAAACGAAATATTGCAACATTATATTGGCATTTGAACTCTAAAGTACGCCAATATGTTTAAATATTAAAATAAATTGTTTTTAATTAATAATTATTTTATATATTACCAATATGTTGGACTCTTTTTTAACGTGTTTCATGCAATCAGTTAACAACAAATATTTTTTGAGGACATGGAACATTTTTTATGTACATTTCCATGAAATTGTGAATTATTTCTGAAGTTTTTTTATGCACTTGAATTTATCGTTTATTTCATTTACAGTAGCCTGCCCGGTTAAGTTCAATTCCGAATGGAGGATACCTTTAGCATTCAATAATTTTTAATTTATCATGTCGAAAATGGAAATAATTAATGATTTCAGTTCACTAGACTACTACAAGCGGATATAATATGCCAACACAGACACCAATAATATTGAAAAATATGTTGAATATCAGCGTATCTAAATAGGATACATGGAAATACATTTATTATGTTCAATCAAATTTGTTTTCTTTTAAACTATTTTAGAATAAAAGTAGGGCTTAAATGAATACATACTGCAAAAACCGAAGCCGAAAACATACCCACGCCCCCTCCCCCTCCCCTCAAAAAAAACCTAAATCAAAGAAGTAAGAAAATATGCCATAACTGCAAAACGCCACTCAGTTTCAATTGTATTTTTTTCGTGAAATAGTCAGCAAAAACAAAAACATCCACTACCTTCCATAGAGATACAATTAAAAACATACACGCAAGAAAAATAAAGTCATAAAAATATGCCACACAGCGTATTCAAATGTACCGAAATAGTCCATATGAATAGAAATAAGGATGAATAAAAAAAAGAATGTACAGAAATAAAGCACAGAGTATGAGAACCAACCACAACTCCAATTTTTTGTTGTTGTTGTTTTTCATTCACAAATTTTATTACCCAAACACGGAGCGACGCATTTGCAAATGTAAAAAAACATGTGGTGGTACACAGAAGTTTTGCCACAACAAAGACTATCGTCAGTAGCCAAATTGTACAACGACAGGCGTTACTTAATGCGATCGTTGTATGACCCCAAACGCTGAGACCATGAAATCCCAAAAAATAAGGATGAGTGTTTATAAAGCACGCCGGCTTAACAAAGAAACTCCAAAAGAAATTTTGAGAAACAAGTTTTGATATTCTACATACATAACATAATTGGCCATCACAACCCTTCAGTCAGGATTACGGCCTAGCTTCTCACACCGCTCATGTTGTGTGCGTTAATTTTATACGTTATTAGCGCGACCTACAGTTTAAAGTCGAATCCGAACGACAGATTTTTGAGAAACTTTTCATGGCAATGTTATTTACTCGCAGATTTTTTGCCAGAAATCTGCTGAGAGGAAGTCGGTTGAGAATTATGTGTTCATATTTCGTTTTGTTGGTGATAGCTGACCTGGGGCTTGAATCGTGGCCGCACGTCTAATAAGTCAACACACTACCTACTAGATTACGGCGACTTCAATTTACAAACAATACCATCGAACCATCGGCTGTTCTGTGATAAAATTCAGTATGTTATCTTCACTGAACGCAATAAAATAATTCACACTGGGATTTATTGGAAATTTATTCCAAAACAAAGACAATTGGTCTGAAATTTTACGAAAATATCGTACAAAATTTGGTTGCAGAGAAAGATCAACAGTGCCCGGTACACGCAAGTTTATTGCAAAAGTTCGTGAAATTGTTTTCATTGTTGATGCGCCAAGAAGTGAGCGTGATAGTACAGTGCATATAACCGATATATCAAAGCTGTGGCTGATTGTGTCAACTCGTTCTTGTTCTCAAGAATTGAGCATTTTAGGCAATAGTTTACGTCGATTTTTGCGAAAAGATCACGGTATGACACTTTACGAAGTTCAAAAGGTTGAAGAGCTGAAGCCACATGACCATTCGCTCCGCTAGATGAACCAACGAGAAACTACACAATCATGTCGATTTTGCCAAAGAACTCACATTTTCGGATGAAACTCATTTTCATTTTGATGAGTACGTTAACAAACAAAATTGGCGAATTTGGTGCCCATAAAACCCACACGTATTCTTGCAGAAGCCGATGCACCCATTACGAGTGACTGTATGGTGCGGCTTGTGGAGCGGTTGCAGCATTGGCCCATATTTCTTTGAAAATGAACACAACGCAAGCATTACGGTCAGACACCTATCGCACCATAATAGCCGATTTTTTTATACTCGCTGTTCATGGTATTGATGTGAACGATGTTTGGCTTCAACATGGTGCCACTTGCCACATATCTCATGCTACAATCGACTTATTGCGTCAAACTTTTGATGGCCGTTTAATAAGCCGAAATGGGGATGTCATTTGGCCATCAAGAAGCTGCGATTTGACACCGTCGGACTCTTTTCTATGGGGCGCCGTTAAAGAAAAGTTTTATGCCAACAAACCAGAAGCAAATTAATCATTTGAAGGCCAACATTCCTGTAGATTCTAACTGTTGGTCAGGTTTTAATCATTTTAAAGCAAGGAAAAACCCAGAAAGGGAGAACATCTGTCTCAAAGGCGATATGTACAAGAAGTTTTATAGCCACCAACTACTTTGTCTTTAAAAACAAAAAACGGTTTTGTTGCTATAGCTAGAATATCAAGCATTTTCCCATTCAAACAGTGCAGAGTTCTGCTAATCAGTTGACCATGCCTGTCATTATTTACATACAGCATTCAGGAATTTAATACAACAATAGTATCCCCTACTATTTAAACATTCATACATTCACATATGTATGCCACAATTCCACATGCAAAAGACCAGGTGTTCTATGAAAAACTTTTGTGGCACACAGTTAGACTATGTTGCATGTATTGAATACTTTAAACTGTCTGCGTTTCCGTATGTATAGGTATCGTGTATGATGATCTGAAATGTAGTTTTGTATTACAATACAGGTTTTTCATGATATCTTTTGTTTTTTTTTTTTAATTTTTTTAAATTTATTTCAATTTGAATTTTCTTTTTAATATTTTCTTTCTATCGAAAGTCTTGCAATAAATGTTAAAAAGAATTTCTTTGTAATTCAAAAGGTTCAATGCAAGCTTTTCTCTTCTTGTGGTAGATTAAGAGATGGGATGATGAAAAAATATTAAAATTCTCTTTTAAAAATGCATCAGCATGAAAATTTCATATTCTTTCTCTAACTAAGGACTCCAAACTGTCTTGGAAGGGGCACAGGGAGGAAAGGATAAAGAAAGCAATGAGTGTCTTGAACGTCTGTAAAAGGTAGGCCTCCAGTCTCGTATCATCCATGGGATGTACATAACGGTTGTACTCTCCTACGTGGCTTTAATATGGGACCAGACTACACGAAAGTTTTCAGATATGTTTAGGCCACTTACGGTGGGCCACGCTTCAATACTGCATGAAGTATAACCGAATCACACAGGTATTAGATGTGACTACATGGATATGGAGACTGTTTTTGGACGAACATACAAGACTTATACTCCCACACGGGAAGAATGAGTTGCTGAATCTGCCATCACCGATTACAGAAAAAAGGAATACGGAACTGGATCTGGAGTCTATTCCGATAAACTGGCACTGAGCGTGTCATTCAGATTACCTTACTAGGCCTGCATATTTCAAGCGGAGATTTTTGCAATTGAACAAGCTGCATGCATGGTTGAAACCGACGAACTTAATCATATGTATGACAGTCAAGCAGCAGAAGTTACATGGACACTTATACCTCGACACAACACCCGCTTCTACTGGGATCCGGGCCACTGTAGCATAGAGGGGAACGAAAAGGCGACCGGACTAGTAGGCAAGGAATCAGAAATGTCTGAGGAGATGATAGAGTGTATATAAGTATGCGCCCCTATAAGAATACTTTTCCGAATTGGAAAAAGCTGCATGGTATTCAACAAACCGTGGGTGGTCCAATATATCTGCTTGCCGAATATCAAAACTACTGTGTATAGCAGCGGACAGCAGGAATACTAAGGAACTACTTTATTACGACAAGACACTTTAACAGGAATTCTAACGGCACATTGCGCTATTGGGAATTTCACTGACAAGCTTGAGTCTGCCAGACCAGGATTACTATAGAAGCTGTCATGATGTGGTCAAAACGGAATCGGTGCAACACCTTTTATGCGAATGCTGTGTACTTCAGAACAGACGCCATCGAATTATGGGTGACAGAAAGTTTGAAGATCTGGTCCGGTTTCATCCGCTACTCGCGGTGGTTCAAGTCGACCACTAACGGATCATGACAAGGGGGCTTACCTCACGCTTGCTCAAACAATGGATCATATGGGTGCCGAGTAATCTTGACTCTGAATGGCAAGTTACTCGCTAACCTAACCTAATCTCTAATCATACATAAGTTTTGAACCGATGGCCAACTACTGACAGACATAAAGGGAAGTATTTTTTACAAACTATTGAGAAAAGCTGTCCTTATCACATAGAAAAACTGGACGAATGCATCTGTAGGCATCTTTCAACAAATAAGATCCTGATCATTAGTCTTAGGAACTATCTATTAAATAACGTTGAACGTGTTAAATGGTATTCCAGGCCTTTGACACACTATCACATAATGCTACCATTAGTGAAATTGCAGTTTAATTCAATTTTATGATATAGAAGTTATAAATACATAGGTAATAATATCATATGATTGTATTAGACTTGGACTTTTATAGCCTTGTGTTTGTTGAGTATGTATTTTATATTGTCTTTTAAATTTCTTCGATTTCAAAAGCAATTTATTTGAAATCCAAAAATGCCATCAATTCTATGCTTGAAGTATTATCATGTGTTTGTAATTTAAAAGACATTGTCTCAGAATATTAAAAAGACATCTGAAAAAAGTCATTGTCCATATATTAACTGCACAAAACTACACATAAAAAGTATTTGAAAATCTAAATAAATTTCTAAAAAAATACAGAAAATAAAGGAAATGTTAAAGCCAAAATTGTTTAAACCTTATTTATGGTTTTAATATATTGGAAAATGTCTTCTTAAAACAAAGACTAAATCACTCCTACTGTTGAAAGTAAATTTTTTTACTTTTTTCTAAAAAAAGTATGTGTGGGTAGTTTGAAAAGGACTTTTCTAAAGAATAGCAGTAAACAAGGGATGCAGCATCGAATATCAGAATATTGGGGCTTAGTGTAGTAAGAGTTATCATCCTGTGATTAACATGGAATATTGCTTTGAAATAAAGAGTCATTTAGCAAAAGCTAAGCATTATTAAAAAATTTGTAAATATGTTTTTATACCAACCATTAAATAAATTTCCAGTAAGTATTGCTTATTGAACTGACCTGCAATGAGAAAGAAAATATAATCGGATTAGTAATATACAATATATGTATACACGAGTAAAGGAATTCGTTATTTAAATATGGTTGTTCGAAAAAGCTAAAAATTATGGATACATTCCAACTAAATTTAATTTCTCTGGTCATTAGGCAACGCCATATCTTATTTGTAAGGCCTCCTATTACTCTTTACTTTTGCAGAAAACGTTATTGAAATCACATTGTTCGGTGAAGGTTATCTACATACATACATACAGACAAACATACATCATTTTAGATGGCCTTGGGGAACAGTTTTGGGTCACACCGGCTTATGGGAGAGGTGTTTAATTCTGGAATACTATGGACCCAATACAATCAGAGAATGACTGAGGTAATGCTGAACATCAGAAGGTTAGAGGTACGAAATTTAATTAATTTTATATATGAGTGGCAGGACCTACAGTTTAGAGACGACTCCAAACGACAGATACCTGAGAAACTTTTTCGATGTAATTTTATTTACACTCAGTGTTTCTGTCAAAAATCTGCTAAAAGGCAGTCGCCGAAGAAAAACTTTTTCATATTTCGTTTTGCTGGAGATGAGAGACCTGGGGTTTGAATCGAGGCCTCACATTCACTCAACACACTACCTACTAGACTACTTTTTACGTTGGTCAGGGTTGTAAATCATGGACTCACTTCTAATAATCCAACACAATACCTAGTAGACTACTATTTATGTTTAAAAATTAGTGAAATTTGCGTAAATTATTGTTATAGATAATCCAAGAATGTATCTCAGGTTGCTTAAAAACCTTGTAAAGGTTACACATACAGCATCAAAACAGTTTACTTATCTTTATCTGATAATTTTATTGTTCAAAAATCGATGACTTTGAGGAAAAAATTGAAAAAGACAGGCACTTAAAAGGCGTGCATGGTAATAGGAATCCAGGCATTCATTTAAAACTGCTTGATGTTTGGCTGTCACATTAATTAATAGTATAAAATTTAGAGGTAATGAATTTTATATTTAAAGTTTCATATGCGACCATTCTCCATGCTAAGAGTATAAATTTTGTTCCCAAAAAAATTAAATTTTCTTACAGTTGAAACAAATTCCATATTGTTTTGAAGCATGACACTCAATTTGCCCTAGGGATACATTAGAAACAATATCTAAAACTTTACAAAAATCCTCAATTTTTTTTCTTATTTAAAGTACGAAAATAAGTTTCTTTAAATATAGAAACACTGTTTTAAATTAAAAGTTTTTAAAGTTTATTTGCAGACAAATTCGCTTCTTAAATATATATACAGACTTGCTTAAAAGTTTATTTGTTTTTTTCAGAAGTTTTTCATTTTCATTCTCCGTATATAAGGTTGTTTAATTTAAAAGAAAAAATCTCTCTTGTTAGTAGAAGATCTGTACACAACAACAACAACTGGAGGAAGTTCAGTATACATAAGGCTGACGATGATGAAGAATGAAAAACTGCTGACAATGACATATGAAAACATTAACAATTTAGCTCCAGATAAGTCAGTATTTGCAGCATTTCTAAGACAAACTAAATAAATTAGAAATAAATAAAACAAGTAAATAAATTAAACTGCGATGCAAGTAGACGAATCTACACCGTATAGTTTAATAGATGTGAGCCAAAAAACAATAAAAATAAAAATAAAAACCAAAATGTATCGTCATTGACCTTCTTAGTCGAAGTCATGATGCATCACATGTTGCCCATATCAATATGTTAATTAAAGAACTTTGTTAAGTAACGCTTATCTATGCCAGACCTCGGACAGGAATCTCCTATCCCAGTTGAATCTTCCTTGTATAGCGTAAGGTGTACGGTACAGAAAACAAACCTTCCTGGATTTGTGGGAGCTGTCAATAATGTGGAACTAGGCGCTGTATCCGGTGTACTAATAGCATTGGATATACCGAACACTATAGCGAACTGTATGTAGAAATAATTTTACAGAAGAACAATTTACCCGAAGATAGGAACCTCACTCATTAACGGACTGTTAAGTAGGGAAACTTCACAAAGTGGGGCAATTTCTCAAGTGAAATTTTCTGATTTTCTGTTAGTAATGTTAGAACAAGTCAGCTGTGGATATAACCTATACAGTTGGGATAGTTCATACAATTTCAGACAGATTTGTGAACTATATTAAAGGTGTGATGCAACTTTCTCTGAGGAAGGCCAGCGAAAAGTTATCTGGTGTCGGTTTAGGTGTGAATGCTGGAAGACCGTCTACACTGAATATTCTTAATATTATAATAAAGACCTCAATTGCTGTCAACGCTTGTAACGAAGCTTAAATTAATCCATAGCTGGTCTGATTATTACAACCTACGAACGCCTAATATGGTAAAACTTCAGCGGAAGAGCACATAACCTGTTTGTGAGGATATAAAGATGTTCTTGCATCATTATTAATAGCAAATTACTTACTAACTTCCTGTCTCTTTTCGTTGGAGCTTTATTGTAAGAACTCGTAGTATTTATCAAATATTACCGAGAGTATTGACTACCTGATACGGCAGTATGACTTCTTAAGGAAGTTCGAAATATTTTGTTCGTAAACAAAGGTTTGGAAAATTTGTGCAATGCGTCTTGTTAAAGAATTTCTGCAGATTTTCACTGATTGGTTCGAAACTGAACGACTAGTTCTACCCACAAAGTTACCATTGGAGCGACTTTGTAAAGATCACCTTAGAAGCAATAAATTTCATTGACTATTATCTCGCCGAACATTTAATAAAGATATCCATACTTCCAGTAGCATTCATTCTCTATAGTCTCACATACTTAATGCACCAGCCAGTAAAAACCCTTTACCAAGTGCTGCGAAAGTAGTACATGTCAATACTGAGAGTAAATGAAGTAATTCAAGAAATTATCTTTTACTGTTTACAAAAGAAAATGAAGTAAAAATTAAATGCAGGTTTAGTTGGCTTATATAAGAAGAAGAAAAAAATCCGGCATAGCTTTACAAATAAAGTATCTTAATACGACAACAAGAAAGAAATGAAATTGAACTAAACATGCACTTTAATAGAGAGATTTTTGTAGTTTTTTTATTCTACAGCAGCAGGGACAATGCTACTGATACTATTATCCTGTACAAACAAGCCCTCATGCCTACATATGTATGTATGTAGAAATGTTGGTCTTGTTGTCATGGTAAACACAATTATGTCGAAAGAATTCTTTAACGTTTGTTGAAACATTTTGTTGCAATAGCCTTTATAACGTTACTGCTGTTGTTACTTACTCTGATGCCGGTTATATAAAAAAAGGGATCATTTGGAAAAAAACCAAGTCCTTTTAAAGAACTTGGTTTAAATTGTCATTTTATCTCAAAAAAAAAATTTAATTATGAAAAAAGTGTTGTGCCATGATGTTGGCATTTGCTGATTATCACAAACACTTCTATGCAGTAGTATGTAGAATGATGGAATGAGTATTTATTTTAAATCCAAATCATTTATGCTGTTAAATATAATACAAATCTAAGCTATTTTACAAAAACAACAACTTAAAAATATTTACAAAAAAAAAGAAACGAGAAAGTAGCAGCCTTTGATTTGTTGGCAATTTTTTCGAATTTATTTTCTTTTATTTTTGCATGCAAATGTTGAAAATATTTTACAGTGTTTGTTTAAATTTAAATAAATTGCTGGATTTCATTTTTAGATTACTCAAATAAAATAAGTTTGAGTCAGTGTTAATATTTGATTAGAGCATGTGATTTTTGTATTGCTTACACAAAGCATAGGGGATCACAGAAATGCATTCAATAGTAACAGTTGGCATAGCCACACTACCTGATAGCCTACACTACAAGTTATACAGGTGAAACGGGACAAGTACAATAAAGTCCTGCCAGTATTTTTATCTCTACAAGCGACATTAAACAGCAATTCATTTGCGATCAGAGGCGTTAGTGATAACTTTGTAAAATTACGTCAGAAAGATTCCATCATGGATGGAGTACTCTATGTAGCGTTTATTAAAATTCAATCAAAATTAAATAAGGAATAGTGTCGCTTTATGGGACTACAAATCAACGAGTTAGTTGAAGTTCGGAAAATGTAAAAACTATGCGCCCATACCCTTTCCTAGTGACATTAAATCCCTCAGTATGAAAAGTGAAAATTAATTCAGTGAAGTAAAGTTGTTGTCGTGTTCGCAGGGTTTTACGAATACCATACACTATTACTTTTCTGCACGCAAGGAAAACTTGTTAGTTGGTTGCCAGTCAAAGTCCCGAAGTCCCCAACAACTTCCTTTCAAAATTGTTAGATGTGGTGTTAGAAGCTATGTTGTAATCTTGACTAAAGAATTATAACGACCAACCAAATAAGTGTATTTGGTCTATCAATCCCGAAATAAGAAAAAAAAACATTTCTACGGAGACTTCCTTTCAACAGATTTCAGGAATAAACTCTGAGAGTGTGTAAAAATTGCCATGAAAAGTTTCTCGAAACAAATCTGTCATTCGGAGTCGACTTTAGACTGACTGTTGGTCCCGCCACTTATGTACAAAATTAATATACGCAACATGTATGGTGTAATACTAACTGAACTATAAGTTATATTGTTCAGCAGTGAAAATATCTTATGCTCGAAACAAACCTTAACACCATTCACAGAAAGATAACATAAAATATAATTAATTGTTGTCGTAGCCTATAGCTAGTGTGTTGGCTTATTAGACGTTAAGCGACGGTTCAAACCCTGGGTCAGCTCGATCAAAACGAAATATGGGAAACAATTTCTTCGCCGACTTCTTGCCATCAGATTATAGGAAAAAACTCGGAAAAGAAACTAAAATGCCATGAAAAGTTTCTCAAAAATCTGTTGTCCGGAGTGGACTTTAAACTGTAGGTACCGCCACTCATGTATAAAATTAACACACGCAACACAAATGACATTAGAAGTTAAGTTGTAATCCTGTTTAAAGGGTTGTCATGACCAATTATGTGTGTATGTGTGTGTTTCCAAATTCTAAGAGCATCATAAAAAAGTGATTCGTATTTAAAACTCCTCTGATCTGAGTATGAAAGCCGTTGGTCGTGCATTTGGTAAGACGCACGCTGGCAGATAATTAGGTCATCGCTATGCATACCAGGTCATCGCCGGTGTACCAGATACGGTTGCTAGAGATTCACATACATTACAGAAAAAGTGACTTGTTCTTCATTAGAAAAGTAACGTTAACGAGGCTCTTGTGGGTGTGATACACATTCTTGTCCAACATAATGGACATGTAAGGCTGGGATTGATAAATATTTTCATGAATGTAGAGGATCAGACAGCAGTTGTCGTCAAGTATTTTTTAAATTAATATGCACAGCAGCCTCTATTTCTGATGTGCATTGTGTTTAAAGAAAGGTAAGTAGTTTGAAAGAATCAAGGTTGTAATTCTCACTAAAGACCAATTAAGTAAGGTTGTAGATTGTAGGAAATTTAGGTTTTAATATAATCAGATCACGCTACATCCTGCTGCAAGGCCATCTAGCCAAATACGTGGATAGCTTCTGCTATAGTGACAACAAATGGCGGCGCAGAAACAGACGTAATCAACAGGTCAATTTTTTGTTTGTTTTGTTTTTCTTCTGATTTATTTTTTCAATAAAAAAAATTACTTTAGGAGTTTTAAAATGGAAAATAGTTTTCTGTATAACTTTGTTTATGTCATCAGGCTTTAAATTACATTAAGACCAACGGCATGGACATTTGCAGTCTGGAAAACTGCGCCTTGGCTGAAGGCCTCATGTAGTCTAAGTGTATCTATCCATAATCTTTTTTGGCAGACAGCCGCCTTTACCTTTCTACATATGACCAGAATACAGGTTTTAGGTTTCATCTGGTGCTTCAAATTATGTTTACAACAATCACTAATAAGTTGCACTGAATTTATCTAAAAGCTGATTAAACAGATTAAGCAATCGACAAGTAAAATTGAACATTTAGTGATTAGCGTCAAAAAATCGGTAAATCCATACTCATGAGGACGAATATTGATGGAACTTATAGAAAGCCTATTCAATTACAGACGAATTTAAAATAAAAATATATGAAGAGCCATGTTCTATGTAGATTCCACATAGTCTTTCTGCATACACCTGCAATGACCATTTATCAGCTCAGTTGCCATTTCCTTGGTGGCTTCTATAACTGCTAAGTAGTACTGGGTATCGGTGAATGTCACGCAACTGTTATTAATGCCAGATGGCATGATGATATATGTTGTGAAGTAAGTAGTCAATTATTTTATTTAAATTTTTTTTTAACTTATTTACTACAAATATTTGATATATAATCTCGAATTAAGCGACAATAACTTCTAAAAATAAAAATTAAAAAAAATAAAATCAAAATTAAAAAAAATTAAATTATCACATGGCGTATGATGAATATTTAATTCAAAAGTGTTAAATATTAAGTATACGCTATGTAATGGGCTTATTGGCGTATTGTATGTTTAGTGCATACTTTCAGGATTGTAGTATGGTGCTATACACAATGCGATTATTTTTGGACATTAAAATTTTTTATTGTTTTTTTGCTCCATATATACTTGAAAATAATAGAAGAAGACAGTGATAATGTAAAGTAACTAAGGTAAGTTAGAGCGTCATTCGGACGACTACAACCAATATGATGAGGTTCGCAAATATCCAGACGAACCAAGCTCAGAATATTCAACGCTAGTGTGAAATTGATATTGTTGTACTGAAGTGAAATGGTATCGAAAACCATTACGCCAAAAGTAATGAAAAGTAACAAGTGCTTTCGAATTGTGTACGAAATATCCAACAGTAACATGGATCTCTGGAACCTGACTAACGAGGAACCCATATTAATGTAGATACAACTAAGGAAATGGAGATGGATCGGCCATATACTCAACAAGCCGTATCCGGCCAAGGAACACTTGGAGACGTTCGATTCTTTAAGGTCTAGGACATGGCAATATTTCAGGGAAAGACGCAAAAATAACAGCAGTCAACCGTATAGGATGGAAATGCTTTCAGAAAACCATATGCTCCCAAGAGAGGTTATTGGGAAAAGAAAAACCATCAGATCAGCTCAGGCACTTAATTGCTCTTGATTGAGCCAAGTCTAGCAAGCAAAAGGCAACCTTTATGAACAATAAATTTGGCACCTGTTCGATGTTAGTTTAGTGACCACTATGCTGGTGCGGGTTGTGGAATGGATATCCATCAGAAACTCTTGTTTATTATAATTGAGGATAATGGCATGGAAAAATGCAATGCAGTAAACTAGGGAACTGTCCTCTCTGTATATATTGTATAGCGCTCTTGTACAGAATATTATTTTCTTATTCTCAAGAATTAAGACTGCACTGAATTAAGACCCCCATGCTATCTTTTGCTATCCTATCTGAGGCAGTACCAGCAAGGGAACTTTATGGATGAGGTATTTTTATATGATGAATCCAAAATGAACAGTTGTTTGCCTTAAAGGGACTTCAATTCAAATTGGCTGGGCACTAATCAAGCTCGTTGATTACTATACCACTGTCGTGTATGGCCTCAGTTAAAAAAGTATCAAGAAGACGAAGAAGCCATGTCCAAGGTACTCCTCTTCGACACTCCTCCTTTCTTGTTTTTCATGTTATTTATTTAAGAGAGAATAACAAGTGTAGTAATATTGCAATAACTACTTGTTTCTTCCTCTTCCTTTTATCTTACATTGCTGAAAACTAAAAAAACATGAAGTTGGAAAAATATTTTGCAAACGAAATACATTAGACGCTGTTCACTTGGTGGTTGCTTTGATGTCTATCGTTACAATTTCCCTGGTAAGTCTGCCTTTTATAAACTTCTGTAAAATAAAGCAAAAAGAAAAAAAATAGAAACAGCAGCTGTTTCTTAAAATATTTGCAATATTTTTTATTACATTTGAATTCTTTTTCTTTTTATAACTTTTTTAGTGTAAAAAACTTCTTTTAAAAAGTATACAAATATAAATAATAATAAGAGAGTAGTAAGTGGAAACGTATTTTATATGCATACGTATATGGCATGCATATACTATATATAACAAAAATATGCTTTATTTACATACACATACATATTAATGTGTACTGAAATACAATATTCCCAGAGCTTTTGTTTGGATTGCAAAAAAAAAATATAACAGGTAAGAAACGAATCACGAATAAGCTATTGTGGTCGACTAAGGTGGCAAGAAGTCGTACGGTTGCGTTAAATATATTTCTCTTCTCTAACAGTAAAGTTGGAGGTGGAGAAGTATAGTGGTTAACTTGCTTGACAACATACAAGTGGAATCAGATTTAAAACCCACAGAAAACAAAAATTGTTTTAAATTGTGCTAAAAATTACTTGGACTTGAATCTGCCCCAAATCACTTCTGTTGAAGAAGCCCACTGGATCGTCAACAGCAAAGAGGATATCAGCATAGTCGAGCAGTGTATCCCTCCGGGAAAGAATATATATTATGCGGTATATTTGCATACAACAATAAATTATTAAAATTAATGGTAAATATTATTCACTTTACACAGCTTTGGAAGGGCCGTTAAATTGAAAGTTAAGATAGGTGTATTTTATTTCAAATCGTTTTAAATTTATTGCTTTTATTTCCAACCCTGAAAATATACCTCTACTTTTATTTTATTTTGCACATAAATGTATACTTTTTTATTGAACTCATTTTTTAAGCATAGTTTTTCACCATCTTATAAGCTATTTGGTTCGATGGCATACGATTTAAGGGGTTTTTAATCACCTCTTGAATTTTTTAGCAGCGAAACCGTACGCAGTTTAAATTACGCAAGAAATGTAAATCATATATGGCATACAAATCATACACCATATTCTTTCGAGTTGTAAAAAAAGATTTTCTATTTTAAAATTTCAAATTTGCATCCTACAGTCAGATTATATATCAGGAGAATTATAAGGAAATAAAAAGAAACAGAACACTCAATAATCCAGTTGTCGTGATAAACGATAGCCTTTAATTCAAGAGTCATACGAACTATATTGGCCAAGAGGTGATGAAAGTTTTAAATGTTTTCTTCAGAATAATACCCAATATGGAAAAAAGAGGATGTTACCGATGCTTCAGTCGTGGTTAAAACCTAGTTTGTCACACCACCCATGTTGTGTGCGTAATTTTATCCGTTAGTGTTGGAAATTACTGTTGAACGTTGATCTTAGACATCAGGTTTGACAAACTTTTCATGACAATTTTATTTACTCACAGAGTTTTTGTCAGAAGTCTTCTGAAAGGAAAACGCCTAAAGAAATATTTTTTTTTTCATATTTCGTTTAATTTGAGATCTCTAAGCCAAGGTTTCAACCAAAGGCTGTCGTTTAGTTAACTAATTCACTAGCGGCTAGATTTCGTACCAGCGGTAGAAATCCTACTCAAGCCTTTTGAAAGAACAGGAGTTTAATCACCTCATTCGGTACAACAAAACTAAGCGAAATATTTCAACTCGTTGTTCTGATATTCGATATCGACTGCAATGTGTCACAATTTGAGACGAAAATATACAAATGGTATCGAAGCCCTAGACACTACCTGCAAATTGTTTGGCTAATATGTAATAATTTTAACAAAAACCGGAATTATTTTAGCAAAATGTAGTAGAAGATTTTTTAATGACAGTAAAACTTTTCCATATGACAAAATTTGGTGTATTTACTGCAAAATACATTTAATTTTTACATTCATTTTTAAAATGCTTTAAAATTAAAAAGACTATTCATTTAATTTGCCACTACGTTCACATTCTTTTTGTGTCCGCCTTAAAGCATGCCTTACATTTTCATTACTTTTTTGTAGCCTAAAAGGTATGTTTTAATTAAGTGCCTAACATTTATTGTTACTGGCAGTCACAAGGATTATTCTGACACTGAAATGTTGCTGTTTAATTCCTCTGTATTTACATTTTATTTTGTTTTTCCTTCCATCCTACATTCCAAGGTGTTACGTTCATTCAACTTTGATTTTATGTTTGGTGTTGTGAAAATTTTTCATGCATTAAATAAAAAAAAACACCAGAAATGTATAAAAATCAATACTTGGCAAGAGTATTTGAAAAATCTAAACATTTTCGTAGCAGTAAAACAAGTCAATGTCATAGCACGTTTATATGAGACAGTTGAAAGACTGGGAAGAAATCACTGGGGACACCAAAAAAAGGTATAAAGACTCACTGAGGATAACGTTAACGACTTGTTAAACAGGTTAATGTTGTGGATATTAAGAAGTTTAAGAAAAGTTAAGCCAAAAACTAAATTATATGGAATAAAAGTTGGATGTTCGAAATAAAAGCTTTAAGTAAAAAAAGTTTTAAATTCAAAATTAGTAAAATAATAAACGAAACAAAATTATTCGGAGCAATATTATCCTTTGTTATAGGCATTCTTGAAAATTGTTTCATTGAACAAAGCACCTGATTTTTCAAATTTAAATTTATTTCCTTTATTTTTTAATTCAAAAACTTATACCTTTCAAGTCCACATACCTAAAATGAAAAAGAAAAAATATTTCTTATAAAACATGTTTCGATAGGCTTTTATTATCAAAGGAAGTAAAATTTAAATACAATCAAATCTTTTGAATGAAAGAAATTTTAAATAATTTTTACTGTATTTCATTGCAATTGTAACTAAAGCATAGCTAAAGGCTGTACAAATTTAATATATACTTTTAGGCAATCAGTGTTTAAGTAAAGTGCTGCATACAGAAAAGGTAAAAGAAAATAAAGTTTTTTAAAACATTTCCAACAGAATATTGC
Organism: Sarcophaga variegata; assembly: GCA_932273835.1. Taxonomy (NCBI): domain Eukaryota; kingdom Metazoa; phylum Arthropoda; class Insecta; order Diptera; family Sarcophagidae; genus Sarcophaga; species Sarcophaga variegata. Next base: position 116,864,786 of record OW026358.1, on the reverse strand, counting down.
AATATTGAAATTTATATTTGCTTAAAGAAAAATCACAACAAAGAAGAAAAAATAATGTAAAGAAACTAGTAAAAAAAATAAATACAATAAAAAATACAGGTACTGTAGGAACTTTCATGCAAATGACAAAACGATGAATTCAATTTTTTTCTTCATTTGAGCATTTGCATAACATATTTCAAGAGTTTTTAAGAATTCTTTTTTAGTACAATGTATTGCTAATTGAGGCATTTTTGGTGCATACTTTAAAGATGGAAGCAAGAGAAGAGGAGAAGCGCCTACAAAAGAGGATGGAATAAAAATCAAAACAATGACGTCAAGGGAAACATAACATTGTAGCACAAAGAAAGTATAATTTTATTAAAATTGGGTTTGATTTAAAGTCAACAGTCATGGTAATATATTAGCTAGAGTGTTTGCTAATTAAACGAGAGCCTGTGATTCAAACCCCAAAGCTTTGGCATTTCGTACAAAAAGCAAAGATGAAAAAAAATATGTCTTTCTACGATTTCATCTCCTGGAAAAAACTCTGAGAGTAAATAACATTGCCATGAAAAGTTCTTCAAATCTGTCGTTTAGAGCCGACGTAAAGCTATAGGTCCCAACACTTATGAATAAAATTTTACACCGTAAGACTTTTTTTTGTGAGATGTGGATACGGAGTAATTAAATGCCACCCGTCACAATAATCCGTACAACAAATTATACATATCATTTGCGTTTCACCCAGAGAAGTCATGATTGACATGTGAACGATGTATATTTGCATAATGGCATCAAAACGTAGTACAAACCAATAAAAAAAAGTCAAAATGATATCTCACACATATACATAATACCATTACAATCCTTCCGTCAAGAATACGACCTAGCTTCTCACGCGACTTATGTTGTTTATGTTAATTTCATATATGAGTGGCAGGACCTACAGTTTACAGTCGACTCCGAACGATAGATTTTTTGAGAAACTTTTTCATAACAATTTTATTTACTCTCAGAATTTTTGCCAGAAATCTGCTGAAAAGAAAAACCGAAGAAATATTTTTTACTGTTTCGTTATGTTTCAGATAACTGACTTCGTGTTTGAACCGTGGCCTCAGGTCTAATAAGCCACCAGCACACTACCTACTAGACTACGGCGACAATAATACCTCACACACTTTGTTTTATTCAAATTTAAGGATAGCAAAGGCTTAATAAAAGAGCCGATGTATATATTTTCGTACGTTTCTAAGGCAAACCGCAAAACATTGAAAAATGCCACGTGTTCTAAAAAATGAAAAACAATTTGATGCAAAACTTTTCCATCTCATTTCAAATATGTTTTCCTTTTCTCATGAGAAAGAAGAAAGAGAACGAAATTTATTTATTTATTTATAGATGAACGTACGCAAGTGGTAGTAAATGTAAAAAAAGAACATACGTACATATGAAAACGAATATATTTTCAAGTCAATTGTTCTTATTCGTACACTTAAAAATGTTTGTGTGTGTATGTGTTTGTAAATATCCTTTAAATATTTTATTTACATATGGGATTTAAATTTAAGTGTTATTCTATAGAATTTTTCTTTTTTTTATAAATTTTTGTTTTTATTTTTACTCACTTTTGCTGTATCAAAGTATGGTTTTATTTGGAATAAATTTAAATTTATGGTTTCGTTTTTATTTTTTTTATTATTTTCTGTTATTATTTATGTAATAACTGCATATACACAAAGCGTAATCATCCATAAATATTTAATTAATAATAGTATTAGCATATTAAATAATTTATACATTGAGATGGCATGTAAATATTTGTTGGCAAACACAGTTGAACACATAATATTTGAAAAAAAATTATAAGGTTTTAGGGAATGTTTTCCCTTGCAATTAAGTATTGGAAACAATATGGGGTTTAAAATCTAAAATATTTATCTTGATATCTGATGCATCCCTAGACCATTACCTACAAAACCTACTTATAACAGCGTTGTAGATGCTATATCCTTATCTCTTCGCCGCATACCTGTTTTGTTGCTCGACTGTGATTAAGAGGACTGCGCCTCTTGGCTATCAGGTAGTGACAAAGGTCAAACATTCTTCTAAAAGAAAAGTCTGTATTTAAGCCAAGCTGTCACTTGTTGTAGAACAGAACAATGAGTATACTATCCTTCTTCTATTGTTGACCTCAATATAAAGGGTGGACCATTTAAAAGTTTAAATTTAAAAATGCAATAAAACAAATGCGGTGAAGTACAATTATTTCGGCTAGAATATTATTTCATTTATATGGCTACCGCGGCTTGCTTCACAGTAGCTCATTCGATGGGACCAATTTTCGTGCAGTTTTTTTTTTGTGTATGGGGTCGTATCTCGGCAATGGCATCACGAATATTGACCTTCAAATGCTCAATTGTCTCTGGTTTTTTGGCATAACACTTTTCTTTCACGGCGTCCTACAGAAAATAGTCTAACGTTGTCAAATCGCAGCTTCTTGGCGACCAATGGACATCACCATTTCATCTAATAAAGCGGCCATTATACGTTTGACGCAATAAAGCGATTGTGGAATGAGATGTGTGGCAAGTTGCATTATTCTGTTGAGATCATCATTCTCATCAACACTATGAAGAGCGGGTACAAAAAAATTGGTTACCATTGACGATAACAGCAGGGCCATCTTCATTTTCAAAGAAATATGGGCCAAAGATCCCTCCGCTTCACAAGCCGCACCAAACAGAAACTCGTAATGGGTGCATTGGCTTCTATAAGGTAATGTGTGAGTTTTCTCAGCCCCAAATACGCCAATTTTGCTTATTAACGTACTCACCAATATGAAAATATCTTTTAGCAAAATCGACATCATCGTGAAGTTTCTCGTTAGACCAACAATACCCAACGTTACTCAAGCGTAAATCGATTTTTGTGAGAGAATAGAATGACATAAGTATTGCCAGACTCAAGCTAACTGATGGTTCACATTTAAATGAGCCACTCGATTATATACCTGGCACTAAAAAGCAAGAGACTTTCAGTAAAAATTATCATGTTTATTGCCGCAATGCTAACTTCACTTTCCCACAATTATTTCGTGTCTAACTGGGATTCCCCTTGTCGTTCCTGCTGTCAACAGGTACTCAAGATTTCATCTTGAAATCAACCACTTCCAAGAAGTGATAAATCGCTAGGGGGATTAACATATTTTTTAACACAGTTCTGCTAGCACTAGTGTGCGCAATATTTGCCAGTAAAATTAGATAGGTGGGTTAAAGGATAAGATTCCAAACAAGAATGCCATTCCAATTGACATAGAGTTAAGTCATTATGTAGGCTTTTTGTGCGCTCACCATTAGAAATACCACATTACACTCTATATAAAGTCTGTTCCTTGTATAAATTGTTTTCTTGCAGTCCATTTCTCTGAGATGAGATATGTATTTCTGGTAGATTGTCATGTCCAAAATATAGGGTTCTCGGTCTTACAAAGGCTAAGCAATGACACAAAAGCTGTCCCATCGTTTCGATTCGTCTACCAAAAATATCGAATCGAATGACTGAAGGTTTGTAATGACCAATTAAGTAAGTAGGATAGGTTAGGTAAGATAGCGGACCTGTCTTCCTCAAAAAATTACATCAAATTTAATGGTGCAATAATATTGAGCTGTACGTACATATATAGGAAAGTTTATATTGATTAGCGATACCAAAAATTGACTGCATTTCCTGTAAACAATCCTTCCTTGATCTTTTCAAAAAACATTTCTTGAGTGCTTTAACATTTTTATTTCGTGTTTATTTTATTTGTAAGTCATTCCCTCAGGACATTCGAAATTTACACGTTTTCATATGTCCGTCACTACATTTTCTACTCCCTATTTTTCTTTCATGAACACTCCACCGAACAGCATAGACTTAATAGAATAAAAGAAAAATAAAATTAAAAAAAAATAAATAAAATCAGTAACAAACAAGGACGAGACTTAAAATAAAGGAAGTAAGTTAACGTTGTTGGCCCCCAAGTTAAAAGTAATTTTCACACAGTAGCGAAAACACAGACGTATACGTACGTATGTGGACTGACTTAAATAAATTTAAAATTCTCTTAAAAAAGAAATAAAAGAAAAAAATTAAACGCATGAGTATCGTGCAGATGTTTGAAAGAGTGTAGTAATGTTTAAAACTATTTAGGGTTGGTATTGTTGGATTATTCTATCATTCGAATAACAAAACTTTTGACGTCATGTAGTATAGTGTGTTAGCTTATTAGACGTGAGGCCAAGGTTTAGGTCTCCAGGTCAGACATCATTTCTTCGGCGACTTCCTCTCACCAGATTTCTGCCAAAAATTCTGAAACTTGCCATTAAAAATCTGTCACTCGCAGTCGACTTTAAGCTGTTGGTTACGCCACTCAAGCATAAAATTAACACACACAACATAAGCTAGATCGTAATCCTGACTGAAAGGTTGTAATGACCAATTAGGTATGTACGTATGTATTGTGGATAGCTGACGTGCTCAGACATATGTACGCCTATCCATACAGTGCAATTATAACATTCTTACAGTAATGAATACCTAAATACTAAAAGGAGCGTTGGTTTTTCCCCACTAGAATAGGCCAGAGTGGCAATTCCTTTCGTCGTGATACCGCAATTGCTGTAGAAACGGAAGTGATAACGGTTCTTCCTCTCCCTTTGAGGAGAGCTACCAACTGCTTAACAATAACCATAACTTTTCGTGAAAACTCTAAAGGGTTCGGGCTTATCTGAATGTGTGGATGTCAGTTCCACTTTAGTACTATCGTTTACAACGCCCATTCATTAATCTAAAAGTTCGACAGCGCAACTAAAGTAGAATGTGGGCTCCCCAATGTACAATTAATAATACTGCTTACAATACATACGTATTTTTTAATATTCTCTGGTTATCTAATAAGTAGTGTGCTATTCTATCAATGAGAGCGTGTCAGTTCGATTCCAACCAGAGGTTCTGGTCTATAACAGGAGCACGACACTAATAACACTGCTCATAATGTTTAGAATATAATTTGAAATTGTATTGTAACAAATAAAATGAATGATTAAATTACCTTTACTTTGGATCACAGTTTAAATAAGAGACATACCTGTAAAGAAAATGAAAAATAAGATACAAAAATGATTTCATTGAATTGATAATTTTCTACAATTTTTATAAATAAAAAAAACTTATGTTTTATGCTACCACTTATGCCATTGTAACTACCAAGAAATCACATTTAAATTTTTACACCTTTTGACACCTTTAATACACTGCACCAAATATTGATTACGGTGTGTGCTCTACTTTTATATAACGACAGCCCTGAACATGAGGTTTTTTGTTTCTTTTTATACATACATATACTGTAAATAATTTATTTGAAAGTTAAAAAGGCAAAAAAAATGTTCACCAAATTTTGAAGAAATGAACTATAAATCGAAGAACTCTTTATTCAACGAAATGTTCTTCCAGTTCTTCTCGTGTACAATGTATACATCCTGTTCACTGAGCCATACAATTTTTTAAGGGCTTTTGCAAGAGTTGTTAAGAAAATATTCGTATACAAATATTCGTATATAGATGAAGACAATCAAAGGAATTGGTTTGAATTATAGGTCGTCTATTTAGGGTTTTATAACAAAGAAACGTAACTACAGGTCCGTGTACATCCTGTAAATACCCTGCATTCGGATTAGATAATCAATACAACATTAACCCATCATTGACGCAATAATTTCACCTTCATCCGAGCTCATCGAACAGTGACTTTCTATGACTACAAACAACTTTTTGGGCCCAATATCTATATTTCAGAACAAACAGAATTGCTCAGCTAAGAAAGTTATGTTCCCTGCTGTAAACCATTTGTAACCAATCAAGTTCTAATAATCTTCTGTCAAATGAATTGTCAAAGTAAGTAGTGTTATCAAATTGCACACACATACACATAACTGGACATTACAACCGTTCAGTCAGGATTACGACCTAGTTTCTCACACCACTTATGTTGCGTGTGTTAATTTTATACATGAGTGGCGGGATTTAAAGTCGACTCCGAACGACAGATTTTTGAGAAACTTTTCATGGCAATTTTAATTACTCGAAGAGTTTTTGCCAGAAATCTGCTGAGAGGAAGTAGTGGAAAAATACTTTTTGTGTTTTGTTTTGATGTGTGGCCTGGTGTTTGAACCCTGGCTTTATGTCCATGGATATACGGATGGCATAACAACGACAGAAGGCATAACAAATCAATACCTCTCGACATTATTCGAAAATCTTGCTGAGCGACCACATGAAACAACAAATTAATATGTAGCACACAAATTTCTATGTAAGTCGTACTCTGATGTATTGATCCATTCAAACTCAAACAAATATATTCAACCATATTTTTTATTTTCTACTTCCCAAACTACCCAATAAACACGTCAGGCATAAATCCAAAGAAGAAAATCATTGATTACTTTTAAAATTCTATGTGTTTGAGTGACCATATATGTATGTGTGTGTCTCTTCAACAATATGGCCAAAATATTATGTGTTAGCAAAGGCATTTGCCCATATGTTCGTTATTCATTCAAGTGTACCTAATTTCTCTGAGTTTAAAATAAACAAAAATTAAATTGGCAAACTTATACACTCTCTTTCTCTTTCTCTCTCTTTCTCTGACTCACTTACATGAGTCTTCGGCATAGAAATAAGAACAATAAGCATGTGTTAAAAGTTGAATAGACTTTAAACAGCGTTATAAAAAAAATATTTTCCACAATATTTAACCACACCACATACATTATAGACAGCGCGGAAACATTTCGCAGAACATTTCCTATTGCCACTTCTAGAAGTAACTATTTATGGAGAAAACTTAAATTTGTATACAATAAAGAGAATCATGGAATTCAACCATCAGCATTGTGTCGATTTATCAGAAGCTAAAACAAGCGTGATAAAATTAGACCACTATTCCTATAGACTGGAAATTCATCTGAGAATTTCTGCTGAATTGCATCAAAATCCACCAATTTATGAAAGTTTATCAGTTTCAATAAGTCACACGGCAACTTTGAACTAAAACCTAGTGAAACTGCATTTGTTAAAATGTTATACAATTCGATGGGATTGAAAGGGTTCATTGCTATCAAATAGTGGCGTTCAATATAAATGGTTTAAAATCTGACCGTCTGAAGAAAACGACTGCCCACAAGCGACTAGATTTATCGAGTGTCATTCTATTCTGTCACGAAATTCAATATATTATCTCCACTGAACGTTATGAACCGATTTACGCTTGAGCAACGTTGGGATTTGTTGGAAACTTGAGCCTACGTGATGTCGATTTTGCAAAAAAAAAAGCATCTTTTCGGATGAAGCTCATTTTCATCTGTGGCGGTACGTTAATAAGCAAAATTACCATATTTGGGGCTCAGAAAACCCACACGTGGTTTTACATAAGCCAATACACCCGTTACGAGTAACTGTTTGGTGCGGCTTGTGGTGCAGGATTGGCTCATATTTCTTATTCAACCATTACTGTCAATGGAGACACCTATCTTACCATGATAACCGATTTTTTAGTACCCGCTCTTCATGGTATTCAACGATGTTTGGTTTCAACAGAATGAAGCAAATTGCCACACATTTCATGTCACAATCGATTAATCGCGTCAAATTGATTGATGGCCATTTAATTAGCCAAAATGGTGATGACCATTGGCCAACAAGAACCTCAATTTTATTCCGTTGGATTATTTTCAGTGGGGCGCCGTTAAAGAAAAGTTTTATGCCGACAAACCAGATATAATTGAACATTTGAAGAACAACATTCGTGATGCTTTTGTCGAGATACGACCCCATACACTCTAAAAGTACACGAAAATTGGGGGATCGAATGGGGTACTGTGAGGCCAGCTGCCGCAGCCATATGAATGAAATGATATTCGATATCTAACCGGAACAACCTTATACAACAGATTCGAATTTATTGGTGAGTAGCTGTAATACTTAACATTCTTAACAATACTTAATTCTTAACATTCGCACCGTATGCGGTTAAGGCGAATATCTTGCCTCATATATTATATTGAAGGGATTTGATATTTTCAACGTCAAAAGGTGTGGTCTACCATTCTGACTGAAGGTAGTTACGCTTGTAAGAGAAATGAAAAATGTTGAGCAAAATGCTTATGGGGTATAATAGTAGTACTATAGTAGCAGTGGTAGTGTTTGAATTCTATGGCTTTTGTTTATGCCGGAGATCGTAGTTATAGCAACAATATTGTAGAGTAAAAACAAGTTAATTGTCTTAATAAATCATGATGTTTTCTCTTTAAACTTATAACGTACAACAGAATAAACTGGTAGAAATACATTGCATACGGAGGCAAGGCAGTGTGGTGTTTGACCTTTTTTTAAAAAGTTTTATTTTCTTTAGTAAATTTTGCAAATATTTAATTAAATAATTAAAGAACATTATAGAAGAATTGTGAAGTGAAGCGTAGGTAAAGTCAATGAACTTAGAAAGATTTTAAGGTATTTAGTGTACAGATAACAAGTAAATACAACTGTAAGGATAATTGGTTCATATTTTTATTTAAGATTAGGAAAGCTACAAAAAATAAATATTTTCAGATAGAAGGCTTTAAAAATATATAGAAAGGATTGGCAACAAAAAATCAGGTCAGGAAATCCTCCTCAGCCTCCTATTTAAATAGTTTACGTTCTGCCTGATATAATATATATCTCTGGAATTATTTTTGCTGGCACAATCTAAGACTTTTTAAAAGAAATCATATGCATATATACATACACACATAATTGGTCATTACAGCCCTTTAGTCAGGATTACGACCTAGGTTACCACACCATTTATGTTGCGTGTGTTTTTTGTTATACATGAGTGACGGGATCTACAGTTTGAAGTCGAGTCCGAACGACAGCTGAGAAGCTTTTCATAGCAACTTAGTTTTCACTCAGAGTTTTTTCCAGAAATCTGCTGAGAGGAAGTCGCCGAAGAAATATTTTTTCGCATTTCGTTTTGATGGAGATGTCTGACCTGGGGTTTAAACCGTGGCTTCACGTCTAAAATGCCAACACACTACCTACTAGACTTTAGCGGATTTAATTTTTTATTTATTGAAAAATCATTTCGGTTACAGTTTTTTTTGTGGAAGTGGTTCAGTTTATTGGTCCCCTTGATTCCGCTATTTATAGCCTCTGGGTTACTTTTCATGGAGCTATTCTAAGTCATTGGTTTATACTGACAAACTAGGAAGGCTAGAAGCGTGCTGATGCGATTTTGAAAGTGATTTCAATTTATTTTCAAGAATATGCTCATATGATGGTGTCACATATTGCCTCTATGAGGTGGAGATCAGAAAGAAAAACAAATTCAATAAATTCAATTCAAAGTAAACTTTGTAATATTGTGTATGCTTGTGTGCTCTATTGTAAATATACATAAATTCTTGTAAAATTGTCAGCTTCAGGTCATGTAAATACATGCAATCAACCATTATGAAAATGTGTGCTATAGCTATGTATGTATGTATGTATATATTTATTATCTGTCCCCCCTACCTGAATCTATTTTGTTTATTGTTATTTACTTTATTTACACTGCCCTCCTTCTCAGCTGTAATTGTTTTCATAGCGTTTATAAAGAAAAGAAGCATTGCACTTGGGATTAAAACAATTGTTTTTCTTACTTGTTCTCCTCTATTCTTTTTCACACTTACTTTCGGTGTGAAATTGCAGTACAAATAAAACAAAAACATAAACATGAGTAAGCCTGAGCAATAATAGTAACAGCAGAAAAGCGAAATTTTACACGTTCCTTTGTAATGCTGCCATGCAATGCGTTAGCCACCAGAAGTCAGTGCAAACAATGTGATCAACATTATGGAGTATAGCGTTCCAGCACTGTAGCCTACCAATTTAAAAAATTTAAAAAGAAATTTTCATCTTAAACGCTGGTTGCTATGTTGCAAGAATGGTAGAAATCATAACATAAATACATATTGTTACGAAAATGGAAAATTCTAGATACTAGTGTTTTGCTTTAACATCGTTTAACATTAAAATTATAAACAAAAGCTACAAAACCAAAAACAATGAACTTGTTTACAAATTATCGCACTACGTAATATAACAACAAACACCAGCATAAAAAACGATAAACAAGTAAACAAAAATGTACCAACAAACACTACAAGCGTAAATGTAAACAAAATACACATACAACAATAACGAAACAACGATGTTTACATTTATAAAGATCACGAGAAGGTGAAGCCATGAACATTCGACTGTTTACGTTGCCATATAAAAGGCAAGGCAAAGCAGGCAACTGAGTTAGTAAAAGTTCAGTCAGTCTTGTGTGAAGACACGGTGCGTTTGAAGAGCATAATCGTGGTTTGAAGATCTCCGTTAGAAAGATCTGTAAAACAATTGTATAGTAATTGTTATTGGTTATGTAAAGGGTGTAAACAGAGAATAACAAACAAAGCAATTGTTGTTGTTACATCAATTTGTGAAAGGTGGCACACATAATGGTGCGAATAATAAAGAATTTTAATTAAAACTAAACACAAACTTATTTTTATTTTATTACCAACCTATGAGCTCATATTTTAAACGAGAAGTCGAAATTGCCTATTGAGCATTATACTGGTTTTTTAAACGGGAGCTTCGAGTTAAAACCTCAACTCAGATATCTTAAAAATACGATAGTTTCTCAATAATCATGTTGTCAAAAATTCATTGTCATAGAAAAAGCTTTTCTTATCTGTCATTCGAAAACGATGGTACTATGCATGGATAAATTAATCTCACACAGCATGCATGTGGTGGACAACAAGGCTGTAATCCTAAATAAGGCCATGTACAGGACATAAAATAAATTGCTACTCCATCCAAAGCACTTACTTAATTGGTCATTACAACCGTTTAGCTAGGATAACGAGCTTTCTTCTCACACCCGTGTTATATACGTTAAAATTCTATCCATAAGTGGAGGGACCTACAGTTTAACGTCTACTCCGAACAATTGATTTGAGAAACTTTTCATTGGCAGTTTTATTTGCTATCACAGTTTTTGCCTGATGCTGCCGAAAGAAAATTTCTTTTCATATTTCGTTTTGTTCGTGATGGCCAGTGTTTAAATCACTGGATCTCGTCCACCTACCTACTTAACTAGTGTTTTCTATGTGCTCTCTTACAAGTACTGCATATTACATGTGGCTTTAAAATTTTTTATTTTCTGTCTCTGTTAAAATTCTGTGTAATCTCTTATACAGAGATACAGGCGAGGCGGTTTGTGAAGGCGACGATGAGTTCAGTTAGTGGCAGTCAAATTGCAATTTGAAGAGTGTTCTCTAGGGACTTAAGGTCTAAGATTTTTTAAAACTGTGAGTAAGTGATTAATGACAACTTCGGTACAATTCTTTAAGGTAGACTAGGAAAATCCAAAATATGGAACCACAATTTAGTAGGCAAAATTACTAGACACCCTGATGCTACCCTAATATGATGAAAACCATGAGCTTGTTGAGTCTGAATAAGAGTGAATTGAAGAGAATAATGAACAGGACACTCGACATTGTACGAGTCATTAACTTATCAAATTAGTTATGATACAGTGAGCGCTAATAGTACCATGTGAAACTAGGGATGCATGCTGACATGGTACAGTTTATTTAGATGAAGGCTTTTTTTATACCTAGAGAACATGTACAACCTTTGTGGTGGGAAATGTAGAAAGTCATATCTAAATTACATATGTAAAATACATATGTAAAATACATATGTAAAATACATCTGCAAAACATACATAGTAAGAGAGCCTTTGTCAAAAATAGAGTGATTTTTTGAATTGCTTTAATTGATAAAATAAAATCCAAAAGATTTAATTTTATTCACGTAACAATATCGACTTTAAGTATTCAGTAAAGAGCGGTCTAGCACATAGGAATTGATGGCATCTTTCCCATTCTAATTGCCGAAAATATTAAAATAAACTTTTAACAATCTCTTGAGGTAGAGTTTTGCAAAATTGCAATTTGAAAATGTATTTTTTTTTTCAAAATCTTTAACCGTTTCCTATTGCTTTCTGGCCCGTTAATCATTGAATATCTTTCTTGGCAATTTCATATTTTGTTTGCAGTTGTTGTATTGAAGTGCTGTTGTATGAATTGTAGTTGTTTCGTTGTATTGTGAAGTGTTTTTCCTTTCGACTGCACAGAACAACACTGTTTCACCGTGTTCAGTGTGAATGTTTGTATTTTGTGTGGAATAAATAAAAGCCCCAAAAAAAGTAAAGGCATAACGAAAAACCCAACAATAGTAACAACAAGCCACGGCTTACAACAATGTAACACTGTAATGGTAACGGCAGGCAATCTAAACGGAAGGATACTAAAGAAAAGAACGGAAACAAAAGCGCGTTATTTCAATGGATATAGACACTTGACTGTGAATTGTTTCGTTTATTTTTTTTAGCATTGTTTTGTTGTTGTCTTTATTCCATTTTGCCGCAAAGTGTACTTAGGGTTCTTTTATTTTGTATCTTAACGACAATCCCAAGTTGTGAAAGACCTGTTTTTGGCAAAGGAATAATTCGAGGAAATAATTATAAAGCGAAGATAAATAGTTTCTTTCATTTTCAGTTTTTTAAAGTTTTTCAGTTTGCAAATAAAATTTTTAAGGAATTTTATCTGCTTAAGGCTGGAAAAATTACAATTACAAAAAGCATAAGATACATGCAAAATTCTATCGTTTATCCCATTAAAGAAGAGACAAAAATAAAAATATTACAGACTGTCTAGAGATTTTGTTGCTGATTAGTGCTTGCTTCACACAACTGACATTGTAAGTCTTAATCAGGCGGACTAATAGCATTTCTGTTGCTAAAAGTACAGTACAGCAGGCAATATTAATTAAAAAATCTTTGATTTGAAGTTGCCGTAGCCGATTAGGTCGTGTGTTGGCTTATTAGACGACAGGTCAGACATCTGCAACAAAACGAAATATGGGAAACTATTTTTCCAGCGACTTTTTCTCAGCAGATTTCTGGCAAAAACTGTGAGAGTAAATAAAATTGTCCTTAAAAGTTTGTCAACAATCATCAGGAATGTTGGCCTTCAAAGGCTCAATTGCCTCTGGTTTAATGGTGCCTCTCAGAAAAAGTCCAATGTCTCTATTGGTTGCGCTGTCCTCATTTTCAAAGGAATATGGGCCAATGCTGTCTCCACTTCACAAGCCGCACCAAACAGTAACTCGTAATGGGTGCATTGGCTACTGTAAGACCATGTGTCGGTTTTGTGGGCACCAAACATGGCAATTTTGCTCATTAACGTACCCATTAACATAAAAATGAGCTTCAACCGAAAAGATGACTTTTTTTGACAAAATCGACATCATCGTGCAGTCTCTCGTTGGCCCATCTATCGAAGCGACAACGAAGTGGATGGTCAAGCGGCTTCAACTTTTGAACCAATTGAACTTTGTAAAGCATACCAAGATCTTTTCGCTAAAAGTGAAATGTTCAAAATTTGAGAACGATGACAAGTTGAAGTTAATGGATTCTCGCCGACACTCTCAGCCACAGCTTCGAAGTACACTTTCAGATGTACGCACTATATGAGCAATCTCACGTCTTGGTGCATCAGGAATGAAATCAGTTTCACGAAATTTAGTAATAAGCTTGCCTTTACTGGACACTGTTGGCCCTTCTATGCGACCAAATTTTGTACGACATTTCCATTTCAATTACTTTCTGTTGGAAATAAATTTCCCCCCAACGTTGCTCAAGCATAAATCGATTCATTACGCTCAGTAGAAATAATATACTGAAGTTTCTGACAGAATAGAATGACATAAGTATTGCCAGATTCGAAATAACCGATGGTTCAAATTTAAATCGATAGATGGCTCACCCGATATTTATTGATTACAATCTAAGTCGCTTCTTTCATAAATATGACTATAATCACTTTGGATAACAAAAAAAAAAAACGATGCTATCATCCCAGTACTGTGTACAAACTGGTATTAATTTCAATTCCTTTATTATGCAGACAAAATCTATAGAAGAGACGCCAAAATAAAAGACAACAACTAAGCAATTTAGATTCCCTGAACAAAATCTTTCAACTGAAGCCATGTTATGATGATGACGATATCCGTACCAAGGAGTAAAGCTTAATGAATCGTTAATAATTGCTTAAAAGACTTAAAAAAAAACAAAAATAACAATAAATAACGACAGATAATTGAAAAATTCAATACAACAAACTAAACATGGAATAAGCAAGAGTAAGAAAATCAATAAAGAAAATTGTAAACAAGGCATTACAGCATGCCGAGGGAAATAAATGTCATGGACAGTAAAAATGGAAATCAAAATAAAAAGTATAATTGAACTCTCAAGGACATTTTATTAAGGCGTAAGGATAATACAAACATTTGTTTTTTATATTTATTACAAAACTACAAGCCATTAGAAAACATTACTTAATGTTTCGTATATGAATTCATAAATGCAAAACAAATAGAAGGATAAAGAAGTTAAAAACATAATCAAGTTGAGTAATATTTTTCAGAGTTAGAAATTTATTCAATCAAAATTGGAATTAATTCGGAGTGTTCAAATCCATTACAGTGCTTGGAAGATGGCTTGGAAGCAAGTTAGAAAATAATATTCAACCTTGCAATCAATTGCTGAATGAATTTCTGACTGTGGTATGTTACCATATACAAAACTCTATTGAGACTCTATACAGACATAATATTCAAAACGATACGGTTTGGTTAGGTTAGAGGACGTGTACTTGTCAATTAAGACAATTGCAGTACCCGGAGGCCGAATTGACCCATTGTATGGTTTGGTTAATTCATTTAGAAAGTGTTGAACAGTAGTAGTTGTTGTTAAAGTCCTTCAGACTTAAAATACGAAAAATTTCAGAAGCTTCTCTTCATTTGAGTATTAAAGGACCTGCTATTAGTGAGACAGCTAGTAAAAGGGTCCTTTCAGATCTAGAACTATATTCTAAATCAACTTACGTTTTTTGGAATGTTGTTTCTTCATTATTATTCTATGACCATACGATCTATTGTGCTTCCATTCAACTTTATAAAATATCCTTACAATGTCATCTTCAAGCCTATTCTCCTGATAAACTTTAAGATGCTGCTTGCTGTCAATAATGGGAATTCTCTGTTACCAATCTCAGCTTATTCCGATCGAATTTTCTCAACAAACGTCTTAATTGCCTCGGACCCATATAGTTTGAGCAGAGCCTTTAGCTCTCATTAACTTCCCATTCGTTGAGTACATATTTCCAAACATTTACCACAAATTTCACCTACTTAGTTGATTCAATTTCCAGATACTTCTGCACTAATAACGATTTAACCTCATAAGAGGTGAGTGCTCAAATGGCAGCTTGCTATGTCCTTTGAACCCCAGTTGAATTGATTACATCTTTGGATGACATATCTGCAAAGTAGATACCCACGAGTTTCCCCCCATTGGCTCAGAATATTTCATGCTGGGATCAAAAACTACTTCTCCCATTCCAAAATCCTTTCTTTACCCATCCGTTTACCACAAATCAAACCCACTATTGAAAGACTATGCAGCTTTTGTTGTTAAGTCTCGTTGCGAAGCACTTCGCTAAATCATATAGTCTAGTGCCAGCAAATCGATTCCTTAGGTCACGAAATCCCCCAATGAATTTCATGTTATCTCCTATTAATCTAGTTGTAATCTACAAAGCTTTTGTCTGCACTACCAAATACTACAGGCCTAAATCCAGCAGAACTACCAGCGTCGCTGTAGAACGGGTTCCCATTGTCCCTATTATGCAAACACATGCTAGTCCCTGAATCTTGATCAACTTCGTTTTAATAGTTTTCAAATTTGTGCTGCCGGCCTAGGCAATTGCCCCATTGGTCACTATTGAACTGACTATAAATACATGGTATATATCCAGTGTTCACGGGTTCCATTCTGTGATTTCCTTGCAATTTTCCGCGTACGATTATAGAATGCCTGACCTTTACTGAAATGTTCTCTATAAGAGAACTCCATGTCAATTTACTCTCCGGTGTTATTTCTAAAAAATATCCATATTCTGTGATACTATCCCACCCAGAAACCAAATATTCTTTTATTTAGGAAGTTTTCTTATTCTTGCAACACTGTAACGCAGTATCACTGTTATGCACCAACGATCAAGACCTCTTTGATTGATGTTGCTGGAGGTCTCTTCAAACTCGCCTCTAGCAATCACAACTATATCATCTGCATATCCTTGGCTGTCTCAGTTTATACAAGTAAACTGACTTTGATGCTTTTGTGACAGAACTATTTGCACATCATCTGTTTCATATATTTGAATTTTAAATTGTAAATCTTTAAAAATAACCCGCTGGGAAATATTGAAAAAATTCTTAAATTATTGAGGAACTTAGTACCCACAATGCTATGGACAATCAGTAGATAATTGAGAGAAAATTTCCTTTAAATTCTTTCAAAGTACTTTAGTGGCTTCTTGAATCGATTTGCTTAAATCCAAGGTGAAACTCTCAAGAGCTTTTGAATTACGGCCTGTCGAGCGTGTGTGCAATGAATTTATTCGGCACTTAAGCAAATACCTTTTATGCCACCTTGCTGCCATACCTGCAATACTCAGACCAATTAATGCCATACACTTTACAACAATGACTGCAAATGATTGCACCTCTGCTGCATAGTCCTTTCGACATACATATACACACGATACATTTTTCATAAATGAATTGTGTTGCAATTTTCGTATAGAAACGTAATAAAATGAAAACAAATAAAATGGTTTTAAAAATTTAACCTGTAACAACCTCTCCTTTTGCAAAATTCAAATAAATGTAATTTGTTTTTCTTGCACCATAATGTCACTGAGTACAGAAAATGGCACCCGGTAAAGTGAAAATTTAATTAAGGAAAATACTTACAATGCCGCCTATGGTTCAAGCCTTAGGAAAATTACCTGTAAATAAAACAAAAAAGAAAGAAAATTAGTCAGGATGATAGGGGATAGTTTTTTTTTGCTTAAAATGTTATGGTCCCTAGAGATCGTTAAAAAGGAACATCTGCGTTACAAAGTAAATCATGAGCAATACTATAAGTACATACATACATAATTTATCATTACAACCCTACAGTCAGGATTCCAACGTAGCTTCTCACACCACTGATGATGTGTGTGTCAGTTTTACTCATAAACCTGTAGTTTAAAATCGTTTCCGAACAACATATTTTTGAGAAACTTCGTGACAATTTTATTTACTACCAGAGTTTTTGCCAGAAATCTGCTAAGAGGAGGTCAATAAAGAAATATTATTTTGTTGTTTTGTAGATGTCTGACCTGGAGTTTGAAACGAGGCCTCATGTCTAAAAAGCCAACACACTATTTACTACTACGGCGACTACAGGCATGTTGACTATGATGTAATAAATCGTTTTGGTGGAAAACCTACCAATGAATTCATGGCTTTTTAATCAATAGCTTTTTAATCCCTTTAGGAATATTGCCTCAACGGTTACAAAAAAAGTAAAATAATAATAATGAAAGAGGATTATCTCTCCAGACTGAACATTCATAGGGTCTCTGGGATATTGTGCGAAATAGTCCAGATCCACTTAAAAAATGCGAGTATATTGGCTGGCATAAAGGACGCATCAAACCTTATCTTAATGTTGAGTAGAGTTGTGGAGTACCACGACCCTCAACCTATATACTATAGGTTGTACCCGTCTTCGCTCTCACAATTCTGTTACTTTAGTACATTTCAGAATGCTGTACTGTGACAGTCAAGATAACATCCTTTATAAACACGTAGAGAGGCAAAAGATCTTTTCTGGTGAATTATTCTCCTTGTTATGGTATCTATATATTACGCTCAAATCCATCCCTAATCCAAAACTAGTGCTCTTTGATGCCACAATGCCCGGTAAATGCCGGTTAAAATCTTTCAAAAGACTGATGCATAAGTCAAATAACTGCTCACAGCAATTACTTCTCAGAAGTTTAGATTGTCTTAAACTTGATTTGATAAGAGCATCTGCCTGTTTTCTTCTTTCCATTCGCCGACATTGTTTCCAATTCCCATTTCCTATTCTGACCTCAACGATAACGTGGAAGCTACTATTCTGGTCTTCACTGCCATATGCAACGGCTTTAAGTTCCACGGAGCCAACAGCACCCTTATCGGTCTCTGAGATTTAGGCATCCATCTAACTTTTCTTAAAATGTAGTTGATGGCATAAAAAATTTGCAGTTTTCTAGGAGAATAGGAGTGGTTTAAGATTAAGGGGGAATCGAAGCCTCTTAATTCTTAAATTTCAAAAAGCATGATGAAAATTTTGTGCCTTCTGTGTTCTTAGATAGAGTAGCGTTGGTAATTGTGCAGCATTTCAAGTTCATTTAATCAAAACTTTGTGGAAAATATGCCCAGATTTTTGAAAAACATCGTTAAAGACAATCGATGTCGATACTGCGCTGAAATTAATACTTCATACAGATTTTAAACATGCAAAACTAAGTACGTAAGTTTCGTTTTTACCAAAAAATCTTATTTTTGTTCTGTTATAATGTAATTGCCCTTAATGCAACACAATTTTCATGTACGTTTTTAAAAAAATTTCACGAAATTTTTCCATTATAACCATAAAAAGCTTGCAAAACTATACTTAAACAGAATTTTGTGGGGAAAAATTGTTTTGTTTTTGTAAAAACGAAGTGCACTTAAATTTACTTAAATATACAACAACTCTACTGCTATCGTAAAGAGCGTATTAATCAAAATCTATATCCTTTGACGTTTCTCTCCTTTAATCACTAATTTTCAATAGAGAAGCAAAAACAAAAAAAAAGTTTGCTTTTCATTGAAGTTTTTAGCAACAAAAAAACTCAGAAAAAGTTTCGAGATGCAAATTACTTGCAACTTTAATATTGTTTATTGCAACATAATGTAACAGAAGAAACATGAAAAAATAAAACGAAACAAGGATACAGCAAGAAACTTCAATAACTAATAAAAGGATTTTTTTTCAATTTCCTTCAACTTCTTTATGAGCAGCACTGCTTTTTAGAAGCTGCAAATGATGAAAGGTTGTATTCAACGCAATAAAAATTTTTCGCTTTTTTTTCTTTTGCTATTTAATTTAAGAATTTTTAATTTTATTGTTCATAAAAAAACCGGGTTATGTGAAATTTGTAACTTTGTCGCTTTTTCTTTATAAAAACAAAAAAAAAACGATCAAAAAAGAAACATTTTTATAGTCATGACAACCTTTAATAACAATTTTTAGTTAATAGAAAATTGTCATTAAAATAATTAAAAAAGAGAATTTAGAGCAAAATGCTTTGTTTATACTAATAGTTGAGCATTATTAATTAAGAAAAATTTTTATCACCCGTTAAACAATTTCATAATACTTTTGTGTACTGCTTAAGGAGTGTTTTTAACGTATTTGGTCCAAATACATGTCTTTTGTGCCCAGATCATTCAAATCAGATCAAAAGGAGTTGGTTATTATCAAATGCTCCCCGTCGACAGTGAGGGCCTAACCAAAGTCACTCTCATGTAAATATTAAACGATCACACTGCCACTCTAAAGTCCTTACCAACCAATGACATTTGCAGGATTCATTGAACGCTTTTCATAGATACACTTACAAAGTCAAAAGTTTTGTTTCTTCACGTATCCATTCATCCAGAAATAGATTTCATCGCTGAATATGATTTTTCGATGAAAATTAGATTCACACAGAACACACATTTTGGTAAAAAAAATTTGTCATTTACACGTGTTGTTGTTATATCTGTCTATGGTGATTTGACAAAAAAGATTGATTACAAAATGGCCTCTATCAAATGTCAAAGTTCAGTGGTCTCTGTTGGAGGACCGGATATATAAAATACGTGAAGACTTAATTTAAGATGCATCATGAAAATGCGTGTGTCTGCATTATTTTTTTGGGTGTCGGTCTGTAAATTTCATTTACTGCGAGCAATATTCTTCAATAAATGCCGCGTATCTTCCATTCAACGACTATTTGGCTTAAACAAGATTAAATTACATGACACAAGCGAAATTTTCTTAAGAAATATCAACATCAACCGGCCACCAAGATGATGACCGTTAACACTTTATCATTGTTATCGAGATGACATTGCGAACAAGAATAGTCGGCCAAATGAGTCTGGCAGTGGAGCGAGATTCCTGGTTGACCCGGGATAGGTTGGCGTCCCGAAAGAATTTCCGCCAAATGGCCAATTTATGGAGGTAAGTGGCATACCCAAATCGATTGAAGGAGGGTTCTGCCGAACTCGCCGGCCCTGCAGTTTCCGGAATGTAACTGTGCCTAGGGACCCAGACAAGCGAGACCCTGAAGCGCAAAAAAAGGCGGTACTCCATAATGAGTCTAGAGTTAATCACAACGCTCGATAGAGATCTTATTACAGCCTGACTATCAGAGAAGATTGAGATGCGGTTGAAAGCGGCATCGTTGATGGGGATCCATTGAGCTGTATGTTAGATGGCCGTTACCTGCGCCTGAAACTGGTAATCGTAGGGACTTTCTCGAATAACATGTGATAAAAATTCCTCATCATGTTTTCGTATAGTTTACCCAATCTACCTTCACTTATACTTGAAACTTCAAGAAAAAATTCGTTCGTTTCATTTCATAATACATTTGTTAGATCTGATTTTAAGAAACGCTTTGGGTTTAATTGTATCATACTTGAACTTAATCTGGATGATTACTAACTCTAATGCATTTCATATGTGAACACTCATACTAAAAATTTGAAAAATGATGGGAGAATGAGAAGGATCATAAATCAAAATAACTGAAAAAATATCTTTTAAATCATGCCTACACATCACGAAAGGGTTTTAGTCATTTCTTCAAATTAAATTTTTATGAAACTATGTTAAAGGCTGTCCCTTAAAAGTATACTACATTTTAATAATCTCCCTCTCATCTCAAATCTCTCTCCCTAAATATTTATAATTAAATTATTTTCACTTTGTTTTGCTATTTTTGTTGATGTTTATCACTTATACAAGCAAGGTGTATAACTCTTATTCACGCTTTCGCTTTAGCACAAACATACATTTGCAAACTCACTTCAAAATTATAAAAATTCTACTTGTAAGGAATACTTGTTGACAACTACCACAAACTATAGTTCTCATCCCAATACTAGCACTTAAATTAATTCATATTACAATATACAACACACTTATTTTCTACACAATATCCAATTGTATCAAAGCAAAGTTTAATAAATTTGAAACAATTTCAACAAATTCTACTTGGCCTTATTCTTCTTACTGTTTTTCTTCGTTTTTCTTTATTTGAAAAAATTTATTTTCATTGCCTGTATTATTTCCTTTAATTCCAGTCCTTTTATTCCAGTCCCCTTAAGTGTAATAGATTGCACTGCTTTAAATGTTTGAGTTTCAGTTGCAACATTTAATTGTTTTTCTTTCGGTCTTATAAAACCGGTTGTGTGTTGCAATATTAAATATTTGCATCTCGAAACTTTTCTCTTTGTATTGAACTTTTCTCCTGCAAAGTTTTTCTGTTTTATTTTTGCTTTATTCGTTATATTGACTGTTCAATGGAACATAAACATTTTATATTGAAAAAAATCGGAAAACTTCTTGATTAAGTGAAAAATAATTATGAAAACAAAAAGAACTTAATAAAATGTTCAAAGTAAGGGAAGTATATTTCAACGGCATGAAAGCAGGAATGCGTATTTGCTAGATGACGGCATATGAAGAATAAAAAAGTTTTGTATTCTTATCAGTCGCAAAGCACATCAAAATGTGACATTTTATGTTCACAAAGTTTTGCCAGGTTCAATATGAAAAACTTAAAATAAAGGCACTTATGACTCCCGACAATATTGCTGATTGATATCAGAAGAGCCATCCAGTTGTAATTAGTGTTGGGCAGTTGTCAATAAGTGCGTACAATGCATGGTCCTTACAACCCTACAATCAGGATTACGATCTAGCTTCTTACACCACTTACGTTGTGTATGTTAATTTTATACATGATTAGCAGTAACTACATTTTGTAGTCGACGCCGAAAAACAGATTTTTGAACAACTTTTTCATGGCAATTATATTTACTCTCAGAGTTTTTGCCAGAAATCTGCTGAAAGGAAGTCGCCGAAGAAATATTTTTTCAAATTTCGTTTTGTTAAAGATGACCTGGGGTTTGAACCGAGGACTAATATATAATAAGCCAACACACTACCTACTAGACTACGAACGATTTCTTCTAAGCCACGCATTAAGTACTTACGTCTCAGAAACAGATACTCTCATCTGAAAAATATGGCGGAGCCAGCTAAGGATTGGATGTTGTTTTGCTGCACAACGTCCATGTCATTGATGCGCTGATACAGCTCATTGTTCGATCTATTAGGAAATATTCGTTAACTCGAACTGGACAAAGTATTTAACCTATCGGTGGGCAACAACGTCCATGCTTCTGCGCCATAGAGAAGCCTATGGTGGATGGGATACTTGTAGACCATTACACACATAACTGAGAAGGTGTCCAAAAAAGCAACCTGAATTCGATAGACACGTGTGTCTTTATAACGAATTTGCCGTGCATTATTAATATCTAATTAAAGAATGGAATAACCAGTTCACAAGAGATGTCAAGACCGGCAGTAATTTCGATGATTGAGGTGGGTACTACTACTACAATTGCCTCCTATGACCAAAAGTAACACTTGTTGATACAGTAGATCGTACGTTTAACCTTTAAGCTGACTTCATTTCATATCTATAAATGTAAACAAGGATGTAGTGTTGTTGGTATATTTTTGTTTACTTGTTTAACATTTTTTATGCTGGTGTTTGTTGTTATATTAAACAGTACGATAATTTGTGAACTGGTTTGTTTACTGCTTTGTTTTGTTTTTGTAGCTTTTGTTTATAATTTTATTGTTAAACGATGTAAAAGCAAAGCACCAGTATCTAGATTTTTCATTTTTGTAACACTATGTTTAAAAAGGCTGTGACATGAATCCCCAAATTGGCTTTGAAATAGTGCACATATCTTGTAAAATTGTGCTCAAATCCAGGACTCATCATAATTCATAACCATTAACTACTATAGTATGGCATAAGAAAGCAACTGTTCTTCTGTTTCACACACTTTTGTTGCTGTTGCTGTGTTAACCACAAACATTTAAGTACAAACATGTAATAATCTTTTATTAACATCCGCTGTTAAATACACACAAAAATCATTTGAACAAGGGTGACTTGTAAAACAGATTCTTTTGTGGCACTTTACATAATTTCACGTACTCAGGCGTAAATATGCTTAAAGCATTAAGAATTCATTTTGAATACGTGCATTTTACTCAAAGAAACCCCCTTAAGGTAAGTAAATGTTACACAAATTCTTATTGAGATCATGTATTCCTTTTTGCGGGTGAATAAAGATAAGATTGTTCGAATTTGGAAAACATTTTCAAGATCAAGATTTACAAAAATTTAGAAAAGAGTTTAAAAGGTCTTTATTCAAGTTGACCTGTTTTCATTTTATATGTAACCCTGTTTAATAAGTCATAAAAATGAATAGAAAATGAATATGTAACACTAGATATGAACTATATTTTGACTTTTAATGTTTTTTCTATTCATATTTAGTTTTGCTCGCGTAAAAAGAGAAAACTATAGCTTTTCTCTCTCTCTATTCTTTCACCTAAATTTATTAGAGCTAACTCCTTTGTCTTACTCTGAGTGAGAAAAAAACTTACACACAAAGATACCAAATGTTCGAATGCAGGTCCCAGAACAGGGATAGTCAGTTTCATATTAGACTTTTTGTTCATCACACTTTCTTCAATATTGTTACGTTTTTACCCTTTTAAAAATATTTAAAATATGAGTTCGTAGATTGCAAATAAAAATAAAAATAAATTTGTGTTTAGTTTTAAATAAATTCTTTAGTGTTTACACAATTCCGTGTGCCACTGTTCTCAACTTGATTTAAACAACAACAATTTGCTTTATTTGTTATTCTTCTTTACACTCTTCCGCGTACCCAGTGACAATTGTTCGTTAGATCTTTACAACGGATATCTTCAAACCACGATTATTCTCTTCACACACAACGCGTCTTCGCACAAGACTGAATGAATTTTTACTGATCCCGTTGCCAGCTTTGTCTTGTCTTTTATATCGCTGGGTAAACAATCTGATGAATTCTCCTGTAGGGGAATGAGTTTGCCTTCGCGAAATCTCTATAAATGTAAACATGTTGTTACGTTATTGTTGTTTGTGTATTTTGTTTACGCTTGTTCTTGCAGTGTTGTTGTTGCCTGTTTGTTTACTTGTTTATGCCTTTTTTATTTTAATGTTAATCGATAACACCATTTCCATTTTCGTAACAATATGAAGTATGTGAACAGATTATAACTAAGTAAGCAGGAAATTGCTAACCATTCTTAGTAGGGTAGTAGCCATAAAAGGCTACTTAAAGTAGATGGTAGCTATACAAACTACGCTAGACTGTCATGGTCGCATTAAGTAGATTCTCAAACGAGTATCTTCATAACTAAGTTGAGGTCGCAACACCCGAAATAATGTACGGTTTGATATTGGCTCATCGGAGAGAGTGCGTGCGTGCGTGAGATCATGGTATTCATCGGAATCTCACATGACTTTATGTTTTCAATTTCGAATGATGAATTTGGTTATAGAAAATTTTCAATGGTCGTTTTTTTACTACCAACACTCTGGTGATGGCCTCTACTTAGGCAGTGCATTGTTTTGTAAATATGAAAATATGTTATGAGGAGAAACAGTATTTGTAGACACTAGATTTGAATTTCTTGACATCATAAGTGACACGAAAGAGCTCTGCAGTAAGGGAGTTCCACATACAAATAGTCCGGGTAAAGAACGAATTTTGTTTATAATGCAGTGAGTGATCCACTGGCCAATCGACGATAAACGGATATGCTCTGCGAGATAGACGAGTGTTACGTACGAATACATAATTCTTGAGTACATGTCCTCTTATACCGCGCAAGCAAAATCCGTCGTTGTGATTGAATAGTTAAACAGAAGCCGCATTGCGACAATGATCAAAAAAGTTGGATTTAAAGACAATTAAATGACCTTTCTGAAGATGGCATTATTATGTCTTAAAAGATGTAATTTTGAATGTTATTAGTTGTTAGGGAAGTCAAATGGATTTGGCATAGAAGTTTACATATCAAATACTTTATTCCTTTGTACGTATACGAGTTGTATCAATAGAGGGATTGTTGCCATAATAGGCTCCAGCACAAATGCCGTTCACCCCTTCTGCTTCCTGGTGGTTTAGAGCCAGTTAATATCATTTAAAATTTATCAATTCAAA
Organism: Sarcophaga variegata; assembly: GCA_932273835.1. NCBI lineage: Eukaryota > Metazoa > Arthropoda > Insecta > Diptera > Sarcophagidae > Sarcophaga > Sarcophaga variegata. The sequence goes on along the minus strand of OW026358.1, from coordinate 116,839,325 downwards.
AGAGCACGTACGTAGTTTATAGACATTGATTGGATAATATCCCTCTGTGTTCTGGTTGTCTAATTAAGTCCTCACTACGCAAATCAAATGACATTCACTTATAATGAATTTGTACGTTTATAAAACAACCGATTTATTATTTAATAAACTAAGTAATGTTGTGTATTAACTATTTCATTAACTGCTAAATACAAAAGGGTATGACCACTGATTTCAAAGGTGGGAAGGTGTATCATCCGTATGCTATATTAGCTGCCAGACATATGGATCTATTAATTGAAACGTTATTTGTCTTAGAATGAAAAGAAATTACCCTTTAAAAAATTTTCCAGCTTCCTATCTCATATACTTGACAACTTTATTGTACAGGGTTATTGAACAAGTAAACTAAAGCCAGAGAAAACGTCCGTATACCTTTAAAAAATATTTAATGAAAGAAAAAATGTAACATCTTCCCTATTTTCTTCTTTTTTCCTGGTATGGGAAGAAGGCTAAACTGATTATAATAGCAATGATGACAACAAATATATGATGTGCTAATAATGTTGCAAACAAAATTGATTTCTTTTATGTTTCATTGATTTCAATCAAACTTTTTAGGGGTTAAATGCTAACGGCCTAGAAATATTGAATCAGCAAAATTGACTTACAAATTTTTTCAGTTTTGCGAAATAGTATAACAATTCAAACAGCAAAAAAAAAATTTAGAATTTGTCAAGGGTAACTACAAAAACAAATTTTTTTAAATGGAACATTTAGAAAGATCTAAGTGCCAGTTTTTTTTATAGCGTGAAAATTTGAATTTCATAAAGGTTTTGGAAGAAAGACAATTATCATCTTAAACCGTTATCTCTGGTTCTTCGGTGATACAAATTTTAAAAATTTCCTTGAATACAAAAAAGATTAATCACGATATAAAACTGGTGGCATATGTTAATCACATATGACTTACGATACCGTGCAGTTTCCTCTTTTAAAAATTAATTTCTATAATACATCTATGAATAGAGATAAGGGAAACAAATCTTAGTCAACCGACAATTAAAGGATTTCGAAAAATTCATTGTTTGGTGTTGGTTTTGGACTGGTGAAGTCATCGGCTTATATTTGTTCGGTAATAACGTTGTCCAGGCCACCATTGTCAATTGCGATTATAATAGCTTGAAAATTTTCAATTTCTTTTGATATGAATGGAATGATCTGGACACGAACGATATGCAATTTCACCAGCACATTGCTATGTGCGACATAGTTCATGTCACATTGGATATTCTGTATGAGTGATTTGATGACATTGTCATCTCATGTGGAGGTAATATGAACCGGCCACTGAAACTTTTTCTTGCAGGATTTTCTTAAGTTACAGGTGTATGCGAATAAGCCACAAGCCACATCAATCCTCAAAACCAACATAACCTATGGTATCGTTTAATTAGTCCTTGGGACGCTTCTAACCAGAAAAGCTGTGGTAGACGTTTGTACGATGTTATGTCCTACACATAATGGCTTCAAGAGGACTTTCAAAAGACTTTCGAGGGTGCACTCATTTTATTATACATACCTACACACATAATTGATCATTACAATCCTTCAGCGACGATTACGACCTAGTTTCTCACACCAGTTATGTTGTATGTTAATTTTGTACATGAGTGGCGGGACCTACAGTTTAAAGCCGACTTTGAACGTCAAATTTTTGAGAAACTTTTTAATGGCAATTTTATGTAACCTCAGAGTTTTTGCCAGAAATATGCTGAGAGGAATTCGTCGAAAAAATATTTTTTCATATTTCGTTATGTTCGAGATGTCTGACCTGGGGTTTGAACCATGACCTCAAGTCTACACACTACCTATTAGACTACAGAGGCTGTTTGTTATGACACATTTTGTTACACTTAGAAAGCGCTTAAAAAGACCCCGTAGTTTAATTGTTTATTGTTTTTCCTAACATTATCGTTCTGTTTTTCAATACAATAATTCGAATGCTTTTATGGAAAATTGCAAGTAAATTAAATAAATAAAAATTAAAATCGTTTTCCATATAATATCGTTGTAATCTACAGTTTTTTAAAATTTTATTTTCGATTGAAAGTGGTGGTTTATGAGAATAAAATCTCAGCAAAATAAATTCTATAAAAAAACTTTTTAAGAAGGCGGAGACTATAAAAATTGCATGCAAATGACTACGAAAATTTCAAATATTTTTTGCGGCATTTTCACTTATTTTTTAGTTTTCTTTTTACCCTCGCCACCTACTATACTGCCACTTTAATTTCTTTATAAGAAAGTTTTTGCGTTTTTATGTGTGACATTTTGCAGCCACATATTTCGAATATGCAAATTATTTCATGCTAATAAAAAATGTGGCCGAAGGGAAAATGTTTTTCTCTTACCAGCGATATAGTAAATGAAGTCTTGAGTGATAAAAACGACAAAAATGCAGTTTTAGGAAAAACCATGATTGCCACGAATGTAAATTTTATTGTAGAATAAAATAAAATAAAAGAAATAAAAAATAATGTTTTTTTTTAAATAAAACGTTTAAATCTGAAATATGTATGTTCCAACAGGCTAATGGCATTTTTATTAAATAACATTTTATCAAATAATATCGGGGTAAGGGAACCAAACAACTAGATTACTGAGATTTTAAATGAAATACTCTTTGGTTTCTGGCATTCAAATTATTTCCAAAAGTTTTGCTAGAATTAAGGTTAAAATATTTCTACTTTTTTTTAATAAGACAACTCAAAAGACAACAATTTTTTTTATAAAAAATTCGCAAAAATTCCAATGCATTGTAAAGTTTGAATTTCGAGAAATTAATCATAGGCATTTATTTATTCATGTTGACGTAGTAATACAGGCATAACACTTTTCCTTAATGGTGCCCAACAGAAAATAGTCCAACTCTATCAAATTACAGGTTCTTGGCGGCCAATTGACATCACCAATTCGGTGAATTAAACGGCCATCAAACGTTTGACACAATAAGGGCCATTATTACAACTTGCCGTTAAACTTGAGTTTAGTTAAAGGTAACTTTAGCTGAAGGGAACTTTAAAGTAACATTTAACTTATTTTCGTTATTACAACTTACAGATACAATTTTTCAAAAATAAAAATATATACAATTATATACAAATTATACAATGGCAACCGCGGGCTTCGTTTTTTTTTTTTGTTGTATATGCTCATTTTGTTTAAATTTGAAGTAGTCATAATGAAAATAATATATAATATTGCAAGTTAAACCATAAAGTGACCTTTAAATGTTAAAGGTAGTATGATCCTCCCTTTAGCTTAACGATCACTTCTATCTTATTGCGTACTCATAATAACGAAAAACAATTTATCTGCTCGTTCAAATCCTCCCTTTAGTTAGCGGCAAGTTGTAATAATGGCCCTAAATCGATTACGGCAAGAGATGTGTGGCAAGTTGAACCATGCTATTGAAACCAAACATCGTCCACATCAATACCAATGAAGAGCGTATATAAAAAAATCCGTTATCATTCTGCGATGGGTGTATGCATTGACCGTAATGATTGCGCCGTCCTCCTCATTTTCAAAGAAATATGGCCAAAGCTGCAACAAACAGTCACTCGTAGTGGGTGCATTGACTTCAATAAGACCACCTTTGGGTTTTGCTGAGACCCAAACGCGGCAATTTTGCTTATTAACGTATCCACCAAGATGAAAATGAGCTTCATCCGAAAAGATAATTTTTTATTTGTAAAATCGACATCATCGTGCAGTTTCTCTTTGGCCGATCTATTTAAATAGATTCTAACGTTGCTCAAGCGTAAATCGAATCATTACGTTCAGTGGAGATAATATACTGAGTTTTGTAACAGAATAGAATGACATTAGTATTGCCAGATTCGAAAAAACCGATGGTTCAGATTTAAGACGATAGATGGCTCACCCTATATAAGTGAAATTTTGAAGGATACTTTATGTACGACGTATTGATGATATTTATACTGACAAATTTGACTGATGCGGCTCAGCCGCGTTGGAGACAGAGGAAATATTAGAAACTTTTGGGCAAAAACTATTAAAATATTCATGATGATTCCAGATAGAGAGCAAAGGGAAAATTGCCCGTCAACTCTAGGTGGAGACATCTTCTGATGCTACAGGACCATTTCAGTGCCTTCTATGCATCAGTATCAGTAGCAGCCATAACAATAGTTTTTAATAGTCGGCCGGTTCATCTAATGTCTTCTAGGACCTTATTCAAAGTCCCTCTGATTATATGGAATCGGCATGCTGTAGCAAAACTACGGAACTCACAAGTGCATCTTCGGATACGCGGAAGTAAAGGCAGACAATTTGGGGAAAATGGGATAGATTGTGCACGGAATTTCGAATCAAATTCCAAAGGAGCACTGTTGTTGAACTGAAGACTTCAGTTAGGGCACTAGTGCGAGACTGATTGGTGTTGATTGTATGGCCACAGGCTTCTATCAGGCGTGGAAGAGATGTCTTCTGTACGACAGATTGTTAAGAAACTTTTAATGGCTATTTTATTTACTACCGGAGTTTTTGCGAGAGAACTGCTGAGAGTTGGTCGCCGAGAGAAATATATTTTCATATTTGAACCACGGCGTCGCATCTAGTAATCCAATACACTACCTATTACATTAAGGCGATGTCAGAAGTGTTCTCCACTTTATTATTCACCCTTATTCCTCTAGTCCTGCTAATGAATTGCAATATTTCTTCTATAATTCATCTTATTCAGTTGTGGTTTTCTTTACTTTCTTTCAGGATATTGATTTATTGTAACATGGATGTTAGGGTGTGCCATCTTCTGTTTCCTAAATAATTACATATGTACATATATAATTGGTCATTACAATTTATTCATTCATTAATTATTATTTATATAAATTTAAAAATCTGTTATCGTTCGTTCGCAATATCACGCAGAAAATAAGCTCTTAAATAATTTTCTCATTTCTAACATTTAAATTTTTATTGAAATATTCTATCCTTTGTTTTCTTTACTTAATTTATGGTATTTTTCTAATGAAATTTCATTTCGTCTATAAAGACTTTGCATGTATAAATTATGAAAATTCTTTAACACTTTAGCTGTAGTTTCAACATATTTATAGTCTTTGTATGTACTCTATCTACCGTATAAACCACATCTTAACACGAACGAACATTATGTCTTCCAGGCTTTACAGGTAAAAGGATAGCCATAAAATGGGCTATAAAGAGATAAGTAGACAAGCAGAAACTGAATGCAGCAGAAGGCTATTTCATCATTTTCTTTTCTAAGCAAAAATGTCGAGAACAAATTAAAATGTATAATAAATTAACATAATAATGTATTGTGAAGAGAATAAAGAACAAAAAAAATGCATTGAAAGCAGGTAAGGAAACAAGGCAAAAAAGGAGTCTTACTTCGTACAGTCACTTTCTCCAAAAGTTTTTTAAGAGTTTAAATTGAAGTGTTTTATAATTTAATTGTATTATTAATAATTAAATATGATTTCATGTATGAAATATGACTAAATGGAATGTAGTCACCAAAGTCTAGTTGGTAGAGTGTCGCCATATTAGATGTGAGGCTACGCTTCAAATCCCAGATTGGACATCTCCAACAAAACAAAGTATGAACAAATATTTCTTTGGCGACTACCTCTTAGCAGATTTCTCCCAAAAACTGTGAGAGTAAAATTGCCACGAAAAGGTTTTCAAAAATCTGTCATTCCGAGTCGGTGCTCATGTATAAAACTAACATATATAACAAAGTGGTGTGAGAAGCTAGGTTGTAATCCAGACTGAAGGTTTGTAATGCTCAATTATTTATGTATGTAGAATGTAAATGTATGCTTTTAAAAAACACCCTTTATAATGAATTACATAAATTAGGTTGTAATGATGACTGTGGCGTACTTCGTTTATGCTGAAGTTTAAATCCTCATAAATTCCTAATTGCTTATCCACATCATATTTTACCAGCCAACAACGCTGTGTTTGAGGTGGATTGTTTTTCTTTGAAATAGTTTAAAAGCTTAAAAGCATAATTATTTGATTAAAAGAAGTCAGCAATATTGTTGGAATGATTCTTTTTTTACTTTAATCAGCTTAATTAACTTCATTGTATTTATTTTTTAAAAATGATTTACGGCATATGCTTGTCGCAGTTACGAGTTATATGACATTCAGATCAATTCAATTTTTAATAAATATTTCCGCATCTTAAAGTCGCCATAGTCTAGCAGGTAGTGTGTTGACTTATTAGACATGAGGCCACGGTTCAAACAAATGCAAAAATATAGAATTGCCTTGAAAAGTTTCTCAAAAACTGTGTCGTTCGGAATCGACTTTAAACTGTAGGTTCCGCCACTCAAGTGTAAAATTAACGTACACAACATAAGTGATGTGAGAAGCTAGCTTGTAAACCTGACTAAGGAGTTGTAATTACCAATTATGTCATTAAATCTGGTCGTATGGCGTCTAAGGCGATTTGAATATTGACGACAAATGCTTCGGGTTTGTCAGAATAAACTAACGACTTAACATAGCCCATTAAAAAAAAATTGAGAGACTTTAAATAACACAAACGTGGAAGCCAGCAAACAGGACCACATTTGGAGAAAAATTTCCACCAAATTGATTTTGAAATAAATCAATGGTTAAGGGCTCTTTACAGAATGTTTCAGCGTCTTGTGGTAAGCGAATGATTTAAATATTTAACTGATTAGTTATTAAAAATAAAAATTCTGTTAGAATAACTTGAGTTTAATGGCAGCATTTTGTTAGTTCAGTCGCGAAACAGTAGATTATTAAGCACGATAAGGAACAGAGTTGGAATTAGATAGTGGAGTATACGACTGCAAGAGCTAAAGAGCTAGAAAATCATCCAGGGAACAACTTGAGTTCGACAAGAGAGTAGTTCGCATTCTGAATGGAATTCTAACGAGACACAGTGCTATTGGTAGTTTAGCTTGCAAACTCGGTTCGCCCCTCCAGGATTACTGCAGATGCTGCCATGATGTGGAGAAAATGAAATCGATGCAACACCTTTTACGCAAGTTCCCTACATTTCGGAACTGACGTCTTCGGTTTTTGGGTGACAAAACATTTAAAACGCAGAGAATGGTGGCCGACGTGCCATTAAGGGATCTGGCCGGTTTCTCCTGAAGCTCGGGTTTGTTCAAACCCGCCAGTAACGAATCATGACAAGGGGGCTTACCTCACACGATGGTCTACGGAGTGAACTTGTCCGTGAAAGGTAAGCTACCCGCTAACCTAACATAGAAAATCATCAGACAATATCAGACATTGTCTTCGTAGTTTAGTTCTTAGACGCGAGTCTATGGTTCAAACTCCAGCTCAGACATCTCAAACAACATAAAAGAATATTTCTTTCGGCAACTTGTTATCAGTAGTCTCCTTCCAAGAAGTCTAAGAGTAAAAGAAAATTGCCATGAAACTTTACTGAAAAATCTCTCGTTTGCAGTTTACTTTAAAAAATAGGTTCTGCCACCACTCATGCATAAAATAAACACATGGTTGCTGTGAGAAGCTAAGTTGTAATACTGATTGAAAGATTGTGGTGAACAATTTGTTAAGTAAGTATGTTCTCTTTACAATCCAATAAAAAGTTCATAACTGTTTCAAAAATTTCAAAGAATTCGAATGGCATTCAATGAACTTCAAACGTAGATTTCAATTACGCAACAGAATAGCATTAAAACCGATATAGCCAGGACGCAGCTAGTGAGGTATACGGTTCATTTTTTGTTTTTTCATAACATTTTAATCCTTAAATTCAAACTTCTCAGTCAGCCTTAAAAAAAACACATCCAGTATGGACTTTAATAAAACTTAAAAACAAAATAGAAAATGTCATTGTCCTGCTAAAATTTGCTTAAAAATCATGGATTCACTCTTCCAAAAACAAAATTTCTGTTTATGTTGTGGGTTGAGATTTGTTCCAAAAAATTCTAACAAATTTAATTAGTTGTTGTTCTTGCTGTCGTTGTAGTTAATGTCCACAGAAATATGCAGAACGTAATAATTTTTGATAACAACCGTTTTGTGTTGTGCTAAAAGGAGTGCTTAGAGTATTTATAGAGGAAAGAAAATAAAACCTAAACAGGAGCATACAATACTCATAGAAAATTTGCAAAAAAGAAACAAAAAATTTTTTGTCCATATTTTAACTGAAAAATTCTCATCTAAAAGTTTATGTTTAAAAAGGGTCTAATGTCACATGAAAGCATTAAGCTGACAACTAAAACGGACAATGACTGGAGCCATTTATTTTACTTACAAACACTTCGTCACGTCTGTCCGCAGATAGTGACCAAAAAGTATAAAAACAAACTGGGGAAATTATAAAAGGGAGAAGTTTCAATGATAAATATTTATTATTTTAATAAAGGATTTTGTTTTCTCGGCTTACCAGGTTTTGTGGTTAACGTTTAAGGTTTTTGTGTTTTTGGTTTTTATGGAAGTAGTTGTGGTTGGTAGTCAAAGACAAACTCGATAGTGGAGTTGGTAGCGGTCTCTACTCTGGAATACTGGACCTGAACATTTGCCTCTGAATGCCGGATTACTGTAATGTGTTTCAGGCAGAGGTGAAGGACATTTACCAAGCCGATCAATGGGTCCTCATCAACGTTGGTCCTTTCACCCGCATCTGAATATTCTCTGATATTCAGGCTGCTGTAAGATCTCTATCGAACGTTATGATTAACTCTAGTCTCGTTAGAGAGTGTCCCCGCTGTCGCCATTCTCTCTGTGCTCGTCAGTGTCTCATTTGTCTGGGTTCCTGGTCACAGTCACGTTCTGGGAAACTGCAGGGCCGATGAGCTTGCCAGAGCTGGTGTACTCCTTCCGGAACCCTGGTAAATCGATTCAGGTATGCTACTTACCTCGATTAAATTGGCCATTGGGCGGAAATTCTTTCGAGACGCCAACATATCCTGGGTCAATGAGGAATCCTACTCCAATGCCAGACTCACTTGGTCCTCGATGGATAGAAGGCGCACCAACCAGCTACTCGAACTTGGTCGTAAAATCATCCCGATCACGGGACGAGTCTGTATTGCCAAATCACCATAGAGTAGAATGAGATTACCGTACAACAACAAGTGCAAATATCACAATTTGTCGATCAAAATGTATATTGTGTTCGGGCAACGTAAACAGCAAAAGATAATCTGCAGCGATGAGGCCATTTCTGGATTAATGCGTACGTGAACAAACAAAATTCTTGAATTTGAGACGATCTCAACACACTTGACATCCAAGCGTGTTTAACGCATGCTGAAAAAATTACTGTTTGGTAAGGATTATGGGCTGATAATCGGTTTCTATGTCTATGAGAGAAGTTGTCCTGGTCATTTTCTGCTCTTAATGAAATTATGTTCAACAGATTTCAACAGAGCGGCGATGTGGCTCATGCTACATTTCATAGTCTGCACAAGAGTTTTGATCGCATGATCATATCAGGTGAAGGTGATGTGAACTATCCACCGAAATTGTCCAATAAAACCTGGTTAACTTTCCTTTTGTGAGGCAGAAGCCTACGAACAAGCCACAAACCATAGTAGTACTAAAAAACCAACAATTGAACGCATTTCTAGAATATCGCTGATATGCCTCACACACTTTATTTTATGAAAGTTTAAAGATAGTAAGCCCTTAATCAAATACCCGATGATTGTTGCACTTGCTTGAAAGAAAATTTACAAAGCCTGCTGACGGTCAATTGTGAAAGGTCGGCAAAAGTAGAATGTATGGGATGTATGGAATGGGAATGGCTATTTTAATGCTAACAACGATAATTTGTAGATTGAAGACTATACCTAGACTTTGGATCAATATTCCAGCTCTAAAGGAACACACATTGAAAAAATTGATATACAAGTTGCTTTTTTGTTGTATCACAGATATGGTGCCATCATTTGTTTCTTTTTAGAAGTGTCTTGATGACTTTAATGTCTCCCGCGAGAAGCCAGTAGTTTATTAAGCTACGCTGTAGTAAAAAAAGGGTTCTTTGAAATCTGTCTCTACACTAACATTGTTAAAGACTTCTACGTAAAGATGAAAAACTTTTTAGTGCACTTTCTCTACCAGTGAGGCTATGGTACATTGCAAAATGCTCCTGAGCTCATGATAACAATGAATAAAGTTGTTGAAAATTTAATCAACTCTAATGTAGTAAAAACGCTAATATACCATACAATATGTAAGAAAACAAAAAGAAAGAACAGGATAAACTTAAGTGGAGAACATCATCAAGTTTTGAGGATATAAGATTGAAAGCCAAACAACAAGAAAAATAACTGCTTTTAGCCGTACAAATATGACAACCAAATAAAGACTGAAGTTCTTGTTGCAACAGAAAAAAAGGAGAAAAAAGGTAACGTAACTTAAATGCTCGGATGGATGTGTGCATTAACGTTTATTGTACATAGAAGGGACTCATGTGTTCATGTAACATCAAATAAAATAAAATGGAATGAAGATACTCTGGAGCTACAATAAGTTTTATGTCATACAGGAGAGCTATGGTTGTTGTTGGGTGCAATTCCGAAGTTAAGATGATACTGCACAAGTTAAGTTTTACAGTTTCTAAGATAAGCTGTTGCGAAAACATGCGATACAGAACAGGAAACAATATCCCAAAGGTATAATCTTACAAATTTAAAATAAAAGCAAGAAACCTTGAACTAAAAACTATATTTACTACGGTTCATTAAATCTGCTTAAATATAAAACTTTGAAATTTTTTTTAAAATTAGATATTTTCAACAATTTGTTACAAAAATAATATTTTATATTGCTTGGCTATGGCGTTTGGTGAATAATATAAAAATAGCTTCTTGGTCTAAGCACATTAAGGGGTACCAGTTAGCAACGTAGTCAATGCCCTATCATGATAGAAAGACATACTAGTTCCAGACGTTCTCTTATAGAGAAATAAACACAATGTTTGGGCGTTAACGACTACTGACATAGCTCCTATGTTACTGTCCTATTGTCGATGGTAGTTAGCTGATAAAAATTGGATAGCAGTCTTTACAATCTTTCCGATTTGAAACACACTGATTCTACGGTGGCGTTCCTGTTGAACTAAAGTTTCATGGCAAATAGGGGAGAATTTGATAACTGTGTAGTTCTATGGATATAATGGATATAATGGAAATCAGTTGACCAGGTTACACCCTTAAATAGTATTTATGTAAATTCAAATTCGCTGTAGTCGACTTCTTAGACGTGAGGCCACGTTTCAAACCCAAGGTTAGACGTCTCCAACGAAACGAAATATGAAAAAATATTTCTTTGGCGACTTCCTTTCAGCAGATTTATAGCAAAAACTCTGAGAGTAAAAAAATTACTTTGAAAAGGTCCTTAAAAAATCTGTCGATTATAAACTATAGGTCCCGCTGCTTATGGATAAAAATTGACACACACGAGATAAGTGGTGTAAGAAGCTAGGACGTAATCCTGAGTGAAGTGTTGTTATGACCCATTATGTATGTATGGATCACAGGTGAAAAAAAGATATAAGAGTGCTATGTAACGCAGCAGCAAAAGTCTTACAAAAGCCTACTTCTACGCAGATGAAAATCATTGATCAACTCACAATCTAAGAAAATCACCTTAGATTGAAATCACAGGGTAAAAGTCGAGTAGCACTCAAATAGAAGACATCTATAGAATTAAATTAGACTGACAGGACGAAGCTGGATTAAAATCAGACAAAAAGGAGGCAATACGATTGTTTGGAAATATATAGTAATGGCTTAACGTAACCGTTACAATTTTAAATTATAAAAAAATTGAAAACACGGGATATTTCTATTAATCCCAATGGAGGTTGAAATGTCCCACAATTTTGATTGATCCTATGACGGCGGGTCAATGAAACCATAAATACTGGTCCTCTGACACAATATAATATCTTTCAGTTCAATACAACTTGCCTAACGCTTTTCAAATTTTTCATTCGCTTCAAAAAGAGAGATATCTCGAGGTCATCAAAATGAATTTCTTCGAGAGATGATTTCATTGTTGGTGCAAAGAATATAACCTTCCGGGTAGCCTGTTTCCTAAGCTTTTGTGACGGATTCTTACATTCTGCTAATGGAAAAGAACATTCTTTCTTTTTTTTCCAAATGTGGACTTTTTTAAATGCTCCTTTAATGGATAGAATTTCGACAACTTCCTCTGAGCAGATTTCTAGCAAAATTGTCATAAAAAAGTTTCTCAAAAATATATCGTTCGGAATCGACTTTAAACTCAAGGTCTCGCCACTCATGCACAAAATTAACACATGCAACGTAAGTGGTGTGAGAAGCTGGGTCGTAATCCTAACTGAGGGGTTATAATGACCAATTATGTATGTTATGTATGTCAAATCGATTCAATTAGTAATCGAATAATAGCTTCCGTTGATTATTTAGTTGTTTAAAAGATAGCCAATGTGAATTATACTGTGTGCAATCTAGATTGGTGTCCTTTGAAGCCACGGGAAAATCATAGATTTGACATTTGTTTGACATCTAATAAGATGTGGTGGATCCTCGTCACAACCGTAGACGATGCTTGTAAATAATGCATATACTCTTCCATAATACGGTAACCACAAATGACGCCAAACTTTTCTGCGATATTGCCTCACCATTGAATTTGTGGCCGATTGTATACAAACTAGAGATGAGCGATCCAGTGATTTTTGAAGAACGTTGTTCTCAGTGAACGTGATTTGTTAATCACTGTTCTTTAAAACAGTGATTGTGATCACAGTATTCCAAAAGAAAACAATAATGACAATAACGTATTTTATTAAGTCATAAGAAAGAGACAACTAGATACATACTACGAAAAGACTACTGAACAATATCAAAGTGGTGTCATCAATGTTATTATTTTTAATGTAATTTTTTTTTTATATGAAGTTTGACAATTAAGTTTCACAGAAAGTTCATGTATAAAAGGCAAAAGTAAATAATCAGCATCATATAATAGTAATTCTGCCTCGCTCAAAATAAAATGAAATAAATTTGAGTATGTAACAATTTTGAAAGAACGACATTATTAATAACTGTTATTTGGCGATTTCAATCACTGTAGTTACCAGTGAATTATCAATCACCGTGATTAAATCACAGTTTTGAAAATATCGCTCATCTCTAATGCAAACCTATCGCAAATCCTGCTAAGACCAAATAATGAATTAATATCGAAACCAATGCGCTAATTGAGATGTCATGATCTATGATCTGACGCAACACCATGCTTTGAATTCTTGCTTTTATTTCAGCTGCAGATATCTTATCTGATAGTCAATGATATTCGGAATCGTCATGATAATTAAAGGACTTACCATTTGTTTGGACACAGCTGTTGTCTAATTTGATACCGTGATATTGAGTCCACTTTACCACTCTTCTGTCAGTTATACTTAAACTGAACTAATGTCTTCTTGAGATATTGTTTTGATAAGGAGTTCTTTATATGCCGTTTTTGTTTTCATAGAGAAGTTGGTTGGGAAGCTTTTTCTACTGTTTTAGGGAAACTTTTCTTTTCGCCTGTCCAAATAAAGTTGCATTTAAATTTCGTTCAAGTGTAATAGATTTTGTTAGACATTTTAAACCCTTCAAACTTTTTCTTTGTTATGCTGCAATTAATAATTTTTATTATATTTGTTGCAAAAAAAAAAACGAGATCTACTGTAAGAGCAAATAAATTAAAATAAAAACTATTTTTCAAGGAAAATTGCCAACAGTAAAGTTTTTCTTTCGTTAATTACTCGGGGATGAGGCGTTTGTTTCAAAAGTTCTTCACAACTGCTGCAGCTAAAGTTAGTAGAGATGACATAAACAAATCATAAACAAATGATTTCCTTCCTTACGTTTGAATATTAAAAACTAAAGGAAAATAAATAAATAATTTTTAGTTTTATTCTTTTTTTATCATTTCCTTTACAAAATAAACAATTGTCATAAAATAAAGAAATGAAATAATTATCGTTTGGTGAAGGAAAGTAATTGAATGCATAATTTTTTTTATTTAATTGCATAAAATTATTATCCTGATGAGGCAGTGAAATATCAAGCATAACACTGTTATTGAAGAAACTTGCTCGCAAGCCTCTGCATATAAGTGCCTTTAAAATACAGATGGGGTCTTCGCCTGAGTATAACGCGCTGGATCTATTCGGCAGTCATTGCACTCAACTTGCTATATGGAGTTGATTTCTGGTAGACTGAGGTGAATAGACAACATAATATCAGACTTCTTGACATGGTCAGAAGATCTGCAGCTACTGACATCGCCATTATTCTACGAATTAACCCTACAAAAACTTGCTCTCAATGCTTAACTGGTTTCGCACTGCACTTCTTGCTAAACAAGCAGCCAAACTCGCCGCGACTAGACTTAATACGTTGACTACCTGGCACTTCTTTTCTTCTAAGCATTCCTCTGTTTTGGAGATTAATCCCCAACCCCAGCAATTATCTCAATACAGTATATTATTTGGACAGGAGTTTTCATTTTTTAATTCCGAGGAGGGACGACTGGGTATCAACATGATCATCTCCTTCGAATCCTCGGGTGTATCCACTGATGTCTCTGGAAATGCTTAACTGCCTGTTCAGGCGGAGGTAATAGTAATTTACTAAGCCGCTAAATCGATTTTCATCAACGGTGTTTCTTTCATCCGTATCTCAATCTTTTAAAGCTGCTCTCAGTTTCCTCTCAAACTCGTTGGAGAGTGTTGACGTTATCTCGATGTTCTCTCCCAGCGCTTCAGTGCCTCACTTGTCTGGGTATCTGAATACAGGGACATTCTAGGCAACTTTATCGCCGATGAGCTCGCCATAGCAGGTGCACTCTTTTCGCAACCCTCGTAAATCCAATTAGGCATGCCACCATTTGGCAAACATATTTCTGGGACGCTAACATATTTTGCGTCAATGAGGAATCTTGCTGCACTGTGAGACCCAGGTTCAGGTTATTTGGCTCACCATTCCTAATCAGCTTAATGGAGTTATCAAGGATGTTAAGGGTACAGGTTCGTTTATTAAATTTTCAGGCTGGTTTTTAGCACAGGGTAGTCGTGCTTTTAATGTGCAGCCCCTGCGCATACAAACTTCTTCGATGAACTTGAGCTTCTTGTTTTTTATTTTGGTGATGCAGAAAAACTAAATACAGGCAATAAATATTTGGACTGTGAAATTCTTTCATTTTTCCAAAAAATTTATTTTTACGATATTGTCCTCTATTTTGAAGTTTATGGCATTAAATCAAATTCTTCTCTTTTGCCTTGCAATCATTTAAAAAATCCCATGTCGTAATTTAGCATTTTACACAAAAAGTCTTGGAACAGCCATTAAATACATAAAAAATTGTTCTTTGTTTTAATTTTTCTGTAGCCTTTGTGTCTCTCGTTGTTAAACTTCTGTTTTCTTTTTCGAAAACAAAACAAAAAATTAAAAACAAAAAATTTTTTTATGTCACAGATTAAATACGAGCAAATTTTTGAATTGAATTTTACGACTGATTATAAACTTTAAGGGCGAAAGATAAAATATTTTTCGTAGAGAAATATGCTTAATGTGAAGAAAGGAAAAGAAATAAAAAGTTAAAGGTGGGCATTTAAAAGTTTAAATTAAAAACTGCAATGAAAGAAAAACGGTTTAAAAGTTTTCCAAATTTATATTTTTGTTGTGAAGTACAATTGTTCAGGTTAAAAATGGAATATTATTTCATTCATATGGCTGTCGCGGTTAGCCTCACGGTACCTCAATCGATCGGACTA
Organism: Sarcophaga variegata; assembly: GCA_932273835.1. Classification (NCBI taxonomy): domain Eukaryota; kingdom Metazoa; phylum Arthropoda; class Insecta; order Diptera; family Sarcophagidae; genus Sarcophaga; species Sarcophaga variegata. The sequence goes on along the minus strand of OW026358.1, from coordinate 116,823,517 downwards.
TTTTTAGAGTATATGGGTTCGCATCTCGGTAATGGCATCACGAATATTGGCCTTCAAATGCTCAATTCTCTGAGGTGTGTCGGCATAACACTTTTCTTTATCGATGTCCCACAGGAAATAGTCCAACGGTGTCAAATCGCAGCTTCTTGGTGGCCAATTGATAGGACCATTTTGGCTACCTAAACAGCCATCAAACGTTTGACACAATAAATCGATTACAGCAGGTGATGTGTGATATATTGCACTATCCTGATGAAACTAAACATCGTTCGCATCAATACCATGAAGAGCGGGTAAAAAACATATATTATCAGCAACTATCTTTCAGCAGATTTCTGGCAAAAACTCTGAAAGAAAATAAAAAATTTCCATAAAAAGTTTCTCAAAAATCTATCGTTCGGAATCAACTTTAAACTGTAGGTCATGTCTCTCTACTACGGCGATATCATATATTGAAATTAATAATCGGACCTGTTTGGGATACCCCATAATAAAAATGTTAAAAACGTTATGTTTTCAATATTATAATTTAAATTAAATTTTACATTGAAATCACTATAAAAGTAAAGATAAAGGTAAAGGCCTCTCATTTACTCATCAACATTCATTGAGACGCCTTCAATTCATACTTCATTAATAAAAGGTAACAATTAGGACAAGTGCGTAACAAAAATCGTTTTCGTTTTTGTTTCTTCTTTTACTGCCCTTAAAGCGATTTACGTTGCACTTCGCTTTGAACGATAATTAAGGGCATGTCTGATTAAAGCCATAAGAAAGAAGTGAATGCAAATGAAAGGAGAATATTTTTTCAAACCATATAACAAGTAATAAAAGTGAAAGGAATTTTTAATTAAAATCAAAATGAAAGTGAAAGTGAAAGAAAAATGTAGAAGAGAATCTTTTGAAAAATCTTTGTGAAGAATAAACACTTGATTTAAACAGAATATTTAAGCACAATTAAAAATGAATGAAGCATTTCAAGCAATGAATAGAAAAGTTTTAATAGAAATACGGAATTTGTTAGAAAAGATATGAAGTGAAATAAAAATAAAATTTAAAGTACAGATTTCAGAAAAATAAATTGTACACATACAATTGTGCTTATGAAGTTGCCAGATCAGACATCTTCAACCAAACGACGTGCGAAAAAATATTTATTCGGCTGACTCTCAGGATATTTCTGGCAAAACTGTGAAAGGAAACAAGATTGCCATGAAAAGTGTCTCAAAAATCTGTCGTTCGGAAGCGACTTTAAGCTGTAGGTCCCGCCGCTTACGGATAAAAATTAAGACACACAATATAAGTGGTATGAGGAGCAAGGTCGTAATCCTGAATTAAGGGTTATAATGACCAATTATTTATGTATGTACGTATCTGCAAATAATCAATGTACATATTTATCTTAATAACTTCATCTCCTTCTACTAATTTTTTACTTAATTTTTATAAAGTGGTTAAAAGCTTTTTATTTCCAATTAATTTTGTTTAAGAAACATTCCCTTAAAAATTGCACAACTCCTAATGCTCATCGTTTCTCACTGGTTTCGAAATTCAAGACAATTTCCTTGAACATAAAAACTTTAAGGAACTTGCAGACATTAACACTTGGCCACCGCACGGAAATATACGAATTTATCAAAGAAAATTTAAGTTTAAAAAGAAAAGAAAAAAGGAAGCCCATTTACAAAGATAGTACTGACTGAAAATGCAGGAAAGAAATTTACGATACTAGCACCCCTTAAGGAAAAAAGTAATTTTCACACAGTTACGACCAACACTTAGTACGTAGAATTGTAGAATGTGAAAATTCTTAAATAATTTTCAAATTCTCTTAAGCAGATGTTAAAAATTTAAGAAGGCCAGATAGTTAAAAGAATCAAATCTTTAAATATGTCTCTCAGTATGGATACTGGAACCAGTTATTATACAATTATGCAAAGAAGTTTTAGTTGAGAGAAGGATTATTGTCGGAGTACAAGTAAAGCCTGACTTCGTTACACTTGAAAAGAACTGGAACTTAGTTTCCAAGTTCGAAACACAGTGGAGTACGCCAGTAGAAAACAATTCGATGAATTTTGTACGTATATATGCGGAAACATTAATTAAAAGTATGTAGTTAGGAAGCCATGATTCTGATCCTAAAGTTTTTATCTAAAATCCTGAGGAATAAAAATAAAAATAAGTTGAATAAGACCAGGAGAAGGAGAATAAAATATATTTCGAATTTTAAGAACTATGGATCATAATACTTGAAATAATAAATTTATGAAGAAAGTTGGCACAACAGAGGAACTGCAAACATTATTATAGGAAGGTGACGCAGCATGACCTCTTGAGAATAAATAGTATTCAAAGAACATAGATCGTAAACAACCACATACATTTGTTGTTTTTAGAGAATCTTATCAATCTATAATAGAAGACAAATGATACTGTTTTGCTTGAAAAACTGGATGAATGGAATTTAAACACAGCACAGAAATACTAAAAAAAAGTGACGGAGATACTATGTGACCGCCCTATCTATACTATATTATTTAAAGTAATTTTATATTAATATTGTATCTTCGTACCTTTAAATGTAATTAAAACAAAGTGTGTGCGAGATATCATCTATTTTTTTTCATTTGGACGACTTATTGAATACAATATTGTTCAAATGTCCTCCAGCACTTCTCTAGGTGGAGTGTATTTCCAAATTTTCTGGCTCATAAAACAGGCTGTATTTGACCAATGGCGTGGATTATATTAGGATTGAGGAGAGCTGTGGATTGTAGCTTATTCACTTACAATTGTGATTAAGTCAAAAAAAAAATTTTACAAAAAAAAAAATTCACGAAAAATTGCGGTGACCATTCACATCATCTTAATTTGGCATAACATATATACATGCATAGTTGGTCATTACAGCACTTCAGTCTGGATTATGACCTAGCTTCTCACACCGTTTATATTGAGTGTGCTAACTTTATACATGCCGTAGCCTAGTGTGTTGGCTTATTAGACGTAAAGCCCGGGTTCGTATCCCAGGTTAGACATCAAAACGAATCTCAGTAGATTTCTTGCAAAAACTCTGAGAGTAAATAAACCTACCATGAAAAAGTTTCTCAAAAATCTGTCGTTCGAATTCGACGTTAAACTCACGTATAAAATTAACGCATACAACATGAGTGGTGTGAGAAGCTAGGGCGTAATACTGACTGAATGGTTGTAATGGCCAATTATGTATGTATGTAAGTATGGTGGACCTATAGTTTAAAGTCGATTCCGAAGTGGAGATTTTTGAGAAATTTTTTCATTGAAATTTTCTATTTACCCTCAGAGTTTTTGCGAAAAATCTGCTGAGGGATAGTAGCCGAAGAAATATGTTTTTCAGATTTCTGAACCTCTCGTCTAATAAGCCAATACACTACCTACTGGACTACGGCGGTCATCCAGGATATTTAGCTTAGCGTTAGCTGAGTGGCACATTGCGCCGTTTTGTTTAAACCACATGTTGTTGGTGTCCAAATCATACAGTCCAGTCCAAAAGAAGACTATAGTGTTTGAAGCCTGACTAACTACGTTCTTACACAGATATGCACCGAAAATGCCGCCAACCCATAATCCAAAAAATAGTGATTTTTTAAATTACATTGGACATTCTTGGATATAATATGGATGGGTATGATCTCAAATTGGACTCCCTCTTTTGTTTGTTTATATTTTTGGGCTCATTGCTCAGGATGCTTTTTAGATGATAATCAGCATCAGTTTTCATTCACGAACACACGTCGCTGTCTATGAACGTTAATAGTGACTTAGCAAAAGAGACTGAATTAATAACAACTAATTTAACTAATAGCTCCGTTATTAAGTGTCAATATCCGAAAATTTTGACGAAACTGTCGTACGGAGTCCAAAATAGGCTCTGTCGCCACTCATGATTAAATTTGGTGTTGTGAGAAGATGTGTTGTAATCCTGACTAAAGGATTTTATGCCCAATTGAGAAAGTAACCTAAAGTTTTTAATAAAATTTTATGAACCAAGTAGAGTTTGTCTTTGAGATGTTAATAAAACCTCAGTCAAAATGATTGCGTTGAACTAGTACTGTGGGCCAATGAAATGAATTAGAATGTAATCTCATGATCGTAGTATTTATGGAGTTATACCAGAAATTTAATTCATTATTTTTCGACTTTAAATGGCGCTTTGAATACAACATTTCAATCTACCTGTTACCTTTCAACAGCGTTAATATAAATGATGATATTCATTCAATACTTTGGACTTCCTATCAAACCTTAATATACGACCAGTACGCTGTTTTTATTTTCTGAAGTATTCTTAACCACATACACATAGTCTTTGGTTTTCTATAGAAACACTGTTACTTACTTTAAATAAAATAAAAAGAAAATAAAAAAATAAATTTTTAATAAAAATTGAAGAAAGAAATAAAAATAAAACACTTCACTTCATTGCGAACAAGAAAATATTTTTTTACTTTTGTTTTGTTTTTGCAATGTTTTACTTTTTCGGACATGCTTTCGACGTATAAATAAGTTACGAAGAAATAAATGTAAAAATAAGTATGTTATGGTATACGTTTTAATGTAACACATGCGGAACGGTATGCCCACTGGCTCGTGAAATACTAACATACTTCTATCAAATACGAGAGTTGTTAAGGAAGTAAAGAAATTAACAAACAAAACAAAAAGTAGGTGGAACATTTTGAAAGCATCTGAAAGGATCGCTACTATAAGGCATTCTGGCATCCGAGCTTTCAAACCGCTTTTTCACGAGAGAAATCCTTCTTAAAAAGTTTTTCTTCATAAAAAAAGAGTAGAAGTCTCATTCAAATTTAAAATGATAACAAGCGTTGTTCTGAAGTGCAATTATTGCACATTGTAGGTTAGAACAGCGTTGCTTTTAAATCGTTGAAACAATTTTTTTTATTAGCATGGACGAACGAATTTTGGGAGACTTTAATCTTTCTCCAGAATTAAACTTATAAAGCCGTGGTTTTTTTTTTGCGAATAAGTCAAGGCGGCGTGGGATCATTTGTTTGCCTCTCGAGAGAGGAACGCCCATTTTGAATTGCAGATTGTAAACATTGTTAATGCAGTCTTCGTAGTCTAGTAAGTAGTGTGTTGGCATATTCGATTAGAAAGTTCAAACCCTAGGTCAGACATCAAAACCAAGATATGAAAATATTTCTTTGGCGGTTTCTTCTGAGCAGATTTCTTGCAAAATCTCTGAGAGCAAATAAAATTTCAATAAAAAGTTTCTCAATAATCTGTCGTTCGGAGTCGACTTTAAAATGTAGGTCCCACCACTCATGTATGAAATTAACGCATACAACGTAAGTCGTGTGAGAACCTATGTCAAGCGTAATGACTGAACAGATGTATTGACCAATTATGTATGTAAACATTGTAAATTTGCATAATTTTAATTCATTTACTAATAGAAACGGCTTTTGCAGGCAACTTAGCATTAAAGTTCAATTGGAAAGTAAACAAAATATTTTTGTCCTCTTTCTTCTACCAACAACAACCGTAACTCCAGTATTACAAAAAAACAAATTACTTGACAGAATAGAAGTAGAAAAATATTTCACAAAAATAAAGAAAAAAAAAATACCAAAGTCAAGTTGTTCAATATTGTGGAGAAATACATCCCTTTTTCATTTGTTTTCTCTTTGTTTCCGTGCTTTGTTACTGATTGGTGTATAGTATTGCTGTGTGGCAAAGTCTTGAACGTTGTAAACCCAGGCTTTTTATTGTAGCTTTTTTGTTTGTTTAAAATTTTTTTCGTAATATTTTACAACAACACCTTTACGCTTCAATTGTGGCTTTTTGCTTTGGCTACATGCAACAACACCTTCTCTAGTTACTCAAGTATAAAGTAAAATTGGCAACAACAGTTTAAAAAACTTGAGTATTGGGACAATTGCTTTCAGTTGGTAAATGAAAAAAAAATTGGAAAAACACTGCAAAACATTAAGTGGTCTTTAATAAATAAAATAAGAATTTTTAAATCCATCGGATTTCGCTTGTAATTCTACTGTTTGAACGTGGTAGTAAAGGTAGGTAACAAACTACAAAGAAATTGCCAATTGCTGATAGCCCAATAGAAAATGTATTTGGCTTTTTCTAGATGTTAGCATGACCTACATTCTGGAACTAGCCATTACTTAGGCTTACAATAAATGTAAGTAGCGAGACCTACAGTTTAGAGCCAACTCCGAACGACAGATTTTTGAGAAACTTTTTTCAAGGTAATTTTATTTATTCCCAAAGGTTTTGTCCAGAAATCTGCTGAAAGGCGGTCGCCAAAATATTTTCTCGTATTTCATTTTGTTCGAGACGTCTGACCTGAGGTGAAAAGAGAATAGTTCATGCATGAATATTGATTCTTTTGGAACAAATTTTTTATATTTCAGTGCAACTTTCCATTCAGTATGACGAGTTTGCAGCATCAGTGTTACCATTTGTAAGCAAATCAATCACATACTGACCTAATATTCCTTTTGATACATTTATCACAACAACCATAATGAAACCATGAAATAATGATGGATGAGACGGCGGATGCTTTCTATAGGTTAGGTTCGCTTCCTGAGGGCGATTTAATACTTGGTCCTGATCCCCTAATCTGCCAATCAATGGATGGGTCAAGGGGAAAGAGCAAAGGCTCTTCTGTTTCTAAGTGTCTATGGCCTGCTATAGACAGTGTTAGAACAGGTTGGCTGCTGTGGTTGGAGAAGGCCAGTTTAAAGTTAGTTATTGGGTTTATTACGGGGCACTGCTAGATTAGGTCGCTGACAACCATCTGGAACAGATCCCAGCCGGACTATTGTAGCTGCGGTGAGGAGGAGTTGGAGACTACCGAGTACCTCCTCTGTTACTGCGCAGCCCTTAGTAGATTGAGGTTGAAGACCCTTGGCAAGAGCTTCTTTAGGGGTTTAAATTCTGTGTCGAGAGCCGACATCGAGGCTCTCCATAGATTCATGATTAGCTTGAGCTGGTTGGGAAGTGCTAGGGCTTCATCAGTGTAGTCGCGCTCTCCCTTGTGTGTTTGTTGACAAGTATACGTCCTCAAACCTAAACTTAAAATAATGAGTTTAATAATAATTAATGGGCTCATAATCAACGTGAATGTTTATACGTGTTCCCCCTTTCAATTGTTTTGCTTTATGCTTTGTCAACAGATGCCTGAGTAATTTGAAATTCAAATTTTTCTTTACTACGTTTCACATTAACCTGATGATATTATATTTGCATTTAGCTTTTGAAAGTTGTTTTAATTTGATTGCTTTTATTGTTATCTTTGAAAGGACATTATTTTACAAAAAAACTACAGAATAAAATTACTTGAAGGTGATCGGCATGATCGGTGGCAGAGCCACAGGTCCCACTTGCACCAACATTTATACCCACTATCATGGAATTACATCTCTTTTTATATTATTTACATTGTTTACAGATTAATTTTCGTATTTTTGTTCTGAATAGGCATTTGTAACGAGGATAGATACAAGAACTTTTAGTAAAATTTTCCTATTTTTTTGAAACTTTATTGAACCCACCACGACCACTTAAATTAATATTTCATTTTGAATTGTTGTTGTTATTGTGGATTATCATTGTCATTGTTATTTTTTCTAAAATTATAATTTATTATAAAATTTTGCCTCAACAACACAAATGCATGAATAGCACAGCCCTGCAAATTTGGACTTTTTTGTGCAAATAAGATGGCTTCAGGTGTTTTCGAAGGCATTTGGCGCGCTAAACACGAATCTGGTTTCAAAAATTTTCCATCACGTCAGGTTTTCGAGAAAAAGGGGCTTGAAAACCCTAAAAATAGCGTTTTTGGCCATTTTTGTAACATTGTAGAGCTCAACACTGACGTGCTAGAACCATCGCTATTGTTAGAAATTGACAGTTGATCTTTGCTCCTTAAAATGAGCCCAAAGCCAAATTGTTTGCATACACCCTTAAAGTAGGGGGTGGGTTTATGTCAAGGGGTGCAAAAGAAAAAGAAACACATTACGGAGGTCCTTAAAAATTAATCAGATTTACTTGAAAATTGTTACTCAGGGGTTTTTGGGGTCGCTGATTACAAATCTTCATTCAGATTTAAAAAATTCAAAATGGCGGATCCAATATGGCGGTCGAGGTTTATAAAAATTAATCAGATTTACTTGATCGCCATATTGGAACCTCCGTAATGTGTTTCTTTTTCTTTTGCACCGCTTGACATAAACCCACCCCCTACTTTAAGGGTGTATGCATACAATTTGGCTTTGGGCTCATTTTAAAGAGCAAAGATCAATTGTCAATTTCTAACAATAGCGATGGTTCTAGCACGTCAGTGTTGAGCTCTACAATGTTTCAAAAATGGCCAAAAACGCTATTTTTAGGATATTCAAGCCCCTTTTTCTCGAAAACCTGACGTGATGGAAAAATTTTGAAATCAGATTCGTGTTTAGCACGCCAAATGCCTTCGAAAACACCTGAAGCCATTTTATTTGCAAAACCCATGCAGGGCTGTGTAGTCTGCAGAATGTAGACATTTTCCACAATCAAAACAGAATTATAAACTCTTATGCAAACATTTTTTATACGAACAACAAAGCATTTAACATGGAAGACGGAGAGCTAGAAAAAATAACAAGTAAAATGGACAATGACTGTAACCGTTTAGTGTACACTGCCACTAATTTTATGTCTAGTCGTTGATAACATTCATCTCAGATTTAAAATTGTAAGGGGGAAAATATTTCCATAGTATTGTTATTTGTATAGGTTTTCACATGCAGTCTACAGTTACATTATTTATAATGGCCATTAAATGACGCTTTTGCTAATAAAATTTGAAATTTTAACAATAAATATAAAATATAATAGAATATACAGCCTTTTTAATATATTTACGTAAACAAAATTATCATATTAGTTTACCAAGACCAAAATGCTGGCTATACACAGACGCCGGTATATATTTTTTACATAAATAACACGAGTACTTAATGACTTAGGCACTGTTAACAATTGATATTGAAAGAAAAACGTATTAAATTCAGTAAAATATAAGAATCTTGGTGACTTGGACATTAGAAAACAGAGGGGACTTACATAGATACATACATACATAATTGCTCATTACAAGATGAAACTTTTCATGGCAATTTTATTTCCTCTCAAATTTTTTGAAATAAATTTGTTGAAAGGCAGTTGCCAAGGAAAAATATTTTTTCATATTTTGGTTTGTTGAAAATGTCTGAACTGGAGATTGAACCATGGCCTCACGTCTCGTAAGCCAACACACTACTTACTAGACTACGCCATCTTACGAAAGGCAGAAGTAGCTTTGTATCAAAGATGATACATTTCAATTTTTGAGACTCTATAACTTTAATACAGAAAAAGTTAGTTGCCTGATATTTTTTTAATTCGTTATCGCCATTATTTTAAACCAAATAAAAAAAGAAAATTTCAAACAAATTTCTTGAATTCTTGTAGAGTTTTTCTTACTGCTTTTCTCATATTTATCTCACGTGACAGGCAAACATTAGAGAAAAGTGTTTCGTCCTATGATTTATTTCCTAGATATTACAGATAATAATATTTCAGTCATACGTCGTACGTATGGGATTACAGAATTATTCGCTTTGATGACGTGCTACTCTGAAATGATGATCAATTTACATCTATAACGCCTTTTCGAGAAAATGGCTAAAATGATTGAATGTCACAATAATTTTGTTGCTGTAGATTAGTTACTAAATGAATTTTATGGTCGTTATATAATTTTGTGCTCCACCGAAATCGAATTGTCAGTTTTAGATTCAAATTCATGCTACGTACGTAGCAACTACTTACAGCCATATTTGGGGAAACCTGTATCCCGGAAACCAGAGAGGAATCAAAGAGAGAGAATTGTTATTGATATAAACGATGTTCTATTGCAACAGAAAACTTTTTTACTTCACATGACATTGACAACATATATTTCTAACGAAATATAAAATGGTTTGGACCATTAGGTTTACTCCAGCCTTCAACTGAGGGTGTTAAAGATGCGAGTCACAATAAGCTGTCCCATCTAAATAATTGGAAACTTATAAATCGCCACAAGGCAAGGGTGCTAGATGTTAAATTATTACTATTTATAATAAAAATAAACCAAGCAGCCATGAAAACTATGCTGTAATGTACATCATGTCAAAAATTTTGACTTAAATTTCATAAAAGTGACAATAAAATGTGATAATATAAAATAGTTTTATTAAAATGATTTAAAATAAATGAAAACATTCATATTTTTCATATTTTCATTTTTCATTCATGATACATAAGCTAGAATTATGAAGTTTTTTAAGGCTCGATCTGCGGTTAATAAAATGCTTTTAATAGAAAACATTAAACACATGCTCTGTTGTATTGAAACATATTCTTTATTCGGTAAGATGTTTTATAATTCCATCTATACTTTCAACAACTTTCTTTGCAAATTCAAATTAATTTCATTTGTCTTTAATAATTAGCATCCACATTACATTCGGGTATGGAATTGCTTTAGTATCTAATAACACAGTAACAGTAGTGGTAACATAGAACTGCTAAGAATAAAAACAAAAAAAAAGGAAAAATAGAAACAGAAATACTGTATTACGCTTGAAACACTTTTGTGACACGTACCGTTCAGTATAATGCTTGACTAAAGTCAAGAACAACAACCCATGCTCCGTACTTTTGCATGCTTCTATGAATTCACTCACTTGCCGTAAATATGTATGATGAAAAACACAAGAAATTAGCATGCGAATACTATCATAGGTGTTTGTATCGGTGTTTACATATACATACATACATAAATTTGTAATAGTGGAATTTATACTTGAGAAAATTTATAAAACAAGCAAGCTTGTTGCCATTTTTATGCATTTCTAAGTGGCTTATAAGTATTAGCACATTAATCTAAAAGATGGAAAATGTGGGAGTACAATACTGTATGGTTAAGGCCAACTACAAGATATCATAACCACCTTAGTGATTAGAAATTGAACGAATTTTTACGAATTCGTTCGAGAAATTTCTTCTAGAAAACCGTCTTATAGTTGCCTACTATTTTTACAATTATTATTATCAGAATTACATAGGCATGAGATGTGTAGCACCCACAAGGGCTTGTCGTTGGAGACCAGATCATCGACTTCAGGCCAAAAGAACTTGATAGTTACATACATACATAACTGGTCATTACAACCCTTCAGTCAGGATTACGACCTAGGTTATCACAGCAACATAATTGGTTAGTGTGCGTTAAAAAACAATTGGCAATTAGCAGAAATCTGCTGAGAGGAATTTGCCGTAGTTTGTCCAACGTTATTTTTAAGGAAAATGGACCGATGACAGCGTCAGCCCACAATTCACCTAAACAGTAAATTCAAGATTAAGACTATTTGGTCTGTTTCTGCTTATTTTGTTATAATTTTTTAGCCACTAGCTAGGGATAACATACTTCAACACGCTTACACATAAGCTGCAGTGTGTGATAAAAATTTTGAAGGAAGTCATGGCAAGTTCTATAGACTCAACAATTACGGATTGATTCGATGTACTTCCTCGCAATTCAGCCCTTCATATAAAGACCACAATGCCTGAAGTCCTATAAAGTACTTCAGACACATTAAATTTCGAATATATACGAAAGTCGTAAACGGAAAGAACTGCAAGGATATTAAATGAATTCTTTTAAGCAATTGTCAAATTATTCTTTTCTTCTGTTCTCAACTTAAATAACTTTTCAAACAAATATCTTGGGCATGCATTTTATTATTATGCTTGCAACTGTAATGTGAACAAATGAAGAAATGAGTAAAAGGGAATGCAATCAATTTTACTTAATTGAAGCGTTAAATGCCACATCTTTTTCTTTCTTTACATTCTTTACAGACGTGACCAGTGGTGTAAAGTTTATAATTGGCATTAAAAATCATCATCATTGCTAAAGAGCAGAACAAATAAAAAGTAATAAAACACAACCACCGGAAAACTATTCATTTCTTTCGACAAATGAAAATAAATTGCCGTTTTGTCTTTTTATTAACTTATAACGGGGAAAAAAGACAACAGAGAGGAAAGAACAAAATTACCACACCCTTTATGAAATATAAAAGCTCATGAAACATAATTTGTTCCTAGCAAACTGTTAGGAAATATGAAATTTTAAACCGATTTTCTAATTAATTAAGGAACAATACATTGGCTTCAGTTGATATCTTTACATTGTGATGGGAAAAACGTAAAATTTCTTTTACAAGAAACGTGATGCTAGTTTTGTGAAGCGTTAAATATTGTGTCTTATTCTGCATTCATTTTAGTGGTAAATTGTGCTTTTGATTTTTTTCAAGAAGAAATAAATTGAAGTAAAAATCTTTGTTGGAAAAAATGTTTTTTATGAGGTTTTCTAAACGAAGAACGGCTGGCACTGAATACCTTCTAAAATTGCAACTCTTTTCAGTTATTCAAGGAACTGACATCAGTTTGGAAGAACTAAATTTCATTAGCAAAAGAGGAACAAAGCTGGCTATAAATATAAGAACAGGGGAAAAAATTTCTACTTAATTATATTTTACATCAGAAACTGAAATTAATAGAGAAAAGAGAAAAAAATTACCGGCGGATGACTTTAGTTAGAACTTTGCTATGATACATGAAAAGGACGTTTTGTTATCTGATCAGCGTTCTGCCTCTAGCAAGCAGAAAGGAAAAAAGGAATATATGCACTTAAAAGCTGTGACTTAACTGGTTATTACAACCATTTAGTCAGTACAAAAACCTAGCTATCGTTTTCCATGTGTTAATTTTTCCCATGATTGGCGGAACCTATAGTTTAACGTCGAACGACAGATTAAAAAGCATTCGTATATTTTTTGCGAGAAGACTGCTGAAAGCGTTTTTTAATAAATCATTTTGTTCGCGAAGTCAGAGCTGGAGTTTGAAATTCTTCATATTTTCTGAATGCGTTTGTCAAAATCTTCCTTCGACCCGTAATAATGAGAAAATGTGCTGGGAAAATAGCAAAACTGATTGACATCATTTATTAATCTAGAAGTTAGTGTGTCGGCTACGAGAGGCCATGGTTCAAACCTCAATTCATATATCTCCTACAAAACGAAATATAAAAAATACTTCTTCGACTACGTCCTTTCAGTAGATTTCTGGGAAAAAGCTCTGGGAGTAAATAAAATTAACATGGAGTAATTGCGCAAAAATTTTTTTTGTCGTAGGTGCTACCACTCTTGTCTAAAATTAGCACACATAACATCGGTGGCGTGAGAAACTAGGTCGTAATTCTGATTGAAGGGTTGTAATGATCAATTATATATGTATATATATCATGGAAAATATGAGCTTTTGAATGATCTTCACCCAGGGCAACTGTTGCAGACTTTCGAACGATATTATAATTAAACCTCAGGTCTGACGTCTTCAACTAAACTTATTGAAAGACTTGACGTTTACTTTTATTTGTAAACCTATTCAATATTTTTACATACATTTTGTGCAACAATTTGTGGAATTTTTTTTCATAATACCGCTGTTAGCTATTCTGCCGATAATTTTAAGGCCTTTGTTAGACAATACAGTTTTGTCATCCATTGTTTATTGATGCAAGGCATTAAATACAACTCCATTTCATTTTGCTGTCTTTTATAACTTTTATTATTTTTTATTTTTATATTTGAATTGGGAAATGATTAATGGTTTTAATTAAATTTATACAAAAAACAACGATTTCGAAAATAACAGACAAAAGTAACATGCCGGACAACAGTATCATCGAACTATCGTATGTTAATTTTTAATCTAAAATAACAACGTTTTAATCGATATTCGAATACAGTTGAATAAATTTAACTCTGAAAAATTAAAATTCTTTTTAAACTGAAGATAATTGCGATAAAAACCGATATTAAAATTGAATTGAAATAAACAGTGGCGAAACCTATGAAAAAATATGCTATAATTGCAATCCGTATTTCAAATATAAATACTAGAGATTGCAAAACTCCACGTAAACAGCCACCTCTTTACTTCAGTACATACATACATAATAAAATACAGTGAAAAAACTATCATTGAAAAGGCGAATTAAAGGCTACAAAAGCAGGCATATGGAAAGAAATATTGACGAATAAAAAGTGTACATGAACATGTAAACAAGTGCAGGGTATCACTTTATGGAGATGTATTTATTAGCATTGAATTGGCCACAATTCCCTTCTTTCGTTTTGGTAAACATATTTGTATTCCCAGCTACCGAAAGACGCATTTGTTATTGTTGAAAGCCGTGGTTCACTGTAGGTTTCCCACGAATAATAACAACGTCAGCAGGAACATACTACTGCAACAGCATGTTGTCGCTTATACAACAACAAAAGTATTGACAACAATATCGTCAGCATCAACAGACATACAAAAGCTGGGGTATAATCCCACAAAATGTATGTAAATTTAGTCAGCCTAGCAGAAAAACAAGACTGTTAGGGTTTCGTAAATAGCACAATGAGGGATACTTACATGTAAAAGTTTATACTCGATTAAAATTAAATATTTCATAATTAAAAGTATATTTTATAAAACAGTAATTTGTACGATACGGTACGATTTCCATGCTGTGTCTGTAAACATTTGTTAAACAAATATCCAGATAGCAGGAATATTAAGCACATTATTACTCAAATTCTTCAATTGGCATTGATCTATGGGGAACAACTTATTTGCAGTTGTTTATTACGAGTTGCAATTTCATAAACTATCTTAAGCCTAGCATGCATAGCAGCATAACTATGTTATAAACGACATATAAAGGCTGGGCCATTTAAAAGTTTAAATTTGAAAATGCAATAATACAAAAACGGTTTGAAAATTTTCCTAATTTATTTTTTGTTCTGAAGTACAATTGTTCCGGTTAGAAATAGAATCTTATTTTATTCATATGGGTGCCGCGGCAGGTTTAAAAATCCATTAGAAATTGTGGTATACTTTTTATTTAATTGCATTTGAAATATATTACTCATACGCATCAAATTACACGTACTGGAATAGTGACTCTGAAAAGTATGCAAAAAAAAAAATATTTGATTTTGTCATGTATGAAAATGGTTGAATTAAATATCACTCATACGCAGCGTTGCCATTTGCCAAGTTTTCCCTTTTTTTCCAAGTTTTTTGAGATGCGAAAAACTTTTCAGTTTTTTCGAAAAATTTAAAATTTCAATAAGTTCAACAATAACACGAAATATTTACATTTTTATATAAAATATTGTGTATTTTATTCGTCCCGGGCATAAGTAGCAAAGAAACACCAATAGAGGACCGTTTTCCGGTGTTTCCATTAAAAATGTTGATACTTTTGTAGAAAACAAGTTTTTTTTGTAAAAAAAGGTTTTTTTTCCAGAAATAAAAGTTTTAAAAAAAAATTACTGGCAACACTGATCATACGTCACATATGTATATACTTGCTATTATGAATTTTACATACATTAAATATGACCAAAATGTGAATAAATATATTGGGTGGGCGATTTAAAAGTTTAAATTTGGAATTGCAATAATACAAAAACGGTTCGAAATTTTGCCAATTTTTACTTTTATTGTTATGAAGTACAATTGTTCCGTTTAGAACTATAGTATCATTTCATTCATATGGCTGCCGCGGCTGGCCTCGCAGTACCTCTTTCGGTCTGATCAATTTTATTGCATTTCTGCGAGTGTATGGGTTCGTATCTCTGTAATGGCATCACGAATGTTGGCCTTCAAATGCTTAATTGTCTCTGGCTTTTCGGCATAACACTTTTCTTTCACGGCGCCCTACAGAAAATAGTCCAACGGTGTTAAATCGCAAATTCTTGGCGGCCCAATGACATCACTATTTCGACTAATTATACGGCCATTAAACGTTTGACGCAATAATTCGATTGTCGCATGAGATGTTTGCCAAGTTGCATCATCCTGTTAAAACCAAACATCGTTCATATCAAGACCATTAAGAGCGAGTACAAAATAATTTGGTTGCCATGGTGCGATAGGTGTTCTCATGGACCGTAATGGTTGCTGTATCCTCATTTTCAAAGAAATATGGGACAATAATGGCTCCGCTTCACAAGTCGCACCAAACAATTACTCGTAATGGGTCCATTGGCTTCTGCAAGATCACGTGTGGGTTGGAAAACGAAATGATGAAAATGAGCTTCATCTGAAAAGATAATTTTTTTTTTGTTAAATCGACATCATCGTGCAGTTTCTCGTTGGACCAACAACTCCCGACGTTGCTCTAGAGTAAATTCATTAATTACGTTCAGTGAAGATAATTTTGTGATAGAATGACATAAGTATTATCAGATTCCAAATTACAAATGGTTCATATTTAAACCAATAGATGGCCCACACGACATTTTCAAAAAATCTCAAATATGTAATAATCCAGATGGCATAATACTCTGATCCAAGTTTTTGCCTTCATAGAACCAACGAATGACAGTCCCATATTATATTAAATTTTTAAGGAATATGTGCCTTACACATAAACGTTTTCCATGTATACAGCTTAAGACTTATTAGGTGTGACGCCACGGCTCAAACACCATGTCAGACACCTCCAACAAAGCGAAATTTGAATATTTCTTCGGCGACTTCCTCTCGGCAGATTTCTGGCAAAAACTCTGAGGGTAAATAAAAAATTGATATGAAAAGTTTCTCAAAAATCTGTCGTTCGGAATCGACTTAAAGTTGTAGATCTTGCCACCCATGTACAAAATTAACACACACAACATAAATAAATTGTTGTAACCAATTATGTATATATGTATGTATATTATAGCCTTGCAGATCGTTTTTTGATGTCAAATCTATGAGATTATAGCATACGGTTAAACGACCCTCGATAATCATATAATCATAATGAAATAAAAAATGATAACATTAAAAATTTGTAATGCTAATTAAGTAGCATCAGCTGTATAGTATATCAAAGATATGCCACAAATGTTTTCCAGTTCTTCATCTCAACCATTTGCATAAGGCATACAAATATTTAATATAACAACAATCCTTTCGCCTACAAATGCCACAATCGTATTTAAGAAAGACCAGGTGTTTTATGAAAACCTTTGTAACGTGGTAGCATACATTATGTGCGCTCTTCTGTTAGGAAGAATTAATTTTCGAATGAGTACTACTATAATACCTTATAATTTTGGTTTTTTTCGGATTTTAATTTGATACTTGTTTTCAAATAAAATCTTTTCATTCCCCTTTTTTATTTCATATATTTGCTCTCCATTTTTAAAGGAAAAACTTGCAATAATTTTTATTATTAATATAATATAATATTAATACTATTAATAACAACTGAAGAGTATTAGATTTTATTTCCTGGACATAAATAACATACAAGGACACATAAAATAGTTATATATTTAAAGTAAACCCACCTTTTTAATATACATATCATGATGGATTATTTGGTTTCCAGTCCTAACAGAAACTCAAACTGTACATTGGGGCAATAACTTCAATGGAATTCAAAATTTTTTATATAAGATCTGTAAACGATTACTGTAAGTAAAAAACATTCAAAACATCAGTGTCATAATAAAAATATAGCGAAGCTGCAGGTGGACTACCATATTCTACACACATTTACCCTTCTCCATATGCCAGTCAAGACTTATAAAAGCGACACAATCGTTCCAGCTCCATTCAGTCAGTATTACTACCCAGCTTCTCATACCACTTTTGTTGTGTGTGTTAATTTTATACATGATTGGCGGGACCTACAAATTAAAGTCGACTTCGAACGAAATATTTTTGAGAAACTTTTCATAGCAATTTTATTTATGCTCAGAATTTTTGCCAGAAATCTTCTGAGAGATAGTAGCCGAAGATATATTTCTTTCATATTTCGTTTTGTTGGATATGTGTGATCTGGGATCCGTCCCAAATCGGACAATTTTATTTGTTCACTCACCCAAGAAATGGGCCTGATGGTTGCAAATGATTTTTCGATGAAAATAATGATCTGTTGCTGATCTATGCTTCAGAATTCATTTAGCGTGTCTACTCAGGTCTATGGTCGACTATTAAGATTTTGCAAAACAGACTAAATAAAAGACATGTAATCTGACATCAACAAGATTGCCGTTATAAACTATCCTTGTCCTTGTTGTAGTGCCTACCAACTGTATCTATGCCTACAGTTTACTTCTCAATCTAATCAAGCACTTTCACAAAAAACTAACTTGAAAATACGCAATTTATTATGTCGGTTTATAAAGTTCTACTGCCGGGAAGTTTCTTGGTTCGTTTATAGCCGTAGAATATTAGGTGGCAGGGCTAGAAATATGACCTGCCTAAACAAGCATCCACAAAATGGTATTGAAAAATAGTCGCCAGTGCGCAAGCTTGCTGAAATGGCAGGCATTTAACACAATGCGCTTGGATCCAAAAATTTGGAAATGGGAGTGCTGTGTACAAAGTATAACATGGTTACTCATAATAAAACTAAAACAACATCGTTAAAATATTTCAGTAAAATGTTCGGTGGTGCTTCACCGACTTCACCTGAAATAAAGTGGCAGAAAATCCAGTGAGTCCGATTGTGTTAATTTTACGCCGAGAAAGGGAAGATAGTTTCAATATTCCGAGGTCCTTCTAGAGGTAATTTTAATTGATTGTGTACAAAAAGGAAATGCGAAACCAATTTCTTAAAAAATTAAAAAGCACCCACTGAATAACGATAAGGTGACGAAAATATAAAAGATGAAATATACAATAAAATATTAAAATTTTTATTTTCATATTTACAAATTTTATTTGCATATTTATAAATGATTTATTGTTTTGTGTCTTTTTAATAAATTTTTTTTAATTCTCACACAAATTTTTTATGTTTAAATATTGTTATATTTGCAATAAATTTAAATTTATTGCCTTCGTTTTATTGTTATTGGTTTATGCTTTATTGTTTATGTTTATTTGCTACAACACATGGTTTAAACATGCAGAAATATTTAAAAGAGAAGAGTGTTAAATATTTGTTGATAAAAATATACGAAGAAGTAAAATCTTTTTCAATAAATGGCTTTACAAATTTGATCTTCTTGCATTGTAATTGCTTGATAAGGCGTGCAAAAAATGTTTACTAGCAAAGAGACAATATGGTGTTTTCCATTAAGCGCTTCTTATCCTTAAATTTAAATAAAACAAAGTGTACGAGTTGTCGCCGTAGTCTAGTAGGTATTGCGTTGGCTTATTAGACATGAGGCAGCGGTTTAAACCCCAGGTCAAACATCGCCAATTAGAGGAAAAATGAAATGGTATTTCTTCGGCGACTTTCTCTCAGCTTATTTCTGGCAAAAACTATAAGAGTTAGAAAGAAATTACCAAGAAAAGCTTCTCAAAAAATTTATCGTTCGAGGTTGACTTTAAACTGTAGGTTTCACTACACAGCATAAGCGGTATGAAAAGCTGGGTTGTAATGCTGACTGAAGGGTTGTAATTTATGTACAATCAGGCTGAATTTGACGATTATGGGTTATGTTGGTGTTGAGGACAGCTGAAGTTTTTTACTTATTCGAGTACCCGGATTTAGAAAACCTCATAAAATAAAGTCTAACGGGATCAATTATGATTATGATATTGAAGGCCTTCTCTAATCACTTCCCCGTGTCTTTGGTGTCCAGATCATCCAATTCAGGAATAAAAAATGGTAATAATGGTTATTTCAGCAAAGGACCAAGTTCCTGTTGATTGTATTCAAGGACCTGTTGTCAGACGGGTTACTTTAATCACTTAAACGTTTAACAACGTTTAGCTCATACCATACCTACATAATTGGTCATTACATCCCTTCAGACAGGACTATTACATAGCTTCTCACACCACTTATGTTGTGTATGTTAATTTGATCCATAATTGGCAGGACCTGCAGCTTAAAGTCGACTCCGAAAGACAGATTCTTAAGAAACTTTTTCATGGTATTTTTTACTCTCAGAGTTTTGCCAGAAATCTATTGAATTATTTTATTGGAGATGTCTGACCTGGGATTTGAACCGAGGCCTAACGTCTAATAAGCCAACATACCACCTACCAGACTACGGCAACTTAGCACATATTACCCTAAATAAATTAAAACCCAATGTGCCTTCCTATTGAAAACATTGAATAGAGTTCTTAAACTGCAAATTAGGAAATCGATTAACACATCGTTAAGCGAACATGAGGCACTGCATTTCGGGCATGATAATCTCCGGAAATTCGTTGGAACTCTAGAGAAATAAAGACTAGAACCAGCCAATTACAAATAAACTGTTTTTGTTATTGCTTTAATTACTTTAATTGTAATGCATGTAATCGCATACTTCACATAATACACGTACATATATCTACAAATGGGATGGACAAAAGGTATGTACAGAAGCTATATACCAGATATATACTGAAAAAACCAGATATAAACATAGTTTTATAAAAAATGTTGCAAAACAAGGGAGAGTAAAAATAAAAAAACACTCTTTATTGAATGATTAACTGCCTATAGAAACATGAAAAATGTGAAATCAATGGTTTTTTTTCATTTAAAGCTTGTGCGCTTTTCTCCTCCTATTGCTTGTACACTGCATTCTTTAACATCCCAACCACAACAGAATGAAAACGTCATGTTTGTTGTCAATGCAAGGCAATGTTTTCGTCTGTGCCATAAAGTCGTAAAATCTGAAAATGGGGAAGGAAGCAACAACATTTTTAACGACTTTTATTTTCTTTTTCATTTATTTGTTTCTTACACATTAAATAAATACGTTATTGAGCTTTTATATTCGATAACAAAATAAATACAACGACAATACGTTATCTGATAAAAGCATTTTTTGATTTATTAGTTGACCATTATATTGGATTTAAATTTAAGATAATTAGTCATTACATTCCTTCAGTCAGGAATACGATCTAGCTTTTCCACCACTTAAGCTATGTGCGTTAATTTTACACATGAGTGACAGTTTCTACAGTTTAAAGTCATTTCCGAACTACAGATATTTTAGAAACTTTTTTTTTATTTAATAATAGAAAGTTCTGCAGTTAGGAACCTGATGTAATTTCTGCCAAGAGGCTAGAGAACATTGGTTCTCTCTATCACCTGCAAACGACGACATCAGACTACTTCCGTTCCGTTTTGGCTTTGCGAAATCCTCAAACCGTTTGAATGTGAAATCCACTTTTTCCTCATGAACGTGAAGTATTAACTCAGCAAACGTGGGCCATATATTTGCCACTGACATATACTCGATACAGATAAAACCATGAAAATCGTAAACAAAACTGTCTTAGTCTAAGCTACCGTGGAATGAGGCACTTACAAATAAAATGTTGTATTCCATCTTCATCCTGAAAACTCCTACTTTTGGTAAAAAAGGCCACGGGATTCTAAATGTTTTATGCATTCCGTTAGAAAGTACGACACCAGAGCTAAAATCTAATTTGTACCCCCAAAGTAATAACCCCATATGAAAGCACTCGTCAGCGCTCGGGTTTCCGAATGATATGGGACCCACATCAGTTCCACATAATATGAGGAAAAGTAGTTGAAAATACATTTTGAGTTGAGAGCATTTACGGATATGTATTGCAAGCTGCATAGGAATCGAAAACCAAAACTTTTATATTTAATTCTCAAACACATTCTCGAATACAGAACGCGTTACAGGTTACAGAATCGTCACCTGTTTCCGACTTTGAGTTTTCAATAAAGATAGAGAGCGCATGATGGAGCGTATTTTAGTCTAGTAAAAATAAAAAACAAATAATAATAAGGAAGTCACCGTGGTCTAGGAAATTGTCTAGTCTCGAACGAAACGAAATATGAACAAATATTTCTTCGGCGACTTCCTCTCAGATGATTTTTGAAAAGGTTTCTCAAAACTCCGTAATTAGGAATTGATTTTAAACTGTAGGTCTCGCCACTCATGTACGAAATTAACACACACAACTCAGGTGATGTGCGAAACTAGGTCGTAATCCTCACTGAAGGATTGTAATGACCAATTATGTATGTATGTACGTATGTATGCCTTAGACAATCGGATTGCTGGTGGATACAAAAACCGCCTTAAAAAAATCCGTCGTTCAGAGTCGACTGACAATCATGTATAAAAATTAATAAACAAACTTATAGAATAGGATTAAAAAACCTCTACTTTAACTGTGATTAAGTTTTATTTTTTAACATAATAAAATATTTTTAAAATTTTAATATTGTGTTATCAGAATAACAGTTTTGCTGTTTTATTGTTGTCACATTGCAAAACAGTTTAAAAACCACTTTATTGTGGTCATAAATCATATTGTTAACATGATTAAAATTAAGTGTGACATATATTTACTATACACTTGGCACATACGAAACCTATGAAAAACCGCCCAGATATGCGAACGTATACGAGTCAGAGTTAATGACATTTACACAGAATGTTATCTACAATGGGGAATAAAGCCATGTGTTTTGTATATTTTTTTTCAATTATTCATGAGCAGACAAAACCGCAAATGTAAATAATTTTAACTAAAATGCAAAATCAATTACACATAGAAAAACAGAATGTATATTTAGTATGCATTTTTTTTATCAGAATGTATATTTTGTGAATTTTTTGTAGTAATGCTTGATAGGTAAAAGCAAAACTGAATATTGGCTGTACGAAAAAGTCAGCAAAAATTATGTACAAAACTGAAATATTTTTAGATCAAAATTATACATACTGTTACGAAAATAGAAAAGGTGTTACATCTTTAACATTAAAATGATAAATAAAAGCTACAAAAACAAAAACAATGGTTTTGTTTACATGATCAACAAATAAACAATAATATAACAACAACATCAGAATAAAAAAGGGATCGATAAGTAAACAAGTAGACAACAACAACACTGCAAAGACAAACGTAAACAAAATACACAAACAACAATAACAACTTGTTTACATTTATAGGGACTTCGCCAAGGACAAGTCATTCTCCTTTAGGAGCATTAATTAGACTGTTTTCCCTGCGAAATAAAAGGCAAGACAAAGCAGGCAACGGAGTCAGTAAAAATTCAGTCAGTCTTGTGTGAAGACACGTTGCGTATGAAGAGAATAATGGTGGTTAGAACATCCCCGCTATAAAGATCTGCGAACAATTGTTAGTGTTTACGCAAAAGAGTGTAAAGGAGAATAACAAACAAAGTAAATTGTTGTTGTTTACATCAAGTTGTGAACAGTGGCACACAGAATTGTACGAACAATAAAGAATTTATCTAAAACTAAACACAAATTTGTTTTTTTTATATGCAATCCACGAACTCATATTTTAAACGTTTTCAAAAGGGTGAAACCCTTAACAATAAATAGGCCATACATAATTGCCTTTACAACTCTTCAATCAGGATTACGACCTAGCTTCTCACACCACTTAAGTCGTCTGTGTTTGTTAATTTTATACATGAGTGGCAAGATAAAATCTTTTTATTATATTCTGAGAGATAATTTCATGGCATTTATTTTTCAAATACGATTTGCGGCATATGTCCGCGAGGCTAAAGGCAATTATTTTCTCATTTTCTTATAAATCTGCCCGCAAGACGTCAATAGTGTTTTGAATATTGGTTCGCAATGCTTCAGCAATTTTAGTTTTATCCTCTTTAGTATGCACATTTCTTAGGTTTATTGGTGTTCTTAAATCTAGAACAGCAAATTTAGTGTGAAGATGATCAATAACTTCACGAATTCCTTGTTCACTGTGCCGATTATAGAGAGCGTAAAATGGTCGTACATGTTTCTATTTACAAAGTAAATTTCAATAACTTGGAAGTGTTTTTTGTAGTTCAACGATTAATGATGTTTTGTTAAACGGTACTGAATATGAATGTTAATAAAGTCTGACGTTCCCAGCTATAAAAAAATAGTTATTGATCCGCAGTTCACATGCTGCTCAAAAAGTAGCCGATATTTAATTTTAAATCAAAATATTTGTGCTTACATTGAATAAGAGGAGAACGTAACCTCATTTTAAATTTGCCTCTGTCATATCGTATTGATTCGAGTTCTTGAAATTCTTCACTACTTGGTAGATCACGATTTCTAACATGAATTTTAAGAACTACATAGAAGTCATTATGTGACACTTGCCACTGAGATAACAGGCCCAGAAACTATCTCACAATAACTGCTGCATACGATGTGAAGACGCTGAAGAGATAAAAAACGTGTTTTATTCAAAAGGTCACGGACATTTTGATTTATCCTCGTTGCGTACGTAATTGTTTTCTTAAAGAAAAAGTAAGAAATAACATCTTAAGTTGTTATAGTCTTATGTTTGGAATACAACATTATTGACTTGTCTTGCTTGGTTCTCATGACGATTTAATATCCCACTCATCACAAATGTCAATACATCACTTCATATAAACTGATGACCATTTAATGCAAATCCCATGATTTCTCTGATATAAAGGCTATTTTTAAAGTGCTTCCTATCTTTAAATTTAAATAAAACAAAGTATGTGTAAGATATGTCTGCCATAATGGATACTTTTTCATTTGTTTGAGAGGTCTATTGATGCCATTATGTGTGGAGTATAACGTCCTTCAAATGTCCGCAATGGCTTTTCTGGATGGAGCACATTAAAACGTCTAAAATCAATTTCTCGGGCGAATTAATCATACTGAACTTGACTGACCAGTTCAAATAAACTCTACATGATATGACGATGATCTGAAATCTCAAAGTGACATGAGCTGTGTGGCCTATAGCACATGTCTTTTAAATCCAGATTATTGAATTCAAGCCAAAATAAGTTGGTAATCATCGACTAATAGCGCTCGCCGTTAACGACAGAAACCGATGACGTCGCCAGCCTGTAATGCTCACCAAATACTGTCTTTTTCAGTATGCATTGAAAGCTTTTGGATCTAATGTGGATTGATATCATGATATCATAACTCCAGGCAGATGTAGCTTCAAAAATATGGTCGTTGTCAAAGGTCATAGTTCGAAAGTCCTTTTTGGAAGACCGTGTATTAAGATTGTATTTATTTCTTCTTTTCATTTATTTCACTTACCGTTTTTCTTTTTAAGCACAATCACTTTCGTATTGTGGCTCTTGTTCTTGAGATTACATTTCGAATTCTTTTTTATTTATTCCATATTTTTTTTATTATTTTTTGCTTATATTTTGCTAAACGACTGTTTATGCCATTCTTTGATATTCTGCTTTATGTTCTTGTATGTTGTACGTACTTTTTTCATTTTAAGCAATTACTCGTTTGTTACGAGAGTGCACAAAGAAGTTGTATGTAAGAAACATATACAGATTGTTTATCTTTCCGAGTTGCTTGTGCTGTATCAGCATTAAAAGACGTATATTTTCAGTTTTAATTGGTATTCCTTAGAAGCAAGTCTGTATTCGTTATTGAAAACGAAGCAATTTTACAATGGTTTCACCACACTTAAGTCCTGTCCATGAAGAAGTCAAAAGAATGTTTCACTTTAAGAAAGTACTGCGTACCACAGAAAATTGTAACAAAAGTAGTTTTAAAATAAGATTATGTTAGTAGTGAACTAAAGCAATTCTATAGCAAGTGCAATCTACATATGATTGGGTGATCGATAAATGAGTTTCCCCCTATGTAATGAATAGTTTGATTCCCCGCCCAAACGACAAAAATCAGATGACAAGCGCTGAGTAAATAAAGTAATTTTCCTAAACGGTTTTGAAATTATGTCAAATTTAGTTTTTTGTTGTGAAGTACAATTGTTCCGGCTAGAAATGGAATATTATTTCATTCATATGGCTGCCGTGACTTGTTTCACACTACATCATTCGATCGGACCAATTTTCAAACACTTTTTCGAGTGTACGGGGTCTTATCACGGCAATCGTACCACAAATGTTGGTCTTCAAACGTTCAACTGTCTCTGGTTTGTCGGCGCTCCACAGAAAATAGTCCAATGGTATCAATGGTATGGTTTAGGTGTCTCTATTGAATCAAATGGTTGCGCCGTTCTCACTTTCAAAGAAATATCGGCCAATGATGGCTCCGCTTCACAAGCCGCACCTAACAGTCACTTGCAAGGGGTGCATACGGCAATTTTGCTTATTAACGTACCCACCAAAATGAAAATGAGCTTCATCCGGAAAGATAATTTTTTTCTTTTTTGGCAAAATCAACATCATCGTGCAGTTTCTCTTTGGTCCAAAAATTCCCAACATGGCTTAAGCGTAAATCGATTCATTGCGTTCAGTATAGATAATATACTGAATTTTGTGATACAATAGAATGACATAAGTATTGCCAGATTCGAA
Organism: Sarcophaga variegata; assembly: GCA_932273835.1. Taxonomy (NCBI): domain Eukaryota; kingdom Metazoa; phylum Arthropoda; class Insecta; order Diptera; family Sarcophagidae; genus Sarcophaga; species Sarcophaga variegata. Next base: position 116,797,113 of record OW026358.1, on the reverse strand, counting down.
ATAACCGATGGTTCAAATTTATACAGATAGATGGCCTAGCCGATATAAGTTTAAATTTTAAGGCGATTAATGGGCTGACGTAATTGTTGCGTTGTCCTAAGAAATGAAGACAGTAGAATATTCCTTTTGCTTAACAAGAAATGCGTTCGCAGGCCAACATTGCACCATATGCCACGATCAGCTGCTCCTATGAGTCATAAGCAGCATCTGGTCTTTCGCCCTCGAAAACTGACCTTAACCGTACTCTAATCGTATATTTTATTATGTTATTCTTCATCGACAATATACAGGGGTATGCTATAATGTTTTCAGCTTCCTTTTTGTACTGATAAACCACAGGTTCGATGTCCGTAAAAATAACTGCCTGCCTAATATATGAAAAAACCCCGTATTCTCTAATGGAACGCATTAACACTACGCAGATCCCAATTATTGTTCTGCTAATTCGTTTTTCTCATCACATAATCCCGAATACGAGTATATGGCTTTGAAGAGTTGCCCACTTGAAGATTTATTCTCCCAAGTTGTGCGTACGACACACAATTAAGGGATGTGAACACCAACCTTTTCACCACAGAAGTCAGGAAGTGATCCCTATTCCGAAAATATTTTTTTTAAGTTTAAAATGCCGAGTCTCTGGCTTCTCCTTGATAGACCGATATAATACACAAACCGCTTTCCACTATAACAACCTATCAAAAGCTCAAAATCTACTTTCTTGAAAAGAGTGTTCATCTTTTTTCCACTCAATAAAATGGTTCTGGCACCGCTAACGGTGTGGAAGCTTCTCGTCTGCCTATTCCTTAATTTAATTTTTTATTTTATTATTGACCTGATTTTCAACGGAGTTTGACCCTATTTGCTACACCTACACCGCGAAAAACTTTCAAGAGTCTGCTTGTAAGTCAGATGCGAATGTCTTGAAGCGTGTATCTTAGCGGAACTTTTAGTATACGGATGGCGGAGCTGTCGTATTAATGAAAATTCTGTTGTGAAGACTTACTACTTAATTAACACACTACTAACCCTCCTTATTCAATCGTAAAAATGTTTTACTCTGGCTTAGCAACAAAACATTTTCTTCTTTGGGTCGTTTAATTCAGAGTTTTTGGGTAACCATCCTCTATCAACCATTATCCCCGTATCCCCAGATATTCGATAAATTTCTAAACCCGTTAACAATAGAAAAATAGGAGGGCCAAGAGGAAATACCATACAGATTATAAGAGAAACCTAAACAAATAAAAAATTAAAAAATAAAGAAAATTATGGTCAACAAAATAAAACAGCAACAACAATAAAACATTGTTTTGTTTTATTTATTTTTATGGTGTGAATAGTTTGGAGGCAAAATAAAAATTGTGTCGTAGTCGTACAGATTTATAGAAACAACGAAAACTATTATAAGAAAAGAGAGAGAGAGAGACAGGCGGAAAACAGAAAGGAGGAAAAACAAGAGTAATAAGAGAAAAGTCATGATTCTTGGTCCAATGAACAAGAACGTGGCAACTAATGGCCTTCTATTGGAATATTATTTTTGATTTAAACTTTCTTTACTTCTAATATTTTATACACTTGGAATCCTTATTATTTACGAAAGAGAGTATTAAATAAAAACCAATAATGCGAAAATTTATTTGATTTTAACGTGATGCGAAGTGATTAAGTTTTAAAATATAATCTTCTAAGAACAGGAAGTAAGTAAAAGTGTCAGCAAGTAGTTATGACTTTTAAAACGTTGCTACAAAAGGAACTTATATTAGAGACGCTCAGTCCTCACTATTTCTAATATTTTGAACATGGACTAGTACCCAACAATAGATTATGTTAGATTTGGTTAGCGGGTAGCTTGCCACTCACTGGCAAGTTCACTCGGAGGCCCGAATGGCCCGCTGTAAGCCCGCTTATGTTGAACCGTTAGTGGTGGGTTTGAACCACCCCGAGTTTCGGATGCAATCAGCCTGTTCCTGTAGTGGCATGTTCGCCACCATACCCAGATCTTCAAACGTTCTGTCACCCAAAAACCGATGACGTCTGCTTTGAAGTGCAGGGCAGTTACATAAAATGTGTTGTACAGATTCCGTTTCTCCCACTTAGCTTAGAGTAATTGTACAGCAACTGAACAACTCAAGATTTATTCTTTCAAGACATCAAATTAAATCGAAAATGAACAAATTACCCTTGTAGATAGGTTGCAGTAAGTAAGGTTTATGGACGTATACTTGTCATTGGGGCAAGTACAAGGAAGGAGGGAGAGGATAGTGAAGGAGATAAGCAAATCGGAAAGGGAAAGGAAAAGGGAAAGAGGCTGGAAAGGGAGGAAAACCGAATAGTATCTCAGAATAAAATTCTCGGATCGGTATACAGCTAAGTCATCAAGTAGGCTTGTTTTGTGTTCATTACCAAACTGGCTACTAGAAGTGTTTATTTTGTACAAACTTTCTTATCTTCTTCCAGTATACTCCGCTTACGTGGGTTATATCTGTAGTATTTTATCCAAACTAAAGAGATGATATAAAATCAGTTCTATGGTTTCGTTGTCTTCAATATATGTCCTACAATCATTGTTATTTAACGCTTTGATTGGCGTTTGATTACCAGATCGTGTATTATACTATTAGCACGTTCTTTATTTGGCAGACCATAGCCAGAGACATAATTTGGTTTCTCGGTTCTTATATGTAGAGGTCTCGACCAGTTCTACCTCCATGTTCAGAGTCATTCGTATAGCAAAAAGTTTTCCATAGGCATTTGTTCTATGGATTCGTTTTACCAAGAAAGTAGATTAGGTAACAAGGTAATGCAATTGGCCGCATGTGATAAGCGAAAACGCGTTTCAAAAAAATATTCTCCGTAGATCCAAATTAATTTGACCCTATCTGAAGTGTCTAAGGAGTCATGTGCTGCAATAAAGGGGCCTAGAACTCAGTCGATAAGGTATTCCATCTGAGATACCATGTCTTGTAGTACACGCAGTAAAACCATATTTCAGTTCACTATTCTGAATATAATCCTGTATGATCGGCAATAGGTGTGTACAAAATTGTTGAAGCAAAATTTAGAGTTACAAAAATACAATTCTCTTGTCCCACTAGAGCAGCTCGCATTAGAAGTTGTTTCAACTGCAACATTTTTAGCATTCTGCAATTGAACTATAAAATAGCTGGAGAGTATAATTTATTGAAAATCACAAGTTGGTGTTGAAGAAAAAGTCGTCTATCCATACATATAATTGGACGATAAGAGAAGGCAGACACCCCGTACACACATAGATAACACACATTTATTTGAAACTAAATATGTTGCCACAGCTGTAATAAATGTTTGTCTGATGAACGCAGTGCATTATATGCATATGAGTTAAATGACATATGAACCGACAATTCCAATTTTCCTTATAATTTTCTCATAATTTTTAAATTATAAATTTTAGAATTCTATCTTTTTAATTTATTTTGTACAGAGTTCCTGTTGTATACTGTTTAATTGGTTGTTTCATAACGGAAGCCATTGTCGTGTGCCGCCATTGATGTTAATTATAACTTTAAAGTAACATGCGAATGTATGATAATAACACAGACATTCATAGGTTTGTGTAAGATGGACATGTGAGAATATTATCATTCATTGATGCTGCCACACACAAAAATTTTTTTTTAAACAATGGCACTTTGTTTTTGCACACAACAATCTGTTAATTAAGAGGCTTGTACGCAATGATAAGGGATCGTTATTGTGAAAATGTTGAATGCGTTTATCATTGATGTTCTTTGCTTTATTACTTTTATTAATTTAAAATAACAAAAAAAAATAATAATAATAATAAAAACAATGTAAAATTATAAAATACGATATAAAAATTACAAGTTGCTGTTCACTGTGGTACAAATACTAAAGAGTCCACTACAAATAAAAGGCTGGCATTATTCGAAGACGTTGGATATTTTTCAATTGATTGCCATGGAGTTTGCAAATAACAAGTAAGTGTTACTGTTCGTCTCATCATTGTTATTTTAATTATTTTAATCTTCTTTATATGTTTTTGGATGTTATTGTATATTTTTAACATACATGTGGAAACACATTTAACATACAAACTTAATTTAAAAATTTACAACAACTTGTCTTCATAGTTGTACAATTGTATTAATGAAGAAGAGTGACTATATAGAATAACATCTGATCATAAAAAACTATGTTGCCTACCTCATCGTTTACTTCCATTTCTATTACATGGAATGCCAGTTCTCATACAGATATGGAGTGCACACGAAAAAATTTAGGCTTTAAATTTTTGATAAGCGTTGGCTGCTATTGCATTCATTTACTTTTTGTTTTAGCCTTTTGTGGGAGTGATTTCATATCGAAAAATTTATCTTCTGATTCCTTCAGAATCATTCTGATAAAAAATTTCTGTACAAATAAACTACAATTGTTCCATCAATAATGACGATAAAAGCTTAGGATGAGAGTCAAATACAATAAAAAAGGGATTTAAGGAAGGAATCGCACAGAATTTACAATATACAACAAGCAATAGAAGCCAACCTATTGAAACGAAGGAATGAATTTTAAAGCCAAAATGTTTACAAAAAATTAAAATTAAAGTAAATAATTCAATGAAAGATTGGAGCTGGTGTTAAAATTTCTATTTTCTTTTGGCAAAAAGAAACTCTGAGAGAAAATGCAATTGCCATGAAAAATTTCTCAATAATCTGCCGTTTGAAGACGACTTTAAACTGTAGGTCTCGCCTCTTATGAATAAAATTAACACATACAACATGTGTGGTATGTGGAACTCGGTTATAATCCTAAAGTTAGGTTAAAGGACGTGAATTTGCCATTGGGACAAGTACAAACCCAGAGTTCAAAAAGAGATGTAAAAGCGTCCTAGGAAAGAAAGAGAGACTTGATAGTGAAGGAGATAAGGAAATGCGAAAAGAAGAAGAGGCCGGAAAGAGGTAATAGAGAGAACGGAGGGAAACAGATAAAATACAAATATACAAGAGAACGCGACTGTTACCTTAATGCTCTAGCACTTCTCTACAACCTCAATCTGTTTATGAACATCAAAGGAGAGTCCTAACAGAGTCCTGACAGAGAGTGCAATCCTTCAAAGAAGCCCTTACCCAGAGTTCTCAACCTACTACGTGCTGGATAACTGCAGAAGAGTTGTTCGATAGCCTCCAACTCCTCCTCATCGCAACATACCCTGCAATACTATGGCTGGGATCTGTTTTAGTCCCTTGTTAGCTAGTTAATCATTAAATGCCCTGTAATAAAATTAATAACTAACCTCAGGATGGCCTTATGGAAGACAAACAGCAAACCTATTCTAGCATTATTTATAGCACGCCATAGACTCCTAGACACATAACATCTCGTTCCATTCTCTATTCTCTTCTGCTCTTCTTCCCTGACCCTCTGAAACCTCTGAACATAGCGACAGAAATATTTTAAAATAAACACACAAAATTCTGTATTAACGTCAGTCAAGAAAGTTAAGGAAATTAATTGCGAATAAATATTTTTTATTTATAGACAAACTTAAGTTCAACTTTAAACTTTGGGCTTTTCGCTCCCACTTGCTTTCTTCTGCTTAACCCTTGTGGAAGAACAATCCAACTATATATTCAAACCTATGTTGTCTACGATGTAAAGGAATCTTTCGCAAAAAATTTCACTGATATTGAAAATATTGTCTATGTGGTATTTTAGTTAATAACTGTATTCATAATCCCTGAGGTACCAAGTTTCTTGTTGTAGCAATGGAAAAGGTTTTGAAACAAGCCAAGGCTTCGAAATAGATCTTCGCAAATAATTGTATGAACGTATTCTGTTTCTTTATGATTCGTTTGCATATTTCATACATATAAGAATATTCGAAATATATTTAATAAATTTAGAAATTCCTTTATCCAAAAAATTTTCTGAAGCTTTACGTACTTTGTTCTTTTTAATAAAAGGCAACAACCAACGCAAGCACATTATGTTCAACAATAAAAGAAAACGAAAAAGGAAAGCAAAAACAAAGTGCAAGTACAATGCAATAAGAGCATTATGATTCAACATAACGCCTTAAGCTGGCAGCATTTTTAACAGACGAAAGTGAAGATGTTTGTTGCCTGATTAAAGCAGTTAAGTAGAATGCAAAGAATGTAAAGTAGTTTAGAAAAGCCTTGCAGTTTAAAAAATGTTAAGAAATAATTTTTAATTAAAATGAAACTGAAAGTAAACGTTCCATTTTTTAATACTTTTAATTAAATTTGGAAAATCGTTTAAAATTTTGTTAAATAATGGAAAACTTTTTTGACATTAAACTGAATCTTCAATATTATGCTCAATTAAAACTGAGGCTACAATTTTTTTTTCATAAAGGTAAAGACAATTGCATGCATAAAACAATTAATAAAATTCTTCCAGCCATACGTGCATTTTTATAGTACGGTACGTATACTTAATATTTAATACATAAAATATATGCACCAGCCAATTACTGAAGAACTGTTTGAATATTTAACTAAAAACAACAACAGCAAAAAAATTATATTTGCATCAACAAAAAGCATACCTGAGTAGGCAAACACATTTTATATTGGAATTCACACGTTTCGAACTATGTTTCTATTTTGTTTTCATTTGTCTTTTGTACATTGATTTGTTTTATGCATGAATACTTAAAATAACAAGAGTTTTAGCAAAGACTTATGCATTTTATCTTCGGTTTCATGTATGTATGCTTACAATAAGAGACTTTTTAACAGGCATGCATACATACATGCATACATACATACATGCATGCTCCCCTTCAACGGACGAAGGCAGAAACTCATACGTTATAACAGCAGAAGCACCACAGGGTTCGGAGCTGGACCCAATACTATGGAGCACCATGTATGTTGGTGTACTGAGGCCTTCCTAAGGGCACACAAATATTTGAATTTGTGGACGATATTGCCCTCGTGGTAAGGGGTAAACATCTGGATGAATTGCAACCATAATGCAAAGCTGCAGTTGGCAGAGTATAAGTCCAAAACTTTCTGATCATAAAACGGACGTCGTATTGGTGAGCAATTGAATTCATCACCAGGCAATTGCTGATGAGAGTGGTTAGATCGTTCGCTATATATGCAGGCCCTATATGGGCCGAAGCCATAGATAAGAAGACATATATGTAGGAATTTATTATTATTATTTTATTCAAATAACCGATGATTTTATTAATTCATTTTATTTCTTAAATTAGGTACAAAAAATGGGAATACCCGTTGAACTTAAATAATACTTCTTCTATCGGTGTCTACTTTGCAACTGAACTCTATAGATGAAAAGTCCCTCTTTTATAGCTGAATTATCTACTTGTCATTCGTCCGTTGGGGAAATTTCCATAGTCGATGGCGTGATTTCCTGAGATGGACGCTTGTCCGTTTCTTGGTAGTTCTTAGTTAGAGCAGGACTGCTATATTATCACCGACGAGTAACAGATCTAAACGAACGGACGGACTTTGTTCTCGCTCTATGTTGTTTCTTTGTTCTTGTTTCTTTGTTCTTGCTCTATATTGTTTCTTTGTTCTTGTTTCTTTGTTCTTCCTCTATGCTGTTTCTTTGTTCTTGTTTCTTCGTTCTTGCTCTATGCAGTGGTTCGATTTGACTCGCATCCCACATTCGGCCCTACTGACGGGTTATTCGGCTCGAATACTGGTACCCATCGCTTCATATATTCTGCCACTGAAAATGTCTTCCTTGGACCTTCGCCGTCTCCAACTTTCTCAACTTCGTATCTGCCACGGTTCATTTTGCGGACGATTCTATACGGACCAAAATATTTCCCCCTGAGTTTGAGGCCGACACCGTATTGGGTTCGTTTTATGGCAACGAGGTCATTAAGCGCGTAATTCTCTTCCGTCTTGCGATTCTTATTAAAATTTCTTCTGTTCTCTTCTTGGATCTTGACGATGTGTTCCTTTACTGCTTCTCGTTCCTTATTTCTTTCAATTTTTAAGTTCTCAATTGCCTCATTCTCCATTATTTCTCTTAGGTCTGGAAATTCTTCGAGTCGCATTTCACAGCCGGTTAGGATTTTAAAAGGTGAGCATTGCGTTGATCGCGATGGACTACTGTTGATATATTGCTGAACCTTGTTTACGTGCTTATACCACTGGTTTGGGTTGTCACGGGATAGTTTCGCTAGCATTGGCACTACAATTCGATGTATTCTTTCAACCTGTCCATTTCCTCTTGGCACTCCAGTCGCTATTTGTAAATGTTGAATTCGTTTCTTTTCGCAATATTCTTTAAAGGCATTAGATGTGAATGCGGTACCTCTGTCAGAAATGATTCTCTTCGGATTGCCAAACACCGCTGATTGGCGTTCCAGCCGCTTGATTACCGCGTCACTGCTAGTATCTTTAGTAGGGTATAACCAAACAAATTTGGAATATCCATCGACTATTACCAGTATATGGTTATATTGCTTATTCGTCGATGTCATGGGACCAACGTGGTCAATATGATAGGTACCCAGCGGTTGATCCTCTTTATAGATGGGATTCAGTAGACCCTCCTTCTTGCCAGATTTGAGTTCATCATTATACAGTCTATACAACTCATTACCACTTTACCAACTTTTGCGCTCAGATGCGGAATATAAAAGTATTTCTCAACATATTCTTGTGTTTTCTTATTACCAAAGTGACCTTTCCTGTGCGCTGTGGCTATTATTTCGTCCTCCATTTGAGATGGGACCACTATTAATTCCTTCGTTGGATCTTTATATAGAATGTCATGGTAGATATAATTCATTTACCTTGAATTCTCTTCCCTTTCGCAATAGATCAGACATCGGTTTAGCGATTATTGCATCTTACTCTATGTTGTTTCTTTGTTCTTGTTTCTTGTTTCTTCTTCTTCTATGCAGTGGTTCGATTTGACTCGCATCCCACATATAGAATAGGAGTGAATGCGGCCTACAGGAGATCTGCCCTCCGAGTAATTTCTGCCTCCCTCAAAGTTTCTACGGAAGCAGCCTTGGTGATTGCGGCGATGATCCCGCTTCGAATATTAGTAGATGTAGAGAGGAAAAAACATTTGACAGCTGGGAGAACGGTAGCCCCGGTTAGGTGAGTGATGATGAAATGAATAGGTTACAGCACGAGTGGACTACTTCCCCAAAGGGAAGATGGACTAGCCGATTAATACCAAATATAGAAGAAGGAAAAACGGCCAGGTGAATTTTTACTTTACACAGTTCTTAGCGGGCCACAGATGCTATAGGGCATACCTCTACAAGTAAGGGCATGACGTGCATGAATTCTGTCCATCATGACGAAATACAAGCAAAACAGTGTAGCATATATTTTTTCTTGCCACGTTACGAAAACCGACGAAATTTCCTGGAGAGGACGATCGGACACCAGGTGACTCCCGATAACGTGGTTAACCTGATGCTAACATCATGCGAAAACTGGAACGCGATATGTTTCTTCGCGAAGGAAGTTCTAATACAACAGAGGATAATGGAGAGAGCAAAAACAGCAGAAATGGATAGCAGCACTTGCTGAATCTCTACCTCCCCCGATGTAATACTTGAATGTTTTCCCCGGGATGGCGACTTAATGGAAGTGTGACGAACTAGGTTGGGTTTAGTACGTATGCGCTTAGTAAGCCGAGAGTAGCTTGTGGCGAATCGTGCGCATTGCGTAGATCGAGCTATCAATGTCTTTTGAAGATTCCCAGACTTTACCTCGATAAGTTATAAAAACAAAAAAAAATATACCCGTTCAGTTAGGGCTACAACATAGCTTCTCGCACTACTTTTGTTGTGTTTTTGAATTTTATACATGAGTGGCGGGACCTACAAATTAAATTCGACTCCGAACGAATTTCTTTACTACTGCTGTATTCGTCGAATTCTATAGGAAAACAAGTTCAAACAAATTCTTCCAGATTAGAGCCTGGCTCCCCATTTTACTATTATTGTGGGTGGTTCTTCAAATGAAATTATTAAACAATATAATCATGACCAATTTGTTTCCCTTTTAAAATATTCATTATGATCGTTTGTTTTTGGTGGCTACATAAGAATTGAAGTCAAGGCCCTCGTATACATTGCGTAACAAAAAATGGCAAAAGTACTAAAAATGACACATGGCAACATAAGACATTTAAGTGCAGCGTATTGCTGACAGTATAAAACAAATTAAATAAATAATAAAATTACATCTTGCTTTACAACTGAAAAAGAATAAAACAAGACAAAATAAGACACATTCAACAAGTAAAAAATTAAATGTCAACGAAGCTTGACAACGTGTTGGAACAAAAAAAAAATGAAATTCATTTTATTTTTATGCAGCAGATACTAGAAATTGTAAAGCGATTAAAATGGAAAAAAGGTTCGAATACTTTGGCATCATTTACGTTTTCAATAAAATCGTCGTAGTCTAGCAGGTTGTGTTGGCTTCTTAGACATGAAGCCAAGATTCAAACCCCAGGTCAGACATCTCCAGCAAAACGAAAAATGAAATGAAAAAATATTTTTTCACAGACTTGCTATAAGCAGTTTACTGCTAACAAATCTGAGAATAAAATAAATAAAACAAAAGAACGTACAACAACATGTGTCGTATTTTTAATCAAAAAAAAATTTATGTTCTTATGACAACTTTTGTAAAATTTGGCACAAGTTGAAAAAAATTATTATTCAGATGAGATGGCAAGCGGTGATGGCCACTGAACTAAATGCATAAAAGGTAGTTTGAATGAACTATTTAAGATATTTTTTACGAATCTATAAGTCACATACATTTGCATTTTGTATTCGTTTATATGTTAATTAATTTAAGCATAGTGTCCCAATAATAGTTTTAAATCGATTTCGATTTTAGCCTACAGGTCTGTGTTCATTTTTCGATTTATTCCCCTAGAAACGTGGAGTGTCTAACTCTTCGAACTTCCACTATAATTTGGAATTACGAATGTGTTCATATTCAACTGATTACTCCACGCAGCTGGTTACTCCACGTTTATCATTATCCGCTGCTGGAAAAATCATGGAATAAATTATTAAATGTGACTAACGATGGTCTATATCCATTTAATAACAATATTGCTGAATTTCAAAGTTGAACACCTGTAGATCTGTAGACTTAGTTTGCCAAAACAATAATGGAATTCCAAAAGTTTATCTAGGTTTGTGGATATTGATTTCTATATGAATTTTTGTGCTACCATCGTATGAGTACAAGCAACCCAGTCCTAAACAAAAAACAAAAAAAAAATAATATTAACGACCATTTAATAAATGTTGTCTACATGATTAGTCCTTTAGCTCATCTGAAACTTAACAGCTAAGAATTGTTAAAGACTATTCGAAATGTAAGACTGAAACGATCTGTATATCATCTGTACAGGCTATTTGCTTTAAAATCGTATTTTATAGTTGCAAGGATAATTATGTCAATGCATATTCGATAACAAGTAGAAAGATTAGGTCAGATTCTACTGTCGACTCTCCTTGAAGGATGAGACCCAATTTATGCCAGCCTTTAGGTCCATTGTGGTAACACAATCAATAGTCAAACCGGGATCAAACATTTCCTAGTGGAAACAAATCTAAGTTCTATTGCAATATTTATATTAAAGAGCTGAGAGCTGAATTAACGATGTCGGATAGTGGGAGTTTAGAAATTCCCGTCTTTTTATGACAAACTATCGACAAGCCTTCCAAAAGGACAGTGGCACGTAGAAATCGCTATTGTGCTACGTATGACCATGCATTCTCAAACCGCATGGTCTTATATACATACAGAAGTTAGTCAGATTTTTCTGATGTATACGTATCCGGCAGAGTATAGCTATGTTGCATATACCCACTTGATTCCAACGAGATTGAACCTCACTGTAAAACGATTTTGTAATATTCAATAAAATGAGGCAATCGGTAATATATGTAATATGTCTTGGATTGCGAGCTGTGCTGTGCACACAATTTCCAATGATATCACTACTTTTGAACCAATATAAGAGTTCTGGAATGCCGAAAATTTGCCTCTAGAATCCACGGTGTTTGTGGAGAATGACGTAATTTGAAAGCAAGTTCAGTAGGGATTTAATTGCAACCCGTCTGTCCGAGTAAATATAGAGATTTTCAGGGAATATCGTATCACTCAAAAGCCATTGCTGTGCTTCCAAAATGACCTCCGCCTAGAAAACACTGCAGCGGGCAGACAGGCAGCCTATAAGAAACTTTGTTATCAGAACAATTCCACAGCATAACTTGTGACCCATTTTTGAGACATAGGTATAAACCTCAAGGCTCCTATTTTGAACCACCAACATTTTTATAGCAGAAGTCCCTAGTCGTAATTCTGAAATCAAATATTCTACACAGAAAGTCATAAGGAATCATATAATCGACCAGGATGTTTGTGGCCGATGTGAATGCATCACCATTTTACTGATAGGTACAGGGAGAAAATATGCACCCATGTGTATAATTAATACACCCAAACCTGTTTTTACACGGTTATTTTTTACGCGAATTTGAAATAACACGGTTTTTTTTTTTTAACAAATTTACCATTTTTTTTGTCGCTCCTTTTTATACAGATAAAATCGTTTAATAAAATAAAAACTGTGTATACTATCGAACTAAATCTGTGCGTTTTTATAAAGTTATTCAATTTTATAGGCATATGTAGGCTGCTGCATCAATCCTATGTATATCTTTTCTGTTTGTTTATACACTTACATACATACATAATATTTGTATTTTTTTACGCGTAATTTTTTTACACGGTATCCACTGGAACGTATCTACCGTGTAAAAAAATGTTTGGGTGTTTTTCTTTAAATATGATAAATTGCTTCACATTACGTATACGCCTGGGTATAAACCAAAGTTCAGCATACATTGTAGGTGTTAAGTTGTTCGATTAAAAATAAAGAAAATTCCACAAACCTTTCGCCTTTAGCTTTTTAAATGGCTTCAGATCGTTTCAATTAACCCCTTGCCAAGTCGAGTATACTCGTCTTACTTTAAATAATTATATGATAACATGCAGGCTTTTTTAGCAAATTTTTTTTTGTCACACACATAATATAAATATGTAAAAAACTTGAAAAATACTACAATTAAAATTTTTTACAAAAATAATACTTTATTTCTTATAGAGAATGATCTTTCACGCAAAAATCAACTTCATCCTGTATTTATAACAAAATTTTATAGCAACTAAACAAAGTTCTTACTCTTGCTCTTACCTAGAAATAATAGGGTTTTGATAAACAATAACACTCAAAATATAATTGGCAATGGGAATGACTTCATATAATTTAGGCTTGGCAGCGAATGGGATAAGTGCATCAAGTTAGTTGTGATTTATTCCGTTTATTTTTCTAAACCAGAATGGACATAGACACTGATGTGTGGTCGCTGAATGGACTATGGAGCAATTAGCAATCGTTCTTTATTTTCATTTAAAAATCATCTTCCGTAATGAGGCCTATTGCTTGATTAATGGGTGCATAAGTAATCAAAATTGTCGAGTTTGTGCCCATAGCAATCCACATGAGTTCTAACAGCTTCCCTAAACGTTTCCCGAAAAAATCACTGTTCAGTATGAATTTTTGAATGGCGGCATCATCCGACCATTTTTCTTTGATGACAACGTTGGTCAGGCTATCACTACCTTCGATAGCACTATAGGCAGGTTATCATCAACCACGTGTGGTTTCAACCGGAAGGCCCTACAAGATGCATGAGTCATTTGATGTAATGATCATTTCAAGTGGAGGTGATGTAAACTAGCCACCACGATTTTTTGATTTGACGCCGTTGAACTTTTTCTTATGGTGTTTTTCTAAGTTGCAGGTGTAAGCTACAAACCATAGCAGCCCTTAAAGCTAATATTAACGTATGCAATCGGTCAAATTGAGTCTGCTTTAACCTCCAGAGTTAGGTGAGTAATTCCAAATTTTTGAACGCTCTAAAAACAAAACAAATTTGAACAAATTTTTATAAAACAAAATAAATTTGAATTTATTTGCCTGCCTTTATTTTGTAATAACTAAAGACAATGAAAAAATAAAAACCAAGTCGTTGTAATACAAACATTGTTAGTTCATTTCCAGCATTACGGTTAAATTTAAAACTTCAATTCTATCATGATTAGGTGGCAAAAGTTGTTTGTGACTTACAATGTAACACTTAACAGGTGTATCGGTGTACTTTACAGTTAAATAATTATGTTGTCAAGGAGTTAAAACTTTAAGTTCCACAAAAACAAGAAAAGCAAAACGTAACAAAACGAAACACGAAAAGAATGATTAAATCTACAGATGCAATTGCTAAGTTCCAAATGGATAAAGTTCAATTGAAATTCGAACGAAAATCTTACGACTTCTGAAAAAAGAATAGAATTGCGAAACTTTAGAAATATTTTCAAACCAAATAATTAATGTAGAGGTGACAGTGACATTCAAAAGTGAATACACGCAATGCAAGTAAAAAACGTATTTTTTTATAGGAAATTTAAATTGCCTTACTGGATGCAAGTCATCATATGAAATAATACAGTTTTAATAACATTTTGATTAATTTTGGCAAAAGTCACAGAAGCAATTCCTGTTGACTGAAGCAGTGTTGTTTTTTCATTTAAAAAGCTGGAGTTCTTCACTCGCCCTTGTATTTAGTTAACGAATTAATTTGTACTATCGTGAAGAGATTCTAATATACTGCGATGAGACTATCAATAGTGCCATCTTCAATTTAAGTAACCTTTCTGTGATTGTCTTCCGAAAGTTGTTGTTTGATGAACATAAGGAAGTTGAAATACATTAACATCATTGAAGTCCCGGGTAATGTTTCCTGGATGGCCATGTACTCCTGGATGGAATGAAACCTGTTCTGTTTCTCCCTTTATATGTACCTTCCCTTCCACTATGAACGGTTCCTAATCTGCTTGGTAAATACTTAATTAAGTACTTGGTAAAGCCCTACTTCTTCTAAAGGTTGACTTTGTGCACAAGAATAATGTCAAATTTATTTCTTTTAAAGTTTGATTTGGTTTACTAATTTATGTCGAACATATTTTACAAAATTTCAGAGTTCGCGGCTAATACTTGCCCAGAACTAATTTTCTCTACTTATTTTACAGGGTCTTTTTAAGCGATTTCAACTTTTAAATGTAAATAAAACAAAGTATGTAAGCGATATCATCCAAAATTTTAATACGCTTGAAAGACGTACTGATGCCATTAGGTTTGGACTATAGCATCATCCAAATGTCTATAAAGCCTTCTCTGTGTGGAGTGCTTCCCAAATTTGCAATTTTGCTGAGTTTGGCACTTAAACTAGGTTGAACTTTTGAATGTGTTTTATTGATTTTGAGTGCCGTCCTGAAAATACTACCAGAAAAAGTTGTCAAATCGCATGTTCTCTGTGGCCAATCGGACGTGAAATGGCTATGCCTTCAAATCGTTCGTTTAGAATATACAATGTGACACAGTCTGTGTGGCACGCAGCGACAACTATATGTCATCAGTGTCCAAAGTTTCGAATGTAGTGATAAAGTGGACAACGTCCCTTGGCGGCGGGAGCTAGAAATCTACATCAAATCTACTACATAGTAATTTCTTCTTGATGTATTGAAACTCATAAGGATTGGTATCGTACAAGCTCGACAAATTTGTTTGGACACGTACCCGTTCATAAAGAAATTCGTCTCATCGTTGAAGATGATTTTTCGATAACCATAAGGCTCAATTGCCTACAGCTTCAGAGACATGCTAATTTGTTAAAAAAAACTGAATAATTGACAACAATTTGACAGATGTAGCTTCAACAATTTGCCTTTTAAAAGCTGCGTAACTTCGAAAGATCCTGTATGTATGTGCCTTCGGAAAAAATAACAGTTAAAAGTCTTTAAAAATATTAATTTTGTCTGACCGTGTTCATCTATTTGCCGTAGGTATTCATAAAAAATGTTCAATATTAAACATTCAATTAATTATTAGTGACAATACAAATTATAATTTTTTTTTTTTGTATTTTATTTGTTGTTTTAACACAAAGAGCAATAAAAATATAATTTAAATTAATTTATTATAAAAATGCCTTTGTTTTTGAAAAACATATATATATATATGCATATATATATATGCATAATAATGAACGATTATTTTATTTTAAGCCATTTAAATCAGTCAGCAATTAATTGAACAAACAAAACACTATAGAAAGTCTAAAAAAAAAAAAATAAACGATAAACTATAACTCCAATTAATATAACATAAACAAATTAATAAATGGCATTTATAAATATTAAACATAAAGTGGTTTCATGTAAACAATGACGTTTTTTTTATAAAAACTTAAACCATTAATGGCCACAGCGATCTATTAAAGATAAAAGATGTAGTAAGTGAGAGTAGTATTCGCCGTAATCTAATAGGTAGTGTGTGAGCTTTTTTGATATGAGGCCTAGGCTCAGACCCCCAGGTTAGGGATCCAACAAAACAAGATAACAACAAATATTTCTTCGGCGACTACCTCTGAGCAGATTTTTGGTAAAAATTCTGAATCAAATTTAATTTATAGGTCATGTACACCAACAAAATAAGTGGTATGAGAAGCTAGTTCGGAATCTTAACTAAAGGGTTGTAATCACCAATTGAGTAAGTTAGTAAGTATAAAACCTGTTGGTAGTTATATTTGAATATGCGTAACACATATTTACGTAACTGTGTAACTGTATCTAATAGGTTAACAATTAATTCTATAAATAATATATCGCAATATGACTGTGTTCTATTTCACTTTCATATGAAATTTATTTAATCTTTACATTTAATTTTTTTTTTACTAATTCGTTCATTAATTGAATCTTCAATTTAATATTTAACGAACAATAAATAGAAAATAAAAAATTAAATTACAATGTAGCGATCTATATCAGGAATACTTGTAGTATTTTTATTTGTCTATATTCACAAGCATAAATATTTTTTATATGGCGATAAATGTTTCAGTATCCCTCTTTATTAAAATAAATCTAGCGGTGATAGTTCAAAACGTTACGAACCAAGAACTGTAAACTGTAGATCCTGCCACTCACGTATAAAATTAGCGTATACAACATGAGTGGTGTGAGCAGCTAGGCCGCAATCCTGACTGAAGGATTATAATGGCCAATTATGTGTGTTGTAGCATTTAAAAAAATTCTTCGCAAGTAAAGAAGGAGCTCTGTAATGGTGTAAATAAATAGAACGAAACATAACCACTATTTAGTTTTGCCAATGCAAACCAAAATATAATTTGGGCCAAAAACCAACACAAACGGTTTGCTTTGTGTTCTATTTTCAATAAAATGATAGGGAAACCATCGATTGTTACCACGTGTAAGATTACACCTGTATTCGATTTCAATAGTTTCATTCCATTCCAAAGAGTAACAAAAACAACGAAAACAAATAAAATTTTCTTTATACTGCAACACAAATTAAAATATTTTTTCTAACGCTAAAGAAAAAACTGGAATGTGAACCTTTTAATTTAATTTTATAAATGAAAGTGATTACAAACAAATTCTAAACACAGGCAAGAATTGTTTAAAAGAAAAAATTGAAATATTTGAAATCTGAATATCTTAATTAGATCCA
Organism: Sarcophaga variegata; assembly: GCA_932273835.1. NCBI lineage: Eukaryota > Metazoa > Arthropoda > Insecta > Diptera > Sarcophagidae > Sarcophaga > Sarcophaga variegata. The sequence continues at coordinate 116,779,452 of OW026358.1, read as the reverse complement.
TTATTAAATCTAGAGTGGGTTTCTCTGCCTTTAAAGGTACTAGTATCATTCCAAAAATTCGTATCTCTTTAATTTCTTTGTCCCTCTTCAAGCAATGCTAAAAGTATTTTACTATTTGCACATGATGTGCATCCATTAAAAGTGATTTGACAAAACAGACTGGATGGTGTTTATCACTGTCAAAGTTCAGAAGTCTCTGTTGGAAGAACCAAAAGATCAATAAATTGAAATCAAATAAAAATCCTCTACAATCTCTTTTAATTCCTTATGTGGACGTAGTGCTATCTATCGGGTGGCCCATTTATAGCGCCACCTATGTCATTGTATTCTGTAACAATATTATATTTTATATTTTTATATTATTATATATTATATTATCTCCACTGAAAGTAATGAATCGATTTACACTTAAACATTGTTAGGATTTATTATGCCAACAAGAAACTGGACTATGATTTTGCCTTGCTTTTCGGAGGAAGCTAATTTTTTTTCCGTGGGTATGTTAATAAGCAAAATTGTCATATCTGGGGCTCAAAAAATACACATGTAGTCTTACAGAAGTGAATATACTCCTTACGAATGTCTCTTTGGTGCGGCTTGTGGAGCGGAGATATCATTGGCCCATATTTCTTTGAAAATGAGGATGTAGCAACACTTACGGTCAATGGTACTCTCGCACCGTGTCAGAGACAATTGATCATTTGAAGGCCAACATTCGTGATGCCATTAAAGAGACACGATCCAAAATACTCAAACAAGTGTTCGAAAATTGGTCCGACCGCGGCAGCCATTTGAAAGAAATAATATTCAATTTCTAACCGGAACAATTGTACTTCACGAAAAAAAATAAATTTGGCCAAATTTAAAAACGTTTTTGTTTTATTGCATTTTTAAATTTATACTTATAAATCGCCCACCTATTATAGTTACTCATATGTATATTGTGCTCATGTTTAATATCGTTAGTATAATTCGCAAAGACACACTTTTTTCCAAAATTGAGATTTTAATGCAAAACGATAACACTATACAAAATACATATTTTACTACAAAAAAATTGTCAGTATGTAGTTTAAAGTGGTAATTTTGTGGTTTGCAAAACTACGAAAAATATTAACAGCACGTGCTAACTCCACGAATATTATTTATTAATTATTATTATTTTTTGATCCAGGTCATTTAAAGAAAGCTATTTTGTAAAAAGCTATTTTGTAAAAATAATTGCGTTTAGAAAGTTTACAAATTTTAAAAACTGAAGAAGCCGCAATGTTTTTTGTGTCTCCTGTAAAATTTGAAAAAAGGTTCTTAGCACATTTGCGAATGAGACTAACGATATGTAAAATTCATTCATGACAAATACATATGTGACGTACAAGTGATATTTAATTGCATTAGTTTCGTACATGACAGAATCAAAAATATTTTATTGCATACTTTTCAGAGTCACTATTCCAGTTCGTATAATATGATGCGTATGAGTAATATATTTCAAATGGAATTAAGTAGAAAGTATACCATAATTCCTAGTGAATTTTTAAAGCAGCCCCGTCAGTCATATGAATGAAATAATAATAACCGGAACAATTGTACTTCACAACAAAAACATAAATTTGGTAAAATTTCAAATGGTTTTAGTTTTATTGTATTTTTAAATTTAAAATTTTAAATGGCCCAGTCTTTATATGTCTTTTGTAACATAGTTATACTGCTATGCATGCTAAGCTTAAGATAGTTTATGAAATTGCATCTTCTGAGGACACGTAATAAACTACTGCAAAAAAGTTGTTGTTCAAAGATCAATATCATTTAAAGAATTTGAACAATACTGTGTCCAATATTCGTCCTGTCTGGATATTTGTTCAACAGGACTACAGAAAAGTAATGGAAATGAAAATTGGTTGATCGAATGAAGTACTGTGAGACCAGCCGCAGCACCTATATGAATGAAATAATATTCCATTTCTAACCGAAGCAATTGTAGCTCACAACAGAAGATTATATTTGGGAAAACTTCAAACCATTTTTGTTTTATTACATTTTTAAATTTAAACTTTTAAAACATCCACGCTATAGACAACTTGTCAATATAAGGATGATGTATTCATATGCTGGAGATTCGAAAATGCCTCGGCCCTTGTCAATTTTCAATTAAACCATCGTGTTGAGACGCTAAAAATCCTGTGTATCTAGGAAACATCAACTATTGCAAGTTTTATATCTGCTGCAACTAACAGTCGAATGTGATTACGATTCACTTATAGTTGACTGTAGCCTGCCATAACTAATGAACTGTATATACAATAATACAGTTATTATTTCATTTCTCTTAAATTGAATTAACAATAAATTTTTATTTATTTTTTTGTACAACAAAATTAACTTCAACCATTTAATATTTTTTAAAGCACCCTCATGGAAAACAGTGTTTGTTATTCAGCCTGTTATTTTATTGTCTATTTAGTTGAATAATTCAGGTTCACTGGCCTAATGGCTGTGACTTTGTGAACTGCTTGATAAATATTTTCTATAGGATGTGCCGACGTAGCCGGCAGGTGGTTGCGATGTGGCCGGAAATGTTAACAAAACAAATTGTTTACGTTTTATGACTTTCCCTCTTTTCCTCTGGTATTTATCTGGTGTTTATCTCAAATAGATTACTATATCTTTTGTTTACTGTTGTATATGGTGCGACACAGTCACTAGATACACATAAATGTGCGGGTCTTCATTTGATTTATTACTGGTAGCCTGTAGTACTACTTAGGGTATATGTATGTATGTATATGCCTGTGTAGGAATTTTTCACTGCGGTTTGCTTTTGTGGCAATGATGTGCTGATAATGACAACCTTTTCTCATTAAATTCTATTAAGAACTTTGATTTTTGCTCAGGATAAAATGGATTTTAATTATGATTAGATTTTTTCCTACATTCTAATTGCTTGGTTCATTGGAATTGATAAATGTTTTCTGTCGTCCCTATTTTTATCTACTTGAGAGTGGAGGTCAAAGTATTCGTAACAGTTTGTGAGGAAGGCTTTCGGGTACAACTGTTGGATAAAGTAAATATGAATTGTTGCTATTGTTGCACAAATTTTTTTGAATGTTTTCAAAATTTGTATAACTCCAATGGCGAAATGAAGTTAATTTTCCAAACGTATGGAAAAGACGACCAGTGTGTCTTAAACTGTTAGGTTAGGTTAGGTTGGAGTGGTAGCTTTGTTATCAAAAAGCTCAATTGGGCACTCATAGCGGCCCGTTGTGACGCCACAGGTGAACGCAGTCCCTGTACTGAAGAAGTTCTATTAAAACAAGGGAAGAGGAAGAAGCTCCTCATCATCGAATTGGGAACAATACCAATTCACATAAGATCCAGGAGTGTCCAATGCATATTGAAAAAGTCACTGCTTGGTGTGGATTTTAACCTGGTAGCTTTGAAGGTAGCCCGGCAATCACTGTCGGCGGCAAGCACTGGCGATCGATGCTTACCATCCTCTTTACGCCTGAATTGATTGAGCTAAATACCAATAGGTGGTTTCAACAGGACAGCGCTACATGCCAAACATACATACATAGTTTGTCATTCAGTTAAGATTACGACCTAGCTTCTCACACCACTTATGCTATGTGTGTTAACGTTATTCGTAAATGGCGAGACCACAATTAAAAGTCGACTCCGAACGGCAGATGTTTGTGAAACTTTTCATAGCAATTTTATTTACTCATAAAGTTTTTGCCAGTTATCTGCTTAGAAGACGTCGCCCAAAAAATATTTTTTCGCATTTCGTTTTGTTGTTGCTGACCTGGTGTTTGAACCGAAGCCTTACATCTAATAAGCGAACACCAAAAAGCGCAAGCTAAATTTAGTGACGCGATTTGAGAACACATTCCTCTCATTTAGAATTGGTGTGAACTGAATATCGAGATTGTAAATGTTTTCTTGTGGGATTTTCTTTAGTTGCAGGTGTATGCGAAAACAGTCACAAACCACAGCGGTTCTCAAATTCAATATAACACATGCTTTCGGAGAAGTTCATTCTGATTTATACGCTAGTCCTTCCAGTGAAGCCGTGGCTGGTACACATCCTACGAAAGGTTGTATGTATATATTTACATGTACTTCAAGCCAATATGTATGGAGTGCACCAGCCACGGCTTCTCTGGAAGAACAGGCGTATATATATATATATATATACATACGAGTACTTACATATATATATATTAGAAGATGAAAGTTTTATTTTAAGACCTTTTTTGCGTTGCTTTTGCTTTTAAAATTTAATCCTCCATACAAAACGAATGAACGATTTCTATAAGTGCTCTAATTTCCACTTTTATCAAGGGCCATACAGTTAAAAGGACTTTAACAGGAGTTCAATATTTGTTCATGGCAAGCAATTCGTAAATTTTACATTTTCATTACGCTTGTTTATTATCATTTAATAGCATAGACTGACGTTGCAGACATTTGCATAACATAGACAAATAATCATACGGTACTATATACATACATATGTATATAAAAGTGTAAATATTTACTGATACAAAAATTCAAAACTTAATAGAGACTCTCTCATAATAAATACTTTCATATAAACATTAATTGTCAGGCATTCACCCACACATACATATGGTATATAATGTTAAATACGTGACTGGAAAATAATGCTTTGATTCACATAAAAAAAATTAAATAAAATAAATTGCCAATACATACAGACACACACAGCATATACGTTAATTCAAGAATATAGGGTTGCCACAAAATATCTCCTTCATAGTGTTATTCTTTGATTTTTTCTTGTTTCGGTTGCATTCATTAAATATTTTCGGATAAGCAGGTATCTCGTCTACTGTAGTGAACATATATTCTATGATGGTGATGCAATTATCACGTGTTGTCGTCTAGAAAGAATATTCAAAAAATGTGTACGGTTCTGCTATTAGAATGTTACAGTTATCGGAATTATCGCTAAAACATTAGAGTTTCATTACACTAAACGTTTTTTTTTCAAAAGTATATAAACAGAGTTAAAAACCTCTGTCTTGAAAGCATATACTAAGTCTGTCATATGCAGGTTTATCGATTTATGAATTTCATAACAACCTCCGCAATCGTTACATATCTTTCTTCGGTAGCGTAATTTATCTGGTGAAAGTTTTAACATTTACGAATATGGATCGTTTAACAAACGAAGAACATAAAATATGATTAAAAATCACTTGAAAACTAAATCAAACGCGACCACTTTTTGAGTATCCTGGGATGTTATGATCAGTACTATGCAGAATCGTAATGTAACCACTCCATCTAGTCAGCCAGGCAGATAGCTAGTCAGCCAGGCAACTAGCTAGTTAGCCAGGCAGATAGCTAGTCAGCCAGGCAGCCAGCTAGTCAGCCAGGCAGCCATCTAGTCAGCCAGCTAGTCATCCAGGCAGATAGCTAGTCAGAATTATTTAAATTTTTAAGTTAGTTTTCCCACTTTTTTGTTCATATAAAAAAGCTAACTTCGTCGCCTATATTTCCGGTCCCAGGTAACACACGACTGTAAGGAAACCTGTTTTGCAATCCTTGAGACTATTATATCCAGCCCACTAGGTCCACTTCGCCCACTGGGTCCATTTTTGTCCGATTTTGATCGATTTATAAAGAGCACTCTTTTTTGAGAATTTCAAAAAAGTTAGCTTCATCGCATATGTATACCTCTGGTCTTAAATAACGTCCAAAAGTAAGGGAACGTCTTCTGGAATGCTTAATACAATAGCTATACAACCCTCTAGGTTCGAGAACTACATTTTTCTAAATTTGATCGAATTTTGTGCGATTTATGGAAGACATATTTGTAGAAATATTAATAATACGGATAATAAAATCTGCTGAACAGTGTATATCCCTCTAGTGCTTTGTTTTTAAGTAATGATGGATGGACTCATCACTAGCGTAGTTGGCAAACATCATATTACCGAACTACGACATCCAGTTGAAGCCACGGTGAATGACACTAGACCCGCAGAAAATAACTTAAGCGACTGAAGAAATTATTCAAATTCTTTGTAGGTTGAAGTTTCCCTGCATTAAAGCGTTTTGAGTAGTTGTTATTGTTATCGCTATTTTTGGTGTATTTTTAAGAATACTCACAATGATAGACTTTTTGAAATTAAGTTTGTAGGCAAAAGAACTTTAAAAAGTTCTTCCTTAAAATTATATGTTTTTTTTGGCTATGCTTCACAAATATTAAAATTACTAGAATTTCCTTTAATTTTATTAGTTTCATTTCTTTCTTTCACTTGATAAAAGAAGAAAAAATTTTATTTATTTTTTTTTTGCATTACTTTTCCTTTGTGGTACAATTTATTAAGGCTTCAATAATCTTTCAAATTGTTTTCTTCTTTAACAAAGTCTGCCATATGTATTTGATGTTTTGGATTAAAAGTCTATGAAATGATTATAAAGTAAGTTTAAAGAACGTGAGATAAATACAAAAAAACTTATTCACGCATATTATTTAATTCAGTGCGCATAGACAAAGTCCTCTATGGATAAAATGGAATTTTAATACAACCATTATTTTTATATGTTGAAACCCAATATTTGAATCCTAAAGCTTGATTGGATTCAATTGACGAATAAATATTTCATTCGGCATTATAAAAACTAGACATCAGAATCACAATTTAATCATACGCCAGTTTTTTCTGAAATAGCTTTGCCTATCCTATATTACTAAGAGTCAAGAATTACAAAAGGCAATTAGGTAAATAGTCGCTTATTAGCTTATTAGACTTGAGGTCATGCTTCAAATCCCAAGTCAGACATTTAGAACAAAACGAAATAAAAAAAAGAATATTTCTTTGGCGACTGGCTCTCAGAAGATTTCCGGCAAAAATAAATAAAATTGCCATGAAAAAGTTTCTCAAAATATCTGTCGTTCGGAGTCGATTTTAAATTGTATATTCCGCCACGTATGGATAAAATTAGCACACTCAACATACAAAGTGGTGCGAGAAGCTTCCTGACTAAAGAGTTGTAATGGCTAATGTTTGTATGTATGTATGTAATTAGGTAGATAAATTCAAGGTAGGACAGCTTGATCTTGCCGTGGTTTAATGAATAGCTTGTTAACTTATTAGATGACTGCTTGAAGCTTAAGGTTCAAAGCTGACGTCTATAAAAAAAATTCAACATAAAAACTGATGCTTTTTTCCGGCGACTATCGTCAGTATTTTGGCAAATAACAAAATATTAAATGAAAAAGTGATACATACACACACACATACATTACAACCTTTCAGTTAGGATTACGATCTAGCTTCTCATACCACTTATATTACGTGCGTTAATTTTATACATGGGTGGCACCTACAGTTTAAAGTCGACTCTGACTGATAGATTTTTGAGAAACTTTTCATGCCAATTTCCTTTATATGATGGAACTTTCGAGTGCAATCACCTGTCAGCTTGGATAGACTAGCAAACCAAAAACGCACCAAAATGAATTTTACGGATATCTACTATAACACTAACATTCTGCTGTCCTCTTTTAGTTGCTTTTTATTGTTCAGTATTTACAGATGTCAAGCAATCCCTAGTGATTTCCTCATAGATAAAGTAAAGTAATGAAGGTGCAAAAAATTAAGCCATAAATACACTGCGTGGGAATAAAGAGACTGATATAGAATCCATTTATAAATAAATAAATAATCCAGCGCTAGCACTAATATTGCTAGTAAGCTACTTTTGCTAGCATTGAAACGTGTAAACTTGACAAAATAAAGTTTAAAATGAGCGTTCTTTGAAGAATTCATCATTTTTAATCATTTTTTGTATCCCAGGAGAACAGTTGGGATTAAAGAAACTAAAAATTAAAAAAAAAATAATTGTTATAAAAGGAAGTTTTCTATATTTATTATTTATATTCACTTAAATACTAAATATCTAGGAATCTATAAAAATATTATTTAAATCTATATAGCACAAGCTTTACACCAGGAGATTCATGTACATACACATAATCATGACGTTTGAGTGATATTAATTAAGACACCCAACGAAGGCATATATCGTTTACAACATGGAAAAGCACTTTAACGTTATTCACTTGCGACAAAAATTAATTAGGTTGTGCGTTATAATCTTACACAGAACTATTAATAGCATAGTTTTTGAGTTTTACCATTAATTTGCGATAATTAGCGATATTCAACATTAATTGAGGTTTTCTTTTGCTATTTTTACAAATAATTCCACAGAATTCATCGTGTGAAAAATCTGTTAAAGAAATTTGAAAAGATTTAAAGCATTTCAATTAATAGTTAAGAAAAAAAGTAAAAAGAATAGAATTCAAATTCTTACACGAAATGGCATTCCCTAATCAAAAACACAACTCCATTGGAAAACTACATTTACAGTGGATTTAAGAACGCAAACTCAAGAAAGTGATAAAACTTTATTGGTACTTAATGTATGCAAGTAGAAAATGGAAATAAGTTATTCAAGGATATATGTATATGAATATGGTTTATATCACTTCACTTCGATATTTGTTGTTGTGTACCATGCAGCCAAAAAATGCTGCTTATGCAGCACAATAAGAGGAAAATATTTTAAATATTTTTATACTAAAAAGTTGTCGTAGTCTTGTTGGTAGTGTGTTGGCTTATTAGATGTGAGGGTACGGTTCAAACTCCAGTTCAGACATCTGTAACAGAACGATATTTGAATATTTTTGCGGCGACTTCCTCTCAATAGGTTTCTCACTAAACCGCAGAGAGTAACTAAGGGCCATAAAAAGCTTCTCAAAAATCTGTCGATCGGAGTCAACTTTAAAGTTGTAGATCCCACAACTTATGGATACAATTATTGCACACAACATAAGTGGTGTGAGAAACTAGGCCGTAATCCTGACTGAACTACTGTAATGGCCAAAAGGTATGTATATATGTATGTATGATACTGTTTCATTAACGTTCTGCCCACTTCGAACACTTTACCATTGGCATTATCGCTCTAGCCAGAGAACGATTGGCAATGTGGTGGATAAATTCGAGTCCACTGGTGGAGAAAGCGATCATCAACACCTGAACGTCGATGCAAGATCTGTCGAAAACATTCCGATGTCCATGGAAGAGTGTTGGAGAATCCCAGGAATTCGATTTTTCAACGCTCACAAGAACTTTGTGTTTGGAAGACCACAAATTGGTTGATTTTATTTTGTGATATGGGTCTGCACATGCGCCAAATTCAATTGACGCAAACGGCCATAGAAATCTTGTTCACTGAATAGGCCCTGGAGCAGTTGACAACTGACTATAATTTAAACCAAAAATAAAGGGGAACGTGAACAAACAAATTGTTGAGTGTGCGACAATACCAATCCAGAGGTGTCCGAATAAGTTCCTGATTGCTGTGGATTTTGGACTGGCGGCTTTTTCGCCCCAAATAACTTTGAGAACGACGTTGGCCAGGCCATCTGTGTTAATGTCGAGCACTATAACTAGGAGATTACCAACTTTGTTAGGCTTAATTTAATAATATGGGCACATAATGTATGTTCACCAGGATAATACTACGGTCCATACTGCTCTCGCCGCATGGTATTACAGTACCAGCGGTATCCAGTTCAATAGTCACAATTTTCTTATCTACAATTGCCAGGAAATGTGCCCCCCTAAAGATATCATCGGGAATGAGGTGACTATATCCGGGATAGATTCAAGTGCCAATAATTGAATGGAAAGCAGGAACCAGCAAGGCCTACTAGTATCCTTGTTAAGAGCTGACTCAGCGACACTATCACATATTCCATGTGAGTTTAAAGAACGTAAAGTTATCTCTGAACCCGGGTCGGGACAGAATATAAAAAAGGTATAAATGAGGCATTTAAAATAGCGGTCTACATTCAAAACATTTAAAAATTCACATTGGCTATTAGTTCCCTCAGAAGCCAGCTCAACTATAATATATTGGGAGGGAGTTTCTGTACGCAGACTATTTTCTGTGCACTAACACTAACTGAGAATATCCAATTTTTCTATAAACAAATTTGAAGAAAAATTAAATGATAATTAAAGAAACACATTACAAGCGTAGTGTAAGGGACTCCTAAGATCAACAATAGAACTAAAATAGACCTAAAAAACATACCAATGTTAGTTGATTTATGGTTAAAATTTGTTTCTCTCTAACAAAAGAGGTATACTGTAACAGGGAATTCAATTAAAACAACACTGAGCGAAATTAGAAAAAATTTTCTTTAATTTGATATGAAATAAAACGAATCGAACTAAGCTGTGGATGATAAGAAGTAATTTAGTCTTAAACTTTTTTACTATTTGCCATTAGGTAGGTAGGCAGAAGTTGCTATCCACCGAAGTAATTCGGATGGGCCCACTTAAGGTACATGATGCCAATTGTGATACCACAGTTTTAATCAATTAATATTTGCCATTGCTTTTAAAAATTTATTTCTGTGTATTTATTTTTTCTATTGGAATTTTTTTTAATATTTGCGGTTTAACTTTCTGCCCAGTAGCAGTAGTTTGTCATTTATAATTTTTGTCGCATACACATACAGTTGTGGTTTTTTTTTTTTTGATAATAGACTGTAGTTTTTATAGAAACCATTTTAGATTTTTATATTCTCCTTTTTATTATTCGTTATAGTTAACACAAAATGAAAAACCAACTATTAGAAATCCATGGTGTATATAAAAAAAGATACTCCATTATTACTATATGAGCGTATTTAATTTATATGACTGTGTTTTTCAAACCGTTGATAATACAATGGTATCCACTTGTATTTAATTTTGATCAAATCAAAGTTAAGATTTGTAATGAAAGAAGTTTTTGAAAATGATAGAAGGAAATAATAGCAAGTACTTACTTACATACTTAATTGGTCATTACAACTCTTTAGGCCGGATTTCGAACTAGTTTCGCATATTACCCATGTTGTGTTTTTTAACTTTATCCATGAGTAAGGGACCTACAGTTTAAAGTCGACTCCGAATAATAGATATTTTGGCTTTTCATGATAATTTTATTGACTTTCCGAGTTTTTTCCGGAAGACGGCTTTGTTGTGACATACAATTTCTCCGTATCGAATGTTTCGGTTTCTTCTACAGAGCAACACTACATTCTAGTATAATCCTTGATATGCAGCACACATCCCTTTGGGATCTAACCACCTTACTGCGTATAAATAAACGCTTTTCTTAATTTTATATACTCTGATATAAAATTCGAGCAACAGTAATCTGTAAGCCCTATTGCAACGTATTACAGGCGGAAGTGACGGCCATCTACCGAGTCGCGCAGGGATCCTCGCATATGTCCCTGTCGAGCGTTGCGAATAATTCCAGGCTCGTCAGACAATGTCACCGCTGCCCCAACCTTCTTTCTGGGCGCTTTAGTGTCACACTTGTCTTGGTCCCCGGACACTGTAACATTCCGGGAAACTGCAGGGCCAACAAGCTAGTCAGAGCTTGAATCAACTTAGTAATGCCACTTACCTCGTTCAAGCTGGCCATCGCGCGGAAATTCTTCCGAGACACCAACCTATCCTGGATCAATGAGGAGTCCTGCTCCATCGCTAGGCTCAGTTGGCCCTCAATGGATAGAAGCCGCAACAACCAGTTACTTTGACTTGGTCGTAACATAATCTCGATCACAGTGGCCATGCTTACAGGTCATTGTGTTATGTGTAGACACGCGGAAATAATGCAGCTCCCATTTCACGGCTTCTGTGGAAGAGGAGACTGTTATACACTTTCTTTGTCAATGCCCATCACTTTCTAGGTGCAGGTATAGGAGGAACTTGGTCAGCCGAAAGCCTTAAGAAATTCCAAAGTATTTATAATTTTTATAAACTGGGAAGCAAGATTTAAAACACAAATGCTGTAAAATTTAAGTTAAGAAATATAAAGAATGGAAAATTTGAGGCATTAAGGCCCTCTCTACAGTTCATTCGATGTTTTCCAGTCAATCCTGGAATGAGCATTATGAAGCGTTTGACATAATGAACTGTTATTACCGAGATAGTAAAATCAGGAAAGTCCTTTAGACGAATCTTCTCCGAATGCATTTAAACTTCGCTTTACTATATCCTATAGGTCATCTGTATACGACAGTAGCATAATGTCATAACTAAGGCATAAACGGTCGGATAGAAATGGTGCAGATAGAAACGGTCAGGTCCAAACTATTTACGCATTTAATTCATCCGTTCTGATTTAATATTTTTTTGCAACATTTTCAATAAAATAGTTAAAAATTAAAAATTAAGTGAAAAAAAATAAATTTAAGCATACGCTGTATATATGACATGTGGTTGTCCCACATAGTGATGTTCTTTATTAACGACAATTTTTATTCAGCAGCTGATACTGATTATTGGCAATGTTGGTAATAATATCTGTGTTATAACTGTAATACAATATTTCATGTTGCTCTACTTTAACCATTCGTTTAATTAATTTTATTTTCCCTTTTATTTCTTGTCTTTGTGAAAAAATATGAAATTTAATTCAATTTCCATTTTTTTTGTCTTTCACTTTTTTAAACGAAACCGAAATGAAATTTTTTTAAGGATTTATTTGTTTATATAATAAAATTTAATTATTTATTTATATTTGTATTTATTTATTGTCAATTTCTCTTTATCCGCATGTATTTTGTAATTATTTTATGAATACATATTTATAGGATTATTTAAATTGTTTTTAAGTATGTGTCAATAGTTTTTCCTTCATTAAACCAAATCTGACCGATATCAGTGGCATGAATCGAATATAAAATCGTAATTAATTTTCATCGATTCAATGAATTTGTAAAGGAAAATAATAAACACTTAAACACTTATTTTAACTTTGTCAGAATGTTGAATAAAAGCACATTTTTTTGTAAACATTATTGAATATATTTAAACCTATAAAATAGCATTTAAATATTTTTATTTTCTCTATTATATATACAGTGGATAGCAAAAATCTTAGTACGGTAATATATTTTGACAAAAAAAGGTCCCCAAAGGCTTATTACTCCTGCACAAAGTCTCGATATGACTTCAAAAGGGTATCTCGGAGATCATTTGAAGGAACGGTTACGTAATCGCTAAACCTTAAACAAAAGTCAACCGAAAAACTTGCTCATGGTGCCACCAGAAAACACTAAACAAAACTTTTGAATTCCAAATGGGTTAAATGGAGTGCTTGACCTTAAGAAATATTCTACTAAATACATGGGATAACATTTTCATATATTAGGCCCTTGAATTTTAAATTTAATCAGAGTTCTCCTTGGGGGTACCTATGCAGTCATCTGAAACTTTTCCTTATTTTGCTCTTGTTTTATGAACAACTTTAAAAAATTTTTTGTTTTATAATAAAACAGAAATAAATTAATAAAATAAATATGTAAACTATAAATTTTTATAAAAACTTTTATCTAAAATTTATGAAATTGCTAAAATATAACGCCGTACTAAGACTTTAGCTGTCCACTGTATATAGATATGGTACCAGAGACTTTTTCCCAACGAACATACAAAACTCACACTCTCACGCAGGAAGAATGGATTGCAGAAGCTGTCATCTGTAACAGTGAGTAGACTTTTTCACCGATGGCTAAAACATGAAATAAGAAACTGGATCTGATTTGATTTTTGTTATTGAACAAGATATATATTCAAGATATGATTGAAACCAGGAATCTATCTCCTTCGAACTTATTTATATGTGTGGACAGCAATCAAAACGCTGGGATCCCAGCACATCAAATCAAAAATAAAAAAATTAAACAACGTCAGGAGTTGCATATATTGTATCAATACATTACCAGGCCATACGTCAATGGGTTTCAGGCTACGGTGGCATAGAGGGGAACAAATGAGGAGGAACTGGCATGAATGCGTTCGCAGATGCTGGACAGGAGACGATAGAGGGGATACATGATTACTTTTAAAATTGGAAAAAGCAGCAAGAAATTCGACAAAAACCCAACCCAATCTAGGTCTAACATACCTGGTTGTCAAATTTCAGAACTGCTGCATCCAGCAGGCGCATGAGCCCAAGGTTCAAACCGCAGATCAAACATCTCCAACAAAACGAAATATGAAATAATATTTGTTCGGTGTCTTTCTCTCAGTGGTCTTCTGGCAAAAAATTCTCAGGGTAAATAAAATTGCTATGAAAAGTTTCTCAAAAATCTGTCGTTCGGAGGCGAATTTAAACAGTAGCTCCCGACAATCATATATAAAATTTACAAACACAGCATAAGTGGTGAGAGAAACTAGGTTGTAATTCTGGTTGAAGGGTTATATCTGCTGGACTATAAAAGTGTGATTAACGATTTTTCCGAATATGGTAGGCAACAAATTAGTTGGGCATTAAGTCACCATAGGGTGATCGGCGGTGTACAGTCAAATAATTTACTTACAGGGCAAAGAATGGCACAACTTGGAATAGACTAAAATTAGCAATTATTCACAAGTACATATGTGACGTATGAGTGATATTTAATTCCATTAGTTTCATACATGACAAAATCAAACATTTTGTATTGCATACTTTTCAGAGTAACTATTCTAATGCATGTAATATGAAGCGTATGAGTATTATTTGTCAAATTCAAGTAAGTAGAAAGTATACCATTAATTTCTAGGGGATGGTTGAATTGAGCACATATCGATTTATTGTGTCAAACGTTTGATGGCCATTCAAATGGTTGAAATGGTGATGTCAATTGGCTGCCGAAAAGTTGCGAATTGACACCGTTGTACTCTTTTCTGTGAGGCGCCGTTAAAGAAGAGTGTTATGGTGACAAACCAGAGACAATTGAACATTTGAAGGCCAACATTCATGATGCCATTGCCGAGATACAATGCCATACTCAAAAAGCGCACAAAAATTGGTCCGGTCGAATGATGTACTGTGAGGGGAGCTGCCGCAGCTATATGCATGAAATAATATTCTATTTTTAAACGGAACAGTTGTACTTCACATAAATATTGAAAAATTTCAAACCGTTTTTGCTTTATTGGATTTTCAAATTTAAACTTATAAATGGGGCATACTTTACATAGCGAAGTAAAGTATCGGGGGAATAGAAAAATAAACAAAAAGATATTTTTGAAAAATTTAATTTATACCCACGCATTAGATGAAAGCATCCAGTAATCGTAAAGGATTAATACAGATTTGAAACGATTAGATAAGGAGTTATTACCAATCCAAACCGAATTTAGTACAATTGTATAAAATATGACTTCACCTAAATCAGCATCTCATAACTCATAGCCAATATCTTAAGTAATCTTTCTACAATTGCCTTTGCTAACATTCAACTTTTTATCGCATCAAAAAACCAACTTCTTCAAAAGTTTATTTATAAAGTAATCTTACCTCTAAAATTATGCTGTATGAGAAGCAAAGGTTGTTTACATTTTTAGTTCAAGCAATGAAGTGCTAGGCTATCATTTTCTGACATTGCAAACATCAGTTCAAACCGAACATACTACAACTTAAACTTGCAATATTTGAAGAGATTAAATAACAAGAGCAATTAAACAACAATTAATCTCGTATTCAATAGAATTGTATGAACAGCAATAAAGGAATAAATGAAATACAAAAACCAACTTAAACTGCATATAACATCTGTTTTAAATGTGTTCAAAATAATACAACAGAAAATGCGATTAAAATAGACTTAAGGCTAGAAAATATACAAAAAAAACAAATACAAACAAATACAGCAACAAATAAAAGAAGTAAAAAAACTACAAATATTGTAGAAGAGAAGAGTAAAATATCATAAACAGAGGATTTAAAAATGAACAGCAGTAAGCAAGGGGAATGTAAGAAGAGGGAATGTAAAAAAGAAAATCTAAATTGTTGAAGCACATGCCACAAGTTGTTAAATACGAAAGTGTTACAATCATTTGCACATATATCGCTGGCTAAAAGGAAAAGTGGCATAACATCGAATGATGTTGTAATATTTACTGGTTTCCTTCTGCGTTCATTAAACAAGCACACAGGGGAGTCATGTGTTTGTATTATGTTTGCAGTGGTAAATGGTTCAATGAATATGCTGATCTGATGTCTGAGTAATAATGCTTTGCAAATTATGTCCGTATATCTTGAATTCTTGTATGAACTTTATTTTAGGTCAGACACCAAAACGAAATATAAAAAAATATTCCTATGGCGACTACCTCTCAGCAGATTTCTGGCAAAACACTCTGAGAATAAATAAAAATTGCCATGAAAAGTTTTTCAAAAAGTTGTCGTTCGGAATTGACTTTAGAATGTAAGTCGCACCACTCATGTATAATATTAACACACACAACATAAGTGGTGTGAGAAGCTAGGTCGTAATCCTTGACTTAAAGGTTGTAATGGCCAATTATGTATGTACATATGTATGAAATTTTATATATTTTTGAAGCACAAAAATTTAAGAACAACGAGGAGTCCACATTTTAGGGTTTTCTTTAAGACTTCACGCTGCAGCAGTAATATTCTCATTTGTACGTAGCTTTCTTTAACTTGTTAATGATATTCAATCAATCAATTAGTGGAATAAGTGTGCGAAACGTTTAATATTTGCCCAAAAGAGCTTGCTCACTAGGTAAAATGGGCAAAGCCTGTATAAACTTCGAGAACAGATTTATTTTTCTTAAAATAAATTTTCACAATTTGGAAGTATTGTGTCATTCAACGATTTGTGTTATTGGTCACACAGAAGTGAGCAGAAATTGTTAACTGTAATGAACTTCAAATTCACAATAATAACCATAAAATGTGTATGGAATAATTTGGATTTTCGGTCGATTCTAACTTTGACATTTGCTTCGGAACCTTTTAAAAATTTTTTTGATACCGAGAATAACTGTTGCAGTAAAAAATTTTAACTTTTTATTATTGATAAGATAGTTTAGATGTCCTCTCTTGTAAATTCTATTGTTTTATATAAAGTAACGAATAATTGAAAATCACTTTTATTTAGAGATATGTACATAAGAAAAGATTTTAATGCACTGTCAGTTGCTGTATGATCCAGGGAGAGTAAACGATTACTACTCTGAGAATATTGTAATATGGTTTACCACTAACAAAGGGAAGGTTTTAAAGTATAAACTGGGTATTAATGGTATATATTCAAGAATGGCGAGTTTATTAGTGTAAATTAAACTTGGAAGCAAGAGGATTAGCCCAGCTATACCATCTGGCAGCAGAAAAACGAAGAAGTCTTAATCCGAAATATGGTCATATACGAAATAGAATGATCTGTATCAAAACTGACCAGATCTTGTTCACCAAGATTTTAATTCCATTTTTACGAATAAATAAAAATCACGAGGTGATTTTCTACAGCATGCTGTAATTTTGATAGCTCCTAGGGAGTTTACGCTTTACCCACATTGTTTTGGGCTTAATATAGCAGTTTGCCTCAATTAGATATTGTATCCGTAGTCTAGTAGGTAGTATATTAGCATATTGGACGTGAGGCCACGGTTCAAAAATTATGTCAGATATCTCCTCAAAACGAAATATGAAAGAATATTTCTTCATATACTGCCTCTCAGCAGATTTCTGGCAAAAACTCTGATAGTAAATAAAAATTTCCATGTAGGCCCCGCCACTCATACTTAAAATTAACACACATAACATGAGTGGTGTGAGTAGCTAGGTCGTAATCCCGACTGAAGTGTTGTAACGACCAATTATGTACGAGTAGTATTAGTATTTCTTAATTAGGATAAAAGGCTTTTATTACTAAGGCATCGTAAATTCTTTCTAAACTTGTTTTAATTTTAAGAACGCGATATAAATTTGCATGTTTTATACAGAAGATTGAAATACAAAAATCTATATCGTTCAGTATAAATTTGTATGCAAGTACTCTCTCCTTGTATACAGTGATGTAAAAAATAGTAAGAACACCAACGATATACGTTGATAAAAAAACAAACTAGTGTATATGTATTACTACATATTATTATTTTTTTTTAAATTTTTTGGAAGAGAAATTCGTATGTCCTTTTTTTTTGTTTTTTTTTTTCTTGTACCGGGTAAATTTGTATTTTAATTTTAATTTTTAATAAAAATTTTAAAAGAAAATCAAAAATTTATGAAAACCTCTTTGAGATAATTTTTGTAATAGAAGAACTAGGAATTAATTACTTTCTTATTTCTAATTTGCTTATTTTATTTAGTCTTTCATCAAATCTATAAGCGTTCCGTTGCTGTCCTTATTATTTTTTACATCACTGTATGTGCTGGGATATCTCTATATTTGAGTGTGCATATACTCCTTCAAAATTCTTGTTGTTGACTGACACAACATAAAGGAATTAAATTATTATTATTTTGAGTATTAATAAAGATAGCAACAATAACAACAACAACAACAACAAAAAATGTAATAAAGAAATTATTATTTGAAATTTTTATATGATAAAACAATCATTGAATTTAATTTCTTAAATTTACAAGACGCCAATAACAATGCAAGAAAAAAATCTATATTTTTGGAGTTATGAAGTGTGCACAAAAAAATTTGGCCCAGACTTTTCATTTTAAGCACTAAATTGAATGATAAAATTGTTACAATCCTTAAATACATTCATAATTAGTCATTACAACCCTTTAGAGAGTATTACGACCTAGCTTCTTACACCACTTTTGTTGTGTGTGTTAATTTTATGCATGAGTGACGGGACCTAAAGTCGATTCTCGATTCCGTACGATAGATTATAGGGAAACTTCTCATGGCAATTTTATTTACTCTCGAAGTTTTTGCTAGAAATATTTTGTTTTTAGTTTTTTAAATCTCTATTTAAATGCCCATAGGAATAAGATTTTTAAATTTGTACAACCGTATTAATTTTATTATTATCAAGTGTTTATCATCATTTAAGTTGTTTACATGCAGAGTCAATACTCTATACAAAAGATTTAAAACAAATGAAAGACTGTGCACATACTTGCTTGTATTATAACATGATAATAAAAAAAGAAAAAGAAAACTTACTAAGAACACTTTTATTAAAGTGTAGGCAGTATCAGCAAAAAAGTTGTCAAAACAACTCTATTATATGCTGTAGAAAAAAGAATCTCTCGACTGCAATATTGATAAACAGCAAGCTTAAGAAGCCAATGAACTTGAGGAGCCAGCATACAAGAAAGCAGCTGCATTTACGCTAAAGAAAAAAGGATACAAAATGGAAGGATATTAAAAGTTGTAGTTTTTGCTTACCTCAAAACAAGCAAGGATGGCAGTGAAAAAATTAATTTGTAAATAAAAATTGGTTTCCAGGCCATGTTTTAGACCAGTAGTGCCCAAGCCCTATACACTTCACGCACATTTGTTTTTGTAAAAGCGCTTAGCAATAGGCTGTGTATTTTATATACGCATAGATCACACTCAGCACTAGTAATACAAAATACACAAACAACTTTGCTTTGTTGGTTTTTTCGTCTTTCTTCACTGTATACAAAGCAACAACACTTTCGTATACTTTGCTGGTAAACATTGACAACAGCGAGCATCAATGTAGATTTTGTTTTTGTTTTTCGTACATCATTTCAAAAAGTGTGTTTTGAAAAACACTTGGAAAAAAGTGTAAGTTTTAAATTATAAACGTATATTGTTCACAAAAAATTTTTGTATGATCACTCGCATTTTACTGTCTTTACAAAATGGATTTAGAAAATAAATGTAAAATTTTTTTTACTTATTATTTTAAGGGTGAAGCACAATGTTTAATATGCTTCCAAATAATTCAAAGTAGCACATTTACAAAAAATGGAAAACAATTTTTTTTGCCGTGTACGTATATGAAATAAATATATGAAATATTTTTGTTTTTTTTTCTCTGTATGTATTAGTTTTCACAACAAAAAATTTTTATTAAAAATTTGTTCTTCTTTAAATGTATTGGTGTTTGCACTTCCATAAGGAACTTTTGGGCACCCCTGTTTTAGACCATAGTATTCTGGTAGCAATAGTATGCTAGTCTATTAATTCTAGGGTTGTGAGTTCGATGCCCCCCAGAGACAAGGTCGTGTTGCAATGACTTGCCAACTAAATTTATTTCCTTAATATTGTAGAAAGAAATCAGTAATCTTGGCACAGTAACTTACTTCATTGTACACGAAAGCCGCCGGTCCAGATACCACATTAAACAGAGCATGTTTGCAGATGTATTGGTAGCTCTGGCTATTTTTCATATAAAATTTTAGAACCGTGACTGTTGATGTCCTTTTAAATCAAAAATTTGTTTCATAAGCAGTGTAGAAACTTTAGTCACTTTTTTCTCGAAAATTACTCTGTAATAATACTAATTTTCTTTTTTCTATTGTGGTTACAACAATCATACAATAACACCGAATATCTGCTGGAAATCGAACACACGGCCTTGGGACTTTAAGTTCAGCACACAACCAACTAGACCACCGGGGGGTACCCCACTGGTGTTATTCAGCACAGCAAGAGTTTGTTGAATCGTCTTAAATTTTGCAATTCGAAAACCATGTTGAAAACATTTTCATTTTCTCTGGGCGACACTTTCACCGTCACACCACATCAGCTTCATTTTTATTTCTACAATTAGAAAAATACACCCTATAACATGACAGATTTGGTCGTACTAAGACCTTTAAGCAGTTGGATTATAAGTATGGACAAAGCAATGGAAAAAAAGAACATGGGGGTAGGGAAAATCTAGCCGTACATGCTCAACAACGAAAAGAATTAAAAAAATGATACCATGAGAGAGCTGCTACACCCATCAGATGAGTCGAGGTCAGATGGGGTACAAACTTTTCCAGAATCATTAATTTATAGTTTCTAAATGAAGTAGTTTGTAGCGGGGTACATATCTAATCTGAATATATCCTAAGCTCTTCAGTCACATATTAGTCTATATGAGTCACATCTTCTGAGAACAAAATTAATTAATGAAAGTATCACCTGTGAGTGAATACACCAAATATTGTTTTCTATTGTAAGGAAATTTATTTCAACTTTTTTCTAAGAACACACACAAGTACAGAAAATAGTTGTGTAAATAAAATTGAAATAGAATATAGAAAAACAATAATTTACATACAGAGAAATTCACTTGTATGAATCAAAGAGGTTTGAAAACACAATAGGTTCACATAACACAATATTGCATGCAACACAAGTAGCTGTAGTGTTGAAAGCTTTAGTAGAGAGTAGGAATGAGCAGCAGGTGAAAAATGCTTTGTGTCAACTAAGGCTTCATTATACTTTAATTGAATTCAGTTAGAAAATGAAAGAAAATGCAAATAAAATAAGTTCCTTTGGAAAAGTTCTTTATATAGGGTCTTTTTAAAAGCGCTCTCTTTTTGGACTTAAATAAAGCAAAGTGTGTGGAATATGATTGAAATTTGTATTCGTTCGAAAGATATATTGAAACTATAAGGTGTGTACTCAAGGCTTTTCTATATGCAGCGTTTTCAAAATGTTAAATTTACCACGGCTCTGATACGTAAATTACGATGAGTTTGTGATAATTTATGTCGACTTTGAAGATCACACTATTAACTTAACTTTTCATTTAATTTAATTTACTGTCTTGTAGATGTGTGCTATACATATAAAATGTGTACACTAGTAGACACACTAGTACTAGTACCTGATAGATTTATGTTCATTTGTTGCGACAATAGTCAGGATGTCGCCGTGATCTAGTAGGTAGGGTGTTGGCTTATTAGACGGTTCAAACCCCAGGTCAGATATCAAAACGAAATATGAAAAAATATTTCTTCGGCGACTTCCTCTCAGTAGATTTCTGGCAAGAACTCTGAGAGTAAATAAAATTGCCATGAAAAGTTTCTCAAAAATCTTTTGTTCGGAGTCGACTTTAAACTGTAGGTTCCGCCACTCATGTATAAAATTAACGAACACAACATAAGTGGTGTGAGAAGCTAGGTCATAATCCTGACTAAAGGGTTGTAATGACCAATTATATATGTATGTTATGTATGTAGTCAGGATGTAGGCTTTGATGAACCTACCAAAGTAATTTCAGGGGAGCGAATAATTGGAAAGCATTTTTATGGCTGTTCAGTTGAAAACCTTTACTAAAAAACTTACAATACAAGGAAATATAAAACAAACTCACTAACGACGGTACGAAATTAGGCACAAAGCAAACATTGAATTACAAGAACAACATTACATAGAAATAAACCGCCGTAGTCTAATACGTAGTTTGTTTGCTTGTAAGACTTGGGGACACAGTTTAAGCTCCTGTGCAGACATCTCCAACAAAACGAAATGTAAAAAAAAATTTCTTCAGCGAATGCCTCTCAGAATGATTTCTGGCAGAAAGTCTGAGAGTAAATAAAATTGTCATGTAAAGCTTCTGAAAAATCTGTCGTTCGGTGTTGACTTTAAACTATAGATTCTGCCACTCATGTATAAAATTAACACACACACAGTATAAGTGGTGTGAGAAGCTGAGTTGTAATCCTGACAGAACGGTTGTAAAGACCAATTATGTACGTGTGTCAATGAGTCATGAGTAGTAATCAGTGAGTAGACAGACAGTAGTCATATTGTGTTAATAAAAAGCGTGACATTAAACACTGACAGTTTTATTTTTGAAATTAACGGATTGTTAAATTTAGTTGTTAGCTTAGAGCTTTCAATAAAATTGCGCTGTTGTTTAAATAGATAAAAGACTTAGGGGTTCTTTGTGTAATCTGACAATACAGGACAGACTTCTTTGCTTAGGCAGGCAAAAAACAAGCCTCTTATCTGAAGAGTTGATGTAGTAGATATTATTAATTGAATTGAAAAAAAAGAATTGAAAAGATTTAAAAGATGTGCTTTTAGAGAGCACAAAAACAATGAAAACTAAAAAAGTTCCCTGTTGATTCCTTAATTCCTCTTTTCTGTGTTATCTTTTTAAACAATACTGTATACCATGATAGGGTACTAGTAAGTACATCCTGTATTAAATTGTACAACAACAATGTACTGTTATCCATATATTATGATAGCACTTTAACATCAACACAAGGATACAATAATACCTTTGCATACCTATATTATCATCAGTATTAGACGGTTAGGTTTTATTAAAATTACTTTTACAACACACCTACATTCTTCGCCTTCGTAAACCTGGTATTTGCTCATATCTTTTATTTTTTTATATTCGGCATTTATGATGGAAATTTGTGCTACTGTATTAAATTTCTTTGGCTTTTGTCCTTACATCTACGGTAGAGTATCACTAGTAGCACTGGCAGGCAATAGTAATATAACAGTGCCAAAAACAAAAACTGTGTGTACATATACTCCATTATGCTTGAAGCACTTTTGTGACAAGTACCGTTTTGTGAAAATGCATGAAAATAAAAACGAAATAAAAAAGAGCGACAAAAACTCCTACCCTACTATGTAAACGTATAGTATCTGTTATGCTTTTACGAACACACCTTCAACCTCCTTCACTTAACAACATCGCTTTCAGTGAATTTGTATGTGGAAACGTTTAGTTTCAAAGCCAATGAATTTATATACGTACAGTGTATGGATAGGTGGTAGTATATTTGCGTATATAAGGCTGTGTGTAAGAGTTCTGCTGAGCAGTTTTGAAATGTCATGTGCGAAAGGACTGCATGTATGTACGTCTGCCTCTATTAAGCGCGTTTGTTGCCTTTTTTGTATGCGCATCAAAGTGTCTTTAAAATTTTTACACATTCCGCCATTAAAAAAAGTAATGTATGGTGTCATGCAATTAAGCCAGGCTATGTAATACCATCATCAGATGATTTTCGATCAATTATGGAACATTTTTTAGGGCAACACGATAGAGTTTTGCATGATATTTTTGAGAAAAAATTTTACTTGTTAGTGGCCAAAGACTACACTAGAGCTGTCTTTTCTAATTTTAAAATTTTGTGACTGTTATCGTCGGTTCAGTCTTTATATTGTCGTTGCTGGATCGAACTATCTGTCGCCAAGAACAGACGTATACCACGACGTGTATTCACTAAATATTTTCTTGAGCAGTCGGCAACATCAAAAAATCGGCTTCAGGGATGAAGCCAATTACAGGATGAATGATTGTGTAAACAAAGAAAATTGTCAAACTTGGGACGAATCGATCCAAAGTGATCCAAGAGCGTCTAATGCATCCTGAAAAATTTTGCGTTTGGTGTGGACTTAGACCTGGCCGAGTAATGACTCGGTCTTATTTCTTTGATCATCACTGTCATCAGCGAGCACCACTTGTAATTATCAATTGTGGTTTCAACAAGACGTCGCTATTTATGCCGAACTGTATACTCTGCACGAGCGATTTAAAAACATGGTCATTTTACGTAAAGGTGATGGAAAATAGAGGCTTCCGAACTTTGACAATTGCTAACGGCCTAATGAGATCCAACAACATCCAGTGAATCTCGAAAAAGTCACTTCATGATGTGGATTTTTGGCTGACTCCGTCATCGCTCTATAATTCGCTTAGAACGACATTGGCTAGACAATCATTGTGAGGAACAGCTTTTTCTTTGACCTGAATTCGATAATCTAAACAAAGACATATAATTTCAAGAGATCGGCCCTATTTACTCATGCTTATGCCACTTTCTGGACGAGCGACAAAATCATCACAAGTGGAGGCGATGTAAACTGGCCTTGACTTTATAAGACTTCACCTGTCGAAGAAATATTTTCTTCGTATTTCATTTTGTTGGAGATGTCTGACCTGGGATTTGATCCATGGCGTGGCGTATAATAAGGCAACATACTACATACTAGACTACATATGCACACGTTGTTTTGTTTAAATTTCAAGATTAGAAGCGCTTAGTTAATGATCCGATATTTATGGTGATGTAGTATGTAAATGCCTCAATAAATGTAGCATATCTTTAAAAGTGGGCGTATGACTTGGATTTGCGTAAAATAAACTGATATATTGAAAACTGTAAGTAAATTTGTGTGCTTTTGTCTATTGTATGTCTTAAAGATGCTTGAATTTATATTCTGTGTAAAAGTTTGTTAAAACAAGAACAGAATGAAACAAAAACATTTTAAGCAAATGAACAAAGGCAACATAACATGCGAAATACATTCATTTCATATTAAGCGTTAAGAGCAGCAATTCTAAAGATTTTCCGAAATCCTATTTGAATAGAAATTTGAACAAAAAAGAGATAAAATGATAACAAGTTCTTAAACAATAAAAATATATACTGGAGCACAGGTAATCAAGTGCACTTGATCATTTTTCAATTTTACAGAAACAAATTTAAGTTTAATAATAATTTTGAAACACAACTAAAGCATAAATGAAAGCATACTTATGTTGGCATATTAAACTCGAATAAAATTATATTGACGCTATGGTTTAGTAGGTAGAATGTTGACTTATTGGACGCGAGGCTACAGTTCAAACCCAAGGTCAGATGTCGAACAAAACGAAATATGAAAAAATAGTGCTGTCTAAAACCCTGAATGTTAAAATAAAATTGCCATGAAAAAGAATCTCAATCTCACACACATTTTGTTTCATTTAGACTTACAAATAGGATGTAGGATTGAATGATAAAGATTTTAAAAAGTTTTAGGTTTTTAAAAGGGCTCAATTGTAGAGCTCAATTTTCTTTATTGTATTCAATCCGAATGATTTTGATTTGGGAATTATTTCCTCTTTTATACAGTTTTTTAGCTGATCCGACAATTTCGAATCAACTCCCTTAATTCTATATAATTCTATACTTATTACATATGTTTGCTTAAATGTTCTAGTGACCTATATTCTATCAATTAATAATACATTTGTTTGTGTGTATGCAACACGATCCAAGCCTTCAGCCCAACACCAGTAATGCAAACAAAGCATAATTCCCACGCTAGCCAGCGGAGAATACACAACAACAACAACATGCACATAATGTATTGACGACTTGAGCGCGCGTCAAAAGCAGCGAGAGTCAATGCCCCAGAATTATGTTAATGACACACTCGCTTATGTTATTTGATATTCATTTGTTTATACATGTTGTGCTGTTAATGATCATTAGCTTATACAGAACATTGTGTTGGCATAAACGGCAGTAGGGTCGTGCTACACCTCCCTTTTTCGGAAGAATGTTCATATAACTGAGAGTTCTATGGACATTCTTTTACAATAATTCTTAAAATAAATTTATTACTATCTTTAAATTTCTTAATTAAAATTTTTTCGAGCCTACTATGCTCCTTACTTATAAATATACATATATATTTTTTATTATTATTATTATTATTTCTTGAGCGCTCAGTTATTTAGTTAGATATTTTTATTGTATAGCTTAAGTCTATTCTTATGTACTATTTGTTCCTTTTTAGTTATCTTATCTACTATGGTTACATTATTTTTTAAATCTAATTTCTTAATTTTATACGGACCTTTATAAGATTGTTCTAGTTTGTGTCCATTGTCATTTTTGAGTAAAACTAAGTCACCTATTTTAAAATTGTAGTCTAATATATCCTTATCGTAATTGATTTTCTGCTTAATTTTATTTACATCTAATAATTGTTTTGCTCTCTTAAGTGCTATTTCTAACCTAAATTTTGCCTCTTTGGCATAGTTATCCACATTGTATAGTGGTGCAACTCTATCTATTTCACCAAAATCTTTAAAACTATTTGGTATTTTACTGAAAATCAACTCAAAAGGACAGTAATTGTGCACAGTTGATGGTGTTGTATTAAAACAATATGTAAAATACTTAAGCCATTCATCCCAGTCGTCTTTATCTACTGATATATATGAGCGTACGTATTCATTAAAAGTTCTATGACTTCTTTCTATCGTACCTAAAGTCTGGTGATGATGTGCTGTTGACGTTAGTTTTTCAATCTTGAATAAGTTGCAAAGTTCAGTCAGTATAGAATTTTTGTATTCTGTACCCATGTCCGAAATGAACGTCTTCATTGGACCATAGGTAAGTACAAAGTTCTCAAATATCGCTTTTGCGACAGTTTTTGCTGATTTATCTGGTATTGGTATCGTTACTAAATATTTTGTTAGGTCACATACTAGCGTGACTGCGTATTCATTTCCATGAAGTGATTTTGGAAATGGTCCAATTGTGTCCACATAGACCGTATCAAATGGTTTACTGGGTGTCTCTGTGATAATCATTGGACATTTAATGTGTTTATTTGTTTTTGCTAATTGACATTTGTGACATGCTTTAACATATTTAGCTATGTCTTTTGTCATATTTTTCCAGTAGTAATATCTTTTTATCTTTTCAGCGGTTCTGTATATCCCGCAATGACCTCCTTCAATGGGATCATCATGATATTTCAGCATAATATCAAGAATTGCCTTGGCATTCTTCTTTTCAATTACAGTTACTTTGTTCAATAGCGCTATTCCAATCTTCTTCAATATTTTATTGCCCGTATCTTTAAAATCATTTATTGAGATAAATTCGAAAATCTTCTCACTAGGTGCTACTTGTAATTTATTGATATTTAGTTTACTGGCCACTTTTTCAAGCCTAGAGAAAAATTGTCCTAAGTCAAATCTCTCTGAAGTAAACGTATCATTTATTTTTATGCTAGCTAATATTGATTTTCCTTTCTTTATGTAGCATTTGTTAGGAAAAATCTTTAATTTATAAAACTTTCTGACGTCACTATTCTTAATTGGTATATAAATTTTGGGCTTCTCTATTTTATCTTTTTTATGCTGATTATTTATTTCACTACTGGTTTTTGGTTTAGTCATCGATCTTGTCGAGACTCTTAATACGCACGATACCTTTTTATTTATGTTTTTAAAGTCATCAATTGTAATTCGCGATAATGCATCCGCGACATAGTTATCCTTTCCAGTGCCTTATTTGTCATACATTGTTATTTTTGTTATTAATTTCTCTAAAATCGTTAATTGTTTCTGTCCAAAGTCTAATACAGCGTCTTGTCACTATTTACGAATTTAGTGACTGCTATGTTTTATATATTTCTTTTCAACATGGCCAACTACAAATTGAAAACAATTTTTACTTCAAAGTATAGTGGCTAGATTTATATAAAAAAGTTTGGTTGGGTGACGTTGGTATTGGCTCCATCAAATTCTTCAATTCTTTGTTTGTTCTTTATGAACATGAAAGTTGACATGCTGGAGATGTTGTATTCTATGGCAACATCCTCGCAGTCATCAATATTAACCCTGATAAAGACAACTTTGTCAGCATAGTCTTTGGAGAGTTCCTCCAACCTGGGGGCCATCACTTTGCAAGGGCCACACCAGGTGGTACAGAAATTGACCACAACCAACTTATCACCAGCATTTTCCAATTGCTGATTGAAATCGGACTTGTTCCTGACAGTATAAACCATTTTGTTGCGATTAAACAACTTTTTACTGCGACCACACGCTTTAACCTATACCTTAGTAATGCTCTGGCTTGATTAATTTTATATCTATCTAAAATTCTGGTCTGTTAAAGTTCTATATATTTTTAATGTTTTATTATTCTTTCTTTTCATAATATTTTGCATAAGCTATAAGCATAGCTATTATTTCTTTTTCTCCTATATCTATTTTCCTACTATAAAGGTCCATAATTCTTAAAATATCTTACATTTTACTAACAAAATTGTTTTATTATAATTTTTTTGAATTGCGGTTATCATTTTTATTTTTTCTAATTTTTAATTTTAAAGATTTTCTTATCTGTATTTTTTCTTTCTTAGATAATATTTTGGGTAACTTAATTTTCTAATAAAACGATAAGACAATTACAACTAACTTTCTTTAAAAAAAAAAATCCGAACATAATTAATTCTTTATGCTCTTTTTTGTGTATAAATACTATAGATATACTATATATAAAATAATTATAATTAAAATATTTTTATTTTAAAGAAAAAGAATTTTTGCCAAGAGCGGTTAACGCTTTCCGGCCTATGGGGCGGCTGAACGCCCCACTTTTTTAAGCTAAACTATTTTTGTTTTGTTTTTTTTTTTTTTGTCACCCTTTGTTTCATTTTTTTTTTTTTGATGTGGTGTTGCTTGAGGATTTGTTGGCGTTGGCATTTGCTGTTGCGATGCCGAAGACATGTTGGAATGAGTTGGTGGCGGCAGGTGATGGGCGGCATAATTAATGTTATTGATATAATGTCGTCCTTCTATACTCCTCTATGGTGATGGGCCTAGGTCCTTCGGCCATGGGAGTATTTCACTGTCTCTCGGCCAGACAGTATCTTCCTTCTTCGCAGCTGGCGGATCGTTTTGGCTGATCCGCCAGGACAAAATTGTGGTGCAATATTTGTTGCACTCCTTTAATTTGCCTTGAATCCTGTGTGCTTTTAATTGTGAGCACTTCAGGATTATGGCAGGATCGCCATGTAGGATTGAATGATAAAGATTTTAAAAAGTTTTAGGTTTTTAAAAGGGCTCAATTGTAGAGCTCAATTTTCTTTATTGTATTCAATCCGAATGATTTTGATTTGGGAATTATTTCCTCTTTTATACAGTTTTTTAGCTGATCCGACAATTTCGAATCAACTCCCTTAATTCTATATAATTCTATACTTATTACATATGTTTGCTTAAATGTTCTAGTGACCTATATTCTATCAATTAATAATACATTTGTTTGTGTGTATGCAACACGATCCAAGCCTTCAGCCCAACACCAGTAATGCAAACAAAGCATAATTCCCACGCTAGCCAGCGGAGAATACACAACAACAACAACATGCACATAATGTATTGACGACTTGAGCGCGCGTCAAAAGCAGCGAGAGTCAATGCCCCAGAATTATGTTAATGACACACTCGCTTATGTTATTTGATATTCATTTGTTTATACATGTTGTGCTGTTAATGATCATTAGCTTATACAGAACATTGTGTTGGCATAAACGGCAGTAGGGTCGTGCTACAAGGAAGTGTTTAAGGATACACCACGTACAAGAGATCGATGAATATATTCGATAATATCTCACACACAATTTGTTTCCTTTAGATTTACAAATAGGAAGTGTTTAATGATACACCAGATGCAGGAAATTGATGAAAATTTTCAATGATATCTCACATACATTTTGTTTCATTTAGATTTACAAATAGGAAGTTTTTAAGGATACACCAGATACAGGAAATCGATGAAAATTTTCGCTGATATCTCACATACAATTTGTTTCATTTAGATTTACATATAGGAAGTGTCTAAAGACTGTAGGTAACGCCACTTACTGATAATATTAACACACACAGCATAAGTGGTGTGAAAACCTAGCTCGTAATCCCAAGGTCGCAAAGGGTGTAATGACCAATTGTGTATATATTTTTTAATTGAATTTCACCCTTCGATCTCGTTTACTAGTGGTAGAGCTCATAATCATAGTACTTTAATCAGATTGTAGACAATACTTTTCTAATCCCACATTATATTGCATACAAGAGTCTATAATAAGAAGAAATATCCTTTTTTCTTTGTTTTGTTTACAGAGTAAACACTTCGGAACTATTCTATCCACCCCACAGACAAGTTCTAATATCAACAGCGGCCGTCTGGCAAGTTCATCCGTCTGCTCATTACCTTAAATTGAGACTCGACCCGGGATCTATTTCTTTTGCTGGTTGATTAAACTGTCATTAAAATTTTAATCTCGAATCAATCTCATAGAAGTTATAATCCTCTCAACAGATTACTGACACAAATTCTGAGAGTAAATAAAATTGCCATGAAATGTTTCTGAAAAATCTGTCGTTCGGAGATGACTTTAAACTACCAGCCACTCAGGTATAAAATTAACACACTCAACATAAGAAGGATGAGAAGCTGACAGAAGGGTTGTAATAACTAATTGTGTATGTATGTAGATCTTTATGCTGCAACACACAGAACGCTTTAAAGCGCACTCAGTCTACGTGAAGGAATCCTCCTTAATACCCGTGCTTCTTTATGGCGCAGAAGCATGTAGACTATTAAGTACTAATGCAGCAGCTTTGAAAGTATTCGAGAGAAAAGTCGTAAGAGAGAAATACGTAAGATCTTCGATGCAGTGCGAGTTGGCAATGATTTCCGCATTCGAGCCAAGACTGAGCTGTAAGAGCTCTTCAACGAATGGATGCTGTGCAGCGCATTAACATTAAGCGTCTGCGCTGGCTCGGCCATATTGTTCTAATTGAAGAGAATGGTTTGGCGAGACAGGTAATTGATGAGGGGATTTGGCGAAGTCGGTGAAGAGGACGACCTTGTTTGCGTTGGAAGAGATGCATCTGGAAGGATGTGTTAAGCCAGACCGACATCCGTTAATCGGGTTGTTAATGGCCAATTAAGTAAGTAGTAAATCCCTGAAAAGAAGAGAAGATAATTAATTGGACAACCTTGAAATATACGTTGGTTTTATACTCACGATCAATTTGGCTCTCAGGTAGAATGTGTTACTTCTACAAGCATTTACTCTTTGAGTGTAAATTGCTCAACTATAATATAAGCTATAATCGTAGTAGCAATAGTACTTCTGGTTGCTATTGATACTTTTCAATGAAAAAAGTACTGTAATACATAAAATAAAAATAAATTTCTAGAAACTAAATTCATTTCACTGTGTTGAGATGTATATTTTTCAAGCCAAAAACAAAATTCATCTCCAAATGTGTGTGTACTTCGTTTACAAGGGAAAAATAGTTTGCCTAATATAAAGGCACACACACATTCACACATTTATTCTCATACATTTGAATACTTTTAAATATTTCACAAACATGTGCAAAATTACAAGCAAAGGGAGAGTTTATGTAGTCTAGTGTTGAATTTTATTTGAGAAATATTTTGAAAAATATTTTTATTTTTCAAATGTTATTAAAATCCAGTTGTTGATCAATTTAATGGTCATGTGGAAAGAGAATTTCTCAAACGAAAGGTTATAAAAACTATTTATTTTGATTATAATTACACACAAACAGAAGCGGTTTTGTAAAGGATTTTTTAGCCACACACACAGCAAAGTTATTATTTAAAATAAATAACAAAATAAAATAAAAATAAAAACTTTGGTTTATTTGTCGGCTAACGTTTGATAACATTTTTGCAACAACATTGAACTTTGAAAGGTTGCTTTGAGGCTGGCAAAAATTTAAAAACCATTTGGTGTCTGGGTTTTTCTATTCCTGTACGTAACTATTTACACAAATACGGTTCAAAATACTAATAATTTTTACAGTTTTGAAACCGTCATTTTATTATTTTTAATTTCACAAAACACTCAAGTAAAATTTAAATTCTTTTGAAATTTATGGTCACATTACCATTTATGCCATGCCTCTAAGAATACCTTTATGGCAATTGAATAAATTTCTGTAAATGACAGTCACTCCCTCCACTTATTTCAGATTATATCTCGAATGATTGCAAAACACTTTCAAATGTTATTGTGCTGGTATCAATGGTGTGAATGGTGAACGGTAAATAAATGTATAAAAAAAATCATGAATAAAAGAAGACAATCAATTGAACGTAATTGAGGCGTTAAATTTTTTCGTTTTTCTTCATTTTCTTATCAAATATTGTATGACCTGGAGGGAAGAGTTCGTAATTGGCTATTGCATAGCATCACCATAAAGAATGGAATAAAGGAAAAGTAATAAAACATTACCTCCGGATAAATTTTCACTTTAGTCAACCATAATGAAAATAAATTGAAAGTTATTGGAGGACAACAAATAATAGAAAATAAAAAAAAGGAAAAGAAAGTTACAAATATAGATAGGAGTTCCCCACGGAATTCAGATGACTTTAGATTATTGTGGGTTCCACAAATAATATTGATGTAGCTGCACAGTGTAAACATTTAAAAGACATGTCGTTATACGCAATGTTGATAAAGCTCTGGTTTGACTCTATTAATCTAGATCTGGGAAAAACACAAAAGTCTTCAACAAAAGTCACATGACGAAAACGATAATAACGTAGGGTGTTTTTCAAGCGTTTCCTGTTTATAAAATTGAATAGAAAAAGGTGTATATGAGATATCATTATGTCGACTTCGCTGAGTGTGTTCCTTAACAGTTGGCAACAGGTCCCAATTTTTATTGAAAAATAATCTTCAGCGGTGATGCCCAAAATTGTCGTATTGATGTGTGTGATACTAATCCGCATAAGATATAACAGCGTCCAATGCATCTACCAGAAGACTCTGTTTTATGGTCCAAGTTTCTTCGAGAACGACATAAGCCAGTCCATCACACTTACCGGCGACCAATATATGTGGATGATTACCAATTGCTCTTGGCTTCAAGTGGATTATCAGGACACCAATGATACATATACATAAATAATTGTTCATTACAACCCTTCAGTTAGCCTTGCGACAAAGCTTCTCACACGACTTATGTTGTGTGTACAGTTTAAAGTCGACTCCGAACGATAGATTTTTGTGACACTTTTCCTGGCAATTTTATTTACTACCAGGACTTACGTTTAATAAGTCCACTCACTACCTACTAGACTACGACAACTTCAAGTCGATGATTGCTAACTTCTTTGGCCTTAAGTGGGTGATCTAAACTTCAATAATATTTGGTTATAATCGGACGGATATTCACATTTGCTACACAGAGAATGCCACATTGGATATTTTACACAAGTTATTTGTAGACACCATCATCTCACGTGAATGTGATGTGAACTGGCTACCAAGATCATGCAATTTGACTGCACTAGATATTTTTTTGTAAGGTTTTTTAAGCCACTGGTATAACCGAAAAAGTCACAAACCCCAGCGGTCATTTTTAATGCCTTATTTATCTACCAGAGTTATGGAAAACTTTGTATTTTAGACGCGATTCACTAAGAGAAGCCGTGGCGAACATTTGAACGATGTCATATGAATATGGGATGGTATGAGATATATGAGTAAAGTTTCTAATTATGATCAATATGGCGACTGCCAGAACGATCCTTGTCTTGCTGTATTCTAGTTGACACGCAGACTCATCGTGGCCTCTCCTGGATGGCATAATAGCAGCCGCTAGATGTTAACTCATGCGTGCAGCTCCGTACAATCCCCTGTACTTTAAATTTGAGTTGCACGTAGGTCTTAAAAACCCACCATGTGAAAACAGCATCTAAAAAAAGCGACAACACACATGCTGAAGCAAGCCGAAATCCGATAATCGGGTTGTTAATAGAAAATTGAGTAAGTAAGTACATGAATATATATGTATGTCTTTAAAACGAATACAATATATCGGTGATATCTCTTACACACTTTGTTTTATTTTAATTAAAAGATTAGTAGCGCGTTGAAATAGGCGCGATAGCTAGAATTCTTACAATAGAATCGCCCTGTGCAGTTTAGAATGAAGATTCTCTAACTTTTACACAATTATCCCCTTCCTGTTCGGCATTCTTCAACGAGAGCAGAATACTGGCATAGAAGGCGTCTTGAGTTCTCTTTTTCACTCTAATAGTCACAACACTGCCAGTATTTGTAATATCCCTGCACCAAGCTCTGTGTACGTGTTCCTATGTGTCTATGTCCGATAATCATACACAAGGAAGCCTATTATGCCGCTATTGATTCTCATCAAAGAATTCAGGCGTTTATTATTGGGATGGTACTATAGATGGTGAGCTTTCCAACAATTATTTGTAGCCGTCTGAAGTCACCGCAGTCTAGTCGTCTTTCAGCTGTAGCTCATGCCATTCATGTATAAAATTAACTCATACAACATAAGTGGAGCTAGATCGTAATCCTGACTGAAGGGTTGTAATGATGATTAGTTATTTATGTATGCATATATTTATATCTGTAATATGCTGTACGAAACCACTTTCGTGTCACGTCGAAGTTTTATTTTACAGGAGCGCTTTATCAATGTACATGCCTTTAATTATTCGAACTATTTTCTATGGCATATCTTTCCTGCTTTTCAACTGATGATAACAAAGCTTCTATTGAAGTTAATGGAAAATAGATCTAGGTGAGCATCCCAGACTATAAAGATATAATTTTATTAGGCGTATAATATGGTAGCCTAAGTTGAATTGGTCTAAGTTTTCATCTAGCAATTGTTTTTGGTTTGAAGTCGCCGCAATCTTGTAGGTGGCTTAAAAAGCGCGAGCATGTGATTTTAGTCCAGCTCAGATATCTCATAAAAAACGAAATATTAAAATATATTTCTGCGGTGACTTCCACTCAGCAGTTTTCTCTCAAAGGTCTGGGAGAAATTTGCCATTAAAGGATTTATTTAATTTTTAATACGACTGTCCTTTGCTGTGAATATTTAGTGCGAATCAAATATTTTATTTGATTTAAGCAATAATAAGTTCCATGAGTCATACCTCACTTAAAAGTATATAAAAACCTGAAATATTTCCCCATTGTGTTCCTTATTGTTTCGACATTTGCATTATGTTTTCATGCTTATGCTCCTGCATTTCATTGTTAAAAAAAGTTGTGCTCTCTACCGATTTGAAAAAAATTCTGAAAACTGAAAAAGCTAAACTTTTAATTACACGAATTTACCATTAGTTTGTTAAACTGTTGTGTTCCCCTTATTTTAGTTTTTAACCCCCAATTTTTGATGTTTTATTTTACGCCGGATGTATACGAACTTTTATTTATTTTCTTTTTAGTTTTACAGTATATTTGCATTTATGTGTCTATGCGTAAAGTTTATTTTAAATTTCGCTCATTTATACCAAGAGGCCATGTTAACATTTCTGCATTCTGAATTGCATTCAAACAATTGTTTCATGTTACTCCCACTAGGCAGTTGTAAATCGGGGAACATTTGTTTGGAGTTTTACGCACAACTGTAACAAAAAAGTTGCATTTATTCATATAAACACACATGCAGAGACCTTAACTCTGTCATAAATAAACGACACTAGGTAAACTTTTTCATGCATTTGTGTATGCACTTTTATGCTTTTTTATTTGTATCCGTTTGTATGTAATAAAACAGATGTGGAATGAGAAACTTAATTTATATCAGTTGTTTGGTTTTATCATATTTCTTCATTGCCAATCTTTGTTATTCTTTTTTCTTTTGCTACTCCAGCGCTGTTGTTTTCGTTGTTATTTCTGCAGTTGTTATTAAAATACCAACAATTTTCTGCGTATTCTATAATTACTACGATAGTTTTATTTTTCCATTTTTGTTTATATGTTTTACTCCGTAGCTCTTCAATTTACGCACATAATTGCCATTGTTACCAATGCAACAAAGAATTGTTATGTTTTACTTCATCAGTTACAAATTTATGAAGGTATCCTCTTCCTTAATTGTCGTCTCTTCTTGTTAGTAATTATACGAGGGACACTTGGTTCACTTTTGGTTCATAAAATTAACCGTAGTTTAGTAAGTAGTGTGTTGGCTTATTACACGCGAGACCACGGTTCAAACCAAAAAAACAAAAAAAAAGAATATTTCTAAGGTGAATTTATCTCACCAGCCTTCTGGCAAAAGCTCAGAGCGCAAATAAAAATTGCCATGAAAAGTTCCTCAAAACAATTTGTCTTACGGAGACGACTTTAAACTGTAGGGTTCCGCCACTCATCAATAAAATTAATGCACACAACATAAGTGGTGTGAGAAGCTAGGCGGTTATCCTGACTGAGTGATTATAATGACTAATTATGTATGACATTTAGTTGACTCCCTATAACTTATGGCACAATTTGCTTAATTCTATAACTCTCAGTAGTGTAACTACGGCATTAGATTCTAGTTTTGTAAGTTACAAGGAACATTTGTACTGATTGTATTAATTTTGGTAGAAAACAACTAATTGTGTCATATACACCCATATATATAGTCGCGCACTATTATCCTAAGTCTCTGTGGTATAGATTTAGAACGCAATACCTTTAATTGCAGTATTGACACTCCAGGATTCTCACTCCTCACCACAAAAGTCATCTATACGGCAACAAAGGTGTACCCACTGCTGTATGGATCTAGCTAGTCATTTTATTCTCATCACTTCATTAGAAGTATACAAATATGAATAAAGTTTTCAGAAAAATTTAGGCAAGCTGGCTAACCTCCTTGGAGGAAAAGGTTCCATTTATTTCAGCACTTGGGTCTATTGCGGTAAAAACAATCAATAATCAACCCTAGAATCAAAAATTTTGAGTAAGAAAGTGAGAGGTCACAAACCTTCGTCTTCTTATGACAAGAACAGGGCACTTATACATAAGATGAAACACAGTCTCTTTCTCTTACTTAGATCCGTAGTATATGGAGAAATCATATGCCGGAATGGCAAGCTTTTGGCATGCCTGTATAAAAGGACAGCATCCTTTGATAATTGCTGTTGAGAATCGTTATTGTGCCATGAATGACCGCGCGATTAAAGATCAGAAGTGAGTCGGTCTTGGTGTTCAGCAGAGTCTAGCAAAATTTCATGTACTCTCTTGTTGGTAATGAGATTAAGAGTCTTTGAATAGCGAGTGAATAACGCCCAATTTGAATGAGGCTTTGTAACATGTCGGAATTTGTAAGCTCCTAGCCAACTTATCAGCAATGCAAATTCCAAAGATATACCAATTTTACCGCTTAAAATATGTCTGCGTGGAAAGTACTTCAGTGGTCAAGCAGTCTATAAAAAACTTCAATATCAGAATCCTTAACAGATATACTTTAGTCCACCCTATCACGCATCTTTGAGTCATGAGTATAACCCTGAAGAGTCTCATTTGGATTCTCTGGACAAATTCTAATGAAATTCTAATGTTCCACTCAAAAAATAGAAATCATATGATCGAACCCTATGTGTCTATGTCTATTTTCCCAAAATAGCAGTATGTGAATAGACTAGGTCGGGACAGTATTTGACTACATTGAGTAGTCTTATGACCGCATATACAGATCCCTGAATAGGAGATCAGAGTGAAGCCAATTCAGCATAGCAAATAGTGTTTTGTTTGGAGAGGAACAGAGCGCACTGATGATTAGGACAGTTGAATGTCTGCATACTGTGTCTATCATTCGGTAGTGGTAGGATGGTTCCAATGCGGCTAAATACATTTAGTATGTGATGGTTGGTCTAAGACCATACATCGTGTCTACGATTCCAGTGGCTCCATATTGACGGTACTTTTCCCTGAACCATTCGAATTAAAATTTGTTGAAGCGAAAACTAGGAGGAAACATCTTTCACAGAAACTCAAGGTTTTAAAGTCTCAGATGTTGTAAAAGAGTTTGGCACATACCGCTCGATATCCGAGATTACAACCCAGAACCTGCCTCTATTCATAATTATAATGTAATGCTGTAATGACCCTCTTTTCGAACTGCGCACCAGTGTCCTTAATATCTATACTGATCAGCAAAAAGTTGAGCCGGAAGCAAAATGTATTTAACCATGAATGCTTGAACCTACTGAGAAGAACTAGAATACATAGTTCTTTGTATTATTTGGCCTAACTAGTGTGTTTTCATGCCATCCTACTAAAAATATATAAAAATACAATAGTTGCTGGGGGCTTAATTGCTTACTGAAAACTATTTTAAATTTACGGTAACAGTCTCACCTCTCTATTATAATATAAAATTTTTTTTTTTATTTTAAATTTGCAATTGTGTAAACTTAATTGTAACCTATGAGTATGTTTTTCAGATAAGCCCTATTAATGTCACATGTTACACGATATACAAGAGAACAAAATATAAAAAAATCGATTCTTTACAAAGTGGAATGAATTCTGTATGTATTGTTTTAAGTTTTAAAAAGGAGTATTTGTTGAACAGGACAAAAAATCCATAACAGAAATAAAACACAATAGATCACCATAGACCGTGGCTTAAGGGAATAAAAAGGCAGTACCATATATCAAGCGTTGTATACAATTTTCTTCTTAAGCGAAATACAAATACTTATCCATAAAAATAGCAATTATTAAGAAAATTCATCTGCTTTTCCTTTTAAATGTTGTTAAAGCAAGTTATTATTATATATTATAGCAATTATTTTAATTTAAAAAAAATAAAAAACATATCTCAGATAACATGGTTCTGCTTATTTTAATTTCCGACCATAGTAAACAGATAAAGTGAGCACAACGAGTGCTAATGACTACACTCCTTTTGACGTTTTCGTAACTGTGCCATAAATTAATGACAACCAAATTGGTAACCAGGGAAATTCTTTTTATTCCACATACAAAAGAGAGCAAAGAATTTTTCGGGGTTGAATTGAAATGGTTCTACCTTTTCTTTTAAAGGTTTGAGTGTAAAGAAAATAAAAGTTTTTCTTGTTATTGTTTTGTTTCCAAAACTTTTACTAAGAAGTACAATTAATTTCATTTTGATTAGTACGATACCGCTAATGACAAGGACATAATTGTTTGTATCTTGTTTAATATACATGGTTACAGTGGTTGTCTTCTTAAAAAACTTTGCTCGTTAATTGAAAATGTTTGAATGGTATGAGTAAGAATGATGCTGTATTTTCCACGCCTATCATCAATCATTAGCACTTTAATGTTTTCCAAGCTAGTATGTTGTGACTAGGTCATGTGTTGACATATCTTTGTATTTATTTTTGCTAAAGAATGTATCTCCTAAAGCATTACAAGCTACCTGTCTACCTAAATAGAGGTTACGTGTAAAATAAGCGTTTCAAATAATTTATTTTTGCTTCAGTTCTGTGTTTTCAAAGCGTGTGTGCCAGTATGTAAAAATTTATTTCAATAAATTTAAAGATTATAAAATCATCTTCTAGAAAATGCAACTTTTAAAGCGCAGCCGCCAAAAGGACCTCCACATACATAATTAACTGGTCACCCTTACGACCTATCTTCTTACTCAACCCATCTTGTGTGTAGTAATTTTGTTCGTGAGTGACAAGACTTGACTTTAAAGACAACTTGGAACGACAGAACCTTAGAACCTTTTTCATGGTAATTTTATTTGCTCTTAAATTTTTTGGAAGAATTCTGCTGAGAGAAAATCGTCGAAGAAATATTTTTTATGTGTTGTTTTTTGTTAGAATTGTCTGGCCTGCGGTTTGAACCGTTGCCTCACGTCTAATAAGTCAACACACTCCCTGTCAATGAATTTAAATTAGCTTTTTAATAAAACAAAAAAAAAATACAAAAAACATTGAAATTGTCATTCCTAATTTAATTTGTAAACCCGTTTGAATAAAAATCCAAAGAATGCCAAAATTGTTGGAATAAAGATTGTTTGAACAAAAGAAGAAAATAAAATAAAATTTAGAAAATATACGATAAATTAATTAAAAGAAATTTAAATACATTTTCGTATGCTCTCAAGGAGAAAACAAAAGGAAAGAGAACAGAAAACATAAAATTCAAGCAAAAACTCGTTTTGTTTTATTCATCACTATCAGAGGAATAAAAATATTGTCAGTTTCCTTTAGAAATGTATTCTAAACTATAAGAAGATTTTCTTTCCAAACTTTAAAGAAAAATGGAAAAGAAAATTCTGTGATGTTACCTTTCTTTCCTTGGTTGTGTAGAAGAAACTCATTTAATCTAGGGCGCACTATTTGCGATTATTTTTTTCCTCTCTACCGTTGCATATAGATTATAAAGTTTAAAATTAATTCACTAAAAAAGGTTTACTTAATACACAATGTAGGAACTGGAAATGAATATTTTTTTTAAGGGACACCC
Source organism: Sarcophaga variegata (assembly GCA_932273835.1). Classification (NCBI taxonomy): domain Eukaryota; kingdom Metazoa; phylum Arthropoda; class Insecta; order Diptera; family Sarcophagidae; genus Sarcophaga; species Sarcophaga variegata. Next base: position 116,738,789 of record OW026358.1, on the reverse strand, counting down.
TAACCTTCATTCACAATTTGAAGGAATTTAAAAAAAAAAAAACTATAGAGTGCTCAAACGAGAAAAGACTTATACAGTATAATTGTTAATGTCATAACAATATTGAAGAGAAATTTTCACTTTTGGTTAGTTTTTGCACAAAGACAGCAAGCAAAGTAAATAATACCTCACCCACTGGCGGATCTCACTGTGTATTTCCCTTCAATAGTACACGTGAATCATTTCTTCATTAAATTCAAAGAAGTAAAATTTACAAACGCTTCTACCAACTACAATTTATATTGGAGGTAATTTTCTTCGTCTCTATTGACAGAAATTTTCGAATTTTTAGAGCTGCAAACTGGTTAACAGGATTCTCACTAGTCTACGCTAAATTCCGCACACGTAATTTTCCTCTGATTCTGGTTTTACTTTTTCGTGTGATTGCCAAATTCAGAGGTAACATTAGAATGTCTCGTTAGCTCGTAAAAAGATATTCGGAAATTACTAATCAAGATAAAAGTCTTCCTTCGGAGGCTAAACTGAATGACCGTCCAATGCATCCCGATAAACTCACTGCTTAGTGTGGATGGTTCTCGTCATGGGTGCGTATTTATTGGAGAACGACTACGGACAAGCTATAACTATAAACAACAAAGAATTTAGCTTGATTAGTACCAACTTCATTTTGGTCTCAGGCACAACATAGCAACACGCCACATAGCTCATTCTTTCTTTTTAATTCATTTCTCTGTTCCACAACCTTTTTTTCTTCTGCTGACAAAAAAATTAAAATTACGTGTGTCCAATATAACGTGCCGTACAAATAATCAATACTGAAGTGCTATAAAAATGAAAAGTTAATCCATGTAAAACAACGCAATTGTAACGTTTGTTGGGCAATAGAAATACGAAATAATTCTTTCATTAAAACTAAAAATGGTGAACGTTTCCTAAGCACTTAATATTTTATTTTCCGAAACGAAAAAAAGTAATAAAGTTTCTCGTTGTACATGCATTTTCAATTTATTTTTTCTAATTCCTAGCGTTTTAATTACCTTTGCATTTTAAACACGACATTAAAATTCTTTTCTGTGGTCTATGTATACGAGGTGACACAAAAGTAAGACGATAATGTGAATTTTATATGATTTTGTTAGAAACGAAAATAGAGAGTTATGGTTTGCTTTGAATAGATTGACACTTCAGAAAAGATACCATCAGTGACAACGAACAGCATGGGGCGCTATTAATATTATAGGCTACCCTCTGCTGGATCGGACGCAATGTGGAAATTCCCGGTAAAAGGCAAGCAGACGAACTTGCGAGGAGGAGACCTACCACTTCCCTTAAGGGAGCATCGGAGCGATATTTGGTATGGTCATTGACAGAGAATGTAAATACAAGCAAAGACTCTTGGCATACCGACTTGGAATACACCTCAGCAATGACCTGAGGTTAATCACAGTTCATTTGACAGTGCAGTGTAGATACAATGCAGTAAATGAGGGCAAAACGAAGTACATGTTATCGACAAATAGGAACATGTGGTGCATTGGAGCACAAATTACGACCGATAACAATACGTTCGATATAGTCAGAGAAATTGTTTATCTTGGCTCCACCGTTACCACCAAAAATGATGTCTGTCTGGTGCTGCTATGGTCACAGCAGGCAATTGAGTAGCAGAGACCTCTCTCGTACGACAAAACCGACACTCAACATGAAGCTCATCCTCCCAGTGTTTCTGTATGGCTCAGAAGCATGGACACTATTAAGCACTGATGCAGCAGCCTTGGGAGTATTCGAGAAAAAGTCCTACGAATTGGCGATATCCGCTCCTCAACGATGTTTACGTTGTGCAGCATATTAACATCCAGCGGCTGCGCTGGCTGGGGAGAAGGCGGCGAAGTGGCCGTTATAGGGACCAAGTCGAAGAAGCATTGTCATTGATTGGTGTGATCAACTAGCAAGAAGCAGAAGCATCTGGAAATATCTTGTTAAACATCACTTAAGTAAGTAAGTGTAGACTCAAGGCACATTTATTCTAAATCCGAGCCTAACATGTAGATTGTGTGACGGTATGAATGAGTTATCGGAACATGTTTTCAGAATCTGTGGGGCATTAATGCATTCCAGGTAGAAACACCTGGGTGCAGATCAAGTGCTAGGCAGGGCATTGTTATTGTTAACTCTGAGCAGCATGTGAAAATCTGTCAGGGCAATAGTCCTGGTGAAGACATTATAGGGATATCCTATAAAGTTTCAGTTGAATGTATTTGATTATACTCGTATGGTCGCAGGGCTAAGAGGTCAACGCTATTAAAAAAAAATGAGCAAGATTTCTCACCCCTTTGACTAATAAGTCCTGATTTAATGGTGTCGGCAATCAACTGCAAAATTTCGTATTAAAACATGACTCCTTTTGAATCATGATTAAAGTCAGTTTGAAAGTTTATTAAATTTTGTGATCGTTTTGAGTACCAAGGAAGGATAGCATTCTTGAATTGTTGAGTAAAGGTAAGTCAAGATAGAAGCATCGAGACAGATACGGATACCGACTAATAAATGGACAGTTGTTCTGTAGTCTCCTAATAAGTAGTTTGTAGGTAAACGAAGTGCTTCCACCTGCCTATGCGGTATTTTTTGAGTCGTGGAAATAAATACAATGGCAGGGAAGTATCCATTTCAGTATCCAGTTTAAATAGTTGATTTCCTTTTGCTATCATAACATAGTTTACTTCGTTACAATGAACATCTGCTGATACACAATTGTGTGCATTAAGTTCCGTATATTTTTGTGGATTTATGCACCTTATGCCATAACTATTGCGTAACCCAGTGTAAGTTTTCCACAGTTCTTTATGTTATGTTGTTTACAGTTTTCTTTTTTATTTATCGTTGCCTTGCAAGATATTGCCTGTATCCTTTGGAAGACGACTTATTTTCTTTTGTTTATTTGGTTGGTGGGATTTTTAATGTGGTTTTAACTTTTGCTTTTCCGTTTTTCATTCTTTATGCTACCAATTAATTAAGTCTGTAATCAGGCAATAAGCATCATATCTGTTACATACACACACAACAGTCAAGATTACTATGCCACATTACCACAACCAACACCACATTAGCAAAATGCAACGAATGCATTGTGATAAGGATGGAAATGAAAGTTCGAAATGAAAAACTAAGAAGAGAAAGAAAAGGAAAAGTAACCGACTTTTTTGTCGGTTAATAACTGCTAACAATAGCTAAAAACAAAAACAGAATGGAATTTAATGCAGGCACCTACTTGTATTATCTTTAGTAGGGGCTTTAGGAAGAAGAAAGAACGTCAGCAATAGTAGAAGAAAAAATACTTGTTTTTGCAAAAATAATTTTTTTTGATGATAATTTCGTTAAACACTTGTGCTTTTGTTCTTGAGGGGAATTAATAGTTAAAGACAAATTAATCATACACATACAGGGTCCCATTTGTACAATATTCTCTACATACAAAAAAAGAAAATCGATTTTACGGTTTTACGGAGTTTAAGACTCTATGATCTGTGAACACACACAGTTATTGGTATAGGGTGGGTGATTTAAAACTTTAAATTGAAAATGCAATAAAACAAAAACTCTTTAAAATTTTGCCAAACTAATTTCTTTTTAGTGAAGTACAATTGTTCCGGTTAGAAATGCAATATGTTTTCATTCATAAGGCTGCCGTGTCTAGTTTAAAAATCCGCTAGAAATTAATCGTATACTTTCTATTTAATTTCATTTGAATTATATTACTCATACGCATCATATAACATGTACTAGAATAGTTACTCTAAAAAGTATGCAATGAAAAATTTTTTGATTTTGTTATGTATCAAACGAACGGAATTAAATATCAGTCATACGTCACATATGTACTTGTCATGAATGAATTTCAAATATTAATTGTCTCTGGTTTGTTGGGATAACATTTTTCTTTAAAGGCGCCCCACGCAAAATAGTCCCATGATGCCAAATCGTAGCTTCTTGGCTGCAAATTGACATCAGCATTTATACTTATAAAACGGCCAACAAGGTTAGGTTAGAGGACGTGTACTTGTCAGTTAAAACAAGTACAGTACCCGGAGGTCGAATTGACCCATTGTACAACGTCCTAGTTTCTCACACCACTTATGTTGTGTGTGTGTTAATTTTATACATGAGTGGCGGGACCTACAGTTTAAAGTCGACTCCGAACGATAGATTTTTGAGAAACTTTCATGCCAATTTCATTTATTCTCAGAGTTTTTGCTAGAAATCTGCTTAGAGGAAGCCGCCGAAAAATACTTTTTGTATTTCGTCTTTGATGTCTGGCCTGGGGCTCGAACACTGGCTTTGTGTCTAATAAGCCAAGACACTACCTACTAGACTACGGCGACTTCAAACGGCCATCAAACGTTTGACGCAATAAATGGCTTGCGGCATGAGATGTGTGGCAAGTTGCACCATTTTGTTGAAAGCAAATATCGTTCACATCAATACCATGAAGAAAGGGTACAAAAAAATGGCTTATCTTGGTGCGATAGGTGTCTTCTTTGATCGTAATGGTTGAGGCACCCTGCATTTTCAATATGGGCCAATGATGCCTCCGCTCTGCAAGCCGCAGCAAACAGTCACTCGTAATGGGTGCATTGGCTTCTGTAAAACAACGTGTGTGTTTGCTGAGCTCCAAGTACGTACACCCCAAGATGAAAATGAGCTTCATCCGAAATTATGATTTTTTGGTAAAATCGACTTCGTTGTGCAGTTTCTCGATATCCCAATAAATCCCACCGTAGCGTAAACCGATTCATTACCTTCAGTGGAGATAATATACTGAATTTTGCGACAAAATAGAATGACATAGTGACAGATTCGAAATAACCGCTATTTCAAATTTAAACCGATAGGTATCACATTCGATACAACGCTAGCATTTGTCGCTGTTACAGCAACAAAGAAGGAATTACATAAAACTAAAAAAACACAGTTTAAAATCGTGCAAAAACATTTAAATTTACAAAACAAAAGCCAGAATGTTCTATAAGGCATAATGTGGTATATAATTTGTTCAGATAATAAACATTTTTTAATAAATCTGAATCTGGATTACTTGTGTCTTCAAATACGTTAATCCTTACATAACACCATCTTTATTATCATAAATAATCATAGAAAATGTGGAATTTGAGAATTAACTGAATGAAACTTTTTATTATTTTCCTCACATTTAGTCAGCACTGAGTTTCACTAAAATTGAAAAGATTGCTTAAAAATTAAAATTTTTGGTAAATTTATTTCCAGAAAAATTGTCTTTTCAAATATTGCTGACGTTGTTCATTCTTATATTTACGTATTTACAGAATTGCTTGTGAAGTTACTTAGGAATTGTTAACTTTAATTTGGGAGGTATTTATAAAGTTCTTTAATTTAAAATGAAAAAAATTCTGTTATTTGTTGTATGTCTGCACAAGTTGGTTTTCTTTTTGAAGTTTGTAATGGTTTGTTTGTTCAAGACAACAACAGAAGACAGATAGCTTAGCTCAAATGATGGTGACGATGGCGAAAAACGTAACATAACAGAAAAAAAAAACTGCTGACAAAGACATATGAAAACATTAACAATTTAATTGCAGCATATGTCAGAATTGCTGACATTTTTAAAAACATTAAGCGTGTCTTAAAACAAATAAAAGAAAAACCTACACTTCAAATTTTGTTGTAATGTTTGGAAAAAATTTATGTCACCGTAGTCTAGTGTGTTGGCTTATTATACGTGAGGCCACGGTTCAAATTCGAGACCAGAAATCTCCAACAATACGAATTGAAAAATTATTTCTACGGCGACTCCTTTTCAGAAGATTTCTCATAAAAACTCTGAGAGTCAAAAAAAATTGCCATGAAAAGTTTCTCAATAAAACCGTTAGCCGACTTTAGACTGCATAGGTCCCTCCACTCATGTATAAACTTAACATACATGAGAAGATAGGTCATAATCCTAACTGAACGGTTGTAATGACCATTTAATCATTTTTTTCAAAAACAAACTCATCTTACAGTGATTTCACCCAACTCATCATATGGATTTCAATACTTTTGGTATGATATAAAATTCACAGTATGTGCCCAGTAAATGTCAATATTTAAGGTAACTAAAGTAAAAAGTAAATGTTGGTTTAGTTATGCTTTAACAAATCCTTTAATATTTTGCTTTACAAAGAATATATCTTCAGACAACAAGAAAAATGTAAGAGAGAGCTAAACATGCACTTTAAATGGAGATTTGTAATCCTTTTATTTACAGCTGAAAGCACTGCCGCTAATGCTATTGTCCTTTATAAATAAGCTTTCAGGCCCACATGAAATATGTTGCTCTTGTTGCTATGGCAAACACAATTATGTCGAAAGTATGTCGAACTACCGTTGCAACATACTGCTGCAATTGATTTTATAACGTTACTGCTGTTACTACTTACTCACATGCTCGTTGTAAAAAAAGAGGAGACATGGAAAAAAGTAAATTTTTTTAAGGCGAAACAAGTGTTGTTTCTACTTAACAACTTTAGCAATAATGTTGTGAAACACTTCTATGCAGATTTAGTTTTAAATAAACATCATTTATACCCGTAAATAATATACAAATATAAGCTATTTTACACAAAAGACTTTAAAAATCTTTATAAAAAAAGAAAATATGCTGGTTTAAATTTATTGTAAAATTCTTTTATTCAATTTTTATACGCCAAAATACAACATTTTTAACAAATCATTTTCTACTTTACTCTCATGGAGCCGTCATTGAAATGGAACGCAATGGAAAGAAGATGGAAAACAATGTCTACTCAAAAGTTATTGTTAGGGCCTTGATAAGCGTAATGTTAGTGAACCTGTTACGAAGTTCGTTACTGAACTTTTAACCAAAAAAATAAATAAATACTTTTACCATATAGCTGGTGTTCTATCACCCTTTTTTGGAATATCGTAGTAGAAGTTCTGTTAATAGAACTTTGGCGATCAGGTTTTAAAGTATATGGTTATCCAGATGATGTGGCCATTACGATATCAGGCAAATCCGCAGACTATTTTTTTGAGATGTAACCAGGTTTTAAAGCTTACAACTGAGTAGTGCTCATCGAGTGTTTACGTGTCAATCCTTGCAAAACAGAATTAATGCTTCCTACTTATGTATATATTTTTAACTAACTTACTCTATTTTTAACTTTTCTGAGTTACATTTATTGTGCTTAAAGCATTAGCTACATTATTGGAGAGCGTATTTTCAAAGTAGAAAAATATGCGAAGACTGTATAAAAACTCAATAAATTTTGGTCGACAATATTAATCTCCATTCAATTGTAGTAGGCATAGATGGAGTGACTGTAGCTGGTCAAAAATATTGTTGGTAATACCATTAATCTTCTTAATAAAAATAAATTTACTATAATAAGTTCAGTATCACTAAAGCAGTTGCTTCAGCACAAAGTAAACTTCGTGAAAATTTTGATATCAGCGCGTATATCGATATCCATATAATCCGATTAATAATAAAATTGCAGTCAATGCCACAACGTTTTTGCTGTTGAACTTTTACGATTTTTCAGTTGTATATTATTACATTTAATTGAAATGAAAGGCTAACTAAAATAAAAAAAAATAATGATACTTTAGTATTAAAAATTCTTCATATTCTTGTACTAATTAATTCTTCAGTAATTGTCCGACGCGTATGAATAATTTTCTGAATTAAATATTAAGTATACGCGCTGTAGTATAAAAAAGTACGTATTTTTATTTTGTTTTTTTATTTATTAATGTAAATGGTGTAAATATGTACATCAATTTTGGGAATTGTTTTGTTTATTCCTTTGTTTTTACATAAATACATACAGACAATATTTTTGATTGCAATTTTATTTGCCAAACAATTATTTTTTCATTTCATTTCATTCATTCATTTCGTTTTGTTAGAGATGTCTGACCATGACCTCACGTCTAATAAGCTAGCGCACTGTCTACTAGACTACGGCTACCCTGGGAATAGTACAATTAAAGAAATAAAGTTCACATAATTGATTTGCAGTACTTTTTTAACCAAAATAACGTGCAGTTCACTTGTTAAAATAACATGAATTAATATTTTTGTAATACAATTTATAAGAAATTTTTTTTCTTTTCTATTAAATAACGTTGACTAAGAAAAAAGTCATGGCGTATTTTAACTCACTATATAAGATAATAGAAACTAATTGTCCACATAAATAACACAGAATTTTTGTAGGAAATAGTATATATTTGTTTAAATACTACTGCATCATATCTATTACCACAATATCTCATAACATAAAATAAAATTCTACATCGTTTTCCTTTGGCTCTCTTATTTTCAATTCCTCTTTAGTACTTCTATTATATTCCCTGATGTCTTTGTGATTATTTTCTTACGCTTATTATGGCTTAACACGTGATTTATTCACAAAACGTGACTAATTTAGAAGTAAAAACTGTTGTAAAATAATTCTTATATTTTTTCATTTTATTGTAGTTGTAGCTGTTGAATTATGGCAGTTAAATTTATTAATTGTGGTTTTTGTATATTCTGAGGCAATAGCGAAATAACTCATTTCCAAATTAATTGATTTTAAACAGCTTTAGAACGCTTTCATATGGAAGGAGAGAAATAAACCCTCAAGAGTGACAAAAATAGTGTTGATTACATTACTGTGGCAAGTTGAAATGGGTCCATCAGGATTTCTTACTTTTTCATTTAAATTTTACATCTTTATCTGATTAAATACCATAGTCAGGTTTATTGCACTTGATATTGCAGCTAATTTAACCACCAAAGAATACCATAAATGACAGCACTTATGTCAAACAACTTGTCAACTGTGATGAGAATTGAGAGAACAACTCTAACACCGGTGGGGAACGAGTTGAACATGTAATGTTACAATTATACACACATAATTGGTCATTACAACACATCTGTCGACAATTCTTTGTTTCATTTCAGTACCATTAATTTGTTGTTGTTGTCTACTGCAGCAGGTCTTAGATGATAGGATTGCCAGCTAAAACTGAGGAAAAAAATGCCTTCTATGCAAATTCAATCGGTTTTTTCATTGCCTACAGTAGAGAAAAATTTTGATGAACAAAACGAAAGAGATATTCGGAGATGCCTTAATTGGTTATTACAACTTCTTAGTTAGGATTAGTACCTAGTTTCTCACACGGCGCCTACAGTTTAAAGTCGACTCTGAACAACTGATTTTTAAAAAATTTTTCATGACAATTCGAATTACTCTCAGGGTTTTTACTAGCACCCTGAAACAGTTACCTACATTGATTTCAGTATGATTATTCACCAGGATCCTGTCCTGTCCTGTCCTGTTATCGATGAATACGAAACGGTTTAAATCATGCCTTAAATGTTTATTAAATTTCTAAATTATACAAGGTATGCCTTAAGTGCCTAACATTTATTACTACAGGCAATTGCAAGACATTCTGACACTGAAAAGTTTTTTTTCATCAGTATTTAGTTTTTCGTTTCTGTTCTTCTCCTCATTCTGCTTTCCAAGGTGTTACGTTCATTCAACTTTGATTTTGTGGTGGTTGTGGTTGTGTATACAATTTCACACAATAAAAAAAAACACAACATGTGTAAAAATCTCTATTTGGCATGAGTATTTTTAAAAATCTAAACATTTTCGTCACAGTAGAACAAGTCAATGTCACGCCGTCTTCATATTCTAAAGGCTGTGAAATTTTCGAAAACTAAATGCTTTTGAATAAATGATGGATTATATAAATAAAATCTGCAGATTATATTTTATTTTATTTTGAATTTTGTTATCAGAGCTCAATTGATAATTGTTTTCCTCGACATTGCTTGCTGGTCACGGATATCTCGCTTTTTATCAAATCCATCAGTTTTCTTGCGAAGACTCTGAGAGTAAAAAAGTTGAAAAAACTTTCTCAAATCTGTCGTTCGGAGTCGAGGTAAAAATGTTAATCTCTTAGCTAAAGTGAACACATACGAAATGGGTGATGATTTCTTTTCTCTGTTGCATTACTTGCACATTTAACACGCATGCATACTGAAGGAAGCAAGGGTTTTTGGGAGCAGTGGCTACATGATACCGCGGTTCGACTTCACAAAGAGATTCATGATATCAATTCCGACGAAGTCTGGAAAAATGTTGCGACCCACCTCGTTAAGGATTCTGTGCAAATTACATGGATTAACGGAGCTGTTAGGAGTGAAATTTTTTTTGAAATCGGTCGGAATAGTCCAGTCTATAAGGCTGCCGGACCACTGTAGCGTCTTTCAGGCAGATTTGTTGGCAAAACAGGCTGCGGCAAACATTATTCAAGACGGAAACATCTTCAAGCTAAACATTACCATTTTTTCGGATAGCCAGGCGGCTTCAGGACAATAATAATTCCAATGCAATGTGTAAAGCTGACATACATATCAGCATAAGATATATTATCCATATCATATGGGTACCAGAGCACAGTAATATTCTGGGTAATTATTGAGCTGATGAACTAGCCAGGCGGGTTAAAACCATCGAACTCTCGGTTGAATTCTCGACTCTGGAAATCCCTATGAGAACCTGTAGGCTCGTAATTGATAATGCGATCGTAGATTCCATAATTGGCAGATGAACAGCTTCGGATGTGTGTAGAATGGCACGGGAAGTCTGACTAAGGCTAGATGAAGGGCGCATGATAAGTCTGCTTATACCCCAGAGGAACACGCTCAGTATGACTGTCGGGATACTTACGGGGCATTGCATTGTGGGTACGCAAGATACCCAAGATACACCTGCTGGATACAGCTTGTGCGGCACTTTGTCAAAGGAGAAGAAAGTACGTACTGTATTGTTACGAAAATGGAAATTGTGTTATTAAAATAATAAACTAAAGCCCCAAAAACCAAACAACGGACTTGTTTACATTATCGACGATAAACAAAAATATAGCAACAACATCTGTATAAAAAAGGCGATGAACATGTAAACAAGAAGCAACAACAACACTGCAAGGACAAAAATAAACAAAATACACAAACAACAATAACGTAAGCAACATGTTTACATTTATACAGAGTTTGCGAAAATCATTATCCTACAAGAGTACTGTTTACCACGCGATATAAAAGGCAAGACAAAGCAGGCAACGGGATGAGAAAGAATTCATTCACTCTTGTATAAAGACACGTTGCGTGTGAAGCGAATAATTGTGATTTGAAGATCTGCGTTATAAAGATCTATTGAACAATCGTTACTGTGTACGCGGAAGAGTGTAAAAGAGAATAACAATTAAAACAAATAGTTGTTGTTTGAACCAAGTCGTGAAAGATTGCACACAGAATTGTGCGAACAACAAAGAAGTGATTTAAAACTAAACACAAACTTATTTTTATGTGCAATCTACGAACTCATATTTTTAACGTTTTTAAAAGTGTAAAAACGTAACAATATGTATGATCTGGAGGAACTGTCACGGATTGACATTTTCAGTCGAAGTCGCTTCATTAGAAGTTCCGAGTGGTTCTAAGACTAGTCGATAGCAGAAAACTTTGGTAACACAATAGGCCCTATTTGGCCTAAGTGTACCCATACAACTCTCTTAGATGAACAGCCATCTCTGCCTATCTACCTTTCTTTGATACTGTTGATATCATAAGATAAGAGCGATTAGCGTTCGAAAATATCTGGCATATTATCAATCAGCAGTCCACGAAATATTGCAGTAGCCTATGCCTTTGATTATCCAATTTCAAACGGCCTTTCTGCACAATATTTATAGTACCATGGTGAGACTTACTGTTGTACTATTTGCAGAAAGTTTTCGCAAATCCTTCTTCAATCAATGTTTAACAAATTTTCTCTGAATTTTCAATTCATTCATCGAAAGCATAAATGAACTTCTATTCGACATATACTATGAGAACTATGGGGCTAAATTTGAATACATGAAGTTGAATAAAACATAAAATACTTTACAAACCAATAATGTCGAATAGATACCATAGCTAACAGTCGAATATAGTAAAGAAACAATCCAATATATTTGTTATTAAGAATGGTTTTTGAAGTCCTAAAACTACAGTTGTGAGAAACAATCCTGTTTAAAATTGTTTTCCATTTGAAAAATTGCAATTTAAAAATCTTTTAATGTTTCCTACCGCTCTTTGCCTTGATTATCATTGAATCTTTCTTTCCAATTTCATTTCTTATTTGGATTTTTATTCAAGTGTTGTTATATTAATTGTTGGTTTGTAAAGTAGTTTTCCTTTCGACTGCACAGTATAAGTGTTGTTTGTATGTTTTGCAGAATAAATAAAAAAATATAAAGAAAACCATTAAGCATCACGATGAGCCAAGAACAATAACAACAAACACCGGCTTACAGCATATAACACTGAGAAGCGAAAGGATAACAAAGAAAACAACGGAAACAAAAGAGCGCGTTAGTTCAACGTTTATGAATTGCTTCGATTTCGTTATTATTTGTTATTCTGTTTTTTATTTTTATATTTATTTTTGTTTTTATTTTTCTTTTTTCCATTTTGCTGCAGAGTGTCCTTTCGGTTCTTTTTTTGTACCTTAATAACAATGCCTTGTTAAGATATCGTAAAACAACCATTATAAGTTCTGTTATTGGCAGTCTTTAAGGAATGAATAAAATGAAATAAGAATTGTTGAATTTTCCTACAACTGTTACAGTTTTTCAACCACTACTGTTTGCCTAATCTTTCTCTTTCAAAAGCAATTACGAAAAGCATACGAATCAATGCAAATGTCTATCATTTGCTACATCAAGTAAATTTATTTCAGACTGTCTAGAGATTTCATGGCTGATTTCTAATTTTTATTGTTCAATTGGCATTGCAAATTTGACCCAGACATACATAGTTCAGCAAATTAGACTTCTTATGCTCGTATAATAAAATAACTACAGCAGGTCAACTGTGGTTGCAAAGAATTTACTCATCTTATGAAAAGATTCCTAGGAAGTTAATTTAATTAGAATTTTGTTTATGAATGTTGCGCTCAATAATGAATACACAGGGATGGACCAATAGTTACCTAACATTCCCCGCCATTTAAAAGAAAGAGCAACATTGCTTCTGTTAAAATTTAAACAAACTACGTCATTTGGTTTGAATTTGTGTATTAGCTTACTAGACGTGAGGCCCCGGTTTAAACCCCAAGTCAGACATCTCGAACAAAACGAAACATGAAAGAGTTTTTCTTCTACGACTTCCTCTCAGCAGATTTCTGGTAAAAACTCTGAATGTAAATAAATAAATTGTCATGACCTCATCTCAAAAAATTTTTCGTTCAGAGGCGACGTTAAACTGAAAGTCTAGCCACTCAAGTATAAAATTAACACACACGGAAATTGGTGGTATTGCTGACAGAAGGGTTATAATGACTAATTATGTATGAATGTATGAATGTATGAATGTATGGATGTATGTGTGTATGGTTAAAGTAAAGAGAAAAAGGAAATACTAAATAATATCGAGTTTGATTAGTACGGTCTTTACACAATAAAAGCGATCACATAATTATCCTACTTGAAGTACATATAGGGGCTCTAGTCCAGTAGAATTATTTAAGTTTCAAGAAGTCGCCGTAGTCTAGTAGGTAGTGTGCTGACTTATTAGACTTAAGGCCATGTTTCAAACCCCGGGTCAGACATCAGAACTAAATAGGAAAAAATAGATCTTCGGCGACTTCCTCTCAGCAGATTTATTGTAAAACACAGAGTAAATAAAATTGCCATGGAAAAGTTTTTCAAAAAATCTGTCGTTTGGAATCGACTTTAAACTGTAGGTTTCGCCACTCATGTATAAAATTAACGCACACAACATAAGTGGTGTGATATGCTAGGTCGTAATTCTGGCTGAAGGATTATAATGTCCAATTATGTATGTACATATGTAAGTTTCAAGACATCAAATTTTTAATATTGTCTTTTGGAGTTCACAAAAAAGAAGGCGAATCTGTAAAAAATTGTTCACCGTTGTGCAATGCAATTGTTTTACTGGAATAGTATTTTTTCCTTGAATCAATAAAATTTTGGTTGGAATACTTCGAACGCCACAAGATGGGCTATTAAAACGAATATCGCTGCGGTTGTTGAAGTTTTTGCAAAATAGTATCGGATCATGATCCGTTAAACCTGTACAAGGAGTCGGATGATTTCAATATGGTAAACTATGGTTTGAAAGCTGAGCAAGCCAAATTGGGTTGACATTTTTGTTCAGTACAGATCATCATGAATCGTTTAACAGTAGAAAAGCGCTGTAGGGTTGTAAACATTTAATTTTAAAAAACTTTTGTTTGCAAATTCGTCCACACTTAATCATTTAAAAATAAGAAGTCGAAAAGCTTCTGTAAAGTTTTAGCCACTGTTTTCGTTACTGTATCTATGCCAAATGTGCAATACGTGCTAATATTTTGGACTGAATTTATCTACGTAAATAGAATTCGATTTTAATAACCACTTTTTTCATCTTTAATGCCTTTAACGGTAAAGTTTCTTATGAAACATTGTTTGAACTTAAGGGTCACTATGGCATTGGCGCCATTGTCTGAATTTTTCGTAATTAAATTTATACGTTGTTGGTGCCATGTACTCTGCACCATGACATTATCAGACGGTGCCAGGAAAAATTTATGTGGGTTTTGCAAAAAGCCGTGGTAGCAGGTTAAATTTTTAATAACAATTTTTTTCTTTCTTCATTACTTTTCTACCCAAAAATTACAACACTGCACAACACATTTATGAAAATATAAATATAAAAATTTGTATGCAGTAGGTCTGAAATGAACTGCAGTTATATTGCAAAGTGTATGGCGTTAATTGGTCTGGGCACTATAGGTATGGCAGTACGAGTCGTTACATGTATTGATTCAATTGCCAAATAAATTCATTGCACACACTCTAGTTAAGCGGTAGATGCTTTAAAGTGTATCACTTTAAGTTTTGGTAAATCGTCGACTGTGGCATATTCGCGTATTGAGAAAATATTTACAAAATTTTATGGCAATTTTCTGTCTTCTCCTCACAATTGCTTGTAGGGTAGTTTGCGTTAGGAATTTTCAATCTACTTACTTACTTATTTAATTGGTCATTATAACCCTTTAGTCCGGCTTGCGACCTAGCTGTACAAACTATGTACCTGTGTTGTATGTATCAATTTTATACCTGAGTGGTGAGCAGGACCATTAGTTTAAAGTCGGCCCGGAATGAAAGGTTTATAAGAAACTTTTCACGGCATTTTTATTTACTTTTAGAGTTTTTGTCAGAAATCTGTTGAGAGGCAGCCGCCGAAGAAGTATTTTCTCCTCATATTTTGTTTTAGAGTTTGACTCTTTTTTTGACTAATAAGCCAACACACTACCTACTAGACTACGGCGTATAGTTCAATTCAGTTCAAGCGCTAAATTTTATTACAAAAGCAAAAAAAAAGGATATCATGTTTTATTCAATACCCAATACTACGAATAATGCAGAAAAAAAGGAAACCAATTTATAAAGAAAAACTTTAAGTAACGCATAAAGTAATAAAAAAAAAGTGAAAATTTACGCGATGCATCACAATGTAACACAGCAAGAAAATAAAACATCAACACTAAAATGCAACGAAACACTCTGCAAAAAAAAAATGAAATTTTTCATTAATCGCTTTATATGAAAAATAAAATTTTTCATTAATCGCTTTATAAGCAGCACTGTATAGAAGCTGCAAATGGTGAAAAAGAGTATGGGGAGTAATAAAATTATTATTAGTTATTTTCACGTTCTTTTATTTTCGCAGTTAATCCAAAAGTTTGAAGAAATTTTTATTGTTTCTGAAACTTGGTTAAGTGGGACCTATAACTTTGTCCTCATTTGTGACAAAGTCATTTTCCTTAATGAAATGAAACAAAGAAAAATAAATATTTTAGCAATCAAGACAGAGTTTAATAAAAATTGAATATTGCATAATTAAGTTGAAAATAAAATTTAAAACAAAAGAGAAGACACCTTTGCTCATGATTTTGTTGGCCTTTGCAATGCTCTTTAGTCAGGATTACAGCCTAGCCTTTTACACCAACTAACATGTGACTGTTTTACTTTAAACTTACTAGCAAATCTTATGCCCGAACACTGCGGAGAGAGGATCGTGTAAAGAAGTATTTTCTTTTAATTATTCTTTTAAGATGATATTTTTTCTTTTAAATTCGGATTCCTACAATTTAATTATAATTTTTCTTTCTATTCAAGCGTTCTTCTGAGAGTGTTCTTGGCGGGTCTTTTGACAGGACACTGTTAATTCAGGATACACTTATTTAGAATGGCAGTTGTGTCGAGGTGGATATGTATGTATATTCTTGACGATAAGAATGAATCATCGGAACACAATTCTCGGAACCTCTGAGGCTTTAATGCATTCCATAAGGAAACACCTAAGAGAATATCAATTGCTAGGCAGGGATTATCATTGTTGACAACACCAGTATACTGACGTTTGTCAGGGCAATAGGTTTAGAGGAGATATTATAGGGATACAATGTATGCTTGAGGGGAGCAGTTCTAAGGCACCTCTTCGTGATAATAATAATAGCGTATTTTTGTCGATTACTTAGTGTAGGGAGAGTAATAGTACAATTTAAAAAATTATATGTGTATTGTAGATCAGTACTGATATCTGCAAAAACCTGAAATATCAATGACTTAAGATTGGCTGTAATATAATTAAATACTGCTACCTACTCTAAAATCTCTTATCTCTCACTCTTAATGGACTCGCAGAAACGCGAATTATTTTTGGAAAGGGTGTTTTCGATTTTGTTGACGAGTCCTATTGGTTTTTGGTAAACAGAAGCAAAACAAAGAATTGATGAGTTTTACGTAGATAACATGACATCCTTGAAAATTCAAACTCACGTTTTACAATCAATGTAACTAAAAAGAGTTCAAGTTTTTGGAAAGTTCACGTTTCTGGATATTAATGTTGTCGTAAGTTCACTGTAAATTAAAATAACTTCCGGCATACTGGAGACTTATGAAGTCACCGTGGTCTAGTAGGTAGCGTTTTGGCTTTTTGGCTAACGTGAGGCCTCGATTTAAACCCCAGGTCAGGCATCACCAACTGAACGAAATATGAAAAAATAGTTCTTCGGCGACTTACTCTCAGCAGATTTCTGGCAAAAACTCTGAAAGTAAAATAAAATTGCCATGATAAGTTTCTCACAAAACTGTGTTTTGGAGTCGACTTTAAACTGTAGGTGTTACGCATACAAAATAATTGGTGTGAGTAACTAGGTCGTAGTCCTGACTAAAGAGTTGGACACTGACCAACTGTAGTATTTATGGACTATAAAACATCGTATCGTTTTAGTTTTTTGTTTTATTTTATTATTTCTATAGAAACTATCAAATACGAAAACAAAACAAAAACTTAAGAAACTACTGAATAAAATGCTAACAAAAAGAACATTAAACGAAACTATTTAACCTGATGTCAAAATGCTTAATGTTTTCAAGTTCCTTATTCTCTTTTTAATAAATTGATGCCAAAGAAAAATATTTACTGAAATGAAAAACCATTCCTTTCTTCTCTAGTTCTCTCATTTCATATTTTCCAGACAAAAATTTTACGAATTATTTTATTCATCTGCTAATATGAATGGTTTTGCTTCTGGGTGCCTAGCCCTCTGGGTTGCTGTGGAAGTATTAAAAGAGAATCTAGTCAAAATTTTATGAGTTTCTTAAGTAAATTATACCGAATCGAAACTGTCTCTTTAGAAATTTTTTATGCCACAATTTCTTTTATTATTTTTATCTTTTTATTCGCCTCGTTGCTGATATAATACGAATGTTTTACAAATTAAATGGAAAATAGTTCTTAAGAAAGTTCTTTGAGGATGAATAAATAACCCAGCAAAGATTTACTGCTTCTGTTAAAATGTTTCACTGAAGCAAGTGTTCATTTAAATATCAGTCATTGGTAAAAAAAGTTTACATGAACCTTCTGCAGGACTTTAGATTTGAGTCTTAGATAAACGCCTACTATATGGTTTGCTTGTCAATAAGCAGCATCATACAAAATTTCCCAATTGCAGAATTTTATGACGATAATATTTTGCTGGAAGAAATTAGAAACTAAAAGTAAGACAAGTATTTTCTCTACTATTTATTAGCTGAGGTTTTTGCCAATCGAAAAAGTTTAGAAATAGTTTTACTCTGTGTTCTAAGAAGCACAATTTTTCTACGACTGTTTTTTGGTTTAGAAAAGAACTTTTCCTTCTTTAAAATCAATGAATTGAAAATAAATAAATTAAGAAATTATTAATGATTTATTAAGTTTTTCTGATTTGAATCGTTAATAAACTTTTTTTACATTAAATAATAAACATCTTTAAAGTATTCAATTTCAACTGAAGATTTTCATTTTAATAGTTGGCGGGATAGCGTGGTTACCGTGAAGTTATTAATATTACTTGAAGTTAATTTCCCCTTATCCAAATTACAACAAATCTGTAGAATATATCGGGTTCATGTGCTCAAAATTTCGCGAATTAAAATGATGCTAAAAAACTGTCACGTAGTAGATAAGTTTAGTAATGTAGCCAACGCGTCACAATTAATTGATAGCTAGACACGCAATCTATCTGGGCCATTTAAAAGTTAAATTTAAAAATGCAATTGAACTAAAACGAATTGACATTTACTCAAATTTTGTTTTTCTTTTGTGAATAACAATTGTTCCGGTTAGAAATGGAATATTATTCCATTCAAATGTCTGAGGCGACTGGCCTCACAGCACCTCATTCGATCGTATCAATTTTCGTGCATATTTTCGAGTGAATGAGGTCGCAATGGCATCACGAATGTTGGCCTTCAAATACTCAATTGTCTCTAGTTTGGCAGCATAGCACTTTCTTTAACGGCGCCCCACAGAAAATAGTCCAAAAGTGTCAAATCTCAGCTTTTTAGCGGCCAATTGACGTCACCGTTTCGGCTAATTACGTGCCCATCAAACATTTGACACAATAAATCGATGTGTGCTAAATTCAAACATCCCCTAGAAATTAGGGGTAAATATAAGGTATTTAATTGAATTTTAAATATATTACTCATACGCATCATATTACATGCACTAGAATAGTTACTCTGAAAAGTATGCAATAATTTTTTTTTATTTTGTCATGTATGAAACTAATTGAATTAAACATATGTACGTCACATATGGACTTGTCACTTAAAACTTTACGTATTAAAATTTTTGAGAATGAAAGTTTTAAACATGCAATAAAACAGAAACCGTTTGAAATGACCCAATTTTTTTGCTGTATAGTACAATTGTTCCAATTAGAAATGGAATATTATTTCATTCATATGGCTGCCGTGGCTCTCGTGACTGGCCCCACAGTACCTCATTCTATGGACCAATTTTCGTTTGGCTAATTAAACGGCCATGAAGCGTTTGGCGCAATAAATCCATTGTGGCATGAAATGTGTGGAAGTTGCACCATCCTGTTGAAACCAAATATCGTTCACATTAAGACCACGAATAGCCGCTACAAAATAATCGGTTATCATTGTGCGATAGGTGTCTCCGTTGACCGCAATGGTTGCGTGGTACATATTTTCAAAGAAATATGGGCAAATATATACTGGATTTTGTGATAGAATAGGATGACATAAGAATTGTCAGATTCGAAATAACCGATGGTTCCAATTTAAACCGATATATGGTCCACACGATACAATACAATGCAGCTATAAAAAACCTTAATAAAATAAATGGAAAGTAAGCATACAATTCAAAAAGTTCTCGCACTCTAAAACTAAAAAAGAATCAACAGACAAATCGATTTGAATGATATACTGCCAATAAAACATGAAAAAATTAACTGCCAATGGGTGATAACATTTTTTCAACTGCTCTTCCCATGTATATCTACGAATATTATTCAGGATTAAACTGCTATAGCAGAAACACAATTGAGCTGCTACTGGACATGACCGTGTCAAGATTGTCAACTGGATGCTGTTGAATAAATGAAAACAAGAAAAAGATGGAATATTGAACAGAGGGTGGCGGGATATACGAAAGTAATGTACCAGTTACATATATGTTAAAAGGCTTTCATGGTTTGTTGGTATAAATTGAAATTTGAATTCACAATACATTGCAATACTTAATCTGGCTGAAAACTTTCTTGGAAAAGAAATTCATTTTAAAACTACTGGCGTAAATAATCACAAGAAAATATTCAATATTTAGAGGGAAGTGGCGGTGTCCATAATAATGCATAAGGTATGTATGCGACTCAATATTGTCAATTGGAGAACTGAGACACTCAGAGCAAAATGGTTATATTAACGAGTTAACATTAACGATTCTCTGTATTCATGCACTTAGTAGGGATGAAAATATTGTTGTTTACTTACTTACTTAATTGGACATTACAACCGTTTAGTCAGGATTACAACCTAGCTTCTCGAACCTTTCATATTAAGTGTGTTGATTTTATCCATGAGTGATAGAGCCTATCGTTTAATGTCGACTCCGAACGATTTGTTTGAAAGACTTTTTATGGCAATTTTGACTTTCAAAAGCTTTTGAGGAAAAAAATATTTTTTATCTTACATATCGTTTCGGTCAATATGTCTGAGCCAGGATATCTCGTCTTATAAGCCAACACTGAACCTACTACACTACGATGGATTGCTGAAGCTAAAGCTGTGAATTTAGTTCTCATTTCTTCAAAAAAAATTATTTTTCGGACGACCACAGTCAATATAGAATAGCTCACAAATATTTAGATGAACCAAGCTCAGAATATTCATCGCATGTGCAAAATAGACCCTGTGCTACGGAAGTGAAACCTGGTTAACACCATTACTCAAAGACGACAGGTATTCATCAACAAATGTCGCAGGATCATAGGAAACATTGATCTCTTGAACCTTACCAACAAGGAATCTATAATAACGGAAATAAAACGTAAGAAATGGAGATGGATCGGCCAGTTTCTCTGAAATAATACAGAGGATATAACAATAACATCGGTTATGTGGAATCCACAAGGTTCTAGAAGCCGTGGCCGGCCAAGGAACACCTGGAAACGTTCGATACTTTAAGATCTAGCACATGGTAAAATTTCATGTAAAGACGCACAATTAACAACCGAATAAGATGGAAATGCTTTTGCAAGCCATATTCTTCCAAGAGTGGTAATGGGAAAGAAAATTCTACAAAAAAAATTGTCTTATCAAAATAGCTGTTCTGTTTGAACCTCTATTTTTATTTAAAAATAATATTCAGTGAAGAGACCCATTTAAGAATGAGTAGGTACGTGAAGAAACAAAATTGACGGACAACAGCAATCAACATGATATCCAAGAGCTAGCAACACATTCCGGAAAATTCAATGTTTGGTGTTGATTCTGGGATGCAATCATCACCGACCCTTAAGTAACAGGACGTACATCTTAATATCATCTCTGAGCGACAGATTTCAGAGCCTTTACCAGAAGATTGCTGATGCTAGTCCTAAAGCAAATGTTGTAAAGATTGATGTTAACATTTTCTCGAAAATAAATAAAATAATTTTCAGACTTAAATTTCCTGGAATTGTCTCGAAATTTGTTTAGTTTTAAAAGAATAGTTTGCCATACACACAGAATAGTTTCGAACTAAATACTTGACTTTGTAGCTTATGATATTAAAGTGTTGCCTGATATCTAAATAACCAGAAATAATTGAGAAAAATGCTTTTGATCGTCACCCTATTTGAAAACGCTGAGATTCATAAAAACAGCAGTTAAACCTTAAATTCAAAGTAAATTTTAAACGAAACTCATTGGAATGAAAATGAAACAAAAAGTACACAATTTTCGTTTGATGATAACGATAACAAGGGTAAAAACGGTTACATAAAAACTTTGCTCCAACAAAAGGGTAATTTTTTATGCTCCATTGACTTAGGCCACAGCTTATTTAAAGGGGTTATCTGTTACGAATATTTGCACAGGCTGCGTTGACATCTTTTGAGGTTAATTGCCATAACCAGGCGTAAAATTTTGAATCGGCAATATTGCCGTATTTGCTGAAGATTTTTCTTTACAAGGGTTGAGAAGGACAGACAATTTTATACTTTCATGAGACAAACACAAAACACAAAGAAAGGAAGAAAATAAAGTAACAGCAGGAATACTACCTGCTGTATTTAAAATTTTCTATACAAAAATATTGATAAAAATTAGTGTAACAAAGCAGGTTTCTTTTATTTTTATTAAGCGTAACATGGTTTATCAACTGCTTTCAACTACATTTAGTATAAGAAATTGCTCAGAATGGTTTCTACTCGCGGCTTAATAGTCTTGAAACTTATTATATATTCAATTGGGTAAAAGTATTTGAAGCTAACATTCTTATAATTTAATTTTAAGTTAGGTGCTGCGAGCATTAGCCTCATGTTCGGTGAAATCTCGCTTAGTTGCACAGTGCTTTGACCATCTTTACCAACTCGATATGGCGTATAAAGTTGTGCTATTCTCGGTTCCCGCATCATTTTAGGATCGAAATTGCAACGAAATTATTAATGAACTGGCAAAGGTCTCGCTTGATTGGGCAAGCGTTAAAATTTTTTTGACAATCTGATCTTCATTTTTTCAAAAGGCAATGTTTCAGCCGATCCCTAAAATACAAATTGCATCACAGCGAATAGCGTAATTATGGACCATTAGTTAGCATTAAAGCCGAAGAAATAGATCATGATCTACGAATAGGTTACTTCCGTGGTGACATAGGCTCTAAACGCTCTGCATTCAAAAATTTCTTCCGTGTACAGGACAATACCCGTCGAGGAGATCGCTGCAATATCCGAAAAATGCCGATTGATATCAACGCTCAACACGACTAAACTTCGCAGAGTTTAAGCCTTGCAAAATGCAACACCGTGTCAGGAACTGAAAAAGGAGGAGCGTTCACGGTCTGGTAGAAAATGTCATCAAAGGAAGAAGACACATCAGAGCGATGGATAGACATATGCTTCGAAACTTTGTAACAAAATGTGGTTCACAAGACCGGACTGGCGAAATGGATTACTAGCAAATAGCTGTATGGCTTAAAACGGACCGAATAAGTTCAAAACACCGGAATACGTAAAGTTCGAGTAAGACAGATTCACCAAAAAACGTCGTTGAAAATTTAATAGCAGTGATGTGTCCATGGAACCCCCATCAAATGTTCGACGAAGACCTATCCGTGGAATGCTGGCCAACTGGTTGCTGAAGACCACTCATTGAAAACTTAACTGCAATGATACGCCCATGAAATGCTGGTCAACTGTTCTCTAGACCCATAAAAAACACAGACCTTTCCGGCAACAGGATCTGCAACGCTATTAACAGCTGCTTGAGCAGATATTTCAGGCAGTGGCCATGAAGAATGTAACGTTTGAGCATAGCTCTCTGCACGACCACTTGACGCTATACGCAATTGAGGATTCTGAAGAACTCACACATTATTTTTTTACAGTAGGGTAATGTAAGTCAGTGGAAGTAACACACACGTTAGAAAATTCTGTTGAAATGTATTTTAATGTTGTTATACTTGTAGTGGTGAAGAAACTTGCTCAATGACCTGCCACTAAGTGGTTCTAACAGTTTCTACCACGACATTATTTTTTTATGGCTGTTAAATTGTCTTTCAAGCCGCCGTTCGAGCCCTAAACTGTTATGAGCTTAAATCGAAAATAGTAAGAGAGTGTCTGGAAATACTGGCAGGGAATATTTGGTTAACCTTTGGGTCTCAATTTATGTGGGAATACTGGGCAAAGAACATGCAGACAAGTTTTCGAACTGGGTTCAGACAGATATGACCAATGAAAGGGTAGCTGAAGAGGGGCAAAGACACTTGGCAATCAAAATTTTGTAGGAAATGAGGAGTACTAGGTCATGCAACAGACTACCAGGGAAAAAACCGAGGTTGATAACTGGCCTTTTGATAAGGCACTGTAGATGCAAAGTATCCTTAGTGAGAATTTGGCTTTGTTACGAGCCCAACATATATGAATCATTGGAACATATTCTTGGAACCTGTAAGGCATTATTGAGTTCCAGAAGGAAACACCAGGCAGTACCTAGCAACTCTCCAAGATTATCTTGTTTTGGGACGAAGTCCTTCAATTTTCTTTTAAATTCGAAACTGCAAATGTTCGTCCACTAGTGCAATGTCAAACTACGAGGTGATTAAAAGAACCCATTACGCAACTCAGTATTAATGTCATGCAGTTAAATTGGCAATGTCGGTGCTTATGTATGTATTTGCTATTTCTTTTGCCGCTAAAGAGAAAACCATATTCAAAGTACGTGAACGAGTTCAAAAGTTCACTGAACCCATTATTTATTCGTTGGTCTAAGTTGACATTTTTCTTACGTTTTTGTACTCAGTTGACGGAACTGGGCTCTTACAACAGCAACAGCAGTTTTAAGAAAAGCAACAAAAACTGAGAACTCATAGAAAATATTAAAAGCGTTAAAGAAAATTAATCAAAAAGAAAATAGAAAGATGTTAAAGAAGATTTACATTAAATGGAGCCCAACTAAAGCAAGCTGAAATTATGGCAAGGACATATTGCCTTCAGAGAATGACAATACTTTCCCACGCACATACACATAGAAATGGGGCAATAAACATAAATTAGAGAACACACATATACATATACATATTGTTTGTAAAATTTCTAAACCAAAAGAGTGGAAAATAATTCGAAATTCCTCTTGTTGCCTAAGTTCACAACGTCACATATAACTTTAGGGCTGTTAAGACCGAGTACAAGGAGCGGGGCAGAAACACAGTTCAAAGTTTTTAAGAAATTTGGAATTTTAGGCCATAATGTTTTCAAAAGTAACACAACAACAATTAATGTTGCAGAAATTATTTCTTACAACGTTTCTAATTTCTGATGACATCTTTTGTTCAACACGCCCAAGAGTTTCAAATTATTATTCAGATGAAATGCTTTCAACTGATTTTTCGGAATGAAAATATGCAGTCATGGCCGTGAAGGTAGATTAAAAGAAAATGTTTTCAAATTAAAATCTTCAAGTAGAAATAAAAATGTGTGCAATACACATCAGACTCAAAGTCATAAAAGTATTTACGTTTGTATGCGTATTTAAATACATTTTTCGTTACATTTTTTTTCTTTTTTAGTGACATTTGATAGCACAATAATTGCACTTAGTAAAACCTGACGTTATTTCAATATTTTCATTATTTAGAACAATTTTTCTGAAGCTACCTTTATCAAAGCTACGTTTTGTCAAGTACCACTGCATAGAGTCAGTTGAAAACTGACCACAATTTTGATTGAAAATCAATGTGGCCCATTTCTTGAAGAAAGGCTACGTGAACCAAAGAAATTGTCGAATACTTATCCAAATGAGATCCAGGAGTGTCCAATGCACTCCAAAAATATCAGGGTTTGGTGTTAATTTTGGGATGACTGGACCGATGACATCGTCCATATTTATTTGAAATTGCTGCTCAACAGGCATGTAGGCCAAAGTGCAAACATACATACGTAATTGGTCATAACAAACCTTCAGTCAGGTTTACGAAAGCTTCTGAAACCACTTGTGTCGTGTGTTTTATATTTTTAATACATAAGCGGCGGAACCTGCAGTTTAAAGTCCACTACGAATTTTTTGAGAAACTTTTTATGGTAATTTTATTTGCTCTCAGAGTTGGAGATGTGTGACCTGTGGTTTGAGCAGTGGCCTGACCTCTAATAAGCCAACACACTACATACTAGACTACAGCGAGTTCACCTAACGACACAAAATTCTTCAAATTGTGATCTGTGAAGAGTGGAGCTCATGTGAGCGACGCGAAATGGACTGCCTCGCATTCTCCTGCACACTCTCACGGACAATGGTGATGTCTTCGGCATATCTTGCATTTCGGCAAACAAACTGAATAAATAACAACTAATTTGACTGATGAATTAACGGCCGTGCGAAGTCTCTATTGAAAGATCCATTACAGCTTTGATGTTGTGAGGGATTTTTCTTATATTGGTACCAACAACATTAAATACAAGAATAAATCAGGCGCTCAAAATGAAATATTCTTTATTAGATCATAAGCTTATCAGAAACGGTGTCAGCCTGAATATATTTAATTAAATTCAGTGTAAAACATAAATTTTTCACTCTCATAACTTTCGGTTTTATTGCAATACAGTTGAGCTGATAATTTAATAAAAATTTAACGCCACTTAATGAACAAATTGATTTTGTGTGCGATGTCTTTATTGTTTAATGATTATAGTGGTGATACGCACAAATTA
The DNA here is from genome assembly GCA_932273835.1 of Sarcophaga variegata. NCBI lineage: Eukaryota > Metazoa > Arthropoda > Insecta > Diptera > Sarcophagidae > Sarcophaga > Sarcophaga variegata. The sequence continues at coordinate 116,712,426 of OW026358.1, read as the reverse complement.
TTAATTGAATAAAATTATTACAATTTTGGTTTTAATGGCCATTATGTAAAATAAAATTTGAATAATATTTTTAAAACCTTATTAAACGGTTCTGTTAATATATTGAGTTTGATCACAGTAATATAGTAAATTTCAAATGCAATTATGCCTTCTTGCTGCTGTTATTTTCCTAATCCAGAAAATTGTTAAACTATGGTCAGCAAATATTTCTTTGCTTAATAATTATTAGCCGAGTAACTCAATATAGTTCAACTGTTAGAATAGAGCTTATAACCCACAATTGATAGACCAACTGATTCCTCATTACCTTCAAATTAGCTTGCATCATATTGTTACGAAAATGAAAAACAAGATACTGGTGTTTTGCTTTTATAAACAAAAGTTACAAAAACAAATACAATGAATTTGTTTACAAATTATCGCACTGCGACAAAGCGTACTCCGACAGATTTTTGAGAAACTTTTTTATGAAAATTTTATTTACTCTCAGAGCCGTCGAAGATATATTTTTCTTATTTCGTTTCAATGGAGGGGTGTGACTTGGGGTTTAAACTGTAGCCTTACAGTATCTACTGGACTATAACGACTTCATGCAATATTGGATAATCTACTGACTAAAAGCTATATTGAAGAGATAAGTTCCAAAATAAAAAAAGCAAACAAAACATACGTTTCAGCTTCTGGCCTCATTATGTGTTTGTCTGTATCCCGCATTCCTTATACTATTTTGAGATTCATTAGAAATATAAAAAAATAAAACTTCTGTAATGTCTCGTCATAAACTTTTACTCAAATAGTATCGAAACAAATAAAAAAAAAATTGCAATAACAACTGCAACTATGTTGTAGTTTTTGTATTTGTGAGAAGAGTAGAAAAAAATGAAAATAATTACAACAGGAAGGCAGCAAACTTTAAATTGGTTGACGTTAGGTATACTTGTAGAATAAACTTTTTTATATTTTGTTTTGTTTTGGATTTATTTTTTGTTTTTTAATAAAACTTGCAATTGCTATTATCAATAACACTCTTTATTGAAATATTTTTGATCACAAACAATTCATGATTTCCGACTACTCATAAAAGAATAAAAATTTTTTTTTCCGTTTCGTTTTACTCTTATAGAAAATTTTAAACTTTCCTTAGTTCATCCAAGACTATATTATATTTTACCCATGATGATCACCATAATTGAAAGTGGCATACAGTAAGAGTATTATGAGTATACAAGTGGTACACGCTCTTCACAGCAGATCTTCACGCCTGCGGTTAATAAAAAAACACATGAACAATTCTAAGGAGATCAAATCGCAAGATCTCGGTGTCGCTTTACATCGTCTTCAAGTGATATAACCATGTCCTCAAACCGCTCCTGCAGAATATACAATGCGAGAAGAGCTGCGGAACACGTAGCGCTGTCTAAGGAGGTCAAACCTCAGCATCTCGGTGTCACTTTGCATTGCCTTCACGTGAGATAATGTCCTCAAATCGGTCCTACAGAATATCCAATGCGAGAAGAGGTGTGTAACACGTAGTGCCGTCCTTGATATCCGGATTATTCAATTCTGGCCGAAAGGAGTTTGTAATCAAAAACTTATAATGACTGATGGGGTAACAATTTTAGAGGTTTCATATGTCTAAATTAAGAGTATAATTGTAAGGTAACGGTTTTAGCCTGAAAGAAATATGTCACGTGTAAAGAATAACAATAGCAACATCAAAAGCGTAAAAAATCGTTATTGTTTAGGTTCTTCTTTTTTTTCATTAAATACCCAGACAACTCTACATGCTTCAGCGCTGGAATGTACCCTTTTTTTTAGAATTTGTTTTGTGTTTTTTGGTTTTGCTACATTGAAAACAAATGAATGCGTTGTCTGCCCGACTTGAATTGTTACATACGTATGATATTGTTTGGTTTTGTTTTAACTTTTGTTGCAACGCTTGCTACGCTTGCTTCAACTGCTTTTGTTATTAATTCATTCCATTAAATTTTATTTTATTCCGTTCTATTATATTCTCATGGTGACATTCATAAGACTCGTTTAGTTTCGTGTTATACTTTACCACTCTTAACTATTAGACGAGTTGTCATTTTATAGGAAACTTTTATTCGTATTTCATGCATTTTCATACAAACACTACCTCAAAAGTTTTTGGGTAATCCTGTATGGAGTATTGTTAAATGGAAGAAGGAAAACACTATTCCCATGATTTATTCAATGTTCGTAGAAAATTATACGGCATTTATTTATTGATTCATATCCATTGTAACTCCTCAAAAGTAATTTCCCAATTTTGAAAAGCTTTTTTTGGTATGTAATTGAACCAAGGGAGCTAAGTCTAGTCAATATGAATGCTTAGCCTACATAATTATAATGCTCGAAATTGTGAGGTCTTAGCATAAATATCCCAATAACTTATAATGATAATTAAGCTAATGGACACGTGGCAATTCATAATTCAATTACAACAATTCAAAGACGTTCAATATTTGTTGTATTAAGGCAGCATAACAACACCAAATACGGGGTCAAGAAAGGGATAAACAACGCAAGGCAAATATGTACACCCTTCTATATCCAAGCGCAAGCGTTGAGCATTAGTGCTGTGGGGCATGGAACCCAAAGCTATGACATATTAATCCCGTTTAAGTATGTGCTAAATGCTGCCTTCGTTATATACTCAACATTTATTGGCCAAAAACCTGCTCAAATGATGGTCACTGGGCCAAACATGGCTACGCCACTGTTGTGTGCAAAATTAGAAAATGTAAAATGTTGGTGGATTGAGAATGACTTGAGTAGGCCTCTACTAGAAACGTAATACACTAAGTGCCCAAGGCAGCCACTAAAAAGTGTAACATGGCATGTAGCAGCAAGAGTTTCCAAACCTAGAACGGACTTGAAGATCGTAGCAGAATGGAATAAGTTCGGTGGGGCCCAATGCTCCTTATCAGAACAACAGATATTTATAGAAATACAACGCCAACATTTTGAACAGAATACTCTATTTCTATATAATGACAGATGGTAGCCGCATTAGCTGAAGGATTACTGAAACTAAGATAAAGCTTAAAATGAAACAAAATCTGTTTAAGAATTACAATGAATATACTTTGTGACAGCCTCACAAGAAGACGAACATGAAGAGGACAGTGTTAAGTACCTGCTATCGGAGTTGCTATAATCAGCTTCAATAGTTAATTGATACAAGGCAATAGAATAAGAAGATGGAGACGGATTGAATACCAAATTTTAAAATTTTTTTATTTAATTTTATTCATTGATATTGCTTTTAGACCATAAACTTTTCAACCCACCCAGCTACCAAGGGCATGAGGAGAAATACTGACCATAATAAACTCAAAAAATTATGCTTGAAATTGAGGACTTAAAGTATAATTGCCAGAGTGTGTGATTGTTTCAATGCGACATACTGTCCGGCCGTCATACGTGCACAAATATAAAATCTGAATTACAAACCCAATTTGTGTTTAACTTCCATTCCACATTTAAATAACATCATAAAATTGATGGAATAGTAAAATTTTTTAAATACAAGTTTTCTTTATTTAATAATTTTATTATGGGATATATTTTTTACTAGTTCAGTCTCTTTTACGATGTAGTGTGTAATCTGCTTATAATCTAGAAATATTATAAAAAAGGAAGCAAAATTAAAGGAAATAAAGAAAATAGAGAATATAAAACGAAAACCCTTAAGGGATTTTATTTTTCCCCTCTGGTTAGTTTATTGTTCTTGCCTTTGTAATGCTTAAAGGAAAGGCTTGGTTTTAAACGGATTTAATATAGTTCCCTCACTTTAAGTACAACTATATTTACGAGTGCCATTACAAAAACTACAATGACATCAGAAAAAAGGTTTTGTTATGCAAATGCTATGTTGTGTTATGTTGTGCCATACCTAAGATCTTTTGCTGACATTTTCTTTTATTTTCAGTTTTTAATTTTTGTTTCTCAACTTTGTTACAAAAGAACTCAAAAGTTTTTTTTTTTATTTTTAATTATTTTTCGGAAACTATAGTTTACAAATGGGTCATAGAATTAATATTAAAAAATATTCATTATAAAACAAAAAATGCTTATGCATACGCAGAAGTCATTGATAAAATAGGAAAAATTCATGAAATCGTTCATGCACCAGACATATGAACTCAGAGTTGCCTTATAACTGCTATAAGGCTAGTTAGAGGGAATCTGGACAAACCATGGGGTTAAAAAGGGTATGATAGAAATTACTAGCGACAAACTTATGCCAATTGAACGAACCAATAGAATTAAAAACAAAAACGGCCAGTCCCCTTTGTGGCACGTTTGCCTGCATGCCCAAATCTGCAAATGTTCTGTCACCAAAAAAACCGATGACGTCTATCTTGAAATGAAAGGTACTCGGTGTTGCACCGATTCCGTTTCTTCCACACCATGGCAGCTTTTGCAGTAATACTGGTGAGGTAGACTGAGCTTGTCAACGAAACTACCAATACCGCGGTGTCTCGTTAGACTGCGAAGCGTTTTATTGCTGTATACAAGTGGTTCCCTGGTTCTGCCGCTGTCCACTACTGGACACAGCAGATTTGAAATTCGGCGACTAGGTTTATCGGACCACCCACGGTTTGATGAAATCCATGCTGCTGGAGCTCATTTCCAGTTTCAAAAAGTATTCTTGTAGAGGCGCATATATCCTTTCTCGTCTCCTTCTCAGACATCTTCTATCTCTTCCGTACCAGTTTGTCTGCCTTTTTGTTTCCCACTATCCCACAGCGACCCGGAACATAGGATAGGCTGGTGTTGTGTCAATGCTTACGCTGTAGAGGGTCCATGCAACTACTTACGAAACTGTGAAAAAACCAATCTCAATTTGTGAATTCAACGTCAATAAAACTCTTCGCTTTTTAAAGCAAAATCAAAATCATTCAATTTTCAACTGCTTAGCCAATGCGTGTCTTACTAATGAAACCAAAAAGTAGTCCTAAGGAGCCTGGTGAATACGGCGATTGGGCTAGTAGCTCCCAATCTCATGCCTTTATTGTATCCTGTACCTATATTAACGGTATCACCATGGAAAATAAAAGCATTGTTCATTGAATGTGTCTGTTGTGTCTTTGAACCCAAGTTTGACAAGTAGCTTGTTTGCATACCATCTGTTTGTCATTCAACTCATGTGGCACACACTTTTTAGACTGTTGGATATTTCCTATAATTTTTAGACGGTCAGAAATTGTCTGTTGTACAACATATCGCATCTCTACCATTTGTTTCTGCCTCAAAATGTCATCTTCATTCAATATTGTTTGCAATTCGGCATCTTCAAACTTATTTGCTGATCTTTCACGTTTTTTTATTTCTGACATCAAAATCGTTATCTCTGAAACCATTTTCTGAATATTTCTTCCGAGCATAATAAAAATAAAATAAAATTAAATTATCATAAGCATAATAAATATTTACTATGGAGACATATTCCTATGAAGTCGTCGTATTATAATGGGCTTATTAGACTTCTTCGACGACTTCCTCTCAGCAGATTAATGGCAAAAACTCTGCGAGAAAATAATATTTCCATGAAAAACTTACTCCAGAATCTATCTTTTGGAATCGACTTTAAACTGTAGGTCCCGCCACTTACGAATAAAATTATCACACATAACTTAAGTGATATGAGAAGAGTTGTAATGACCAATTAATTAACTATGTATCCCGCTGCTCACTTGATACCGGTACACCTATTATACCAATAAATTACTGTAAAAAATCCCAAACCAATAAAATTTACAAATTTACACATCTGAAAGCATGACCATAATTTACTGTAACCTCATGCCAGTAAGACTGCAAAAAGCAGTGAAAACAACACGAGTAATATTTGGCCGCCCACTAAACTAACTAATTTAAAAAACCATGTAACATGTCTTAGTCTCTCCATAAGTTTTACAATGACTGCGGTGACATAAATGTCTAACTTATGTATGCCATAAAATCAAAAGAAAAATGTTTTACAATAAAAATTCATGGCTTTCAATGTATGTACGTGTTTATAGCCACTTTGTGTTAATTTTAATTATTTTTAGTTTTAACATGGTTTTGTGTTGTTGGAAAACAATAGAATTCTGCAGTTTTACTTTCAATTTAATTGGCAGTGTGGTTGTTAAAAAATCAGGTTAAATTCAAACTGCTAGAAAGAAAACTTATTTAAACGAACCAACAAAGGAAAATCTATGAATCTAAGAATTATTTTTTTATTTCTGTTTTCTTATACATGTAGTCTTATATTGTTTTAAGCCTTGTTGTGACATAAAGAAACTTTCACTGAATAATAGCAATGATAGACACAGCCACCCATGCTATTCTTATTATTCATAAAGAAAAGAAACTCTTATTAACCCTTAGAATGTGTTTAAGGCAGTCGCCATAGTCTAGCAGATAGTGTGTTGGTTTAGTAGACGTGAGGCCTCGGTTCAAACCCCAGGTCCGACATCTCAAATTAAACCAAATATGAAAAAATATTTCACGCACACAATAAAAGTGGTATAAGAATGTAGATCGTAATCCTGACAGAAGGGTTGTAATGACCCCTTCTATGTTACGCATGTATGTACATATGCTGTTGGTCATGGTTTGCACATTCAGACCTACCATGTAAAAACTATTTTGCCTTCTCTAGGGTTCGAACCGGGATTGCTTGGGCTTGTAGATATATATATATATGGAGATATATATATATATATATATGCAGGGCAGGGTCTTAAGAAATACCTTAAATCCTTCACTGCTTCCACTTCTATTGGATTTCTTTGAATGTTTGCAAGTCTATTTCGTTAAGGATTTCTTTAGAAATTTCACTTACGAGCCGGCAGGAGATTTACTTTCTGTATGGCCAACCCACTTCTATTTGATCCGTCAAATTATTAAACGAATTGAAGTCGCCGTGGTGTAGTAGGTAGTGTGTTGGCTTACTATTCGTAAAGGGTTCGTATCCCAGGTCAGACATCAAAAATGAAATATGAAAAAAAAAATATTTCTTCGGCGACTTCCTCTCAGCAGATTTCTGGCAAAAACTCTGAGAGTAAACTAAACTGCCATGAAAAAGTTTCTCAAAATTCTGTCGTTCGGAGTCGACGTTAAACTGTAGGTCCCGCCACTCACGTATAAAATTAACGCACACAACATGAGTGGTGTGAGAAGCTAGGCCGTAATCCCGACTGAAGGGTTGTAATGGCCAATTATGTATGTATGTATGTATGTATTAAACAAATTGAGTCCTTCTGTACTATAGACCTGACTTCTTACATACATTCATACATAGATAATTGGTCATTACAACCCTTCAGCCAAGATTACGACCTAACTTTTTTTTTTATTTATTTATTTATAGTAAATTCAATACAACAAGAACAAGTCTCATTTTAAAGTAGTGGTTAGGTAAATGTCATATAGGTTTTTTGAAATAATAATAATAATATAAAAGTGGAAATTTGAAAGATAAGTTAAAGTTAATTTCAGTAAAATAATAAATTTAAGAAAAAGAAAAGTTAAACTATATTATATAAAATGTTGTTGTTTCTCTCTCCACTTATGCTGTGTCTGTATATTTTATATATGAGTGGCGGGTTCTACAGTTTAAAGTCGACTCCAAAAGACAGATTTTTGAGAAACTTTTCATGGCAATTTTATTTGATCTCAGAGTTTTTGCTAGAAATCTGCTGAGAGAAAGTCGCCGAAGAAATATTTTTCATATTTCGTTTTGATGGCTGACCTGGGGTTTGAACCGTGGACTTACGTCTAATAAGCCAACACACTACCAAGTAGACTACGGCGACATCAACGATTGATATTGTAGTCGGCTTGAAAATTTGAAGCATTTTACTTAAGTAACGTTGACACAAGTTGGAATAGACCGCATTTATCTGCAACTAGGTTCTACGATTCGAATGCATACCTTACTACCTAATTTACATTGACATTAAATATTTTTATGTTCACTGACATTGTGGAACGATCTCTACATCGTATTGACCTTTGTTTATATGGCCCAATATTATATTGTACAAGCGCTAATGTCGTCGGCGGATAGTAGATATGTTGAATGAGACATCGTTAACGATAAAAGTATGGTACGACTACTTTTAACGCACACTATTTTTGTTTTTCGCTATATTTTTCCTTATTCTACTGCCAAATGTAGTGGCTTGATGCGTCGTTGCGTGGTTATGTTCAAATAGGAAGATTTCGTCTGCGTAATACTATAGCAGCCTACTACATATGATTTATAATTCTATGGTTCGGAGAAATTATATTTTTTTTAGTTTTGTTGAAGTATGTTATTTTGATGTAAAAATAATTTAATTTAATTTAATTTATAATTAAAATTTATAGCATCTATGTGGGTGCATATTATGATTTATGTACGTGTGATAATTAATTTTTAAGACTTTTTAATTAATAAATAAAACTCATTCCATAGCCATAACAGACAATTTATTATAATATTAACGCGATAATAACTGTAATAATAACCGTGTGATAACAAAAGGGAAAGAAAACAAATTTAATCATAGACATGCACGAAGTGTATAAAAAAAATTTATAAAACCTGACATCAAGTGCCGGAGTGAGAACCACTTTGACATTTATTATCAGAATATGACTTGTTATGCATACGTTTAATTGAAATGTATGGGGGTTGTCTTCCTCACATGTTTTTGGGTATGATTGTTTAGTTATGACATGAACTAAATAAACTATCAAAAAGCTAATCTTAAAGAACATGACATTTACTATCTGTGAAATAATAAAACCAGAAATGTTAGGCAATTCACGAACACTCACAACGAAATGGGAATAAAATAGAAAATTAAGCGTGAGTATAAATGATTGACGCTGAAAAGAGCCTGTACTGCATAGTGCCATGAATAAAAGCATTCAACACACACTTGCATGCAAATAATTTCTTCCATTAACAAATAATTCCATGACTAAAATTTATGCTCATGCTCTAGCATATAAAGTATGATTGACTAAGCGTATATACTTACACGTTCATATTTATCATAGTTCATAGTCTTTAATCATATTCAAACACAAAATTTCAAATTAAATGCTAATAAACATAAATAAACGTTAAACAATTGCAACGTGATTTCGACAAAAATTCAAAAAAGATTCTTAAAAACCATTTGTCGACTAAAAAAGCAGTGTACGAATTGTCCGAAGCTGTGTGGCTCCTTCAGTTAAGAAGCGAAGAAGTCACGGTGTTATAGACCAACCCACAAACGACGGACCACTGGAAACTCCTATTTGGGGTGGTTTTTTCTCATGAATCAGGGTGTTCGACCACAAATTCATTTTTCAAATTAAATTTCATAAGGATTGCTGCAGTTGATATATGATTTTAGTCTGAACGAAAAACTGTTATGCATCCTTCCATAATGCTACCATTAAAGCAAAGTAAATGTACACGGAAGCTTTTTTCCTGAATGCAGTAACATGTGTGAGTGCTTGAATAAAGTTGGAGCTGTACGTATTGTCCTCTTATAAGGACACCATCTTCTAAATGGACAAATTGCGTATTGCAATAATGAGACTGCTGTAATGCCCTTATATGTCCTATGCCTGTATTTTCTAGAGCCTGTATTTTCTAGATCCTGTATTTCCTGGACCGTAAGGTCCGGCTAAGTCGCTGAAGCATTTTCGTGCTTTATGTTGTGAAGTCGCCGTAGTCTAGTAGATAGTGTGTTGGCTTCGAGCCCCAGGCCAGACATCAAAACAAAATACAAAATGTATTTCTTCGGCGACTTTCTCTGAGCAGATTTCAAAAACTCTGAGAGTAAATAAAATTGCCATGAATAGCTTCTTAAAAATCTGTCGCTCGGAGTCGACTTTTAACTGTAGGTCCCACCACTCATGTATACAATTAACACACACGACATAAGTGGTCGTTCAGGTCGTAATCCTGACTGAAGATTGTAATGACCAATTACTTATGTATGTATGTATGTTTTGAACTGAAACTGTTCACATGAACTTGAAATTCCCCGTTAGTGTGAGTCATTACCTCACATTGATTACGTCTTTGCCCTTTGTACACACCGCACGTCGCTACTACTGCCTTATATTAGGGTCTGAGCATTCTGTTCGTAAGCTTACTATCGAGCCTTGGCAAGTTTAGTCCCCAAATCTTATCAGCAATGACAATGCTACATTAGTGGATCCTACCACCACATTTTCAATCCTAAAACTGCAGTTCCTAATAGGACTGCCAATATAGAAAATTCGTCAGCGACTTCGGTGATCGTCAACCTTTCTACCCACAAACATTTATTCAGGTTGCGAAACAAGAAATCGTCACTCGATGCTAAACCCTAAGTATGGAGCGAATGAGGGAACAATTCTTGGATGTTTCCAATTTTTTCACAAAACATACTTCTTCTCTAAGAGAGAACATATTCTCAAGATATTGCCTGGAGTTTATGCAATATCAACTGTAAGGCACTATTTACTGATCGCAAGTTAATGGGCATACCTTCAGTGCCCATTGTATTGACAAAAGGTGGCAAAAATAAAAACTAAAATGTCTACAACAGTCATACACTGCATGATAGAAGTCCTATTGTCGTCACTTATAGTTGAGAAAACTATCATATTTAAACTAAATACGATGCCATAATGTCCCAGGTACCTAATGCCATTTTTGTGAATTTTGGATGACAGATGTACCCGTTTAACCCATATGGGAATATTAATCTGATGTGAAAGATTCTAAACTCATTCGTAGAAAATTAATTACAGTGCAACATTCCTTTTATATGAAAGAGAACATTAAAAGATTGGGGTTTAAAGTTGGACGATCAAACTTTCCAATCTAAATTTTTAAGTGCAAAGAATTATCGTTTTCATTGGAATATCTACAAATATAATCTGTTTATTAAATAAAACTTAATTAAAAATAAGTACTTCGAATTTCTTGCTCTTGTCTTATATTTTCCTTGAAGTATGTAATGTTTAAATACCTTTCGCAAAACGTCCTTTAGAAAAACGTCCTAAACTTCAAGTATAAGAGAAAAAAAGAACTAAAATTAGAATTAGAAAAATAATGTTAAAACGAAGCATGAAATACCGGCCAAAATAAATTAAAAAAAATTATAATCAGCAGTTAAGCATAAACATCCTTAAACAGCGCCTAAAAGAATACTTGAAATGCTTTTGCGATGCTTATTAATCCCACGATTTGTAAAAAATTGCGTGAAGTGAAAAGAAATTCAAAGAATGTTAAAAGAAATGAACGAAAATATAAATAAAATAGAAAATGTGCCCCTAACCAATTGAAGAATTTAAGTCAAAAGGTCAACAGATATAAAGAAAAGAAAAAAAATTAAAAAGGATTCATAATTTAAAAAAGTTAAAAAGTCGCAAAAGTTAAAGACAACAACAATAACAATAAAAAAATAATGATTTTGTTGGGAAGATAGTCATTAAAAATATATCCTTCAAAACGATAGAACAGAGGAAAGAGAAATTAACATAAAACACCCTAAAATAGGCTTCATGAACATTGTTGGTTCCATAAAAGAGAGATTACAAAAGCGAGGAAATTCGCTAAGATTTTCTAAAGTTCAAATAGGCAGCTGATATTTTTTTTTTGGCATACCATCCCCTTATATTATATACAACTTTTAAAGCCATCCAACAGATGACTAAATGTACAAACAAACAGCACAAAAATGGCAAGCAAAGCCAAAAAGGAAAGAAGAGTTGACCAAACAGATTGCGAAGAGAAAAAACAATAAAATAAAGAAAATTATGGGCAACAAAAAAAACATGAAAGAAATGAGAAGAAAAAAAATGAAAAACATTGTTTTTATTTATATTTATAGTGAGAATAGTTTTCAGGCAGTGGAAAAATAGTGTCATAGTCAAACAGATTTACACAAACCATAAGGCAGTATTGAGAAGAGAAAATGCCATGGATTTTAGTACAGAAGAGAAGATTGTAAAATAAAATTCATGTTTTTTTTTGGTCCAATAAACAAACAAATAAAGCGAGCGACACAACTAATGCCCTTCTATTGCAATCATAAATATTTGTCCTCATTTTTATCTTAGTATTTATTTTCTTATTTGTTATTGCTGTTGTTGTTCTATTGCTTGGCATTATCCTTGCGATTTCTATATAAAATCATAAAAACAGAAATTTATTTCATTTTAATAGTGGTTTGATTTGATTAAAATTTAATTCTGCCTTAAAACAGACTTAATAAGAGGTTGAAGGGTATAACAGGCGATTATATTCGACAATATGATGCCCTATAGATCCATTTCCAAAGGATTTAAGCCATATGTTTAAACCATGGATTTCAGAGGTATTGAAGTAAATCTTTTGATTTAATGGGACAGCCAGGGCTACGATTAAGCCACTTCCGAATGTCTTTTCCACGTCCACTCTTGTCCAAGGAGGATTTCTCAGCAAAATTTAAGAAATTTCACTCAAATATAACATCTTCATGGGTTCCGTGGCAAAGAAATATCATCGGAAATTGCATTGCTGACGAACAGGCCAAGGCTGCGAGGGAGCTCTCAATCTCCCACATTTTATTGCATACGAGTATGCTAAAAGCCTCTGTTAGACTAGGTACATAATATCCGCTAGTTATACAGAGACGACCAAATTAATTGGCAGCAGGAAGCATACATACATAATTGTTCATTACAACCCTACAGTCAGAATTACGACTTAGCTTCTCACACACACCACTTATGTTGTGTGCTTTTAGTGGCGTTACATACATTTTAAAGTCGACTCCGAACGAACGATTTTTGAGAAACTTTTTCATGGCAATTTTTTATTTATTTCCAGAGTTTTTGCCAGAAATCTGCTGAAAGTCGTCGAAGAAATATTTTTTTATATTTCGTTTTGATGTCTGACATGGGGTTTGAACAGCCAACACTTAACCTACTAAACTACGAAGACCTCTGTTAGAATAGGTACATAATATCAGCTTGTTGAACAGGGAGGTACAATTTAGTTGGCACCTTGAAGCACATGTATTATTGCTAGACTTCTGGTTTTGTGGGGATTAGAAGAAGACTGATTCACTTCTGTCCTAAAATTGCATGACCATTCTGATGCGGATAGCCCTGTTATTCCATAGAATGACTACAGTGGGTCTGTGGACGAGTTCCTAAAATCTCATTGTCTACCATCTTTAACTAGGCCTGAGAAGGATAATGCCTTTTTTCACATCATATGTCAGTGCTATGCTTTTACCATGAAGAGGTTTTATATCAACCTTAACCGCACTCTCCGCTATAATTAATAAACAATAATGAGATTTCATCTGGAGTTAGGTTAGTTTCCTCTAGCAAATGTTTCATGCCTAGTTGAATATTTATTGTGGCATCACAATGGCCTAAGATGCTAGCATATGTGGGACATTATCTTTCAAGAAGTCTGCGCCTCCTAACGTAATTAAACTCCTACTTCTGTTAGTGTTTTTGTTTCCGAGATTCAATAATTATTTCAAGTTTGTGAGAAACTTAATTACCACAGATCCGACTGATTTAAAGACTAAGTAGTCTTTAAACTGTAGGTCCCATCAATCATGGATAAAATTGAAACACATAACAAGCGTGTGTTAGAATCTACGTTGTTTTCTTGACTGAAGAATTGTAATGACCAATTATATATGTATGTAATTAAAATTTTCCATTCCACATTTTGCAATTATAAACATATTTCCATCAATAAAACTTTAAATAATCTCTGGTATACCTACCATATGTAGCACTGTGTTTCTGTTATTCCAATTTCTCTCCTTGCCTGGGTCATATTCATAATTTTACTTTATTTTATTATTTTTTTCATTTCATCTCCCCATACGGTTGAACTCGAAAAAGGAAATAAAACAAAACAATAACAACGCCAACAATAACCTATAAAGTAGAACAAAAAATAAAATTTGCTAGTGGATGCTGGCATTATACTTGGCTAAGGAAGAGAGAAAAATGAGCAATACAACAGCATTTATGATTCCAATGTGAGGTTTTTTAAAATATTTGTTATTGTTATTGCTGTTGTTGTTGTTGCTATTGTTGTCGATGTTTTGCCTTGTACTATAAATAATCGTTATTTTTGCACTTTCTCCTCAGTTTGTGTTTTTTTCTTCTGTTTTTTGTTTTATTTTATCAACTTGTGTCAAGGTTACTTGGATGGAATTAAAATGTGTTTGTTGCTCTCCGATTTTATGTCAACTTAATAACGTATAAAGACACTAACATTAAATATAATGTAATTATAACTTGTTGTTGTTGCTGTTAGAATTAAAGTTCACAGCCAAAGGCAGCATTATAAGTAAAACAGTTCACCTCTTAGATGACTATTGTATTTTGTCACATGATTTTTAATGGGAATGCGAGTTAATGCAGTTGTTATTGTTACTTTTATTAATATTAATTATAACTTAAAGATATTTTTAAATATTTTATCTAAAAATACATTTCTTTACACAGTCTATGAGCCCTTGAGTAGGGCTGCAATAAACATTTCCTTGGTGCAGGTCATAGCATTTTATTCTCTTTTTGTTGCATTCATATTTTAAAAGATACATTTTTATTCACTTAGCAGGATTTATGAGCATTTTTGGTCTGTGAACATAAACGGAAATACTTTGTTCTGTAAAATGGAAACGGAAATGAACAATATGTCTTTATTTTGATGCGGGTATATACAAAGTGGGCTTAAAGCCACAGTAAATATTACGAACGAATAAAACCTTTTACGAGAAAAAAGGAAATAAGAATTTTTGTTTAAAAAATAAACTTTCTTTGAACAGAATTTGTGGTTCCATGTGAAAAGTACCATCAATATTATATTAAATTGGAAATGGAATGAAAACAAGCTTATTTCATAAATATGTTAGCTTTGATTGTAAAGGATAAAATATTCGTATAAACATAAAATCTTCTTCTACTTACGTCTTTGTGTAGTCTTGCATTGATCCTCAGTCGTATCAACATCTTAAACTCTTCGGTTTTGGAACCATCAAAAAGTAATCCATTAGGAAAAGGATTCCTTTAAGGAATTTTTAAACATGGTTGTCAAGACAGAAATATTCTGTTGTTTTTTCAGTAAAAAAAATTGTTACAAGATGTACTAACACCGTATAACACTTCTTAATCTGCCTACTTGGGCCATGCAACCCCGCCAGAGAGATTTAATAAGTAGTTTGCGCCGTACAATCATACATACGTAATTGGTCATTAGAACCCTTCAGTCAAGATTAAAAGCTAGCTTCTCCCACTACTTATGCCGTGTATGTTAATTTTACACAAGTGCGGCATGACCTACATTTTAAAGTCAACCCCGAACGACAAAGTTTTATTTATTTTCAGAGTTTGTGCCAGAAATCTGCGGAGAGAAAGTCGCCGAAGAAATATTTTTTCATATTTCGTTTTGTTGTCTGACCTGGCATTTTTGTTTATATGTCAAACCACATATCATGTCTTGTAGGGCTCTGTATGGGTCTTTTCCTCATTTCTCGTATTAGAAAGTTTAAAATCCAGTTACTTAATTGGTCATTCCAACGCTTCAGTCAAGATTATAACCTAGCCTCTCACACATCCCAAGTTGTGTATGTTTTTTTACCCATGAGACCTTCAGTAATGTCGACTCCGAACCTAAGGTTTGAGAAATTTTGCACGGCAATTTAATTACTTTTAGAGCTTTGGTTAGAACGCTGCTGAGTGGATGATGATTTTTATGATGTCCGATCTAGAGTTTATACCATGATTTCTCGTCTAATAAGCCAATACTTACATACCAAGCTATGGCGACCTTATATCCTTCTACAATTAGGTATAATTCTACATTTTTTAACTCCCATTTTTTTCACAGCAATGGTGCTGAGTTATTGGTCTTCGATGGTTGGTTGCTTAATTAATCTGTTAAGGACCTCACATACGAGCATTGTAGTCAGGATTACGACCATGCTTCTCACACCACTTATGTTATGTATGTTAATCTTATGCTTGAGTGGCGGGACCAGCTTACAGCTTAAAGTCGATTCCGAACGACATATTTTTCATTTTTGCTGTCAGAGTTTTTGCCAGAAATTTATTGAGTTGCCGAAGAAATATTGATTCATACTTCGTGTTGTTTGGAGTTTGAACCACAAGTTCTCGTCTAATAAGCCAACACACTACCCACAAGGCTAGGAAAAGCTTGTATTCGACTATAATAGAGATTAATTCTTCATTTTTACTCCAATTCTGTTAACATAGGCTATGCAGCTCTCTATTTGTATATTGGTTCTTACGCACTTCAACATAAACTAGTCTTTTGGACCGGATGTTATCACAGTACTGGTTCTGTTGAAATGAACTTCGAAGGTTGGTCATCCATTAATCAAAGTGCTGAACACCTGACATCATGTCAATAATTCTCCTCGTGAAACCACCATTCTATATTAGGTGCAAGAGTAATAATGATGAAAACTGAAGTTTAATAGCGATGTGTCGCTCATTTTTAAAAATATAAAAATTATACTAATTATGGTAGAAATTATGCTATGAACTTCTATGTGAACAGGCTGTAACAATACTTCGGTGATATTAAGGAACTGGAAAGTTGATTAAAAAATATGCAAAAATATGATCCTAAAAATTCCTTAGCATTGGTGGGAAAATGGTTACTCATTTCTGAATTCCATTTGTAAAAATTAGGAAATATGTTGTCTATAATATTTATTTTGTTACTTTGTGCCACCATTTAGCATTTTATTCATCTTTTTTAGTTTGTAGAATTCGTTTTCTTTTGATTCTTTTTTAATTTCAATCTCTTCTTCTAAATCCTTTAAACTGAACGGTGGCCTTTTATGGAAGATTAAAAAAGAAACTCTTAGAAAGAGTTAAGTCGTTCTATAATTGAATTTTCCTTTTTGTAAACGTAACGAAGTCAAATAAAGGGAAAGGAAAACAAAATTAAAAAATTGACGCACATTACCGTTTCTCCCACTCAAGCGATGAATTCATAATTTGCAATTTGTGTCTCTTTTTTTTTAATTTCCTTTTTTCATAATATCTTATAATTTTGTGGCCAAAGCTGTTTAACGGATTTGATGGTGTTTTTAATTATAATTTTCAATTAATTTGAGCTTTTTTACTCTTATCTGTTGGCATTTTCTTTAACTTCTATTCATATTTCTATTTAAATTCTAGAATTTTATGTTAACTTCTCTCAAGGTTCTGTCATTTTGAGGAAAGATAACAGTGCAGGACTATCGAGGTAGGAAATAATTATCTTTTTATTGTAAAAAGTTTTTGAAGTTGTTTTTCTTCGACCATTAATACGCGAAAAAAATTATAAAATGCTCTGCATGGAAAATGAAAAATCCTAAATAAACCAAATTTTTTTTAATTATTTAAATTTAAGTAGAAACTGCTGATGATATTCTTTAATCTCCACATGTTAAATATTTTTAAAAATATTTTTATCCGCTTTTTTTTGTAAGAAAATTATTAAACAAATATTGTTGTCGTTGTCATTGTTGTTGTTTTTGCTGTTATAACTATAGAAAGTATTTAATGAACAAAAAATGTTTCTGTCTCAGCTACCATTATTTATGCAAGTAATTTATTGCCAGCTGTTGCATGCAACATGGGTTGTTATTGAGAAACATTCTTGCACGTTTTTCTTTTAATATTTTATCTAAATTTTTTACTTCGGTGATATTGATTTAAGCAATTCAAATTATGAAAAGAAACATAATGAAATTGAAATATATTTTACAGTGTCTGTTTCAAATTAAAAACTCTTTGTTCCAATATGTAAAATTATTTGCAGATGATTTTGAAAGATTCCCTTCGAACCAAATCAACTTGGGTGTTATATTGAAAATTTGAGCCAACGAGTAACTGTACGATGATGTCGATTTTGCCAAAAATAATCATCTTTTGGGATTAAGCTTGTTTTCATCTTGGTAGGTACGTTAATAAGGAAAATAGCCGTATTTGGAGCTCAGAAGCCAATGAACCCATTACGAGTGATTGTTTGGTGCGGCTTGTACAGCGAAGATATCATTGGCGCGTATTGCTTTGAAAATGAGAACGGCGCAACCATCACGGTCAATGAAGACACATTTCGCACCATGATAACCGATTATTTTGTATCCGCTATTCATGGTATTGATGTGTACGACGTTTGGTTTCAACAGAGTGGTGAAACATACCACACATCTCATGCTACAATCGATTTATTGCGTCAAGCGTTTGATGGTCGTTTTATTAGCCGAAATGGTGATGTCAATTGGGCGCCAAGAAGCTACGACCATTTTCTGTGAGGCGCTATTAAAGAAATGTAATATGCCTATAAACCAGAGACAATTGGGCATCCGAAGGCCAACATTCGTAATGCCATTGCCAAGATACGACCACGAAAAATGGTACTATCGACTGAAGTACTGTGAGGCCTGCCGCGACAGCCACTTGACTGAAATCTCCATAATACTCCATTTCTAACCGGAACAATTGGTAAATTTGGTAAAATTTTAAACCTTTTTTATTGCATTTTTTAATTTAAACTTTTAAATCAGCTACCGATTATATTTACTCACATTATGCTCATATTTAATATGTAAAATTCATTCATGAGAATTACATATGTGACGTATGAGTGATATTTAATTCCGTAGGCTTCATACATGACAAAATCAATGATTTTTTATTGCATACTTTTTAGAGTAAATATTCTAGTGCATGCGTATGAGTAATATATGTATATCAAGTCTATGTCAACTGTAGCTTTAATTAGCGTAAGCATTAAGATGATAAAGGAGTGAGACGAAATTTGTGGTAATTGGTTAAAGTTTATGGAAATCATTAGTGTAAATCAGGGTTGCGTTACTTTCTTAAACTACATTGAACGCAACCTCCTCAGCGACTGCATGAATTTTAGTAAGCAACAAAGCTGATCAACGAGTAGATTTCAACACCTACGTTCGTGTGTTATTTTTCTACAAGAGTCGATTCCGAACGACAGATTTTTATGGGAGATTTACCATGGCAATTTTTTATTTACACTCAGAGTTTCTGCCAGAAATCTACTGAGAGATAATAGCCGAAGAAATATTTTCAATACTTCGTTTTTTGCAGGTGTCTGATCTGGGATTTGAGACGTGGCCCCACATCTAATGAGCCATCACACTACGGCGATTTCACCGCCTACTTATATCTTCTTTTAATGGATTTTAGAAGTTTTCAGCAATATATAGAAACATAAATAGAAAGGCTTTTTGTTAAATTCTAAACTAATTGGGATCGACCTGGTGAAAGCAATCATAAGCACAAGTTTATCTTTTTGCAATCCAATCCAGAATCCAATGGGAGTGAACATTATTTCCCATTTTTAAAAATTTCACTGTCTTTTTAATTTTAAGTTTATAAATCGTTTTCGATTTACCAAGGACAGTTGATATATTGTCACTGAGGAACAAACTTCAAAGACAAAATCTTTGATGAAAGCTGTTGTTGTTTACTGCAGTTCCCTTTTGCTCTTTAAATATTCTAGTTTGGACTCAACTGTTACCTTCTATTTTCTAAAACGAATCAGACTTAAAGATATTACGTACGTAGGGTGTTTTGGAATTCTAAAACCTTTTTTGTGGACATTTAACCACATATTATGGAATTTACGGGAATTATTTAAAATAAAATTTAAATAATAAATGGAAAATAAATAAAAAACTAAATTAAATACAATGGAGTTACAAAAATATGTTTCAGTTTTTAAATAGAAACAGATTTTATTCGTTTTAATTATTTCGACAGCCATTAATGGATTAAAATATTATCGTTAAAAAAAAAAGAAAAACCAACCAACCAAACGTATAGAATAAAGTGGAGTAATGCAGTAGGGATGGAGTTGTAGAGGTCAATGATAGAATAGAATAGACTACCATCAGTGGTTAGGAAATAAATTTTTGTCTGCGCATTTGTGCAATAAAATTGAAATCGTATACATTTTAATGCAGTGATAAAACCACAATTATACACCATAGAATACTAATTTATGATAATATTTGGTTTTTCCCCTTTCAACACGAAATAATTTAGGTCAAGGCATTAAATTAAAAATATGTTGTACGTTTTTAATTCATAGTTGTTTTGTTTTCATTTTGTTTTTAGACAAATTCAGAAACAGTAAAATTACGATTAACAATTTAAATTTTTTTTTATATTTTTACCCCAAAAAGGCATGACAATGACTTCGTTATTATGAATACAATTTTTAATTAAAAAACTTTTAAATGCTCCACGACAACGTGTTAATTTGTTGTAATTCCTTTGCTGTTTTGTTACGAATCTCATTACTTTTGATTTAAAAAATACTCCATTGTCTGGAGCATTTCACTAATTACCGATATGTCGACAGAATAATAAAAATCATTGATACCCGATTTTTGTGATGAGTTACCAAAACCGAACCGGTGTATTACTGTACTAAGTAAGTACGTATATCCCTTACTTACTTAATTGCTCATTATAACCCTCAAGTCACATCACATAACCTAGCTAGGTACATCACTCATGTTGTGTATGTTAATTTTATACATGAGTGGCGGCAATGTCAACTCCAAACGACAGATTTAATAAACTTTTAATGGCAATTTTATTTAACTCCCACAGCTTTTTTAATTGTAATATTGGTCACATTATATATCTTGTGCTGCAAATCTCAATTTGTTCTCCAGCAAACTCAAATCAAGACTGCCAGAGCGTGTTTCTTCAGAGGAGATGAATGCTGTTAAATTGTTTCAAAGCCAGGTTCGGGTAATTTTTGCTTTATAAGCTGTATCTTGATGAATATTGAAGGGGTTTATTTGAAGCATTTAGTGAGTTTACAACAGCTTCAAAAATATTTTTGGTAAATTTAATAGACACCCCATTAAATTTATCATGACTGAGGCTGAGCGATTTGGTCCTCATCTTTCGAAAGATATAGGAATACTGGGCTACCACAACATTCGACAATTTTGATAGTCGGATACTACTCATTACCAAATTTCTTAACTTATCCCACTGATTATATAACTGACTTAATTGTAAAGAGAAAATTTAATCACAGATAAGACGAAGAAACTTGAGTGCGAATACTAAATTTGACAACTCAATTCTAAGGTTATTGGTGAACAGCCTATAACAATATTTCAGTGATATTCAGGATTACAGAACGTATTTTGCTCTGCGATAAAACTATGGTCAAAACGGTTTCTGTGATGCAAAAATGTAACCTTAAGGCTAAGAAGTGCGGTTTCTCATTTCCTGATTTCATTTGTAAAAATTAAGGAATATATTGTCTATATTATGACATTTATTTTACGCCACCATTTAGCATTTTATTCATCGATTTCTTTTAGTTTTTAGAATCCATTTAAAGGGAAATATACCGAAGTTTTATTATAATAATTTTTATATTTCAATTTCTCCTTCTAAATCCATTAAATTAAACGTGGTGGCCTTTGGTGAAATATTAAATAAGAAACTCTTAGGAAGAGCGTAATACCCTTGATTAATTGAATTTTATTTGCTAAATGCCAATAAAGTGAAATGAAAACAAAATTTAAAAAACTGACACAACTTAACGTTTCTCGCACTCAACTGATGAAGCGGTGGCTTTTATTTGTTTTTCAGGTCACGCTTTCATAATTTCTATTTGCGTCATCTTTTTTTCATTTCCTTTTTCCATAATTTCTTGCAATTTTGTGGCCAAAGCAGTTTAAATTATTTGATGGTCTTTTTTACTTATAATTTTCATTTCCGCTTTTTTCTCTTGTCTGGTCTTATTCTTTCATTTGTATTCATATTTCTATTTCAATTTTGAAATTTCATAATAATTTTTCTAATTGAGGAGTTGTAATTACCATTAATGTACGTATGTGTAGATATGGTTATGGTTGGGATTATCTGATCACGTCATGGTGAAAACTAAAATAATTTAGAATTCCCAGTGCAGAATGATGCTTTTTAGATTATATTTCGTAACGCATATGGTAATAACCTCTTCTTGAACGGCAACAAAATCAACGGGTCGTGGTTAGTGGCGAGTGGATTAGTTAGGATCGCGTGAAGAGGCCAAAATGGATTACAGAATCAAGTGCTTTAAGTTACTCTTTACATTATTAGCTATTACAATATTCTCACTCTATTATGCTGTGAGTATTAATGGCGGGATTTTAAATTAGGGGTCCATATGATAAATTTAAGAAGACTTTTCTAAACCATTTTTTACTTTCAGAACTTTTGCTGAAAGACAGCTGAGAAGGGGTGGTCAAAAGAATTTATTTGAATTTTTTTTTAATATTTTTACGAAAATAAGAGAAATCTAGATACTGGTGTTTTACTTTTACATCGATTAACATTAAAATTATAAACGTAAACAACGATGTTTACGTTTATAAAGATTGCGAGAAGTCGAAGTCATGAAAGTTCGACTTCAAGAACATTCATCAGACTGTTTACTTCGCCACATAAATGGCAAGGCAAAGCAGGAGACTGAGTCAGTAAAAGTTCAGTCAGTCTTATGGGAAGACGCGGTGTGTTTGAAGAGAGTAATCATGGTTTAAAGATCTCCGTTACAAAGAGCAGTCGAACAATTGTCTAGTAATTGTTATTGTTTATGCAACGGGTGTAAAAAGAGGAATAACAAATAAAGCAATTGTTGTTGTTTACATAAAGTTGTGAACAGTGGCACATAGAAGTGTGCGAATAATAAAGAATTTTAATATAAACTAAGCACAGATTTAGTTTTATTTTATTTGCAATCTACGAGCTTATATTTTAAAGGTTTTTAAAAGGTAAAAACGTAACAATATTAAAGTTGAGGTTTGCACACGGCGATGACATGAACTACTCCTTACAAATAAAGAAATAATTCATCCTCATGTTCAAGCACACCTGGTACATGTGAATGGAATACAAATTTTGCTAAAACTACACCAATAAGCAGCAATTATAACTCACCTTTATTTACATTTGAGCTTGTGTTTAATAAATTTCTGCTTGTCTATATCCAATGGTAGATGGAATTGCATCCCGATGAAAATTCTTAATAGAAGATTTGAGAAAAACAAGATATGAGGCTAGACTAAAAGTTCAAAATTGGTGTGGCTATGACTGAGTGTTTCTTAGGTCTCTTAGGTGTTAAAAATAATATATTCCTGCCATTTATATTAGAAGGGCCAGACCGAACGCATCAATGCACCAACGTACGTGAAGTATTTTTATAAACAAGAATGGCTTTGAATTTTATTTTTTTTATTCCAACTTCACAACGTGTATTCAAATACAAAAGAAAAACTGGAAAGAAAAACCTCCTACGCTTATTTCGACAAGAAATAGAAACGCGTAACACCATACAAAGGAGCAGCAGCAATAGAAACGATAAAAAGGACGATAAAAAAATAAGGATATTGACGGAGAAGTGTGATGATTTTGACATACAAAAGTAAAGTTGCTGTGTAGACTGAATATTGTGATGTTTAAAGGAATTAAATCATGTTACATTTTAAGGAATATCACCGCAATTGTTTGACATGTAATGAACAGTTTTCCGCTTATAATCAAGTGGCATGATTGATCTGTTATGCTCACCGTAAACAGTGGTCTAGACTGCACCATATCGTTTTCAAAAAAACTAGACCAATTAGATCTACTACACCAAACAGTAACTTTTTCTGGATGCTCTGGATGCTCTTGGATCTCATGCAGATTGCTATCGGTCTCAAATTGGATTTTTTTTTTGTTCACGTGCCAATTCCTTTAGGATTGCACATCATCGCTGAAGATGATTTTTGACGAAAATTACGTTCAGCGCCCTTTCAACTAACACAAGTTGTTGTCTGTGGTTGTTTACCACCAGTTTATGTGACAGTGGAATTATATCGTTGCGTACAATTTGCAAATCTATTACTTCGGACTCTCACAGAAAGCGATGTTATTTTCGGCAGATTTTCGTCAAATGTGTGCATTTTGGTAGGTCATTTACTTATCCAGTGAATTTTTCAACCATGTAGTCCTGCTAATAGCAGAATTATGGTAACCGTAAAATTTGCTCTGCTCTGTCAAGATTCGGAACCAACACTTAAACTTCTTAAACACTAACAGAGAAGAATTAGAAAAATAATATACGACAGCAGAAAAACTATGTTGAGGATCAAAAGAACTAGAGGTAGGCACAAAATTGTGTACATATGTATATTGTATACTAATATAATAATACTTACGTTTTGAAGTAAATATTTGGTTTTAACGTATAAATCCTTTGCAACGGATTTATTTACTTCAAAGTAAAAATTTTATTTCTTAAAAATTGGACTATTTAATTTCAGAATTCACTAAGTCTAACATATCTTATTAATTTATATAATTATTTACTAATTAGAATACAATTACAAATAAAATTAACTTAGTCCTTTTGCTCGGCGTAAAGACCCATGCCATGGGAATCGAAAACACAATCCTCACGCCGCTTTCACTTTTCGCCGTGTCTTAAAACGAAATTTTTTTATAAAAAGTTGTGAATCAATTGTCAATCAATCAATTGTGTGATTGTTAGGAACTGATGCTGATGGCCTGTGTTCATTAAATGTTACCAGGGTTTTTGGTTTCGCCTGTTCACTTTTGTTAATACCATCACAGGTGGGCCAAACTATAAAAGAAAAAAATAGTTACTTAAGGATGTAATTTTTTTTATATTTATTTTATAGATTCAATAACAAAAATCTTAAGAAAATTTGGTTTTTTAAAAAATAACATTGATCTGTAATTGGCTTAACTTATAGTTATGAGCCAGAAAGGCAACATTAAGGAAGCAGAAAAATTCATATAATTTCATTTAAGAATAATTTTCTGTATTTGTGGCAAACTTCAATATAATTAATAAGTAAACTAAAACTATTGGTATCACCGTTGGGAATAATTATGACCTCAGTTTGGTTTAATTGGATTTCGTTAAAAAATTTAATTCTAAATTCATTAAAAACAGGGCAGTAGACTTAACTCCCGAGATGAGAGTCCAGAAGAAGTTATTCGCAACAAAGAATAATTTAGATGAGAGTATAAGTCGTCGAATTAAAAGTTTCTGGCATCGAAAATTAAATTAACAATTGCAATGTTTGCTAAGAGACACGGAGCTGTTTACAGGAACAAAGTTAATTTTATTACGTAAACCCAACTTCAACAACAGTCTTCAGCCCAAAAAGTCTACTTAGCAATTATGATTCCTGCGAGCTTGCGAGGCAATCTGTTGTAAGGCAAATTGAGAACCTTATTGATATAATTAAAGTGCAATTGTAATATATCTAGATATAGTGATTTTAAATCCGTTTCCAAAAAAGCATATAGCTTGGAGTATTTTTAGGCAATAGTAACATCTTCTTAATGAAAAATCTAAATAACTTTTCCGCTGTATCATACATAAGTTGTAAAGTTATGGGAAAAGGAGTAAAATGTAAGTCTCAGTTAATATTTAAATACCAACATTCACTAAAGCCTATGTATAAATGTTCGGTTTAAACAAATTATAAATGTTGCAAGAGTAAATATCAATCTGCTCAATCTCATCATTTATGATCATGATGACCGCACAAAAGCCAAGTCATAATGTTTATTGATTAACAGATTAATAATTGTAGCTGCCGTAGTCTACTGGGTGGTGTGTTGGCTTATAAGACGCGGCCCCAGATGAGACATTAAAAAAAACGAAATATGAACAAATATTGCCTATGGTCCAGTTTCCAACTTCTCCAAAGCCCTCTTAGCGAATATACCATGGTCCATGTCAATCCATCTATGCTAATTTGCAAAACAGACTAAACAAAGGACAACCACCTGTCCTGTAGCTTCAACAAGATAGCAATTATGAACTGTCGAAGTGCGGAAGGTCCTATAGTAATATCCTATAGTTATAATCGGCAATGTAGAAAAGAATATAATGAAGCAGCTACTTGTTTATTTAGTTTAGATAAAGGAAATATTAAAACTCATTTTTGATTTAAACTAACTTTTAAACTGAGCTAAAGAAATGGTTTCAGGTGTAAACTGTTTACTTAAAACTGCTATGTGCCCAGATAAAATACAAATTTGAAAAACTAATCATTTGTGGAGACTGTGAAAGAAAAAAGAGTAGAAAAATTTCAAACTTGGATAAGAACAATTCATACACAATTCAATTGGCATGAATGATTTGTATTCCTTAAGCAGAATTTTTACCAAATGTTGTTTCAAATTTTGTTTTTAATTTGTCTGCTATTGTTGCCACAATTATGAATGAATGATTGCACATGTTCTAAATATTTAACAGTAGTTTATATCTGTGTGAATGTCTCTGGCTGTCAGTCTGTAGCTTGCAGTAGAGGGGATAGAATACGAAACTTAGTCACATTTTTTTAGAAGTCATCTTTAATAAACGGCATAGCTATCTCTGCTATAACTGTTGCTTTACTAATAGTCCTCGACATTGAGGAAAGTGGAATACATTGTCGC
Source organism: Sarcophaga variegata (assembly GCA_932273835.1). Taxonomy (NCBI): domain Eukaryota; kingdom Metazoa; phylum Arthropoda; class Insecta; order Diptera; family Sarcophagidae; genus Sarcophaga; species Sarcophaga variegata. Next base: position 116,685,879 of record OW026358.1, on the reverse strand, counting down.
CTAAAATATTTCAAGTTTCTTACATATGCATGTAACTTGTAACTTTAAGTGCACTCATATACAGATGAATATATAAACAAAACTTTGAATACGCCATATACAGTGGCATTTTAAATGTTTTAAAATAACATGAGGCTGTCACAAGGCCAAGATTAAGCATTCGGTTGCTAATTTTTTTTGCATTGCTTCAACAAGATTGCCATAATGAAGATTTTATATATAAGCAGGTATATAGTGCTGAAACTTGAAACAATACGCTCGGTGGAATTACCCTTGTTCTTGTAGCGGTCAACCATATTCATCACTATGGCGAATCAAATACATTGAGCACTACTTTTTCACGATATGCAACTGTCTAGCCTTCCAAAAATGTTTAAAGTTGACTTTATCCGGTCTTGTGTGTAAAGAGTACTCCAGTGATTTACAGATGATGAGGCATGATGTCTCTTAACTTTTTAAAATTAAAAAATTCATAACGAAGTGGGACTGATTAATCCTAAAGTATCTATAAATTTAGAGAAACCCTCAAAAGCTCTTTTACGTAGTGCTTGAGTCTGTTTACTTAAAAGCCATTGAACCCACTTTAAATGCCTATATGCTTATCCTTGTAATAGACAATAAAATGAAAAATAAATTACAAAAAAAGAACATTTTAGATTAGATCCTCCTGATCTTTACAAAAAAAAAAGAAAAAGTAAATGTACTTCATAATTTGTTCTGTTATTGCTTTTGTTAATGCAACTACTGCAACTGTTGTCACTCTTCTCATACTTAAATTTTAATTAAAGTCAATTTCATTTAAAGCTGTTCTTGTTCTTTTGGATTGTATTTAACAATTTGACAATTTGAAATCAACTTTAATAATTTATGATGTACTTTTAACCAAATGAATTACTCATTTACAATAATTGCATTTCATTTCAAAAGAAGCTAATATTTCTAGCATTTTAAATTTAACCATTTTAAAATTTTGTTTGTATTAAAATTATGGTTTAACGGGAAAAAAAATCTTTTTTAAAACAGTTCTTTTTATACGATAATTCAAAAAAAAAAAAGAAAAAACAATCCAAGCTGCTTTGGGTATTACATTGAAGGCGATACGTATGTTGAGCATCATGTTTTGATCTTTCTGTAGAAATTTACTGCACACAACCGACCAGTTTTTTACATTAAAATTTTTTCTCTTTTAAAATTTCCAATTCCAATGCCAATTCCGTTGGCTATTTTTTGTCCGCCAATTAAAACATATTTTATGGATTAAGAAAACAATAAATCTTCAGTCGTATGCAATAATCCTGGACTAATAATTATAATAATTTTGCGAATTCAAAATTAAATTTAAGTCATTAACACTGACAGTTAAGTTTAAAATAAAACTCTTTAAATGACCATTTCTATACGGCTTGCAACAGTCGGTTTTTTGGAATGACATTCGATAATGTTTTCATACATTTAGAGAGCTGTCTCGGCAATAACTTGACTAATTTTTATTTTTCAAAATACTTGATCTTGGCATCCCAATGTTATCGATAAAACCTGAAGTTACTCTAAATTCTCTATAATAGCCCTGTTGTGTCGCTCGTATAACCATTCTATTGGACGGTATGTCTAGTCGAAGAAAAGTCGGCTGTTACTCGATCTTTTTTCTCCGTATAAAACGCCGCTTCAACAATTACTTCTTAGTTCTCCGAGTTTGTTAAAGTAATCAACGTGTGATATCGCCGCAGTTTAGTAGATAGTGTGTTAGCCTATGAGAGGCCTCATAATCCCCAGCTCAGACATCTCCAACAAATCAAATATGAACAAATATTTCTTCGGTGACTTTCTCTCAGGATATTTGAGGCAACGAAGGAGTTGCTCATAAATCTGTCGTTCGGTGTCGACTTTAAACTGTAAGACCCGCCACTCATGTATAAAAATAATAGACACAACATAAGTGTGAGAAGTGTGAGAAGCAAGGTCGTAGTCCTGACAAGGTTTGTATTGACCACTTATGTTAAGTATGTGTAATATGCCCGTCATGGTCGAAAAGTGGCTTTGTTCGAGTCACGGCTTTTTTTATGTTATTGCTTCTTAGGTTTGTAACCACCCCATATTCGTAAATGGCAAACGTTTCAATAAACTTTATACCTAAAAAAGATTTTTCACATCTGCCAGCATAATTAGACCGACAGTTTGGACACCTCTAATAGCATAACTCTTTAGTAAGGTAGTTTACTTTTAATACGATTTAACCACACAATGCCAAATTATTAGAGACGTCGTGGTTAATTAAGAAACATAAAAACAAAAATAAAGTAACCGAAAAAGTTATAATGTTTACTCTTCTTTTATGTGAAAATAAATTCTGTGCTCTTCATGAGCTCGGATATGCATGCAACACAAATAACAGAATTAAAGTTTAAATATAAGGAAAAATTAAATAGAATTTATGCAGTAGAAGAGAGAGACATTAAAACAAAATTTACTTACATATAAAGAACTGAATAATAGTTGTTGCCAAATTAGATAATTATACGAAATTGTATTTATTTCAGTATGAAAGAAACCCACATACTTTCAAAATTACACACACCAGCTGATATCAAACTCTATAGGAGGAAAATAAGAAGAAACTGTTAGAAAAGGACTGAGAAATTAATATAAATAGAGAGAGATAATGAATATGACAGTTAATCCTAAAATCCGTACAATGCCAGTGTATGCCATTTACTTATATTTATATAATATATGTGAATGCACATACTTTATAATTATGATGGTGGTGGTAATGGTAATAATCAGTACAGTAAGTATCACATGCGTAGTAGTAATAATGATAATAAAGTCAAAATGTGTGAACAAAATTAAAAATAAAAAACAAAATTTTGTATTTGCTACACTTAACCAATTATATTGGTTTGTATCCAAACACATGAGTGACTGTATGTAATACATTCGCAATGTTAAGTGCAGTAGTTGCAGCATTGGGCAAAGAAATCTAAACATAAAAAATAAACAATCGATACCTATCGTAGTACAAATTCTAATATATTATGGAATTAACTTAAAGTTTTTTCAGCCACATTCACTGTCTCATTGTAATTGTATTTGAACGCCATTTAGGACTCAATATGAATAGAATGAACGTTATTGAATTTAAATTAAATAAGATTACTCAGTATTTTGTATACATTTCTAACATCTGTTTTTGTATAACTTGTAGTAAGTTGTGGGAAAAATAATTGTGATAATTAATTAGCAGTAGATGGTGATTTAATTCGGACCTACATATGTTATCAACAGAAGACCTACTTCTAGGAAAAGATCGATCATAATCGAAAGTCATTAGTAAAAAAGTCGTGTTTCATCTTAATGATGGTTAGACCGAAATTTGATTTTCGTTAAGTCATTTCAATGGAAATTTGATAAAATAAATCAATTGAATCAAACGAATCACAATAGAAAAGAACTTTATCTAAAAGATTCATCCATTAAAATCTGATACAATGAATTTTCATAAATGGTTTCTCATCCTAAAAACTAAAAAAGTATGAATTCCCTCTCTACATCATTCGCCAGAATGAATTTGTGATTAATTGGAGACCTGACTGTATAGAATGAGAATCTTCATGTGTAAACGATTTTATAGACTGCTGTTTGTGAATGGTTTTATGATCTTAGTTTTTAAATTGTTTGAGGGATCACATTTCGTAAGGCCCTTACTGTACGTTAGCCAACTATATTCGTGACAGTATTCATGGAGAGTTTATCTAACTTACTGTTATCCCAAGCAGTGATGCTAACTAGTTGCAGAAAATGACTCTCTGAAGACATATGGATACTGATCAGGTAGTAAAAGGCTCTTAAGATCAAAAACGTCACAATTACTGCAAACACAGCATTAAACTGTAAATCTCTAACGGAAAAATTTATGATGCAGAAACTGAAGTGTCGCTAGTAAAGCATAATATTCAGATGAAACTTGTCGCTATGACAAAATGAGCAATTCAGTTGAATTCTTGGATAACTTGGATTATGCGTTGACACTTAGAGCGAGCGTCAAAAGAAACTGTAGACTGTGATAAAATTCTAACAATCACCAAACTCAACTTATACCACTTAAAGAGAGTGCCCGAAAAAATTTGACATTTTCAAATTTTTTGTAACTTTATTTGTTTCAATTTTAGAAACTGGCAATGAAACAATTTTAAAATAAAAATAACGGTAATTTAATAATGTATATTTTCTTAAATGTAAAGTTTCTTTTGTGTCCCTCACTACATATAGTTGCGTATAATCATACGAACATGCCCAGAAAGTTACACAGGGTTAAGTTGTTTGACGTTTCAGTGGTAATACGAATAAACTCTACTAAAACAAATCTTGACAAATCCTTGATAAATTTTTTGATCTACCTATATTAACAGTGAAGCTGTCGATATGTAAATGTTGTTATATAGTCTTCTTCTCCTAGCATATGCTGTAAGAGCGTTGCCCACTTGGATTGGAATCTAAACATAGATACGTTAATTCTGTCAGCTCCGGCTTAACTTCCCTATTTGTTTTTGTATGAACAATTTTCTTTCTTTCTGTTACCACATAACCTTTAAAGTACGTGCCAAATAAGTAAAAAGAAGAATTGCAAAATTAAATATTTATTGTCTTTGCTTTTTTAAATTTCCATCAAAGTAACGTCTTCAATTCCTTATCTTTCTTTCTTCAGTGTGAGTACAAAATTGTCTTAAGAAAATACTTGAGAAAAATCTACTCGTGTTCGTTTGCACATACAAAACTGAATAAAAAATTAAACAGAGTTTAGAATGCCGTAAAAGGTAAAGAAAATAAAGAAAATACAAAAAGAATTCCTTTTTTTTTGCTGTCGCGTCTCTAGCTGTGTTGACTTATCTTGTCTAGAATCTTGCAGCACGAAACCATGACAGAAGGCAGCACAACTACTGCAACACACAGTGAATAGAGTAAAACTTTGGAATACACCAGACATAGAATGAATACGGGTCTTTACCACCATTTTGAAAGTATTTTGTATTTTAAAACTTTAACATTTTGAATTTTTTATTGGCATTGCTTCAATGTCTTTTGAAAAATGTTCATTAAAGAAATTCGATTGATTGGATTTTTATGTTTTTCTTAAAGTATTTCCAAAGTATTTATTTTCGTAAAGTATTTAGAAATTTTTACCAAGAGAATAAAACAAATGAATAATGATACTGAAGGTCTCGTTAGCGTTAAACAAAAGAAATGTGCAGCAGATTGGAATTAAAAAAGTTTTAAAAAACTAAATGAAACAAAATACCAGCGGCCAAATAGACAACATTGGCTGCATTTGTTAGTGTCGTTAGTAACATCAGCGTCACAATCATTATTCAGAAAGGAAAAGCGGAATCATTCGATATTTGCTGAAAACGAAATATACTTCCACTCTGATAAAATCGACAATTCAACTGACCAATAAATAATGAAATAATAAAACCAACCAAAATTTGATATTGGAACTGCTCGTTGTAGGTCAGCATTCAGGAGTATAGTTCTGATTTGGCAATACTGAATTTGTCGTTTAAGATTACCTTACTTAGCGAGTCCGTGCTTTTTTATGACATACATACATACATAATTGCGCATTAGAAAGCTTCGTACAGGTTTACGGCCTATTTTCTCACACCACTTATGCTGTGTGTGTTAATTTAATATATGAGTGGCGGCTCCTACAGTTTAAGATCGATTTCGAACGACAGCTTTTTGAGAAACTTTACGTGCCATTTTATTTGCTCTTAGAGTTTTTGCCAGAAATATGCTCAGAGAAAGTCGCCGAGGAAATATTTTTTTAAGCCATATTTCGTGTTGTTACAAATGTCTGACCTGGAGCTTGAACCGTGGCCTCACGTCTAATAAGCCAACATTCTACCTACTAGACTACGGCGGTTTCGTAAGACACATTGCTGACAATAAATGTGCAGTAATAACATCCTTCAAATATCCGCCCTTTCCTGATTGGAGCGCATCCGAATTGTTCAATTTCTTTTTTACTTAAATCGAGCATGAAACAAGCTAAATTTAACCAATGGCATGAGTAATGTTGCTGCTAATTCGCATACACCTTCATTTTCCGAAAACTCTACAAGTAAAAGCCTACCGAAGTCAAATCGTACTCGCATCTAGTTGGCTACTTCCACGTGAGAGGACCATGCCTTCAAATCGCTGGTGCATAATATCCACTGTGGCGTGAGCTGCGTGACAAGTAGCGCCATTCTGTACAAGCCACAAGAAATTGGTATCCAAATAATCCAGTTGAAGCTAAAAGTAGTAATCATCGACAAATAGTGCTCGGCGTTGACAATAATGGCCTGCCCAATGTCGTTACCAAAGAAATATGAACCAATGACACTGCCTACATAAAATCCACACAAAACAGTAATTATTTCGCGATGCATTGAACGGTCTTGCTTTTCCAGTGCGTTGGAATTGTCCCAAACGTGATAATCAAGCTATAAGCCTCATCGCTGGAGACGATTTTTCAGTGAAAATTAAGATCAGTTGCCAAGTACTGCTGAAGCCATTCAGCGCACAGAAGTCTTTATCTATTGTCGTTTGTCATCAATTTATGGATTAGTTGAACTTTGTACGGGAACAGACCCAAATCACGATGCAACATTTACCAAGTTGTGGCATGCGGAAATTCAAGTTCTTTTGAGCGATGCAAAATCGACAGCCTTGAGTTCTGTTGTACACTCTCAAGGACCACAGCGATATTTTTGGTAAATTTTGCGTTTTGTCGAATTACGGGTTTTGGCAAATGGCAACTAATTTGACAGATGTAGCTTCTACAAGATAACAGTCATCAACTGTCACTATTCGGAAGCCCATGCTGGAAGTTCCAACACGGAAACTCTAAGTAATTACTACAGAACTGTCAGATAAAATGAAATTCGTAGTCAGAAATATTTTCACTATCCAATTAACCCACTTATAAAATATATGAAAGCAGATCATAACCTTGGTTATTGTTGATGCCATTAAAAACCATTAAAACATGCTGTTCTTAAGATTTTTCTTTCTGTCGTTTCAATTCTTTAAGAGTGGAAATTTAAATACAAATGAAATAAGTATTAATTATAATAAGTATTTCCATATATGGATGGCATGTGTATGTGTGTGAGTAAGCAATTGTTATGGTAAGAGGATTCTAGTTCTTTTAGTTCTTAATAAAAATAATAACATTTGCTTTTCTATAACGAAAACCACGATAACGACTGCTAGTAGCAACTAAAATGGAAACCAATTGCTGCCTCTGTGTTTGTCCCCTTTGAAGTCCTTAGTTTTCATTTTAATAACAACGCAGCTGCAGAAGATAATGTTGCCATGGTAAACATTTCAAGGATTTTCTATGTGCCTGAGAAAGAAAAAACAAGCAAATTTCTTTTCCAAATAAATACAAAATAATGCAGTTAAGTATCTTCTTCTTGCACAGCAATTCTTGGCCAGGCAAACAATGTTAAATAAGACACAAAGCTACAGATACAAGTATAAAGAGGGCATAAAATCCAGAGTATAGTTAAATTTGTTTTCAATCCAAAACTATTTTCACAGACTCTAGTTAAGCCAAGGACCTCTCTCCTTCTCATCTTATTCACACTACTTTTTAATTTAACAAGCCTATTGTTTTAAACATTTTCTTTTGTTGTTGGGTCTGTTGGTCTAGAAGAAAACAACCATTACAATATAAGTTTCTTTGTAATTTAGTTTTTGGTGTTCCGTCCTTTATAAGACGTTACAATAAGTCGAACATACGATTAAGTAGACTAAAACATTTCAAGGATATATCGAGTGAGTCAACTATCGGTATAAATTTGAATCATCGGTTACTATGAGTCGATTTGCGCTTGAGCAACGTTGGGATTTATTGTAAATTTATTTCCAAATCAAAGACGATTGGTCGGAAATTGCACGAAAATTCCGTACAAAATTTGGTCGCAGAGAAGTGCCCTGTAGTGCCCGACAAAACAAAGACAATTGAGCATTTGAAGGCCAACTTTCGTGATGCCATTACCGAGATACGAATCCCTACACTCGAAGCAGTGCACGAAAGTTGGTCCGATCGTATGAGTTACAGTGAGGCCAGCCGCGGAAGCCATATGAATGAAATAAGATTCCGTTTCTAACCGGAACAATTGTAGTTCACAATAAAATAATTTGGCATAATTTCAAATCGTTTTTGTGTTATTTCACTTTTAATTTTAAACTTTTAAGTCGTCCACCCATTATATTTACTTACGTCATGGCTTAAATTTATACATATGTATGTGTGTAAAATTCATTCATACAAGTACATATGTATGTGACATATGAGTGATATTTAATTCAAATAGCTTCATACATGACAAAATCAAAGATTTTTTATTGCATACTTTTCAGAGTAACTATTCTAGTTCATGAATTATGGTGCGTATGAGTAATAAACTTCAGTATGGTTCTCTACAATTCCTTACCTAGCCCCTGATATGCATCCGGTTATTGCCGTGAAGAGGTGCTTTAATCCTGTCCTCATACTTTATAGGATTCTCTATAATGTCTCCTCTAAGCCTATTGCTCGAAAAATTTAAGGATGGTGTTCGGTGTCACTAATGACAATTGCCTGCCTGCCTGCACCAAATATGCACCCACGGAGAATGTGTTGCACTGACTCCTTCTCAGCGCCACAGAATTTACAGTTTGGGCCGGTAACAATTCACATTCTGAATAAAAGTACTCTGAGTATATTGGGCGTTATGAAGGAAGCGGTTACCAACCTCAGGATATTCCTGGATACTGTAATAAATGACTTACAGTACTTTCCTAACAAAAGAATCCATTGACTCATACCCACCTTCTTTGAGAAGATTCTTTGCCCTTCTTTATTATCTCTTTCGTTAAGCACATACATTTATATGACATACATAATTGTTCATTATAACACTTCAATCTGTGTGTGTGTGTGTAAATTTTATATATATGTGGCGGGAACTTTGAAATGTAGTCGACTCCGAATGAAGGATTTTTAAAAATCATGACAATTTTAGTTACTCTCACACTTTTTCCAAAAATCTGCTGAAGTCATAAAAATATTGTTTATAATCCACATTTCGTTTTGTTACAGATGTCTAATCGTGGTATGCTACTAAGCCAACACAATATTTACCAAACTACGGCGACTTTCGTTAAACATACAATTTTGACTGAATGTCATAAGAGTTAAGTGCTCGAAAGGCATTCTGACTGTCGCATAGTATTGCTATGTCTTGTCTTTTCTACCTCCCTTCCAAGTTGTATGGAGCATATCTTTTGATATCATTGACTTCCGCATGGTAAATACTCCGGACCAGAACTCCCGCTTCTGTTCACAGATCCTGTGTCTTCACCACCATAGGCAGCGGTTTTCAGTCCTGACAAAATTTTACATTTTTAATGGAAATTGTATGACCAAATTTTTTCGTGCGCGCTCCTTACATATATACACCCTCAATTGCAAAGGATGGATAATCGGATTTTATTTCTGCTTTTATTTTCATACATTTTCGCTTTAATTTTGAAAATTGATTTTGTATTGTCCCTAGTGCTCTCTAAGAGTAATTGTCATAATTTTCATTATAATAACAACAAACCGGTCAAATACGAGTATAATAAAACAGTAATAGAAACAAAGTTATGCCGTTATTGTTTCGAATTAGGTTTCGTTGTAGACGCGTCTTTATATAAAAGAAAAATAAAGAAATAGAAAAAAGGAGGAAGGAACATAAATATTTTATTTAAAAAAGATAAATTTGTAGAAGAGAAAGCAATAAAAGAATTCATAAAATTATGGCACAATAAAAACAAAAAACAATATTGGGAGTAAAATGGTTTTTTGTGTAAATGTACGTGGAAGAATACGAATGTAAAAAGCAAATGAAATAAAGTAATACTGACCTGACCTACTCTCCACTTTGAGGAAAACTGAGTATACAATATAAATATTCCATGAAAAAAAACACAATAAAGTTTGCTCCATTGGAGTTCACCGCTTTGGTGCACGGATCCAAAAATGTCGCTGCTGTAGTCGTCTTGATTGTGCAATACTCATACACACTTATAAGAGCAGAGCATTTGTAAAAATGTATTGCTTTCTGCTATTTTATGTTATTTTAATATTTTCTTTGTTTCTGAAATAGATTACCACTCTTTTTCTATCTCTCGCTCTCTATTTTAATAAAAAAAACTTTCTTCAACAATGTCAGATTTAAGCGCTTTCAAAGCACCTATGTAATTGCTTGGTGGTAAGTTTTCTGTTGCTATTTTTAAAGCAACATTTTATTTTCTGTAGAAGAAAAACCAAAAGATATTTTAAATTTTAATAAATTTCGTCTTCAACATAATAATTATTTAAGTATTAAATGTAAAGGAAAAAAAATTAATTTCAAAAAGAAGTCTAATTAATGCCGTATGCCTCAATAAAACAAATTCCACTGCTTTGCGGTACTCACCAGAATAAGAATGAAGTATAAAAGCTACACAAATATTTATAAACAAACAGAGGACATTGCCTCCCAGTTGAAACGAAAGCTCATTTTGCTAATGAGCAAAAACAAAAACGAAATTTAAAAAAAGTGTATGAAAGGAATGTCATAAAAGAAGTCCTAGGATATAAACAATGTCACACTGGAGCTATTTTTTATAATAAAAGTTGAACTTAAAACTTTTTAAATAATCTTTATATTTTAGTAGAATTAGGGTTGGGTTAGCAACTTAGAAATTTTTTTAATTTTTCGCCCTTTAATTAATAGGGAAAAACGCTTTAGGCAACAGTCATCTGTTTATTGATTCTTGTAACTGGGTAGTAAACTGGGATTTTACGTCACTAACACATGAGCGCTGTTTTAAACTGTAAGGTAGTGATTAAATACTTCTCCAGCTACAGTTAGAAAGAAATATTTTTATGCCTAGTCACCAAGTAGTGGTGACATTACATAGCTAATATACATAGATAGAGAATCACTAAAACTGATCTTCAAAGACATTATTGGGGTATTTTAAGCCGAGTTAAAAGTTAAATATAATGCAATGCACATTGGTTTAAAATCGATTTTTTTTGGCCAAAATTATTTACGGCGAGAATATAATAATTTTTTGTTAATATTTGAATTATTATTAATTATTAATATCATATTTTGTTAATTCTGTGAAATTTAATTAAAAATTGTGTTTTCTCTCTACATATATTAATTAAAAACGATGTATTTCAAATATTTTGAAATACTAGTTTTATTTATAAAGAAAAGATAAACAATTATATATCAAAAAGGAATAGTATTAGTTTAAAAAACTCTTATTACTTCAGTTAAAACTTTTTTAAAAAATACTTCAGAATTTAGCCATTTCATGTTTCGAGACATAAATACATTAGAGTTTCTGAAGCATTCTGACCACTTAGCATCTAATTTTACGCAATATATCCTTAATTTTTCTTTTAAATGTTTCAAATAATCATCCGGAGGATTTGCAATTCCAATTTTTTTTAGAACGAAGTTCAAAAGTTCCTCCTTTTTTTTTCTTTAGAATTTGTTTTTTGCCAAATTTTGAAGAGCTCTTCATTTCTGAAGCCAAGGTAGTCTAGTAAAAAGCAAATATCTTAAGTTATTGCAAGTTATTGCAGGAAAAAACTTTAGAATGTGTTGCACAAGACCACATGCTATTTTCGAATTTTGTTTTCTCACTGGACAAAGTTGGACATTTTTTTAAAAGTTTAAATTTATGGAAAAACAAAATAATAATTGAATGCGCGAATATGCATGTAAACAACACACGTTATTTCTATGTCTATTTATTTTCTTTTAACTTTTTATTTTACAATTAGTTAATACATACCATAAACTTTATTTTCCATTAAAAATATTTTTTTTTAACTTTTTAATTTTATTCAAAGACACTATTTGACAGACTACTTAAATTAAACTACTTGCACTTGATTATTCAACAATAGTAAAAAGTTCTATGTTTGTCGCTCTGTAGACTAACGGTAAATACCGGTTTAGAAAAACAAAATTTATTTTCTGATAAATTGAAGTGTTGTCTATCATGCTGTATTAAAAAATTTAAAAAAAACGATAATTAAAAAATTACATTTTGGCCAAAAAAACTGAATTTTAAACCATTGCAATGGAACAAAATACTCTGTGCATCCCATATTTTAGGCAAATCCTGAGCTTATTAAGTCTGAATTGCAGTAATTTCGCAGAACGGTTCTTGTCTTTATAGCCATTTAACTATACAGATGCTAAAATCATAGGTGCAACCAATAGTAGGGAATTGATAACATGTAGAGAAGGCATTGAGACGATGAAACACTTTCTGTGTTTTGATTTAACTTTTAAGTGTTTGTTATCACAATAATTAGTTTTGCCAAACATTATTCATCTTGGCGGATTTATGTATTGGGTATTTGTTATTGGTTAAAGCAGAGTAAAACGCCTAGCACTCATTAAATTACCAACTTTAAAAAGCCGTCGTAAAATGCTAAATGTTATCTTTCTTCTGAAGCTGTTTAATGGTGTTATCAACTCGCAATTTCTTCTAGAAAAACTTTCCATAAAAGTACCTGTTCGTCCGACCAGATACCATAATTTCTTAAATATCAAATATTACACAGTTAACTACGCGAACTTCGATTCATTTTGTAGAATCTGTAATGATTTTAATAGTCATCATATAGATTTTAATAAAAGTATGGAATCCATTAAAAAGGATATAATTTTACAATTAAACATATTTAATTAATATTTTCAATGATGTCTCTTTTTTAACTTATTTTTTGAATTGAAATCATAATAATAATAATTCTGAATTGTTATATAAAATGAATTGAAATATAAAATGAATTGAAATATAAATGTAAAATTTAATGAATTGAAATATAAAATGTAATAGTCTGTAAGGATATTCCATAGACTTAAATAAATAAATAAAATAAAATAAATAAATAAGGCATTATGATCAGGAAAAAGTACCTTAGTAGTGAACCATACGATCTATTGTACTCTAGCACAACTGTATATCGTATTCGTATACCGTGTTCTTAAAACCTAACACAGCAGTAACAGCAATGCAAATTCCCTGCCTAGTACCTGAAATCATGTGCATACTTCTCCGATGTTGTCAGAGGTTCTAAGCATGTATCCTTATGATTCTTTCTCACTACCATCAATCAATATGTTGAATTCGAAATGGTCCCCATTCTAAACAGACGTATTTTTAGAGAGCTTTGTCGGAAGACTAGTTATTAATCACATGTTATTCTTGGATAAACTAATGCATGACACAAATCTCGTATTATTGGTACGTTCCAATAAAAGTTTAGATTACCTTAAGTCCACTTTGCCGCCCTATGCTGCGTAGAGGAGTAAAATGAACATATATAAGCCCACTTGGTCTGAGAAGAGTCTATGCCTCTTTTTATCTTTGTTGAACACATTTTTCCAAACATTCGCCTCCACCCCACAGAAGTGTTCTAGCTCCATCAACGGCATGAAAGCTCCCCTCATCGCAGGGTCATTTGCTTGCTTATTGATGAAAATGAATATAAAAATGATTATACTCTAACTTCCAAGACAGTACCATATTGTCTTTGATTGAATTCCATAAGAGCCGAATGCTTAAATGGTGAACTGAATGACAGAATGTCGGCCGAATTAATGTGGAAATATAATGGTGATATCTTTAGCATATCGCTTGAAAGTTGTATTTACCTTGAGCTGTCCATTATCATCCTTGTACTATTGTATTCATTAATCCAAAAACTGCATCACAGTGTAGCATATTAATATATGTAGTCAATTTCGAGGTATTATTTATTGTTTTTTTTAACAAATTTTTCTTTGATTACAAAACAGTTTAATTTTTTTGTTTTTCTCTTCTCAAGATTTTTTCGTTTAAAATTAATTAAAATTTTTTTATTTATTTATTTTTTTATTCTTAATGATCATCAATTATAATAGAATAGCTTTTATTTATTACCAATTTGCCAATATTGTCATGACTAAGTGGTGATTGTATACTTTTTTCACTTTTTTCGACAATATTTAGTATTTTTGATTTCTTCTCTGTTGACTTTGATTATCGGTTTAGCAAATAAAACGTTTTTTTTTACTTTTTTCGTAAATTTTTCGTAATGTTTATATCTAAAAACCTATGCGTTTAGGGTTTAAACATTTTGTGTTTAATTTGAAGTACAAATTACAGCCGTTATAACGCTTTTTTACGAAATTTCAAAAAATCTCCAATTAAACAGATACACAAGCTTCAACAACGATAACACGTTCCCAACTGAAAATGAGAAACTGTGACTGCACTTTAGTTTAAAGTTTTTCAAAATAATTCAATATAAACAGAAGTCTGCACATGTGCTAAATCATAGCTCTTTAAATAAGGATTCACATCCTTAAGTTCTAATTTTTTACATTGCAGCCTGTGTTAATGGTTCTTCTGTAGAATTCATTTTCTCTCGGTTTCTCTCTTTATCTCTGTAGATTTTAATTGCTGTTATTTGGTATGGTTTCTATATTTCTGCATAACTGCTATAGTTTTGCTTTACTTTTCGAACGTCCCCGGCCTCACACTAACCCACCCTCACCCCACCGCGGAGGGCTCGTCCCCATTACGTAGGGACACGTACACACTACAGTCCGGACTTTAGCGGGTAAGGGAAAAGTAATGGCAACGAGAACATAAAACAGCTACAGAACTTAATCACAAGCTGAATGAAGTTACAATAAACATGAACTACCTATGAAAAGAACGAAAATATATATTTATATAATAAATTACCAATTTAAGCTACGTTTTATATTACAAACACTACAATTAAAATCAATAAAATAATAATATAAGTTAAAATCATTACATAATCTACGAAGAGGAAAATTACATCCATAGTTCGTTCTATAAAAATCTAAAGAAAGAGGACGATAGTGCCGTGAAAATCTTGCTGGAATACTGAAATTCAGGTTAAAAAGCAAAAACTCAAAATCGATATCACCTTTAATCAGATTAAAAACAAAACAAACCCCTAAAACAGTCCTTCTACGTTCCAAAGTTGGAAGTTTTATAATAATACTCCCAAATCAAGAAATGTAGTCACAGTTTCCAAAGGGCAAGAATTAATCACATAAGTGCATGAAATTACGCACCCGCGAGAGAAAACCATGCATTGACATTTCTTCAAGTTAAGATCCATTAAATTAGTTCTGCACCAAGTTACAAACAAATCAATATTTCGCTGAAGAACAGCCTGACCATGATCATCATCAAAAGTATAAAATAATTTAACGTCGTCAGCATACATCAGAATATTGCAATCAGAAATAGCACAAGGAAGATCATTAAGAAACAATAAGAACAGTAAAGGGCCCAAATGGCTACCCTGCGGAACACCAGAAGTAACATATACTGTCTTAGACAATACATTCCTAAACAATACCCTATGTGTCCTAAGGTAGAGGTAGGAGTTCAGCCAACGATGAATACTTACTGTTATTTTCGTTGGCTATGTTATGTTTTCTTACTCTCTGCCTTGTTATTGTTTATATCCATGTATCTCACTGTTGTTGTTTTTCAATCACAAACAGTTTTTAATTCAAGTTCAACATACGTTTGGTATTTTGTTTTGCCGTCTTTGTTTTCATAATTACTCACAGTTTAGCTGAATAGTAATAATAATGTTAATAACATTATTAGTCGTTACAATCAGTGAATAGTTTATTGGTTATTTAACGCTAGCCTCAATTGAATTTAAAATGGAAGTATAAAAAAAAAATTTTTTTTATTTATTTATTTATTTATTTATTTATTTATTTTTTTTTTATTTATTTTTTTTTTTTTTATTTTATTTTTATTTATTTTATTTATTAATCATAGCACAACAAGATAATAATCTTATAAATGAAAGTGCTATGGGAGGACATCAAATAGGAAAAAGTAATAACAAATCGCTCATTATATGAGTAATGAATTGTTTGAAGTACAGTGTAAATAAAAATGAATAAGAATAAGAACCTGATTTAACCTCAGAAAATAGCAATCGATACAAAAAAATTAGGATAAGAAAATGAGTATATGTAAAAAACTAAATTAGGAAAGATACAAATATAGAGAAAAATACAAACAAGGAAATATATTCATATAATGAGATACAATGAAACTTAAATAATAAATTAGAAAAATGAAAATAATTAATCACTAATAAAAATTAAGAGTAAAAATGTATAAACAATCAAAATATGTTACAAACTACTTAAACAGATTGTATAACTCCTTTTTGAACTTAGATGCATTGCCTATGTTCTGAATATAATTTGGTAGTGCATTCCAAAGACTGATGGTGTGTATAAAGAACTGTCGTTTCGACAAAAGAGTCCTATGCCTTAATTGGATAATTTTCCTACCGCGGTTGGATCTAGCAAATCTAATCCTGCTAAATAAGTATACTGGCTGTTCCAAAGTAATAATCTTATGGAGGAGAATTAGGCACTTAATATTCAATAGATTATCAAAATGAATCCCACATATCTGGTAAGAAAATTGTGATATATGGTCCCGACGTCCCTTAATAAATACATATCTGGCTATGTTATTATAAGCCAAGTTAAGTTTCCGCCTATCATCCGCATCACAGTTTGCGAAAATTTCCGATCCATATAAAAGAACAGGAATCAAAAACGTTTTTGCCAGTTGCAGGCGTATAGCAAAAGGAGTCGAATCTATAACAGCCCATAAGTTCCTAAGCATACCATAAACTTTACCAACGATGACATTAATGTGGCTAGACCACGTTAGCTGACCATTAAAGATAACACCCAGATTAGGTGCCGATTCAACAAAATCAATTTTATTCCCCCTGATAATAATTTCCGGCATATCAAACGCTCTCTTAGACCTGGAGAGCAATAAACATTTCGATTTAGAGGGATTAATACAAAGTCCATTAGCACTAGCCCAGTTGTCAATTTTCCGTAAATCATCGTTAATCGTATCTACACATAGTCGGATATTATCAATACACGCGCTCCTATAGAGCTGAACGTCATCAGCGTACATATGAACGCTACAATTATCCAAAACATCAGGTAGGTCGTTAATGTATATACAGAACAAAAGGGGCCCTAAAATTGATCCCTGAGGAATACCTCTTCCAACGTGTACCGAATTCGAGATGTTGCCGTTTAGGTAAACTCGTTGAGATCTGTTAATGAGATAGGAACGGATAAGGCTGCAAGCTGAATTAGAAAAATGAAAGAGGGTCTGTAGCTTTCTCAATAATATTCTGTGATCAACTGTATCAAAAGCCTTAGTGTGATCCAAAAGAATCAAAAACGCTATGTAATTTTCATCCAGCTTCAACCTAAGGTCATCAACTACTTTGACTAAAGCAGTAGTGCAGCTCCTAGCTTTCATAAATCCCGACTGTTTATCAGATAAAAAATTATTACTCGTGAGATAATCGTTCATTTGTCTAGCTATGAGGTTTTCCATAACTTTAGACAGGAACGGAAGAATGGCAATTGGCCTGAATTCATTGTTAGATTTAGGAATTGGGATGATTTTTGACCGTTTCCATTCATCAGGGAAAGAGGACATAGTTAAGACTGAATTGAAAACATGAGTAAAATACGGTAAAAGTCTAGGTGACAAAGCTTTTAAAAACAGAGGATCTAAGTCATCAGAACCAATCGCATTCGATTTCACAGAAGATAAGCATTCCAAAACCTCGAGCTGACTAACACAACGAAAACTAAAGGGGTTTTCTAGCGGAACAAAACAAAGGTCATCATATAGGTTACTGTCAGGTGTAGGAACATTAATATTAACAAATTTGTCATTCAGAACGTTTACATCGACATCAGGAGAAGTATTATGGCATTTATGTCCAATACCAATATCGCGGATTACCTTCCATTTAGCTCTATTATCTAATGCGGAAGCGAACTTCCTGCCGTAA
The DNA here is from genome assembly GCA_932273835.1 of Sarcophaga variegata. Lineage (NCBI taxonomy): Eukaryota > Metazoa > Arthropoda > Insecta > Diptera > Sarcophagidae > Sarcophaga > Sarcophaga variegata. The sequence continues at coordinate 116,667,878 of OW026358.1, read as the reverse complement.
AACAATGTTTTTGCAATTTTAATGTGTTTGGTAACCTCACTACGAGCGGCTTTATGAACGGCTTTCAGATCATCCGTTCTGAACCTCTTCCATCGCCGATAGGCAATGTCGCGCTTATCAATTAATGCTTTAATTTCAGCATTAAACCACGGTTGGTGTTTGGCTTTAACAAGTTTTGTTTTGATAGGAACACAACTGTCATATAGCAGACGCACATTTTCCTGAATTAGTGCCACCTGGTCGTTTACATTACCCAGTGAGTAGATTTGATCCCAACAGATATCATCAACACTTCTGTTCAAAACTGTAAAATCGATACTTTTAAAATCACGGTATGTAATATACCTGTCCTCATGACTCGTAGACAGATTATAAGTTAAGAAGAGAAGATCATGATTGGAAAAGCAAGAGACTGAAATTTGATCATATAACAGTACCTTAGTCATATCATTAACAAATACTAGATCGATTAGACTACTGGAAGAAGAATGGAAGTGAGTTGGCAAGGACACATTCACAGGGTTAAGATGGAGAGACAACATTGAATCAGATAGCGCATTATCAATTAAGAGATTATTATTAAAGTCACCAATAATAATAATGTCATCATATTGAATAGAAATTTCCTCAAGAATAGAAATAAAGGGATCAAAGTTTATATTAGAATTCGGTCTATAGACACTACCTAATAAAACCTTCTTCTTATTGGTGGATGAAATATCAAGAAATAAATATTCTATTTGACTACCAATTTCTGTTAATAATTTTACCTTGCACGGAATACCGTTTCGAACATAAATTTCAACTCCGCCACCTTTTGCCCTGGTTGCCATATTGTTAACTAAGATCTTCCTGTCTGACCGGAAAAGTCTAAAGCCCTGTAGATTGTACACCGAATCCTGAACTTCCAGAGGAAACCAAGTTTCGGAAACGCAAATAATATCGATTCCTGCTGCCACAAATAAACGCCTAAATTCATCAATTTTATTGTTCAGACTCTGTGCATTTATATGAACAATGTTGAGACCAGTTCTTTGTTTGGCTAAAACTCTAATCATGTTGTACACACAGTCTCTGGAATAAGGACTGTTAGAGCTCATCAGATTGTACGTAAGTTGTGGCAATGCAATCAAAAGCTAAGTAAATTGCTATAATTAAGATAACTAAGCGCATAATAAAAAAGGAGTTATACATACAGATAAGGAAGGAAATAAAAATTAAATTAAAATTGAACATTAAATTAAAGTTGCACATCATCAGGTTTATCATTATCAGAAAACTAGTTGAGTAGTTAACTATCAAGCCCAGGAAATAACTGGTTCAGGATATTTATGTCTTCAATTAGAATTGTGTCTTCGTTACCTTGTTTCCTGATATATACGCAACCCCTCATAGTAAATGCAGAAGACAAAAGTTTTTTCTTTTTTAGACGAATTGCAGCACGAAGGATGTTAAAGTTGTTTTGAGTCAGGTTCTCGTTTACGAAGAATTTTACATCCGAGTTGTAACCAATGTTCCTTAGCCGGAAAGTAAAACCCTTGTGCTGTTTTCGGAAGTTAGCCAACGATTTTAAAAAGAAATTTTTATCGTACGCAGACCAAAGTTTGACTATTATAACGGCATCTTTCGAGGTCGCGTTGTGTTTATTATTATGGTTCCTCAAGCGGTATATAGATTTTAAGTTAGGTACAGGTGTGTCTATGGTGTTACAAATTTTTTTAAAAATCTCCGGTAGATTTTCTTCTTCAGAGAACGGAATTTCGTTTATCCTGAGTTCAGTAGAAACAGGATAGTTCTCTTGTTGCCGCAATTTTGTTTTTAGATTATTTATTTCCACTCGCATACTCTCAATTTCCGCCGATCTGTTTTCAAGAATTGCTACCCTCTCACTTATCTCATGCAGTTTGTTATCGAGGATATTGTATTTTTCGCGGAGATCCTTTACGAGGTCTTCTTTAAATTCTCTAAATTTCTGGTCAATAGTGTTCAGGATCTGTTCTGCGAATTTGTCAAACCTTTTGTCCATACAGTTTAGTAGTTTAAAAGGCGAGTCAATTAAAGATGGTCGTAAAGAACTTTGCTGAATGTCCGCTATACGTTTATTGACTGGTGTGTTTTGCAATCCATCCGAGGTTGATGGTATAAATTCCGAGTTTTTGATAATAGGCATGTTTGTTGGGTTTTTGTTGGTTAGTGTCTTAGATTTAGATTTGCGTACGTTGCTTTTATTTATTTTCTTTTCCTTCCTTAGGTTATACATTAAAAATAGTAAGTGAAATCAGAATTTTTAAATTTAACTGTGGATATTTGTAATAAATTTGGCAGCACTTATTAAACCAGTAATCAGTGTAAAAACAATCAGCTGGTTATTCGAAATTTGTTTACTTTTGTTTTTGTTTTGTTTTGTAAAGGATTATGTTACTATGTAGTTGTTATAAAGAAAAAACACTGACACTGTATATTAAAGATACTGTGTAAGTTGCCTGTTTGTTGTTGCTCGATTGCTGATATTTTCAATTTTGTGGATGAGTCACCAAAAAATAAGAAAAAGATTGTCCGTTGGATAAGATATTAGTTAATTGTAAATTTTCAAATATTTCACTGAGTTTTATTCTGTTGCTATGCGATCTTTAAAATTTGTTATTTACAATTTTGTGGATGAGTCACCAAAAAATAAGAACAAGATAGTCCGTTGGATGAGGAATTAGTTTTTGTAAATTTTAAATATTTCACTAAGAATTGTATTCTGTTGCTATGCGTTGTTTTATTTTGATAAATTACAAGTTGTTATTGTACGCTGTAGAATTATTTCATTTGTTATTATTTGTTGTAAGAAATTTAAACATAGATTTTAATTTTATGATAGTTTGTTTAGAGGATATTTAAATTACAAAAACACATAGATTCTGGCAGTTCACAAAATTTTCTTTTCTTGATTTAGAATAATGGCAAAGTTTTAAGAAAATATGGGCATCGATCACACTTTTCAGGAGCTCAGACAAAAACACGATTTTGTTGTAAATTTTTAAATTTTTGTTTTCAACATCCAATAAAATTTCTTTTACGTTTCGTTTCATTTTTCAAAGGATTTATAACAGAAACGGATTAGTTTTAGCATAAATGTTCAAGTAACAGAATAACAATTGTCATTAGAGTAGCCATATGTTAACTAAGGAAAATGTTACAGAAAGACTGTTTACAACTTTCAAAGCAAATATTCAGAGAACAGTGAACAATATTTTAATTGTTGCGTATGTAGTTGTGATTTCATATCATGCAGAATAAAAGGTGGTGTATTTATAAGAGGTCTGATGTGATATTTAAAAGCTCCACTCATTATAATCTCTAATGGATAAATATTTCCTTGTGAGATATGAAGTAAGTGACTGCGACAGCCACCGTCGAGACATACAATTTATAAAACACGGCAGGCGGCATTCGCTGTTAAGTATGAATTAAAATCCATTAGATTTATGTACACCTTACGCTTTTCTAAACTTCTTAATAAAATTATAGAAAAGCACTGTAATAATTTTACATTATCAGTCTCTGCAGATTTCCTTTCTCGCATTAAATGTTTTACCTTTAAAATAATTGGAGTATCAAGCAATTCTTACATTTCAAATCACATTTTTTCAACATCTGCTGTATGAAGTCGCCTTACTCTAGAAGATAGTTTTTTGGCTTCAAAACTCAGATTTGATGTCTCGAACAAAACAACTTCCTCTCTATAGCCTTCTGGCTAAAAAAATTACTTAAATCTGTTGCTTATAGTTGCCGTTTGAATTGTAGGTCGCACTCACTGATAAAAATTAACATACAATACTACAAACTGAGTTATAATAGTCAATTAAGTCTGCTTCATGATAAAGTCGACATCACTATATCTACGGCCTCGTGAACGACCAGCCTTTCTTAAATTTTGGGTAAGCTGGATACGAGATAGATGGGGGTGCAAAGCGAAATCCAAAATTATCAGCCGTAAGATAGATCCTTTTACTAAGAACCCAATGAATTAATAAATTGTGACTATTCGCTAGGCATTCCCTAAAAGAATACTTATGTTATTCTATTCTGCCACAAAATTCAGTATATTATATCCACTAAACGTAGTGAATCGATTTGCATTTGAGCAAAGTTGGGATTTATTGGGTTAACGAGCAACTGCACGATGATATTGATTTTGCCAAAAATGTAAGCTCATTTTTATGGTGCACCGTTAAAGAAAAGTTTATGCCGACAAATCAGAGACAATCGAGAATTTGAATGCCAACATTCGTGATACCATTGACGAGCTATGACTCCATACACTCGAAAAAATTCACGAAAATTGGTTCGAACGAATAAGGTATTGCGGGGCAATCCACGGCAGCCATATTAATCAAATAATATTTCAATTCTAATCGGAACAATTGTACTTCACAACAATAAATAAATTTGGCACAATTTCAAACCGGTTTTTTATTGCATTTTTAAATTTAAACTTTAAAATTTCCCACCCAATATTAATAAATATTGTTTTCCCAAAATGTATGTGTGTACTTTTGTTTAAAAAAAAATATTCCAATTTAAAAAGACTTACTTTATTTAAATAAATCAGAATTTAACACGATTAAATGGAGTGTTATCAGTGTTAAGTGCTTTGAAGAAACAATTTTGTATCACTACTACTGCTACTTCTTCTTGTTATCCTCAACTATTTACAGCGCCATAATGTCTACAATTTTGGTCAATTTGAACTATTTGGCCAATTTTAACATTTTGTCTGATTTGAATGAATTTCAATCTTTTTGTTTTTGTTTTGTTTCCTTTTATTTTTGAACTCAAATTAAAAAACAAAGTGTTTGTTTGTAGCAGTTTCACCCACAAAATTATCCTTTCGCAAATAGAAGCATAAACCAAACGTTCTGACACTTATGGGTCATATTTACTCACACATATAATCGTATTTTAGGCAAACGCAAACATACATATAAAGAAGATATTCATTTCAATAACACAACTGTACATATTGACTTTATGAAAAGAGAAATAGAAGAAGAAAGAGTCGTTTTATTGCTTGGCAAATATTTGACTACTTCTGTTACAGCAATAAATGTAAGTGCACAGTGGGATCAAAGAAACAAACCTGTCGGTAGGTAGATATATTGAGGCAGAGCAGATTAACTAAGAGTGTAAAGCCTATCGGCATAAACTTAAGCCATGAGGAGGCTATTTATCTTACGTTTTATATCAGATTGGTACCTTGAACAAACTTGCTTAACTGCTTTCAGTATACTTCTCTCAGAAGAGCTACATACGTCTGGTAAGGTGTCATCCCTAAAACATTGAAATTTACATATACAATACGATAGGTAACGACATAAAAAGTGTTCCATCGCTTTGATAACTTTACTGCTGAACTCTATTCATACATACATACATACATAGTTTGTCATTACAACCAGGACAGGATTATGACCTAGTTTTTTACACCACTTTTGTTGGGTGTGTTAATTATATATATGAGTGGCGGGACCTACAGTTTGAAGTCAATTCCGAACGACAGATTTTTTAGAAACTTTACGCGGCAATTATTTATTTACGCTCAGAGTTTTTGATAGAATTCTGCTGAGAGGAAGTTGCCGAAGGAATATTCTTTTCAAATTTCGTTTAGTTGGAGATGCCTGGGGTTTGGATAGCGGCTACCCGCGCAATATACCAACACCGACTACAGCGACTATTGAGGTCTCTCCATCATTTTCTAATATGCAAATACGGTGCAGGTGCTCATATAACATACAGTCCTCGGTGCCTAAGCAAATATGTGTACCTAACTGTCCCACTTTAGTATTAAAATTCCCTCAGTTTTCCTTAGATGGGATTGCCCAAAAGAATATTTATAATACTTCTTACTCTGGCATCTCCAACTACTATCTCAGCTTGATCTTCAATGCACAGAAAGGCATGGATTGGGTTATCCCAGCTTATGATATGTAATACAATGCCGCTATTAGTCAATATATTGTCTTCTGAATCATGACTTATGATGGTAATCCATACCACTGTACCATATATATGAAATAAAAACAAATAAAATCTTGTCATTGTGTAAGATTCGCAATAATAAAATAGACATGAAAGGAGTCCTTTATTTTCAATATAATCAAAGAGAAAAAGCAAACTAATAAATACACACTCTCACACAAAAACGTAAATACAAATACAAGTACAAAGAGAAACAGAAGTATGCGGCAATATAAAGTTTTCAATTTGAAATTTTTTGGCTCATTACAGTACTTACTTGTTTGTATTCAAATGACTGTTTTAAAGCAGCAAGTTTTTATTGTTGTTGCTATTATTGTTTATTTACTTCGTATTTGTTTTTTTTTTTGTAATCAAATGAAATACTCATGTATACATATATATATATGTGTGCGAGCGTATTTGTGTTTGCGATAGGAGTACACATTTAGATAAATAAAAACAACTTCTACATACAACCACTTACAACAGATTCTAAAAGTCTTAGTATCTGTGTATACGTGTGTGTAAGTGTTGAATCTGTATGTCCTTTGCGATAAGTGATATTATTTCCGTTATGCCCAGAATTCATGTTAAAAATTCTTTCTCCAACGAAAATATTATTTTTCTAGAAAGTTTTTAAACAGAACTTGAAAAGAATGACAACATTTAGTTGAGGAGGACAGAAAACAGAAATTGAATTATTGGGATTTAAAAAGGACTCATTGTTGTAGACGTTATTATAACATGTAGGAGTTGGTAGGTAATAAAACTTTTCTTATGCATTTTATTAATTTATTTTCGTGTTAAATTTTGATACCTTAAGAGGAAATTACGTTTGACGTTTATATACTACACATATACACAATTGGCCATTATAACCCTTCAGTCAGGATTACGGCCTAGCTTCTCACACCATTCATGTTGAGTGTGTTAATTTTATACATGGGTGGGACATCCAGTTTAAAGTCAATTACGAACGACAGATTTTTGAGAAAAGTTTCATGGTAATTTTGCCAAAATCTGCTGAGACGAAGTCGCTAAAGAAATATTTTTTCGTATTCTGTTTTGATGCCTGACCTGGGGTTTGAAACTTCGACTTACGTCTAATAAGACAAAACACCACTTACTAGACTACGGCGATTTCGTTTGACGTTTACTTCATTTAATTTAATCTTCATTAATTAAGTTTCTTTATCAGATAAGCAAATGATTGCTCAATACAATCTCTGTGTGCATAAAAAGTGGCACATGAATTGCTGCCTGATTGGCTGCCTAGTGCTCTGTTGATATTACACTCTCTGGTGGTTTAGGAGTTTTAGTGGTTCCTGCTTAAGCTTTATGTCAACCGCCGCATGCCCGGGCATGTTGTGAATTTTAAAAACCCTTCATATCTCTCTAAAATTTTTTGATATCTTCACTAGAAGTGTTGTCTAACATATCCTGACGGTGGAATAAATTTGGTCATATCAAATAATGGACGCGGTCATCTTCTCTTACCTGCCCCTTACGTCTACAGCTGCATACCCACGCATTGTACTATATATGAAAACAAATATTTATTTATTTATTAATTACAATACAATTACAAATTATATTTTAATTATATACGAGGGGAGTAACGGAGACCATATGCTCGGTATAGTGTCACAAACCAGAGTCTCTGGTGGGAATCGAACCCACGACCCTCACGCTAATAGTCTAGCACACTACCCACTAAACTACCAGGGCACCCTGAAAACAAATAGAAATACAAAAATTTGGTATGTTTATTCCATACGATTTCAGAGTTTTCAATAAATTAAAAAATTATGACCACGGAATCTAGCAGGAATGGGGGCTAAGACGGACCAGATTGTTCCGTCTTTGTTTATATAGTCTGTCCCACTTCTTAGGGTATTTCAGCGAGTTCATTAACATCTTCAGTTTCTTCTGCTAGTTTATATTCTGGTAACTTGATTTCCTCGACATCTGAGTAATCTGCAGTTTCTTCAGCTTCGATGTTCTCTACAATACATTGAAATGAAAATTGAAAATTGCTTCATCATCACTACTGTCTGCTAGTAGCTTTTGAAACCTTAAAAAATAATTTCCCAATTAAATTAAAGCAGTTTCTAAATTTCAGAATTAGCTTAAAAATTCGAACAACCTTAGAAAGTATCATTTGACATGCAATAATATCTCCGAGACAAAAACATGTAACGCAATAATTCAAAAAAAGTTCTAAATGGTAAGATTGCCTGATATTAGGAAGAAAATTTTCCATGTAGGAAAATTTTAAATACTTTGAAATCCCCTAGAAGTTAGTGGTATATTTTCTATTTAATAGCATTTGAAATATATTACTCATACGCACCATATTACAGGTATTAGAGTAATTATTCTGAAAAGTATGCAATAAAAATCTTTGATTTTGTTATGTATGAAACGAATGGAATTAAAAATCACTCATACGTCACATATGTACTTGTCGTAAATGATTTTTACATAGTGAATATGCTATATATGAGCATAATGTGAGCAAATATAGGTGGTGGGTCATTTAGAAATACTTTGAAAATCTGGGTTATTTTGCTGCATATGCTTCTTGGGTTGCTTTGCCAATTTTATAAAATATTTGAACTTTCACATGCTCATTGTGCTAAAAAAAAAAATAAAAATAAAATTATTTCGATATCATTTCAAGCATACGTTATTTATTTAAAAAAAAAAAAAAAAAAAAAAAAAAAAAAAAAAACTGCTACTAAGAAGGAGATATTAAATGCAAATGTCAACATTTTAAGGATTTTATTGGATGCTGATAACCTTTTAAACTGTTCAATGCACGGCTGCATTCAATGTGACAGCCAACTGAAGTCAACTGCATGCAAAAAAAAAAATGTATTTAAAGAGAATGTATTTATTTTATTTTATATTTTTTTATTAGGGAGAGATGCATGCAAACAAAGTAAAGTTTCTGATTATTGTCAACGTGGCGACCACCAGGACGATCCTTGGCTTGGTGTATTCAAGTTGACACGCAGCCTCCTCGTGGCCCCTCCTGGATAGCATTCTAGCACCCGCTAGACGTTAACTAAGGCGTGCAGCAAAATCCAATTCCCTGGACGTTAAATTTGGGTTGTGTGTAGGACTTGGAACCCACTACGTAAAAATTCCCTCTAATGAAAACTAACACACAAGCCTCTAAAAAGATCCCTTTAAAAGTTGACGACCACGGCAAACGGTTAATTCACACATTCTTTCTTTTATTAAGAATTTTAAAGAAATTTAAACTTAATGTCAATAAAAAAACGTAGTACTTAGCCTTTTAAATAAAATAACTTTTCATGGCAATTTTATTTGCTTTCAGAAATCTGATGAGAGGAATTCGCCGAAGAAAAACACTACCTACTAGTCTACGGCGAATTTTTTATGTTAGTCTGGAATCTTTCATATGATTTATTTTTTTAATTTAGGATGCTTTAGGATGATGTCAGTAAGTAATAAGTTCCCAACTAAACATAGGCTCAGGTTGTTCTCTCCGAAGTGCATTAGAGCCGATAGATAGATTAGATTCTTAGAGATTCTTAGTGTATGTTATGGTGATGGGAATAGATTCGAAATCGGAATATTGGTATTGATATTTATTCTGGCATGTTAATTGAATTTATAATGCTCGGTCATCACGGACAGATGACAAGACAAAAATATCTTTCTGCTATTGTTTTCTAAAAAACATTAGTCAGCCTCAAATCTGTTTAGAAATAGCTAAGATTCTCAATAATCGACATTAAATACTTTTATATCACTTTCAAATCGTTTCTCTCAAACATAAAACTTTAAAAAGGAAAGTTGGAAAAACAGAGAAAACTGCCAAATATGCATAGAAATTTCAGCTTTTGTTGCAGCAAAAGAAAAAGGAAGCGTTTAAAAAGTTTTAAACGTGTGACAATAAATAAAATGTATTATTCCTTGCGCCCTGACTGAAAATGCTTTGGGAGTTAGAAGTAGAAACAGCTGTGAAAATGACAAGTAACACTCTAAAAGGCATTTCGTCCAATTTATATTCTGGAATATATTCTCAAGTAACTCATGCATACCACAATCACGTAAAGAAGACAATCTTTCTTGCGTCAGAATATACTTTTATGGCAGATACTCTGTTTTATAAATATGTTGCATAAACCATACTTACTCTGAGCAAAAATATAAAAAATAAATGCAATCTTTACGACGTGTGCTCCAAAACAAGGAAATGTTTTTCATTATCTTGCATGAGTCCCTTGAGGTTTACGAAAAGGGGAAATTAATTCATAAAATATAATTATGATCCCTTCTTAATGAGCAGATATATTTCCGTGAGGTAATATTTGTTTTGCAAAATTCTTGATTCTGCTTCTAGCAAGAGTAATACTTCTTATAAAGCGCTCAACATTCTAATATATGGTCTTCGAACTTTGCCGAACTTTGGCAGTTGAAGCTGTCAAATTAGTTGTCCTTTATGAAGTCTGTTTTGCTAAATCACCGTGGGACAACTGCCCTTTATTTTCTTTGAAAGGATCTTTCTTTTTCACCAATGAGACCAGGCCCATTTCTGGATGAATTTCGAATTTGTGATGATCCCAATCCAATACATTAAAAGTCACTATTTGGTGTGGATCTTTCGCTGGCTGCGTCATCGTTCATATATCTTGACGGACGACATCGCTATCTACGCCAAGCACTTTGGATCAATGATCTTTTGGTTTTTTTTGTCTGAGTTCGATGATCTGGACACCAAAACTAAGTGGGTTCAAAAGGACGGAACAACATGTCACATGGCCCATGCCACGTTGCACATTTTGCCTGAGCGATTTGGGGGCACAGTAAAATCACGTGGGGATAACGTGGACTGGTCACCGAGATCATCTTTTTTCTGATAGTGTTTTCTGAAGTCGGAGGAGCACTCGACTAAACCACAAGCCACTGTGGTGCTCAATGTCAACTTAACCCCAAACCGGCGATCAATTTCTGCCTGATTTATGTGCCATGGTAGTCGAAAATTGGATATTTTGGATTTGCTCCACCCGAACAAGTCAACATTTGAACAATATTATATTCATAGGTCATAGACATCACTAGGTTATTGAACCGAGTTGAAAATATTGATTCACACTCACTTTGTTACATTTAAGAACAAAAATGCTTAATGAAAGACGCCATATAAACCAAATATATTGGGCCTAGTTTTTGTGTATGAAGCTGCTTTTGATAATGTTTTATTAATACGTTTACTATGGTCTTTGCTATGCATTTTAATTGAGTTTTAAGCCAAGAGACAAACTGTGGTTTTGTCCTTATTTCAATGTCTTTACATTTGTGTGTAAAAATGAAAATCTTTTGCCTTTCTCTAACCATATTCCCTTTAAGGTTTCCTGTATGAATGTGTATATCATTTAACAAGAGTTTGTCTGAAATCATATGAACTGATGTGATATCATTAGGAAAGTGTCTACCATTCAATGGATACTCTAGATTTGCATTTGTTTTACTTAAAGAATAACAGAATGACAATACAAATGCAAATCAAGTTGTATTGATATATTCTACAAGGCTTTGTTTATTTCCTGTGGTATCTCGTATTGTATGCATGAATAGTTACAATTACCCGGAAAACATTTGGTTGCGTATTTCTACCTTTTACGTCTAAGTGTCTCGAATATTTTGATACTTTTTTGGAAAAAGAAAACAAAAAACCTTACTTCCCTTTCTTATTGGTTATCTTTATAGCAACTTTTGAGAGCAAAAGACTTTCACTTCGTCATGATCCTCCACCATTTGCATCATTCTGAGAAATTAATTTTTGCCGGTGCTTTTAATTATCGCCTATCACAGCTAATGAGGGTAAGATAAGATAAAGTCCGATAATATTCATACATATTCTGTTTATTTGTTTGAATTGGGTTTTTTAAGCGTTTCCTATCTTAAATTTGAAATACAACATAGTGTGCGTGTAAAATATCATCGATTTTTTTATTCTTTAAAGACCTATTGTTCGTATCCGCCACAACTCTCTGGATCGAGCGCTTTCGATTTGTACTATTTTCTATAACTCTGTCGCATAAATCAGGCTGAATTTGACCGATAGTTTTGTGGTCCTCCAGTTTAGATAACCATGCTTTCAAATCGCTCTTGCGAAATATCAAATGTCGTACGATCTGTTGGGCACGTTGTTCCGGCCAGTTGAATCCACATGACGTTGGTATCCAAATCAGGCCAAAAGAAGTGTCTCATCATCGAGCTATATTGCTCGCCGCAATGAATTCGTAAAGAAGTAGCTACAGAGGACTTCGCCAGCCAATAATCCATACCAAGCAGTGACTTTTTTTGTTATGCACGGATGTTCCTGGATTCCGTATCCTTGCAAATTCGAAAATTTTGTTAATTTTCAAAATCGCCTTATCTCTTAAAATTATTTTCCGCTGAAAATTAAGGACAGTTTCCAACTGCTCAAGGGCCCACACAGCGAACACTCATCATTGTCTAGGTTTGCCTGTGGTGATTTGGCAAAACAGTTGGTGATCATAGACCTATTCTGCCTGCCGTTGACTATAATGCCTTGGCCATCATCATTCTCAAAGAAATATTGACCAATTAAACCCCCAGCATCAAAATCCGCACCCAATAAGGACTTTTTCCGCATACATTAGACGCTCTTGCACTTCATTCTGCATTCAATTCATCCAGAATGGAGCCTTATTGTTGAACATGACTTTTCTATGACAATTAGTGCCGACTTCAGAGCCCAATCAGGGAACGCATTTCATTGTATTTTGTTGTCCCTAGTGATTATGTAAAATATACCGAATATATGACAACTAATTTGAAAGATGTATCTTCAACCAGATGACCATTATCAACTGCCAAAAGAACTCCCATCGGGTAATAATCGGATGATAATACCGCAATGGTGGAATGTTCTGTTATCCTCAGAAGAAACACAATAGCTACAATAGCAGAGAGCGCCTATCAAAAACTATATCCGTCATCAAAGGCATCCGCAGAAATGCTGCAATATTCACCCATCAGCTGAATTAGAAGGGACAATTTAAAGTCGACTCCGATCGACAGATTTTTGAGAAAATTTTCATGCCAGTTTTATTTACTTTCAGAGTTATTGCCAAAAATCTGCTGAGAGTAAGTTGCCGCAGAAATAATTCTTTCATATTCGTTATATTCCCAGATGTCTGATCTGGGGTTTGAACCATGGCCCTACGTCTAGTAAGATAACACACTACCTACTAGATTACGGCGACTTCATGAATACAAGCCCGAGTAATAAAAGTTCAAATCTTTTAAGCTTATTGGACTTTGTGTCCTAACCACCGACTGTGTCATCGATGAGCGTCATCATGGAAAAAGTCACGTGACTGCTGCTAAGAAAGTGTAGGACTGAACGAGCAATAGAACCTACCACAGCATCCAATATATCATGCCGAAAAATCCAAGGATCTGCTACATTAGATGAGAAGCCTTGATCAATGAAGCTGAAACAACTGAAGTAAATAATGTGAGAATATTTTGTAATGTCTAAGCAGAAACGGGAGGTAATAAAAATAGTGAACGGATATTGTTTTGCTTCTGTGTATGGTCTTGTATCAAACAAGGATATCTAAAGCTTCCAATATTTATCTGGGCTTCACAGCCAAACGCATATGCAATCTCTGGTCATTTAAAATTGACTCACTTCACTTCAATACTTTTTGCAATGCTTGCTAGTCCATAATCCATTATAAGCGCATCTGTATGCATTAAGACAATGCAATTGCATGTGCATATGTGTACATCATTGTCTATATCATGTTATATTCATACACATGACACTTAAATAGCAGTGATCATTAGGGTTTTCCTTACAGCTGACATATCTTTGTCATATATTTTCTGTCTGTAGTGCTCTTTCCAAGCAAGCATGTGCCAATTAATACGCAAAACACTTAAAGTTTATTGTTGTTGTAAAACTAAATAAATATACTGTGGTAAACAAAAAACACAAACAAATATAGGCTGAACACAAATATCCACACATTTGATAAGCACATCCATCCATATTGCCGTAAATGTAAAATGATTAGAATAAAGGACTGCGTATATGATTATAGATTCAGGACAAGTATTTAAATTTTTAAGGATGTATTTGGAAAATAAGTAAATATATAATAGCTGCCTTTGGGGAAAGGAATTGAATTTGCATTTTATTTGTTTTTGTTGTAAAGGTTAGTAAACTTTTAGGAAACCAAGTCAAATAACTTTAAAGAAAGCAATTGTAAAATAAATTCACTAAATACCCATCATAACGGTATTTTGAAGACTCGCAACCAATGCTTTTTCGCATTTTCTTTTAAAAGTATTTTACTATTTTACACTTTACACTGAATCCTTTATGCTAACTAAACACTACCTTTTTCTTTCCCCTTCATATTTTCTAATGAAATTCTGTTTTATATTCATTTTCATAGAAAACTTAAGCATCTCCCCAATAAATTATTAAAATTCTATAACAACATTATTCCAGTCTTTTCATTACAGCTCTATGAGAGACAACACATATTAAAAGTATCGCGGTGTATGTACTTATGCTGGGCTTATATTGCAAGGATTATAGAGAATAATAATAATTAATGCCTGTAGGACCATAAGCGAAAATATCACAAATAAATTAAAATGTATAAAAATATTATTTTGTTTGGCACATATTTTCTCAAATAGAGAAAATCCTTTAAAGAAAGAAGAGAATTTCTAGACAGGGATAATATTTTTGTGATGCACACTGGATTTGGCCTTTGTTTATTCATTTCGGTATTTAATTTAAAAAACTAGTAAGGACTACTAGGCTGTATGTTACCCTACGTTGTTGAAGGTTACTCTAATCAAACTTCAATATTTTTTGTATTTCTGCTAAGAATAATAAAGAGAGGTGACTATTGAATGCATTACTTTGTATATAACTGAGGAAAAGGAAAAAATTCCTGAGTATATGTGCGAGGTTAAAAAATCGCTATGAAAGTATCAGAAAACTAAGTAAAGAAAACAAGTAGTTGCCGTAGTCCTTATAAGAAGGGAGGCCACGGTTCAAACCCCACGTCAGACATTACAACGAAATATGAAAAAATCAGAGTAAAGGCAGAAAAAGCTTTAATCATCACAACATTTAAAAGATTGTTTAAAATACCTCAACTGTAGACCGTCATCACTGTTAAACTCTGGTAGCGTGTTCCAACAGGGACTTCCGAGCATTAACAGTTGATAACGGCCATCTTGTTGAAGCTATATCTGTAAATTTAGTTGTCATTTTTTCAGTCCGTTTTTCACAATCACCAGGGACGACCATAAAGTAGTTAATGATTGACACCCTAATTTTCTTTTAAAATCCATCTTAAGTGATGAGGCCCACTTCAGGATCAATGGGTAAGTAAATCAGAAAATTAAAAAAATTTCGATTTTGGAACGATACTAACCAACAACATATCCACGAACATCCCGAAAAAGTCACTGTTTGGTGCTGATTTTGGGTCTATAATTCATTGAGAACGACGATGGTCAGGCCACTGTTAAGGGCGAGTACTATAGGTCGATGATTACCAATATCTTTTGGTCATAGATATATGTAGATGATCTAGCCACCAACGACATTTGGTTTCAACAGGAATGAGATCTTGCTCACGTTTGACCCCGATAGACTTTTTCTTGTGGGACTGTTTAAGTCGCAGATGTATGCGATTAACCCGCAAACAACATCAGCCCTCAAATTTAGCATAACCATGCCGATTTACACGGCAGGCTCATAAAATTGGACACTTTCGAAACAGAACCTATGGCGGACGTTTGAACATATTAACATTATTCTCACATAACTATATCAATAGGTCTTTAAAGCGAATAGAAACTTTCAATCTTCTTATTTTCTATACTACCTCCGTTAATTTCATTTTAACCGATTACAGCCAAGTAAAGTGCCCATCACTTCCTATAATATCCTATATAATATCCTTCCAATGTCTTCGAATATCCTCAAAAATAACTCATAAAATTCCTATTCAGAGCTAGGGGGTACATACTTAAGTTGAAAATCCAAAAAGGCAACAATATTTCATGTACCATTCATTGTAAACAGAACACACACACACACACTTCCGATGTAACGTTTTGTAAAATGTGTGGCACTCTTTAGAATTCTCTATTTTATCTACTTATGAGCACCTGGCGTTTAAAATAATTTTATTTCATTCTTTTTAGATGGAATAATAAATAAAGGAAAATACATATGAAACGAAAAAAATTTTGTATAAAGGATAATACATCCCACTGCGTCTCTCATAATCTGAGTAATCTTCAGTTACATATGCGAATAAGGTATGACTTCACAGAAAGGGAGTATTAGCGAAGAAGCTTAACAGGACATCACTTTATTATTTATGACCTTAAATGTTATCTGAAAATTTTATATTTAAACTTAATTTTATACTTAAAGAGAATGTTGTTTTAAAGGATACCAATTTAAAAAAATGTTTGCCATTTGTTCTGTAACAGACTGGAGTTCCTAAAATATTTCTGTCAGATTGTAAATTTCCAACACAAAGTAAGCTACTGCGTCACTATATATTGAAGAAATTTGCTTGTTATTTCTGATGCAAGTGATATTTAAATGAAAGAGCGAACAATATCTCGTTTATCATTGACTGTAGTTTTTATACAGAAACTACGGTAAGAAAGAGTTAAACAGTGACCTTTGTGAACATTTTTTAATTGGTATTTCAAAAATTGATCCAACTAAGGCATAGCTCTATTCAAAGCCAAGTCGGAATCGACTGTAAAATTTAGGGCCCAGCACTCATGTATAAACTTAACACAAACGACATAAGTGTTCTCACATCACTGGGCTGTAATCCTGACTAAGTAATAGTAATGATTAATTATGTATGCATGCGAAGGTAATAGCTGCAGGCAAATAGCGGAAATGAATTTCGGAAATTCTGGAATCTGCACTGTGATTACAATCGAAATGTGGCAACAAATGTTTGATGGGGAGTTAACCTTAGAACCCTACCCTGGGTTGTCGGGCGCCCAGCTAATTATTTAAAGTGTTGAAATTTGGCAACACAGTATTTTAATTCTGTTAGTTTTCCTATATTTCCATGCTGTTCACATTTCATTGTGTAGTCGCCGTGTTCTAGTAGGTAGTGTGTTGGCTTATTAGACGAAAAGCCAGGGTTCGAGCCCCAGGCCAGACATCAAAATAAAATACAAAAAGTATTTCTTCGGTGACTTCCTCTCAGCAGATTTCTGGCAAAAACTCTGAGAGTAAATAAAATTACCATGAAAAGTCTCCCAAAAAATCTGTCGTTCGGAGTCGACTTTAAACTGTTGGTCCCGCCACTCATGTATAAAATTAACACACAAACATAAGTGGTGTGAGAAACTAGGTCGTAATCCTGACTGAAGGGTTGTAATGACAATTATGTATGTTATGTCACATTTCATTAGTTTTCAGAGAGCTTCTTAAGCGGTAAGTCGTTTAAATAGTTGATCCTGGGTACTGGAGCACCCAGGGTAGTAAAGAAAAGATAGAAAAAAAAGACTTTTTGCAAAAAGTGCCAAACGCCTATCTGTGGAGAGCATCAAATTAAAATGTGCCCCAAATGTATATAAAACCAATTTTGTTCTTTTTTTCTTTAAAGTTCTGTCATAAATAAACAGTAAATACAAGAATATAAAAAAATTAATTTTGCAACTTGTTTTCCTAAATTTATGACTCATGTGAAAACTGGCTGCTCGAGTAGGAAAAGTCATTATCAAATACGGGTAGGGTTCTAGGGTTAAACTAGTCAAGACAGATTATTTACAAGGACATCCACATCTTGCAGAGAAATCATATCACACAGACTCCAATCATTTGCTAAATAAAGATTGAATAAGGAAACCACTTTCAGATACAATAGACTCAAATTATCGGATATAGGCTTCTGTGTACAGACGCCCAGAACCACTTCTTTAAAAGCTGTATTGACGATAATCTGTAATGACAATATATATTCTGCAAAAACTGCAAATTATGGACCAAGAAATGCACGTCATATGTTAAAACTATGAAAGTCATCGACCTAAAAATGCAAGTCATCCATCAAAAAGTACAAGTCATCGATCAAAATCTGCAAATCATAAACCAAAAAATGCAAAATAAACCAAAAATGCCAAAATATTAAAGTCAATGACCAAGAAAATGCAAGTCATCGGCCCTAAGAATGCAAGTCAGCGACCAAAACCTGCAAGTCACCAATCAAAAAATGGAAGCCATCAACAAAAAAAATGTAAGTCATCTACCTAAAAAATGCAAGTCATAGACCAAAAATGCAAGTCATCAATCAAAGGAAAAGTACATCTCATCTACTTAAAATGCAAGTCATCTATCAAAAAATTCAAATCATCTACCAAAGACAATCAACTGGCGAAAAATGCAACAGTTTTTTGGATATTTATATATAAATGCATATTAACTCAATGAGAATTATTAAAATTTTGAAGTTCACTTCCTTACAATTTAATTTCTTTATCCCATTTTGAGCGATTTATATAGAGCACTGTTTTGCTCATGTGAAAAAGTTAGCTTCGTCACCTATAGCTCTGGTCCTAAAGCTCGCTAAGGTGGCCACTTCCCCACGTGATTTTTAATCCGATTTTGACTGATTTACATAGCGCAGTTTTTTTTAATTGCCTATATCTCCGGTCCCAATTAACGCCCGACAGTAAGCGAACCTGTTTTAGACTCCTTGATGCAATGGCTATTCATCCTACTAAAACATTTGCTGGCATACAAAAAGCAATTAAAGCAAATTAGAACTCAAAAACGACGATCAACAATTTTTCGGTTGGTGTACAGTGAGTATTATTTGTGGACTTGGCCAGCAGGGAGTGTTTAGAAATCAAGTGCTAAATGATCTGGTAAAGAATCAAAAATAATTCAAAACCGTCTATGGCTGTAAAAACCGATTTGCGAATGTGAAACAATATGTCGCATGGGACATACCACTTACGTTTTGTGTGTTAATTTTACCATGAGTGGCGACTCCTAACAGCAAATTTTTGAGAAACTTTTCATGGCAATTTTATTTACTTTCTTAGTTTTACGCAAAAATCTGTTGAGAGGAAGAAGAAGTATTCGTATTTCATATGGGGCATTTGTTTACAAAAAATATTTAATCAGGGTAATTTAAATAAAATCTCCATCTGCAATACTGTTCGGATGACTGAGAGGTGATAGCTAGGATTTATAATTGTATGATAGAAGTCGCCGTAGTCTAGTGGTCCGTGTGTTGGCTTATTTGACATCACGCGTCGGTCCAAACCCTAGGAAAGACATCTCCAACAAAAGAAAATATAAAAAAATATTTCTTCAATGAATTCCTCTCAGCAAAAACTCAGAGTTTCTAAAAAATCCATCATTCAGAGTAGATTTCAAACTGTAGGCCCATCACTCATGTATAAATTTAATGCACAGAACATAAGTGGTGTGAGCAGTTAGGTCATAATCCTGACTGAATGGTTGTAATGACCAATTATGTATGTAGATATGTATGTATGTATGTATGGTAGTATACGTGACGCAGGTGTCACAACCAATTCTTATAGAATCCTATGTATGCTATAGTATTAGAAATAAAGACAGCGCGGTGTTGGGTCGTTTATTATTTATGAAGTGTTCCGTACATTCGCCTAACTCTACCGATATTATACGATTTTCTTTAAGAAATTTATTTCGTTTTAAAAGTCTATTTTCAAAGAATTTTTAACTGGCATCAACATTAAGCAGCATCAGTATTGTTGAAGTTAATTGAAATTAAAACGTTGAAACATTTTTTGATTACTGCTCTGTACTTTAGGAATGCAAATATTAATATGAGACATTGTTAAGAATTCTATTTAACCTCGTTTTTCTATTTTTCTTTTTTTAATTTTTTATGTTTCTATTTGGAAAAAAAGTAATTTTTCATTGCCTTTATTATTTCCTTTCATAAGTTCTCCACCCTCTTATATTGCATCGATGACTTTGCTTTAAATATTGTTTCTTGTTCTTTTACGTTCATGTTTCTACTTGAACGTTTTTTTCTCTGCATGCTTTATTATGTTGCTTGTTGTTGCAATATCAAATATTTGCATTTCGAAACTTTTTCTCTTTGTGTTCAACTTTTCTACTGAAAAATATTTTCGATTCGGTTTATTTCTGTTTTACTCGTAATATTGACTGCTTAATGAAAAGTGAACTTTTTTGATATTGAAAAAAA
Organism: Sarcophaga variegata; assembly: GCA_932273835.1. NCBI lineage: Eukaryota > Metazoa > Arthropoda > Insecta > Diptera > Sarcophagidae > Sarcophaga > Sarcophaga variegata. The sequence continues at coordinate 116,647,578 of OW026358.1, read as the reverse complement.
ACGGGAAAAACTTACTTAAATGTTCAAAAGGTAATGAAAAATTCATACGATTTTCATGAATTTCCGGTTTATTTGAAAGATATTTTATGATATAATATGCAACATGACTTTAACTATCCTAATTTGGTATACCGCTCATAGATACAATTTGGAAGTCCAAAGTATGCACTCTTAAAAATGTTAAAACAATCATTATCCTCAAGTTTCTGTCTGCCAAGGTTTTCGAAGATAAATGAACCTACCATCCGACGATCCTTAACCGAATCAAATTTTTACATTAACTTCTTGCAGTTACAACTTACAGTCATAGGTAGCTGGCCATTACAATCCTTTGGTCAGGATTACAACCTAGCTTCTCACATTACTTATATTGTGTGTGTTAATTTTTATACATGAGTGGCAAGGACCTACAGTTTAAAGTCGATTCCGAATGACAGATGTTTGTGAAACTTTTTCATCGCAATTTTTATTTACTCACAGAGTTTTTGCCAGAATTCTTCTGCTAGGCATTCGCCGAAGAAATGTTTGTTCATATTCCGTTTTGTTAGAAGTCGCCGTAGTCCAATAGATAGTGTGTTGGCCTATTAGACGTAAGGCCACGATTCAAACCCCAGGTCAGACACCAAAACGAAATATGAAAAAATATTTCTTCGGCGACTTCCTCTCAGCAGATTTCTGGCAAAAACTCTGCGAATAAATAAACTTGCCCTGAAAAAGTTTCTCTAAAATGTGTACTTTGAGATCGACTTTAAACTGTAGGTCCCGCAGCTCATGTATAAAATTAACACTCACAACATCAGTGGTGTTAGAAGTTAGGGTGGTAATCTTGACTAAAGGGTTGTAATGACTAATTATGTACGCATGAATTTAACTATTCAATAAGCCATGAATTGTGTCCCTTGCGAGAGACATCACTCCGCTTTATATGTTCTTGAGACCAATGTTTATAAGAGCTCTGTAAATTGGCTTACCCTATATAACTTATGTATGTATGTACGTATTCTGAGAATAAATAAAATTGCATAAAAAAGTTTTTTAAAAATTTTTCCTTCGTAGTCGACTTTAAACTGTAGGTACCGCCGCTCATGTATAAATATGTCATGACGTCTTTATTAAACGTTACTGGGCTTGAACTTATGCAACGATATTTTAATTTGAATAACCCCTTTTGCATTAAAAGTAGTTTTAAAAACTCAATGTAGTTAAATAGAGAAAATGAAAATGTTTGCTTCTCTTTATTGGAAAATATGCTGACTTTATATTTTTTTTATCCATTTGACCATTAAGCATATATAAACCGTGATTATTACAGTTTTCCAAAGTACATGTTTTTACCAACCATTAGCAAATGCTGAAATATGTGGTTCTTTCAGTAAGCAACTCAGAGATTTTAATACAATTTTGCTGATTCAATCCAGTTGTGTAGCCTCTAACCTCTTAGGAGGTCAGCACATTTTAACCCAGTTACTCTGTTTGTTAACTCCTTAAGAATTTTGATTGAAATCAATGTACCAAAAAAGAAACTCATTTCGTTACCAAACTTTTTCATGACAGCCTTTATTGTCGTTGTCATCATTGTTATCATAATCACTTAAACTGGTTTTTTTCTATTCAACCAAGAGGAAATGGGATATACCAAAAATATTGTATTTTCCCTTTTTTGGGATTCTTTATGTTTTCTTTAGCTGTCCTTCTCTTTGTATTTAGGTTGCTTACTGTGAGGATTAGAGTATGGTATGCTTTAAAAACATTTATTGTGTGGTTGAAGCCGTAACGAAAACTTTGCTAATTCTTTTACGTGACAATTTTTATTTTTTCTTTTTCTATGAAGAGAACTTTAGTTTTTATTATTAAAACTGCCTTGTAGTTAAGGTATCACTAATCCTTATTTGGTCATATTCAACAAATACGTCTCCTGGCGCTTGAAAACAGTGGTTATTACTTGTGTGCTTAATTAAATACAGTTGATTAGGTAGTTAATGCGTGGCATTACTTAGTTTAATTAATTCGAGAGCAAAACATTTATCCACTCGAAGACTGATGATTGATTTTTGTAGTGTGAAGACTTAATTAGACACTCACTATACCAGATTAATTAAGACAAAGTTCTTTCATCCTTTTGTTAATGGTTGTGATATATATTAATGGTTGTGATAAATATTAAATTTGAAAAATTATTTTTAACACAGTCTTCTTAGCACTTGATGCCGGTTGACTAAGCAATCTTAATTTTTTTTAACTTTTCCAAAAATAAAATGTGGGATGATTTAAGTCTTTTGCTGCTGTACCTTTTGTTCAGCTATTTAATTGCGGTAATATTCGGCGAATAGGTTGAACTAGGCGGCAATTCGTAGCACAATTAATGGTTTTTTTTGGCATGGAAGCAGCATATGTGTGTACATCAATGTAAAATAACTTTTTTCTTCAATTCGAATTCTTTTTTTTTGTTTGGCTTCAAACACTTATTAAAAATACGGCAGCTGCATAAAATATCGTTACGAAAATGGAAATGGTGTTATTAAAATGATAAACAAAAGCTCCAAAAACAAAACAATAAACTTGTTTACATCATCAACAATAAACAAAAATATAGCAACAACAAGGGAATAAAAAAGTAAACAAACAAGCAACAACAACACTGCAAGGACAAACGTAAACAAAAACAACAATAACATAAACAACATGTTTACATTTATAGAGATTTCACGAAGGCAAAGTCATTATCCTTCAAGAGCACGCATCAGACTGTTTACCCTGCGATATAAAAGGCAAGACAAAGCAAGCAAGGGGATCAGAAAGAATTTATGCAGTCTTGTGGGAAACGCGTTGCATGGGACGAGAATAATTGTGGTTTGAAGATCTCCGTTTGTAAAGATCTAGAGAACAATCGTTAGTGTAAAGAAGAACAACAAATATAGCAAATTTTTGTTGTTTAAATCAAGTTGCCAAAAGTGGCCCACGGAATTGTGCGAACAATAAAGACTTGATTTTAAACTAAACACAAATTTATTTTTATTTTACTTGCAATCTACGAACTCATATTTTAAACGTTTTTAAAACGGTAAAAATGTAACAATATGTAAGTCCTTCTAAGCCAATACAATATTCATAAAATTATATCTATTTCGAGTAAAAGTTTAACTTTCCTTTTTCATTTAAACGATAAATACCTATCCGAATACATCAATAATTTTTATAGCTTGAAATAAAGATTTATGGGGGACTATATACAAAAGAAGTATAAGCAATAAACAGCATACGAACAACAATAAAATTAGAAAAAACAGCAATAAGAAGCAAATAGTTGAGCAACAATATTATGAGAAAATAAATACCAAGAATATAGGTTAGAACAACAATAAATACAACAAGGTGTACCGGTATTTGTGAGCGTCAAGATACAAATGTTTCCATAGGGAACATTTATTGTGATCAAAGGGTAGTTTTTTTGTTTGTGCTGGCGATGATACGGTACATCAAATTAGTGAATAAACAACGAAACATTTTGTGTATCGTATCAAAGATGTCGAATTTTGTATCAGCAAATGTGTGATTCGCGGAAATCTTTTTTTGTTTGCATAAAAAGAAAAATGCTGGTGGGTAGTAGCATCGAATACTTGCCGAGGCACATGAAGATCATACTCTATCAGAAGCAACATGCAGAAGTTGGTTTCAGCGGTTGAGTGATAAAGATAAAGTGGAACGTCACCTAAAAAGTTTGAAGACACCGAACTGCAAACAATCTTGGATGAAGATGTTAAAATCTACACAACTGATGGTTTAAAGTTTAAAGTTTCTAAAGATCCGAAAGCCTAGAAAGTGGGTGCCACATGAATTTAATGACAGAGAGATCGAAAACCGATAAACCACGTGTGAAATTTTGCTGGGAAGACACGATAGAAAATAAGTTTTACATCGAATCGTTACACACGATAAAAAATGGGTTTCGTTTCAGAATCCTAAACGGAAGAATTATTGAGTTTTTACGAAACAAAACTCAGCTTCCGCTGCAAAAACAGATGCATTTAACAGGAAGCCAATGTTGTGTATGTTTGGTGTAACCAGAAAGATGTAGTGTGCCATGAGCTCCTAAAACCTGGTAAAACCTTTAAGACGTTCGAAAAACGACCAGAATATGACACAAAATACGAGAATATAATCTTGCAACAAGACTATGCATCTGCACACAAAGCAAAATCGGTTCAGGATACAAGCAAAGCATTAGACTGGGAGCTACTACGACACCCGTCGTATTAACCAGACTAGGTTCCTTTCTACTATGCAGTGGCTATGGCACATCATTGTGTGATTAATTGGTTTGCTTCAAAAGAGGATCAGTTTTATTGACGTTGACTGTACAAATTGCTTGAAAGATTGAGAAAATGTATAGCCCGCAATAACCAATACTTTGAATAATTTTTTTACCTTTGTTTGTTAGTGGGAAATACCAGAAGCAGACCCTAGGAGTCTTTAATACTACATTTGCTAGAACTTATGATAACAAGTATTCGAAACGCTTTGGTTCTTGATTGAATTTTGATCGATGTGATATCACTGATTTGTTGGCAGCTTGGTTTTCCTTTTTACTAAGACAATGGTTAGAGCTAAAATGCATGTTTTCGATAATTTTGTTTCAACTACATTAATAGCGAACATTGTTGATGACTCTGTTCTTAAATTTTTTGTATTATTTCTCAAAATAATAAACAATTGTATTCCTACAATTAAACCATGGTTTTCCTTAAAAATATTACAATTAAAACGAAAGTTAAGACACATTATTCCTATCAAATTTAATCTTTTTATCCACCATCATATATTGGGAAATGCTATCTGCACAGTCCCCATAAGTTTTCCGTTTTAATTATTTTTTCCATTAAAATGGAAATGTAAAACAATACAAAAAAGTTTCACTTTTGGAAACAATACCATGGAGTTCATAAACAATTTATTTCCAAAACATTAAAGGTCACAGTAAAGTGCCAAAGAGGTCCTTTCAGTTTAAGAAACATTTTCTTGTTGTTTTATATTTTTTATTCACATACTTACATACACAGAATATGTTTACTGTGTACATACGTATATATCCTGTATTTGTAAGATTTATGATCGTTTTTCTCTCAAGGTAAATGAAAATATTGTATACGTTCGCAAGCAAACAATATACTTTGCAACAATATTTGCTTGCTTCGACAAAGTAAAGTACGATAGTTTATTGCAAAAATAAATTTTGTTTCAAAGAATAATATATGATAACGGAAGTGTTCACATGAGAGATGTTTTTGAGTGTTTTCTTTTCCTTACTTTATCGCAATGTTGTAACTTAAGGTTGTTAATAATGTTTTTTTTTTTTTTTTTTTTTTTTTTTTTTTGTTTTTTTTTGTTTTAGATAACTTTACGAAATAAAAATCTCCTGTTTTGGAAAAGACCAAGTCCATGTTAAATTTTATTTTTGTCGGATTCTTTGTAGAACATCTTTCTTCCATTACATTACCTTAGAGGCGTATTAATATTTCCATTGTTTTCGATATCATGATGATATTTTCGTTCGTTACCATTCATTTCACAACTTTCTCTTCTCTTAAAATATGATGCTGGTTCCAATATTCTTTGTCGGAGCACAGATCGTTGCTCACTGAGCATTTCAATATTGTGACATTCATGGGAATGCGTCATATTGAGCTTTTATTTCAGCCAACCGTGTTGAAGGTGTTGGGATAAAAAATTCTGTACATGAGTCATAAGTGCAGTACTGAAAAAATACTTATTAGGGGCTGAGATGTACTAGGAAGGGATATTAAAATACTTTCTGATAGCTTGGTGACTCCCAAAGTATTGAGTTCTGATGTAATGGACTAGAGCATGGTTTCTCAGTATCGCAGATCTGTTAGTGAAATAGCGAAACGTTATTATCTTCACATCAGATAGGCACCACGAGACACAACAGCATTTCAGGTACCAATAAAGCGAATGAACTGGCCAGATATAGCACAGCCATTGAACATTCCACTGTGTTCTATAATTTGGGAATCCCTCTAAGACTCTGAACTCCAGTTTCGTTTGAGTGCGAAATGGCGCAGAAAATCTGGCCAAAGTTGGTTTAAGGGCACACGAGAAATCTGCTTAAGGTCCAAAAGGAGTGTGCTGGGTATGGCTGTCGAGGTCATTACTGGATATTCCTTGTGGACATTAATGCAAAGTGCATGGTTCTTGAACACTTGACAAAAGGCTTTCTCTGCAGAAACTGTAGGGATGAGAAGGTAATGAAAAAAATATTGAAAAAAAATTCTTTTGGTGACTCTACTTCTTCTGTTAAAAACTTCTGGAGCCAAAGTATTTACTGTAGCTCCCGTCAAGCATTTATAAAATTAAACCAAAAAACACGAGTGTTGTGAGAGGCTAGGTTATAATCCTAACTAAAAGTTTGACCCACATTAGTCTAGTGACTACTGAGTATATATTTAAAGTTTACATATTCTCTTTAATATGCCGAGATATTTCTTCATATTCTGATTATAATTTTGATTCATAAAACATTGTCCATTTCATGAAATACATTTTTTTTTGGTCTACAGTACCAAAATTGCATTTGTAGTTGCTTTTCACTTATCGGGAAAAACTTTTTAACCGTTAAGTTTGTTTGCATAAAACCACTTCAATGCTGCTAAACATGTGGCGGTTAAAAAAAAAGAATGCAATCAGCAACTCTGCAACAACCATCAAATGAAATGAAAACCACTTTTGTTTGAACTTTCCAAATAGAAAATGAAATAAAATTTTTGGGGCCAAAAGCCAATACAAACAAATGAAATGAAACAGAAATTGCTAAATGCAGAAAAAATATCTGAATGAGTGGCAAACAATGGGAAAAATCAGTCATTACAACCACATAAAAGGCAATTGTTTTTCATTTGATTTTGATTTCAATAATGAATTAATTTTAAAATTATTAAAATTATAACGTGTAAACGAAATAAGGGTTTCTTCCTGCTTTGAAGACCTTCAGTATTACATAACTGGAACCTTTACGCTGTTGACATAACCAAAGTCAGGGGAATAAAATAATAAAAGAAATATTTTTCCATTTAATATTTTTGTATTCATCGTTTTGATTACATTTTACAATTGCTGTGCAGTAATTTCGAACGAAACTGGTGACTTGTTACCATCAAATCTAAAAAAAAACTTTTTGAAGAAAAAAAAAAACCGAAACAACTGGGGTATAAGAATTGCATGCAAATGACGCAACGAAGAATTAAAATAATTTGTTTTTTTTTGGCATTTGCATAAACTATTTCCACAATTTCTTAGATTTCTGTACACCCCGCCTCCACCTGAACCGCTTGCCACTTTAATTTTATTTTAAAAAAAGTTTTTTTCACATTTTTTATGTGTGGCTCCTTGCAACATATTCTGAATATGCAAATTATTTGAAACTCGAAAAACGTAGCCTAGGGGAAAAAAGTTCAACTCCTCCCTGTCATATAATAAATGAAGATCTCAGGTAATAAAGAAAATAAAACATAAAATAAAATAAAATGAAAAGAAAAAATATTGAAAAAGTCATGATTGCCGCGAATAGAAACTTTTTGTTGAAATAAATTTTTTTCATTTTTTTTTTCAATAAAAGGGAAGCTTGAAATCAAAAAAATATTGGAAGACGGAATAGATTTATTTTATTAAATAACTTTTAAACATTTCAAAATCTCAACTTAACTAGATTTTGTTTAAATATTTAATTTTACTGCAAATGTCCTTTTGCCCACATGAAGTAAAGTAAGAGTGCGTAGAAAAAAACAATAAAGCAATAATACACATACACACAATTGGTCATTACAATCCTTCAGATTATGACCTAGTTTAGCACAGCCCTTATGTTGTGCTTTCTTATTTCATACCTGAGTGGCGGTAGCTACAGTTCAAAGTTAACTCCGAACGACAGCTTTTGAGAAACATTTCATGGCAATTTTATTTACTCAGAGCCTTTGCCAGAAATCTGCTGAGAGGCAGAAGCCGAAGGAATATTTTTTCATTTTTCGTTTTGTTGCCCTGCCCTCATATCTAATAATCCAACAATCAGACTACGGCGACTGCACACATTTATAAAAACCCACATATTTATTCATTCATTATTAAAGAAAACTTTACAGACCTTATTCCCTGTGAGTCAATAAGAATTTGTCTTTGACGAATACTAACTTTGTTGAAAAACCCCTTTAAGTTTATGCCAAAAGCACGCAAGTTTTAGGTTCTGTACTACAGTGTAAATGATATGAAACTTACTTTCCATGAAAAGAGTCTCAAAAACCTGTCCTTCAATGTCGACTTTAAACTATAGGTCCCGCCACTCATGTTTAAAATTAACATCCACAACATAACTGCTGTGAGAAGATAAATCATAATCCTGACAGAAGGGTTATAGTGGCCAATTATATGTATGTACCTAGAAAAGTATAGAATAGTTCGATAGTCGTCAAAAATTTTAACCATTTCAGCTAAGTTGGATGCAAAAATATAATTTTTCAATATCCCTGTATAATTTTTACCGAATTCGTATTTTTACATTCAAACTTCTGACTCGTCCATGCATTATGAACTTTAATAATACTTTTTGTACTTTCGAATATTCCTTTCATAGTTTTCTATTGCAATTAACTCGAAATAATGTGTTCCATAGTGTTTCTTTTTAACTAAGAGAGATGGAAAGTGTCCTATGAAATTTGTTTACAACTCAAAGATGCAGTCGTCCAAACCCTAATTTGTACTTACGTTGTTAGTTTGGGTTTAAAAAATTTGAACAAATTAAATTAATTGTATTTCTTGTTGTAGTTGTACTTATGGTTGTCGATGGGTGGTACTATCCATAAATATTTATCCAAAGAAAAAACAAAGGCTAAATAGGAAAAAACCTAAATGGAATAGTTATAGAATTTTTTTTCATGTCAAAAGGAAAACGTATTATTTTTCATATTTCAACTGAAAACTTGTCAGCTAAAAAGCTATGATAAAAGAAAATGTAAAGCCACATGAAAACAACATTAAAATGAAGTGGACAATGACTAGAACCATTTCTTAAAGAGTTAGTGACCGAAAGTATAACGATAAAGTAAAAAAAAAAATTGGTGGAGAAAAAAGTATAATGAAGTAACAAGCCTTATTGAATTGGTCATTACAACCATTTTGTCCGGATTACAACCTAGTTTTCCACACGACCGTAGTCTAGTAGGTAGAGCGTTGGCTTATTAGACGTAAATTCAAGGTTCGAGCCCCAGGCCAGACATCAAAACAAAATTCAAAAAGTATTTCTTCGGCGACTTTTTCTCAGCAAATTTCTGGCAAAAACGCTAAGAGTAAATAAAATTGCCATGAAAAGTTCCTCAAAAATCTGTCGTTCGGAGTCGACTTTGAACTGTAGGTCCCACCACTCACGTATAAAAATTAACACACACAACATAATCCTGACTGAAGGGCTGTAACGACCAATTATGTATGTATGTATGTATGTATGTATGTATGAATGCATGTATGTATGTAATTGTATACATTAGTGACAGGACCTATAACTTAAGATCGGTTCTGAACAATTTTTTTTTATATTTTGTTTGATTGAATGTCTGAGCTGGGGCTCGCATTTAATTAGCCAGTACCCTTACCTACAAGACTATGGTGACTTTATGATCACTACTCTTTTGAATTAATGAAGGGATTAGTAGGCTTAAACGAATTCCTAGTCTCTTGGCAAATATCTAACATAAAACTGTATTTGTTTTGATTATAATATCATAATATCCAACGGTTTCAATAAAAATTACATTCCTAAAATGTCAACAAGACGACACAACGAAATCAAAAAAGTAAACCTATTATTTTTGGATGAAAATTGTTTTTTTTACTTATTTGAAGTTCATAAAATATAGAAAAAAATTTGTTTAAAACCTCAAAAAAACATTTCCTACACAATCTCATCACAATTAGTGTGTTGCATTGCTTAGAGCGGTCAGGTTTGAATGCAACACTCCTCATTTTCGAAATTTCGAATGATTTTCGAATTGAAAAAAACGGAACTAAGAAATGTCGTGTCTTCTATTCCCAGCAAGATTCCTTACCTTTATATTCAATAGAACAACCTAATTCATTTGAGCAGAAGAAAGAAGGCAACCGATTTACCCTTACATTTGCTACAGAAAACTAATCACCGTCTTACGTAAATAAAACTGAAATAAAGTACGATAAAAAGAAAATGATAGCCAACGATATAACGAAATAAACAATTTCGATTAAAAAGTTATCAAACTGACAATTCTCGTGTCATTGTCATGATCGAAGATTCCATGGTCAAAGAAACACTTCTGCAAAATAAATAATTGGAATATTATGTCTGCGGGTATCGTTGATATAGCTTCATTAATTGTGTGGCTGCTGTTGGCTAGTAGGTAGTTTGTTGATTTATAAAACCTGAGGCCATGGTAAAAACTCCATGTTGAACATCTACAACAAAAGGAAATTGCGAAAAAATATATCTTTCATCGGCAACAGTCTTCTGGCAAAAATTCGGAGGGTAAATAAAATTGCCATGAAAATTATTCTCAAGGATCTGTAATTAGGGGTCGACTTTAAACTGTAGGTCTCGCCACTCATGTTTAAAATTAACACACACAACATAAGTGGTGTGAGAAGCTAGGTCGTAATCATGACTGGAGAGTTGTAATGACAAATTATGTTTGTATGTTCGTAAGGCGAAATTGATCAATCAATTTCAAACCGTTTTTGTTCAGGAATATTTTTTCTGAAGGTGGAGACTGCATATTTTATTTCTAAATAAAATAAAAAACTTTCTTTGTGCACATTCTTTACCAGGAAGAATACATTGCAAAATGCACCTGGAGCTCATGATAATAACAATGAAGTTGTTGAAAATTTAATCAACTTTAATGTAGTAAAACCCGCTAATAAACCGAATGGAAGTAAACAAAAAAGCAAGAAGAGTGGTATAAACTAAAGTGGAGGATATAAGAGTGAAAGCCAAAAGAGCTGAGTACTTCTATCCACACAAATATGGCAATATTTAAAAATCATCTTTGCATGAGCGGATAAAGAAAAATGTAACTTTGGTTAAATGCTTGTATAAAAGTATGTATGAACATCACTCATACGCTGAAGCGTCTCATGTGTTTGTACAGCATCAAATAAAAGAAGATGGAATGAAGTAATGTTATACGAAGTAGAAGTTTTCATATTATTTTGTTGCAACTTTGAAGCAAAAGATAAAAACTTTAGAAAGTAAGTAAGTTTTAAAGATTTTCAACTGAGCTGTTGCAATATCGAAAACAGGTAAAGAATAATCCCAGGAAACATACTGAAACAAATAAATTTAAAATAATAAATTGTGTATGGTATCCATGCATACGTAGCGTATTGCATCCATCATTTAAATGTAACTTAAAATACGTTATTATAAGGTGTGTCGTAAACTAATGTGGGTCTTACTTTGTTTTTGTTCCGTTACATAGTAAGAGCAATTGGTATAAGCACATAAGTTCCTGTTTGAAGTCGCCGTAGTCTAGTAGTTAGTGTGTTGGCTTATTAGATGTGCAGCCGTGGTTCATACCCCAAAAAAACGACTTAAAAAATAATATTTCTTCGCGACTTCCTCTCAGTAGATTTCTGTCAAAAACTCTGGGATTAAATAAAATTGCCATTAAAAAGTTTCTCAAAAGCTGTCGTTCGGAGTCGACTGTAAACATCAACGAGCGGCAGTCAATAATGGAAAACTTTTGTATTTGTTTGACGCCTTTTACACTTAATGGCCAGTCTGTTGGCAGTTCTCAATATACTGTTTGTACATTGTAGGCTTAAGTTATCTCATAATAATGAAAAGACACGTTAAGAGTATAAAAATAATTTAAATTACAATGATGAAAAGACAATTAATATTGTTTTATCAACGACAAAAAAAAAAAATTAATTGCTCATCTTAGCATATCATTTCACTGACTGTTATCAAAGTAATATCGACATAATACCAAATGGCTTTCAATTGCTTCAATGTTGAAAAATGAACGCAGAAACTATGCAAAAGTAAACATAACTTTTATATATTGAGGCCAATAAACGGATGTCTGTTATTTAGTTTATAAAGGTTGCTTCTTGTTCTCCACGGATGATATGGCGTAGGTGTCCCAATGTTGGCATAGTATCTCCAAAATTTCGTTTTCCGACGCTAGAATTTGGTTAACTCTCTCAGTAAACGAGTGACTTTACGTATCCCTACAAAAACAAAAGACTGGTGAAGTCATTCCTCATGACCTAGGTGGCCAGTGGACTGCTTAAAAACGTGGAATCAATTACTTATACTCGTACATTCAGTTAGGATAACGGCCTAGCTTCTTACGCCACTCATGTTGTGTGTGTTAATATTATACATGAGTGGCGAGACCTATAGTTTAAAGTCGACAACGAATGACGGATTTTTGAGAAACTTTTCATGGCAATTTTATTTTCTCTCCGAGTTTTTCCAGAAATCTGCTGGATATGACTGAGCTAGGGTTAGAACCGTGGTCTCACGTCTAATAAACCAACACACTACCTACTAGTCTACAGCAGCTTCTAAGTTTTATTCTTTGAGTGTATATTTGCATATTTGATTTTTTTTTGACTAGCACAGGATCTGTATGAAAGCGCTTTCTGTCCGTAACTCTAAACTAATGAAATATGTGAGATAACATTAAATTGTTTTTAGTCTTTGCCTATTGATGTCATTATGTGTGGAATATAACATCGTTCAAATGTCCATCACGGCTTATAGTTGTCCTGAAACAAATATTGGTTTATGACATCACCAGCCTGAACAACAAACAGTGAGTTTTTCGGAGCATATTGAGTGCTCTTGGATCGCCGAAGATCATTTTTCAACGAAATTTAGGTCATCCATGGACGTTTAGCAAAACAGGCTGAATAAAAGACAACTAATTTTATAGATGTAGCGTTAACAGTACGTCCTTTCAGGATTTTATAGATTAATGAGGTTAGACCATTCGGTCTGAGAACATTCGCTGTGAATAACGACGGTTTCTCAGTTTTTTAGATTAAAACTTCTTTGCTTCTCTCCACTCAGCAGGTAAATCCACATATTTAAGATAGGCATAATAGAATCTTTGCAGCAAATAATTTGTGATACATATATCTCCAATCGAGGGGAGCTCAGAATATGTTCGCAACTATCTGGAAAATGTGTGTAAAGAAGTATTCTAAGGTTCTCTTCGATATGGTCAAATTATTATTACCCGACAGTTGTCAATTTGCGAAGCCAGCTCGCTTCATTGGATCTTTTCATTTCCTCACAAAGTAATTTCAAGAGCTCATCTTCGCCTTCCGATTTCGTTTTTGAATTCGCGAATAACTTTTATTTGTGGTCCGTTCATTCGTCTGTTAGCTTGGACTCATTAAACAACCTCCTATATTTGTTCAGTAATGCGGCATTTTCAGAGTTTCACCACTGCAGTTTAGTCGTACCACATGCCGTCTTCCAGTCAAAGCCGTAAGCGTTTGTCAGACTATCCACCGCTTTAAGCAGACTGACAAGTCTCCCAACCTGGCAGAAAACACTGACATGGAAACGTCCCACTCACTTGCTTAATCACTTACTTCTGTGATGTCAACGACCTCCCTATGTAACGTGGTAAAACGTTTTCACTACAATTTCCTCTTTCTGCAGCAAATCAAGTCACATTCCAAATAACGATCATTTTTAATTGTTTGCGATATTTTTCGTTTAACGTTTGAAAGTTTTTCTTTCTTTTGTTGTTTTCATACAGTAAATAATAACTTTAGTAGAACAAACAGTAGAATAAAAAAATTAAATGAAGGATAACTTTTCTGGAAAACAGAAAAAAAGACAGATGATGGCACGCACAAATGCTGTTTTGCCGATGTGCCAACTTGAGAGTGTAATTTTTGTTAATTGCTTAGGGAAGAGGCGTTAGTTTCTAAAGTCCAAGTTTAAAACTGTGCTTAATGCCACTGTTGGTGCTGACATTAATGCAGATGACATAAACAAATGAGTTCCTTCCTTTTCTTCCAAGAGGAAAAATTACAGAAAAAACAAACAAATAATTTTTAATCTTGTTTTTTTATTATCATTGCCTTTGCAAACAATTTCTTACTTCTTCATTACCATAAGGAAATAAAGTAATTGCCTTCAACAAAAAGTATTTGCTGTAATGCAATCATTAAGTAAAACTAAACTGCAGTTGAGTGGTGAAATTGTGTTTGTGCCACGAAACGTAACGAAATATTGAACATGAATTTAAAAATGTTGTGAAAAGCAACGACTTTATACTGAAGGACCTGCTAGTCATGGCTAAAATCACTACACACTCCTGGGAAGATGCGAGAAACTAGTTCCTAATGCTGAGTAAAGATTATGTAAGTAAGAAGGATTAATGTATGTAATCCATTGCTTTGGCACTTTCATGCATCTGTACCTATAAAAATGGATAGAACACCCGGATGACTTCGATTTCTGTGAAATATCTGTATGTTGGTAGTTACAACTCTTCAGTCAGAATTGCGACGTGGATTCTCACACCACTTATGTTGTGAGTGTTAATTTTACAGTATAAAGTCGACCTCGAATGGCAGATTTTGGATTTTCCCGCAATACAATGACTAGTTCCAGCAGTCGCCCGATTTGTTCTACCACATTTTCGCATATTGCGGGCGGTATCCTAGCGATTTGGCTTCCAAATGTTCCATCGTTAATGGATTATTCGCTAGACACGGTATCTGAAATACCACGACAAAATAGCCTAATATGTGAAATTAGCGTTGCCAAAAACCCGAAACTACTGTATCGGGAAACTTCTCATGTAATGAAGATGAAATCGACTGTATTGCATGTTACCATACATAGTCCAGTATCCATTATCATGCGGTTATAACGCTCTGGATTGTCGGTTACGTTCTTTCATCTGCGGTTTTGCTAGTCCCACGTGTGACGTTTTTATTTGTTAACGTTGTTCCTGAAGAAAATTTTGTTCGACATTCAGCCTTTTCCGTCCATTAATCTAGCTTCGAATCTGCATGTCAACTTCGTTGTGCTTTAATTTTCATTGCAGAGTCCTTCAGGCGGAAGAGTCGGCAATACCGGCTGCCGGCTGTCAGAGCATAGGATTCTAATGTAATGAACTCCAGGACGGTATATAACTGTTGTAGATGTCTTAACGAGGTGGCGAATCGATATAAAGTTTGTATCACATGGATACCGGGACATAGAGACTTTCAGGGTAATTTTAGAGCGAATGAACTGGCAAGAAGGGGCACGACCATCAAGTCGATGAATTCTCGACATTGGTGATTATATTGGGTATCTGCAAGCTTAAAATTAACAATGTAATTGTGGACCGGGCCGAACGGCGTAGAAAATCTGGCCAAGGCTGGATAGAAGGCGCGTTGCAGCTCTGCTTAAACTCCTGAAAAGCAGGCTCAGCACTGTTGTCGAGGTTAATTCGGGGCATTTCAATATAGCAACGCATGCGTGGCGTGTTGGTCTAGCATATCTTTCAAATTCGTGCAGAAGCTGTGGATATGAGGAAAAGGATGAGACTGTTCTTCACCTACTGTGTACATGCCCGGCAATTGGTCGGAACGGAAGAAGGCAACTGGGTGCGGACTGTACGAAGGATCTGGAGGAACTGTCATGTATTGACAATCCGAACGACTGATTTTTGAAAAACATGTCATGGCAATTTTTTGCTTATTCTAAGGATTTTTGCCAGAATACTGCCGAGAGGAAATCGCCCAAGAAATATTTTTTCATTGCGTTCTGTTCGAGATGTCTTAGCTAGGCATTTAACTGTAGGCTCTCGTCCAATAAGCCAAAGCACTGTCTACTAAACTACAGCGACTTCTAGACGGGTGTATTTTTTCCGTTTGTGATAGCACATTGCTGAACATTGATGACTAGAAAGTTGATTAATAAACAAAAAATGATGAGAAAAACGGTGACTGAATATGAATGGACTGATTTCTAATGGAATGCTTTTTTCGCCCAGCAACAACCCATTTTCATGTCCAGCTCTCAGTTTATTTATGCCAACCCTTGATGGCTGAAAAAATTTAATTTTTAAAGCTATTTTCATCCGATATTTTATTCGCTGAAAGGAAATATCATCATCAGAATTTATTTAAAATTACGTCAGCGAAAGTATTTACTACAGACATAGACTTTTTTTTGTACAGAAGAAGTAATCGTCCACAAGTAATTGTAAGGCAGACACATTGTCTATGTACGTAGTTATCTTTACAAATTTATCTTTCGAAATACATTTGTGTTGCTTAACGAATTGTAAATGGAATTTTTTAAACTGATTAAAAAAATTTTGTGTTGTTTTCATTTTACTTAAGAAACATTCCCCCAAAAGACTTATTTCTACTGTCCATTACTCTTCCACTCAGTTCAATTTTTAACTTCAAGCAATTTTCTTGAACATGAAAACTTATAACCTGCATACATCGACACTTTGCTCCAAATAGAGAAAATTTCGAATTTAAAAAAGAAAATTTTTGTAATAAAAAAAGAGAACATCAACTACAAAAGAAGATACAGAGCGTAAATACAGAAAGGAAGGAAGTTTACAATACTAGCCCGTAAGGGAAAAAGTAATTTTCACACAATAACGAAAAATACACACACGTTGAACATTCCTAAATAACTTACAAATTCTCCTAAGAAGATACCTAAATATGGTATGTACAGGACAGAGGTGTAAAAGATTGGAATCTTTATATGAAGATTTAGAAAATAAAAAAAGTCAATTTCTCATCCGCACGAAGAGATATCGATCTACAGTGCACGCCGACGAAAATCCTCTACCAAACCCTCCACGTGGGTGTCGGCTGGTAATGGTGGTTGCCCGATGGGGTCTCCACCAGCCAAGGGGGGAGTCGATCGTAGGTCGAATGAATTATGGCTCTCACCATAGGATACAGGTATGGGCTGGACTAAGGTGTTATACGACCCGTGCCGATAGTCAGCCTGGCTGGGGGCCCATCAAAAATATCCCAGTCGTTAACGGAGTATCCTGGATACCGGGCGACCTCCAGGATTAACTAGCCTTACCTGGGCACAGCGGATCCCTGCTCAGGTGGACCTTCCCCTTATCCGCAACTCGTGGGACCAAAAATGAATAATGAAATGGAAAATAAATTAATAAAGGAAAATCAGAAAACCGCCTCCACTAGTGAGGACGAGAACGGAACTCGTAAAAATCCGCGTACGGGTGTTAAGCCGACGCCCGTCTCCACAGAAGAGGGAAAAGACTTGGTTGATGCTAAGGCAGACCAAGAACATAGTACCTCAAAAAACAGTAAAACACAACAAGCCAAAAGCGTCGGCCTTTCCAGAAGCAAGGTTGCTCCAAAAGCCGGACCTTCGTCCAGCAAGAGTGGCCTTGGTAATGTAAAGGTTGACACGGCTCAGAAAATGAAAGAATCGAAGCAGAGGTACAGGGAGCGATTGAGCGCAAAGCGGGTTCTAGACAGGATCTCCAAAATCCCAATAGATAACCGCACGCAGCGTGAAGTGCAATCACTGGCCTGGGCCAAGGAAAAGCTCGAAGAACTAGATAAGACGTCGACCATGGAGGTGGCTGTCAAAAGACAGCGATCTTCTGATGGAGACGCTCCAGGCGCTAAAAAATCACGCAGCTCGCATCGCACCAACACCTTATACAGTGAGGTGCTTAAAGACAGCATAGAAATGGCGGTTGTAGATCGCTCAGATCCAGACGGCAGTATTACACCGTCGAACTGGAGACTTGTAGCAGACGCCCTTGCGTCTTTCTAGAAGTAATGGAGGAGAATCCGGGACCAGTTCCAGTCTACCAAATGTGTGGCTGGCACCAAGGACACGTGAAGTTAGTAACGTGTGCCGATAAGAGAGCCCTGGATCTCTTCTCCATCGCCATAATGAGGGTAGGTGAAATCTGCAAGGGCCCCAAACTAGAAGTAGTGCCCAAGGATGCCATACCTAGCAGACCCCGAACACGCTCTTGGATACCTTTAACTCCAAAGGAGCCAGAAAAAGTACTAAGGATAATAAAAATGTGCAATCCAAAGTTACCAACACACAATTGGAAAATTGCAAAGTTGGAGGAGCGCCATGGATCTCGCTGTGCGACTATCATAATCAATCAGGAATCCCTGGAGCACCTGGCAAAATCCAATGGTGTGGTGGCCTTTGGATTTGAACATATTATCCTAAAAGTATACAAAAAGGATAATCGCCCCATGGAGTCGGGTGACAACGCCCCTCAGGGGGACAAGCCACAAGACGAACACATGGGCGCATCAGTTAATGAAGAAAAGGAGGAGGATAACCTTACAGCATCCTCAACGCAGATTCATACCCGGTCCAGAGTTAGCTCTCTCTCTTTCACTGGGTCGGATATAGCATCTGCCTTTGATATGCTGTTAAGGGAATCTGAACTCCTGGACGAGGCTGATCAAGAGGATTATGGCCTAGACATTACGATGGTGGAGAGGAGAGAGGATGAAACAGAGGAGTAATCCAAATAAATCTCCATCACTCTAAGGCAGCATCGGCTGCACTACTTCTCCGGCTGGCGAACAGAGGAGAAGACATAGCCCTGATCCAAGAACCATGGTCCATAGCCAACAAGGTTTGTGGATTAGGGCACAAAAATTATAGGCTGGTCCATGCCAAATACGTAGGTAGGCCCAGATCCTGTATACTCATTAAGAACAACTTAATGGCATATTTGCTTCCTAATTTCAGCAATGAAGACCTAACCACACTAACGGCGGAGATCAATGGTAAGCAACATTAGATCTCCTCCAGTTACATGCCGCATGACCTAAGCAGTCACCCACCACCAGATCCAGTGAAGAGACTGGTTACAGAGGCAAAGCGCGCAAATGTTGGCCTAATGATTGGCTGTGATGCCAACTCTCATCACACTATATGGGGCAGCACGAACGTCAACGAACGGGGTGAGTCTCTTTTTGATTTTATTATATCTAATAACCTATTAGTTTGTAACAC
This sequence comes from Sarcophaga variegata, assembly GCA_932273835.1. NCBI lineage: Eukaryota > Metazoa > Arthropoda > Insecta > Diptera > Sarcophagidae > Sarcophaga > Sarcophaga variegata. The sequence goes on along the minus strand of OW026358.1, from coordinate 116,628,515 downwards.
GGGTAATAAGCCCACATTTATAACGAAAAACAGAAGAGAGGTTTTGGACATAACCCTTACCTCCGGCAATATTTATGATAGTGTCAGAGATTGGAGAGTCTCGGAGGAGCACTCCTTTTCTGATCATAGGTTTATTGAATTTTCCCTTGGTAGGGGGAACAATACTGTAAGGGCGATTAGAAATCCTAGAAACACGAATTGGGATCTTTATGATCGCCTTGGCTGGGCTTGGACCCACTCACGAGCTGTAGAATAGACAGTATTTCTGGACTTGAGGCTACAGTAGCTGAATTCACAAAGGTCATAGTAGGGGCTTTTGAAAAAGCATGTCCGAAAAGGGTCAACAGGGGTGGCAGAAAACCACCCTGGTGGGACCGGGATCTGGACATGCTCAGAAAGGAGTCACGGCGACTTTTCAATGTGGCAAGAAAGTCCGGTAATGCGGATCAGTGGAGGGACTATAAAGTGTCCCTTGGAAATTACAAGAGAGTTCTAAGACAGGCTAAGAGGGACTCGTGGAGAAATTTCTGTGGCAACATGGAAACTATCAACGAAACTTCTAGGCTAAGAAGAATTCTCTCGACAACATCCTTTATACCTAGTGTACTGCAAAGGGAGGATGGCTCATGGACCAACTCTGAGAAGGAAACTTTGGATCTTCTTGTGGACACCCACTTTCCACCGGGACAGGGTTCGGATGCGCGAACAACCGTCTCGGGGAGTGAATCACAGTGGGACTACTGCTCGATCATGTCTGCGGACGCGATAAAATGGGCGATAGACGGATTTAGACCGTTTAAATCTCCGGGGCCGGACGGAATATATCCGGCCCTCTTGCAACGTCTGGAAATGAAACACATCGGAATGCTTGGGGCGATGTTTGTCGCCAGTATTCGGATGGGCCACATACCGTCGGAATGGTGTAAAGTGGGGGTAGTCTTCATACCGAAGGCTGGAAGAAACTCTCATACTACACCCAAGGACTTCAGACCCATAAGTCTATCCTCCTTCTTATTGAAGACTATGGAGAGACTCGTGGATGTGAATCTGCGTCAGACCTTGGATGGAAATCTCCTTTCCGGGGTACAACACGCATACATTAAGGGGAGGTCTGTTGAGACTGCCCTACATAGCCTGGTGTGCAGGATAGAGAAATCGCTGGCACAGAAGGAATACACTCTGGCTACTTTCCTTGACATCGAAGGAGCCTTCAATAATGTGGAACTTTGCGCTATAACCAGGGCGCTGGATAGTCTGGGTGTACGATCCACTATAGTGAACTGGATAACTAAGTTACTTTGTGGGAGAACAATCTACCCCACACTTGGGAGCTCACAGACAACCAGGGCTATAGGGAGGGGAACTCCACAGGGCGGAGTACTCTCTCCTCTTTTGTGGAATCTGGTGATGAATAAGCTACTAGAGATACTAGAACAAAATGGATGTGAGGCAATTGCCTATGCGGATGACATTGTTCTTGTGATCTCCGGAAGATTTGTCGACACTATCGGAGATAGGATGCAACTGGCTCTGAGGGGGGTCTGCGTGTGGGCATCTGAGCGTGGTTTGGGTGTTAACCCGGTGAAAACGGAAGTAGTACTCTTCACGAGAAGGTACAAGCCACCGACATTTCGTCCATTGAAACTTAACGGGACGGAACTGAAACTCAAACAGGAGGCACACTTTCTAGGACTTATTCTGGATAGGAAGCTGTCTTGGAAATCGAATATCATCAACAGAACTAAAAATGCTTCCATTGCCCTGTATGCTTGTAACAGAGTGTTGGGGAGAAAATGGGGCCTAGGACCTAGGATGACACACTGGATCTACACAGCGGTGGTCAGACCTATCTTGACCTATGGATGCCTAGTTTGGTGGGAATCCCTTGAAATTAAAACTAATTCGAAACTAATACAGCGACTGCAGAGATCTGCCTGTATTACCATTAGTGGTGCCTTGCGCACTACACCTACGTCGGCACTGGAGATAATTTTGGGCCTCTTTCCGCTTGACCTTTTCTGTAGGGGAGTGGCTGCTAAAATAAGTAAACGTCTCTGGGCGACTGGACAGTGGCATGACTCGGGCATAGGCCACGCAAGAATCCTGAGGGAAGTTGGAGCTGTCGGGAGCAGTGACTACATGACACCGAGGTACGACTTCACGAAGATATTCAGGACATCGGTTCCGGATAACGGGGCCTGGAAGGGTGGTGTGACCCACCTGTTTAGAGACTCCGTACAAATCTACACCGATGGCTCTAAGCTGAACGGAGCGGTTGGCAGTGGAATTTTTTCGGAATCGGTTGGAATAGCTCAGTCTATAAGACTACCAGACCACTGCAGTGTCTTTCAGGCGGAGGTGGTGGCCATACAGGCTGCGGCGAGTATTATTGGGGATGGAAGGGTCTCCAAGCGGAACGTTACCATACTTTCTGATAGCCAGGCGGCTATCAGGGCTTTGAGTTCCAACGTGATGAACTCCAAGACGGTGTACGGCTGTCGCAGATATCTCGACGAGATAGCGGAACGATATGACATCCATATCGTATGGGTACCGGGACAGAGTGGTATTCCGGGCAACTGTAGAGCTGATGAACTTGCCAGGCAGGGCACGACTATCGAGCTCACCGCTGAGTTCTCGAATCTAGGCATACCAATGAGGACCTGCAAGCTCATAATTGATAATGCGATCGTCGATTCCGTCAACGACAGGTGGGCGGCCTCGGACACGGGTAGAACGGCACGAAAAATCTGGCCAAGGCTGGATGAGGGGCGCACAATGAGTCTACTTAAACTCCTTAACTTAAGAGGCGCGCTCAGTGAAGTTGTCGGTGTCATTACGGGGCATTGCATTATGGGTACGCATGCGAGGCGCATTGGACTTGGACACCTTGCTAACGACTTCTGTAGAAGCTGCAGAGATGAGGAAGAAGAGGAGACTGTCTCTCACCTGCTGGGTACATGCCCGGCTCTATGCCAAAGGAGAAGGAAGTACTTGGGTACTTACTACATGGATGATCTGGAGGAACTGTCAGAGATTGACATTGGCAGCCTAATTCGCTTCATCAGGAGCTCCGAATGGTTTCGAGACTAGGGGACAACGGATGACTGTGGTAGCACAATGGGCCCAATGCGGCCTAAGTGTGTCCATCACCAAGAATATTTTTCTTGGATGGGCAGCCACCTCTACCTACCTACCTAGCTACAGTGCACGCCGTTGACAGTGATGGACTGGTAAACGCTGACGATGTAATCGACAGTCCAAAATCTACACCTAAATATGTCCATTTCAAAACGTTTTGAATTCGCGTGAGATCCATAGATTAGTATCGCCCTCAATACGAGCATTGAGTTTAGTCATCGAGAAATGGGCCTCATCCTTTGAGATGATTTTTCGAAGGAAAGTAGATTCAGTTGACAACTGGGCTTAAGCCCAGTCAGCGAGCAAACGTCATTATCTAGGCGTCTACTTTCAGTTGTTAGGTCAGTTGAATTTTGCATGGGAATAGGTGGAAGTCGCCGTAGTGTAGTAGGTAGTATGTTGGATTATTAGATGTGATGCCACGGGTCAAACCCGAAGTCAGACAACAAAACGAAATTTGAATATTTCTTCGACGACCTCCGGTCAGTTAATAAAATTTCCATGAAAAGTTTCGCAAAAATCTATCATTCGGAGTCGACTTTAAACTATAGATTGTGCCAGTCACATACAAAATTAACGCACACAATATAAGTGGTGTAAGAAGTTAAGTCGTAATCCTGACTAAAGAGTACTGGTGACCCAATATTTATGTACATACATATGTTTGTATGTAATTTTAACATATCTTTCGACAACAGCGATTCTAGTATTTAAACTAATTTAGTTCTCTGGAACTCCTATCAAACGTTGATATACGACCCGAACAGCATGTTGTTTATTTTAATTTTATTTTCTCAAGTAACCTTAACCCATGAACATGTACTTCTGGTGGTTTCTTTCGGATACAATAAATAATTTATTTTAAATAAAACTGAAAAAACAAAAACATTTTTTAACAAAACATTTAAGCAAGGAAAATCTTGTAATATGAAGAAGGAACGCAATTCTTAAGTTTTTCAAAGTTTTGCCAGTTCAGACATTTGCTTTCCACATAAGAAACTACGAAGTAAATAAATTTAAAAATGTGGCGATATTTTAATGGAACACATGAGGATGGCATGTGTATTGCACCATGTAATTTAACTTAATTCAAGTGAGAGGGTAGTTTAAAAAGTAAGGGCCATTATTACAACTTCCCGTTAACTAAATGGTGGATTTTAACGAACAGATAAATTGTTTTTCATTATTATAAGTACCCAATAAAATAGAAGTGATCGTTAAGCTAAAGGAAGGATCATCCTACCTTTAAAATTTAAAGGTGACTTTATGTTTGAACTTGCCATATTATATATTATTTTCAATATGGCAGCTTCAAATTTAAACAAAATGAGCATATACAACAAAAAAACGAAGCCGGTCATTGCCACTGCGTTAAGAAAGCGGTTTTATCGACATTGCCCCGGCACTGCCATATTTGTGCAAACAGTTAACTTTATTTTATTTGTAAGTTGTAATAACAAAAATAAGTTAAAGGTAACTTTACAGTTCCCTTTAGCTAAAGATACCTTTAACTAAACCTGAGTTTAACGGTAAGTTGTAATAATGGCCCTAAATATATTAACACCAACGTATATGTAAAAAATGGAAGAATGTTTTTAAACATTAAACATTTAAAGTTTCTGTAGCTATAAAATAAGTTTCCGTAAAATTTTGTGCGGAGATCTTCGTATGATGCCTTACAAAGATCAATTGGTATAAGAGTTGAAGCCGCATGACCATCCGCTTCGCTTTTGCTTCGCTAGATGTGCCAAGGCGAAACTGCACGATGTTGTCGATTTTACCAAAAAAAATATCGTCTTTTCGGATGAAGCCAATTTTCGTCTTGGTGGATACGTTAATAAGCAAAATTGCCGTATTTGGGGCTCAGAAGACACACACGTGGTCTTACAGAAGCCAATGCAGCCATGACGAGTGACTGTTTGGTGCGGCTTGTGCAGCGGAGGCATCATTGGCCCATAATTCGTTTAAAATTAGGACGGCGCATCCTTACAGTTAAAGGAGACTACTATCGCACCATGATAACCGATTTTTTGTATCCACTCTTCATTGTATAGATGTGAACAAAGTATTGTTTCAACAGGATGGTACAACTTGCCGCACATCTCATGCCACAATCGATTTATTGCTTCAATGCTTTGATGGCCGTTTAATTAACTAAAATTCTCATGTTAATTTGCTGCCAAGAAGCTGCGATTTGACAATGTTGGACTATTTTCTGTTGGGTGCCGTTACAGACAAGAGTTATGCCGCCAAACCAGTGACAATTAAGCATTTTAAGACCAATATTCATGATGCTATTACCGAAATGTACTCGAAAAAGTATACGAAAATTGATCCGATCGAATGAGGTACTGTGCGGCCAGCCTCGGCAACCATATGAATGAAATAATATTCCATTTCTAAACGGAACTTCACAACAAAAAAGTAAATTTGGCAATATTTCAAACCGTTTTTGTTATATGTATTGCATTTTTAAATTTAAACTTTTAAATGGCTCACCGAGCATATTTACCCAATACCACTCTATTACCCATATTACGATCATATTTAATATGTAAAGTTTATTTATTACAAGTACATATGTGACGTATGAGTGATATTGAATTCCTTTACTTTCATACACGACAAAATCAAAGATTTTTATTGCATACTTTTCAGAGTAACTATGATACTAGTACCTGTAATATGATGCGTATTAAGCCCACTTCACACGGTAATACTTTACGTATGTAAAGTCCAATGAAAAAGCAAAATGAAATTCCATCCGTATGACTAAAAAGAGAATAAAAGTCGTATGATTTATATATTTTGCGTTTATATGATCGGTATAAGACAATAACAAAGTAAAATGAAAACAGCTGTTACACTTTTTTCTATGTGTTTACATAAAAATACATCCCTGATCAAGCAAGTCGCATGCTTGTTTTTTGAATAGTTTCAAAAAATTAAGAGAGCCATACGACTGTCAAACTTTTCATCCGTATTTTCTCTCAATGTGTGATGGTTTCATTACATAGTACGTTTAGACGATCACATCCGTACTCTTCTACACAAAATTTTGACAGATCATATTACTTGTGGGACCGTGTAAAGTAGGCTTTAGTAATATATTTCAAATACAATTGAATAGAAGATATACCACAATTAATTTGGAATTAAACATTTACTAGTTATGGTATGACTTGCAATTCTAATGGAATTTTAAATTTTTTAAATTTTTCTATATATCCTCACCTAAAAGTAAATACAAAATCTGATATCCTAGGCTATATTCTAGTGCGTACTACGTTATGGCATGTATCTTCATAGTCTGTATCTTCCGCATCTTCATAACAAAAAAATAAATTTGCCAAAATTTCAAACCGATTTCGTTTCATTGAATTCTTAAATTTAAACTTACAAACTTTTTTTAACTATCTTGCGAAATCGATCATCATAAGCGACTACCAAACGTCATTTAAAAATGCTGAAAAGTGAACATTCTCTCATAAGAAACGACAGAAAACCAGAGACAATTACAAAAGATACATGCCTCTAACAAATATACGCTCTCTATCTAAAGTTAAGGAAGAAAATACAGTTAAAAGTTTAATGTTTTGTACGTAACAGAAAGTAAATATGAATCTAAATAACTGCCGTTGCGTAGTTAAAAAATATGAACGAAGAAACTGTAACTCAAAGCAATTGTATTTTACTTGCTTACGTTAGTTCATATGTAACACACAAACCGTGTTGAATGGTTAAGTTAACATCTTAAACGTGCTTTGTGAACATACTCACTTAATACAAAACATATTTCAGACTTTATTTCCTTTGTTTAGCAATAGCTTTTGTTGCTGTGTTTACTGGCTTTTAGCGACTTTGTACTGTTTGGTGTAAAAATCCAGTATAAGACAATAATAATAACATAAATTCTAGTATCAGACGATGTATTGTACCAACAATCTACTGCGTTAAGGGTCAAAATTGTATCATTGTTTAAATTTATTTTCAGTTAGCAGACCAGTACTCTACTTTGATATTGATTGGCAAAATATTGCCGTATAAATACATACCTATTCCTAGAGGAGTTTTGGAGGATTGCGAAAGGAAATCTTGACTACTAAGACGAAATTGTCTACATACAAGATATTATTGGTTATTACAACCCTTCAGTCAGGGTTACGACTAAGCTTCTGATACCACATATGTTCTGTACGTTAATCTTATACATGAGTGGCGCGTACTACAGTTTAAAGTCGACTATGAACGACAAATGTTCGAAAAGCAGAGTTTTTGCCAGAAATCTGCTGAAAGGAAGGCCCTCAAGAAATATTCCAATTTCGTGTTGTTGGATATAACTGTCCTGGGGTTTGCATAATGGCCTCCCATCAAATAAGCCAACACATTACCTACTATACTACTGCGACTAGTTGTTGCAGTATATATCTGTCAAATTCGTTTTGTTTAAGATGTCGTGGCCTCACGTCTAATAAGCCAACACACCACCTACAAGACTACGGCAACTTCATGAAATTATCTACTTTAGAATATCGGAAATGATAGTCCGTTATGCTAGAGGCCTTTCTCTAACAGTGAACTTTGTTGCCTGTTCTTTATGGATGTGATATGATCATAATAACTGGCCTAAGCGAAAAGCCTACGCGGTGAAATGACACCACCTAACATAATAAAATACGATTCTGTCCTAAGATGAAGATATTTTTCATTTCAATTACTTCTTTATTGCAGTAAAACGCTATCATTTAAACAAAAATTGCATTTAATTTATTAACTGTTTTTATTCTTTTTATAAAAATATATAATCTATATAAATAATGTATACATTTGTTTATATGCAATCACTTCGATGCTCCTTTGGAAAATATTTTGATATCTGATGCCGCGTTTCCAACAGTTTTCCGTTGTTTATCAGTACGAATCATTTAAATTGTTTTATTGTGGACAAATCAATTAAATTCCATTCTGTTTGATTTGGAATTTTTTTCCTTTTCTTTTATTTGTCATGTCTGGATCGGCCAAAAAATAAATGGTTTCAGTTTTTAAAAAATTCTTGTTTGAAACAACAGACAGAAATATTATGCCAGTAGAGATGGCAAGAATAAATAAAAAACGTTCATATTCTCATATTTTTTCTTTTTTGGTGCAGTCTTGCAAAAACATAAAGGTTTGGAAATCGTGAAATGAAAAACAATCGATTGTTTGAGTTTTATAGTTGATTGAATAAAAATTGAAATTTTTATTTTACTGCAGTGAACGACAAAATAAAAAATATTTACATACATTCATCCATACATACGTACATAATTGGTCATTACAACTCTTCAGTCACGATTACGACTTAGCTTCACGCACCACTTATGTTGTGCATGTTACTTGTTATACATGAGTGGCGGGACCTATAGTTTAAAGTCGACTACGAACGACAGGAAGTGTTGAGTGGACTCCAAATGACAGATTTTTTAGAAACCTTTTCATTTTAATTCTACTCTTAGAGTTTTTGCCAGAAAGTGGCTGAGAGGAAGTCGTTTGTTGAAGATGTCTGGCCTGCGGTTTGAACCGTGGTCCCACGTCGAATAAGTTAACGCACTACCTACTAGACTACGGCAACTTTAAGCTAGAAATCGTTGAAGTGAAGTGCTCCCTAATGGTAATAATGATCAGCCCATCATCATTCTTATAAAAATATCGAACTATGACGTTGCCAGCACAAAATCCACGCGAAATAGTAACTTATTCGGTATACATTGGATGAACTTCGATCTCATGTGCATTGGTATTGATTTGAAGATTTTATGTCTTCACATAACCATTCATTCAGAAATGGGTCTCATCGCGGAAGATGATTTCATTTTTTGAAGAAAATAAGCTCAGCTGTTAACTATTACCTAGCCCATTCAGGAAGCACACGCCTTTGTATGTGATCATATAAATAAAGGACAGTCAATTCGATAGTTGTAGCTTCAACAAAATGGCTGTGATCAACTGTGAAAGTTCAGAAATGCCTTTGCTACATATCCAAAGAGCAAAAGTATTGGCAGGCTAAGTTTTACTTCATGAACACATTCGTTTTCTATTCGATTAGTATGTGACATAGATTTTTTATAACACCTTTTAAGATTCCATAGTGACTCTTTAGAGAAGTCATTTGTAAGAACTGGAGTTCAGAAAATCAGTTTGCTGACACAAAATGCTGTAACATTTACGTTGAAGTTCAATAAGTATGATTGTGTTAACTTTTTTAACTCTGATTGGAGAATGATCGAAAGTTTTTGATTTTTCAAAACATGGTTGGCTCTGGTATGTTCACCAGAAGGTATTTGAATAGCATTTGTTCAATGGGTTGAAGGATATCTCTGCCAACTAGCACTGAATTTATAAGGTTCACCCTGATATTGGAAATTAGTTCTGATTAATAAAACAAAAACGCTATCTAAATATTTCCTTTCTCATAACATTGGTTACGAAGGAATAAATCTATTTCTGAATCGATCACATTATTTGAGCCTATTTATGTTAATCTTTTAATATTATAGGATGGTAAATATTGTACAGATTAAAATAATAAAATAAATAATTCCCAATATGTCTTTCGATCTAATAATTTTTAGTTCTTCTATCTTAGGTTTACTAAGGCTTAGATAGAAATACTTTAAAGCCACTTTTCGGTAACATTATCCACATGAAAACTCTTTCACTATAAAGTGATAAACTCATGACTATCGCGTTATATATTCAGTACAATTCAATTAAATTTGATTAAAAATTTTAGTTTCAATATATTTACTTGAATTTCTTTATGAACTGCATATTTGCTTATGAATTTATATTCGCTTTTTTATTCCAAAATTTCCTCGCAGTTGTGTGGAAAATTTCCACGGCTTCTATAAGGTGTAAAATTCTCTCCAGCAATAGCAGCAGTTGAGCAGTGCAAACGACAAAAGGAAAATAAAAATATTTTCTTTTATTGTGGCTCAAGCACTTTTGTGACAAGTACCCTTTATATAATGCTTGACAAAAACAAAAAGTCAACAACAATTCATATCATTTTAAATTTATTTCTATATATATACATATATATTCTCTTCATATACACTTACAAAAACACATTCACTTCAAACCTTAACTTGCAGTAAATGTGCACATTCAAGGGTTTAGCTTTGAAATCAATATCTTAACACTAAATACACCGACAGTTGGTTTACAAGGATTTCAAATATGAAAAAAACTTAAAGAATTAAATTATTGGTCAGCTTTCAATTACAAAATTTCCGGATTGATAATCTTAATTAAAAACAGAGAACGAAAAGTGTCTTCTTATTCTCCTTGGATCGAACCTGGATTATTAGGATTTCATTTAAACTCGTTCACATCATCATCATAACATTTCCGCCATGATACACGCTGGCGAAGTATACATACATACATAATTGGCCATTACAACCCTTCCGTCAGGATTACGGCCTAACTTCTCACACCACTCATGTTGTGTGCTTCAATTTTATACATGAGTGGCGGGACCTACAGTTTAATGTCGACTCCGGACAATAGATTTTTGAGAAACTTTTTCATGGCAGGTTTATTTACTCTAAGAGTTTTTGAGAGAACTCTGCTGAATCGTTCGTTTTGATGCCTGACCTGGGAGACGAACCCGGGCTTTACGTCCAATAAGCCAAAACACTATATATTAGACAACGGCGACTTCAATGGCGAATTATATTTTTCTTATTCCTTGGTGTTAAAGCTGATCTAGTTACCTTAGCTACGTATGAGCAATACACCTCTTTTAATAAATCTAATATTGCTCATACGCTAAGGTGACCTCAAAATGGCATTCACTTTATTTTCATTATTTTGTGTACTAACATTCATATGTACCAGTCAAATAAATTCAAAATATACTGAATTTTTTTTTAAAGTTTAATAACGTCAAATTAAAATTTATTTAAGGAATTACTAGCATATACGAAATGTAAAATTTTCATAACCCTGACGCATAAATCTGGCGTAATTTAACCGATGGCAAGCGTTACGTTGACTTTAAGGACCGGTGTGATTTCTGGCTTATTCGCATTTACTTGGGACTGTAGAAAACACCACAAAAAATTCTAACTGGGCGTATCAAATAATCATACCTTTAAATCTCTCGCGCAGGATATCCAATGCAGAATGAGCTGTGTAACACACAGTGCCGGACTGTTAATATCTAGATCGTTGATATCCAGATCATTCATTTCAGACCAAGAGAAGATGGTACATAATTATCCATATATACGCTCGACGTTGTTCTGAAAAAAAGCGCATCGATGAGATATCTAGCCCAAAATCTATACCAAATAATAATTTTTTTCGGTATGCATTGGACGTTCATAGATCTCATGTCGATTGGTATTTTGTTTGTTCACGTTGCCATCTGCTCTAGAGCCTCTACAGTAAATACACATCGTTGTCTATTGTCTATACCCTCAGTTCTGGAATCAATTAAATTTTGCACGGCTGAAGAACATATTGCAATGCAAAATTCCTCGAGTTGTGGTCTGGTTTACCAGGCCGACCAACAAAACGAAATATGAAAAAATATTTCTGAAACGATTTCTCAGCATATTTCTGGCAATAACTCTGAGAGTTAATAACATTGGCATGAAAGCCTTCTCAAAAATCGGAGATTGGAGTTGATTTTAAACTATAGGTCCCGCCACTCATGTATATAATATACGCACACAAGCATAAGTGGTATGAGAAGCTAGGTCCTGATCCTGACTAAACGGTTGAGTGACCAATTATGTATGTGTGTATGTAAAAGACCGAGTTATTATGAGCGCCACCAAATCGACTGCCACCGATTCTCCAGAACACTATCCGTCAACGATGATTTTTAGGTCAGATCTTAAATTTCGATGATTACTGAACCATTAAATTCGAACTTATCAACCACAGTCCTTACCGTAGTATGATAATTCAATGATAATCCTACGAAGCTAGCTCCCTTGATGTTGTGACTTTAGCAGTGCATATCGCATTATGTAATTCTAGGTTTTAATAACACTCTGCTCACGCAAATTAGGCACTTCCAAAAATATCGTCGAATACCTTATACTGCTTTAATCATGTTCCTTAATCTGGTGATACATTCAGTCACATAGAACTTTTTCCCTTTTACTCTAGGCTTCAACAAAATCTGCCTCATTCTGCACCACGTATTACTAATTTTATTGGATTTTCCAATCATATTGCTTGGCTAAAAGATGGTACTCGGAGAAACCCATAAAAAATGTAAAAAGCAGAAATTGTGCAGATGTCAGAAAAAAAGTTAAAAAATATAAGAAAACTTTCTGTTCCTGAAGCTTACAATTTCTGACTCATTAAAAATCTTGTAAATTAAGAGGTTTTACATAACACGTAAATCTCACTTCAAATAAGTGCCAAACCTTTAATTGATTCTTATCACTGCATCAAATAGAACTCACTGAATATCTGATAAATTGTTGAAAACCCTGAAAGCAATTGTCATATAAATTTTATCGTGATGTATGTTATCTATGGTGTAAATATATATGAGTGAATAAATGAAAAGAGCACAATCAATTCAACGTAATTGAGGCGTTAAATTTTACTTTTTTTAACCACTCTCTTCTTCTGTCTCTACACGTTCTTTTCAAACGTGTCCAAGTGGAAGGAGTTTGTAATTGGCATTATAGGGCATCATTTTATTGCAGAAAGACAAGAACAAAAGAAAAGTAATAAAACATAACCTCCGGGAAAATATGCACTTCTTTCAGCAAATGAAAATAAATTGTCGGTTTTGTTTTTCTCATTTCATTGAAATAGTAATAAAAAAATGTTAAGAAGAAGAGAAAAGAGGAGAGGGGAAGTCAAAATAAAAAACTTATAAAACAATTTCCTGCTCGTAGCAATCATGCGGGAAATATGAAATTTTATAACTATTTTCCAATTAATTAAGCAACAATGTATTGCCTTCCCTTCCCCGTTCCCTTTATGATGAACAATTTCATTGCCTTTAAAGTGATGCCGTTTTTGTCAGTTATTAACTGACACTAAAAACAAAGACTGATTTTGCTTTAATTGCTCTGCCTCACTTGAATTGTGTTTGTAATTGTGAATTATGCTTCGGATTTATTTTTTGTTAATTCCTAAAAAGAAAACATATTTTCGCACTCTAAAAGACAGATATTACTTGTGAGAGGGACTGGAATTTTTTAGCACACGCCTTAAAAATGCAATTTTCTTCAATTACTCAACAGATGGCCGTTGAAGATAGTTTAGTAGCGCTAGCTATAGTGCTCACGTTATTGATGATGACGTACATAAACTGCGTTATAAAACGGAAATAACTGAGACAACCTTTTGAGCTGATTGAAGAAAGTCTTCTATTAAATTAATACCATTATCGCGATAGTTTATATATGGACGGCATTACTTTTGAAGTATTAAGTTAAAAATTTGGGTGCCCTGGTAGTCTAGTGGGTAGTGTGCTAGACTATTAGCGTGAGGGTAGTGGGTTCGATTCCCACCAGAGGATCTGGTCTGTGACACTACACCGAGCATATGGTCAAAATATATAATCAAAATATAATTTGTATTTGTATTGTAATTAGTAATTACTAATTACTAAGTAAATAAATAAATTCCCAATTAAATTTCCCAAAGAAATTTGTTTTCAAACTTATTGAAAGCAAAAGAGCGCAGAAATCCAAATAAATTGTTATTAGTTTTGTCTGAATCCATTTTTTTTACCATAAAATGAAAAATAACAAAATTAAAGTAAATAAAATAAATTTTCAACTTTAATGGATGAGTTTCTCTTTTCTTCTTATTACTACGGTTGCTCCATTGCTGCTGCTGTTGAAACTAATTGCCTTGTTTTTTCTGCATTAACTTTTCATGTTAATTGCGCTTCAGTTGAATAAAAAGTGTCATGCATTTAAAATTAGATTGTATGAGAGAAAATAGGGGAGTTTAAAGCATAATAATCATGTGCGATAAATCGTTGTTACGCAGGAGTAGAAATTTAATTCTGTAATAAATTAGAAAGAGAGTAGAAACATTCTGTTTTTACATGTTGTTTCAAGACGCAAACGCTTATGGTATAAGTGAAACGTAATACTGAAGTCTTTGATAAGCAAAAACTCTGAGTGTAAATAAAATTGTCATGAAAAGTCTTTCAAAAAAAAACTGTATTTCGTGGGCCGCTTTAAACTGTAGATCCAATCACTCATGTATAAAACTAACAAACACAACATAATTGTCTTGAGAAGCTAGGTTGTAATCCTGACTAAAGGGTTGTAATGACGAAGTATGCATGTACTTATGTATGTGTAAACTTCAACAAGACGGCTGTTATTAAGTGTGAAGGTCCCTGTTACGAAAATGGGAACAGTGTAATATCGTTTAACATTAGCATGATTAACAAAAGCTACACAAATAAATACAACGAACTTGTTACAAGTAAACCAACAACATCAGTATGAAAGAAAAGGAGATATACAAGTAAGCGAAAACGTAAAAACAAGCAATCTGAACAAAATACACCAAAGCAATAGAGTTCTCGATAAGACGAAGACTCGAACTTGTGACTTCAAGAACTCTCTCATCAGACTGTTTACACGAGCCCATAAAAAGGTAAGATAAAGCGGGCAACCAGGAGTAAGAATTTATTCAGTCTTGTGTGAAGACGCGTTCCGTGTGAAGAAAGCAGTCGTGTTTTGAAAATCGCCGTTGTAAAGATCTACCGAACAGTTATTAGTGCTTACGCAAACGGAAGTGTAAAGAAGAATAACAAATTGTTGTTGCATCATCAAGTTGTAAACAGTGGCACACAAAATTGTGCGAACAATAAAGAATTTAATTTAAACTAAACGTTTTTAAACGTTTTAAAAAGGTAAAAACGTAACAATATGTATGAAGGCGGTAGTTCGAAAAAAAATAAGCCATCCAATGCATTGCATATGAACAAGCTGTGCGTTAAATGGATAGCGCTTTTGCCTGCAGCAGTAAAAGAGTAGTCTAGTAGACGTTTCAATATAACGTTTGAAAACCCCTTGAAAGCCTTGATTTTGCGTCGATTAGTAACCATAAATAAGATGTGGATTCTCTTCTTCATACTTAAGAATAATGGACAGCATAAGAAGGGCAAAGTCCATCTTTAAACATAAAAAGAAATCAACTGAGTGCTCTTGACAAATGCTGCATACAGGGGACGCATTTTCATACATATACAATTCAAAAATATATAAAAAATGAATCCAATGGCTATATTGAGACGAATAAATAAAAGAAAATATGCCATTACAGCAAAACGTTACTTCACCTAAATTGCGTTTACCGTAAAAGAACAACAAATAATATCCACCTTTTGCTACTTCTGTGTGTAAAAATCATACAGATAAAAGGCCATAAAAATATGCCAGCCCTTATTCAAGTGTAGTAGTGGATTAAAATATGCATAAATAAACGGTTTACATGAATAAATTTGAAGCATGTGTTTAGGGAAGAGTGTGTGAGTAGGAAGTGTGTTGTTTATGTTGATAAGCATTTTTCCTTTTTGTCCATTCTCATAGCCAGAGCCACATTTAAATTCTGTGGTTTACTCAATCTTTGCCGCACACAAAAACAACTTTAACAGACTATTGTAGGTATAAAAGAACAAAAGCAACAATAACAACAACAACATCGTTGGATTTGAAAATGGTAATAGTAACGTGGCATATTTGCCTCCAGTTCTTGTAAATATAGCTCGCATAGCAGACAAACAGGACAGTTGGTCTTGATTTAATAGCACACTAACGTACTGAGACATGTTTTCTGTCATTGAGGGTTAGCGCTTGGAAACCAGAATTTGTTCACAGAATTGTTGTCCAGCTACAGATAATTTTAATCTTATCCACACACAAGTCCACAGATTGGTTTTATTCTGTTTAATAATATTTTAAAAATATAGTCGCCGTAGGTAGTATGTTGGCTTATTATTAGACCTGAGGCCAGGGTTCAAACCTCAGGTCAGACATCTCGAACAAAATGAAACATGAAAAAATATTTCTTCGGCTACTTCCTTGCAGCAGATTTCAGCAAAACTCCGACTCTCGTTCGGACTAGACTTTAAACTGTAGGCCACGCCACTCTTGTGTAAAATGAACACATGAGTGATGTGAAAAGCTAGATCGTAATCTTGACTGAAGGGTTGTATTGACCAATTATGTATGTATGTATGTAAAGCAGTGCTACTCCATGTTAAATACCTGCTGTATATGCTATATATCCACAAATGTTTTCATGGGTCTCACCTCAAATGTCTGCGCAAATAAATAAAATACAAAAATAATTTAACATACAACAGATTAATTTAAGCATTCATACATTCGTATACAAATGCTACAATACCACATACAGTAAGAGACCAGCTGTTGTATGAAAAAGTTTGTAGCATACAGGCAATCTGCTTGAATCTGCGTGTGTATATATTTTTGCCTCTCAGGTGTATGCTGCTCTGTTAGACATTTCAGTATTACAATACAAGCTGTTATCGATTCTTTTTTTAAGGTTTATTTCAGTTTAAATCTAGTCTTGAAAGCAAACTTTCAATATTCTTTCTCTCCTTCTACTGTATTTCCTTTACTTTGAACTTTTTCCAAAGAGTGTATGGATTGATATATTGATGTGATTGAGGGAAATAATTTAAGAGATTTTAAACTTTATCGTTTTACTGCTTTGCTAAGATTTTAGTTCCTCATACTCAGTACTCATATAAGCAGAGTGTTTAAGATATTTGATACAGTAAAGCTAATACGAATACCGCTTTATTACTCAAGTGGTGTTGTATTGATTAAAATTACTGTTATATTGTGTAGCAATTTTCCTTGCAATTGCACAATTATTTTCTCTGTATTGCTAGGAAAATAAGTATAAAGAAAATTTAACAATAATAACAAACACCGGCTTGCAACATCCTGGCGTAGTTAAGCTGTAAGCCAATGGCAACAATGGGAATAAAAGCGGAAGGACACAAATGGCAAAATGGTTACAAAAGCGAGGTGTTATATAGATATAGACTATTCAGTTTGAATTACTTGGTTGTTATTTTTATTGTTTTCTGATATCATTTGCATTCCAAAATAAGGATTTTAGCGCACATTGTAGGAGCCTTATGCCAGACTTCCTCCAGACTGAAAATTGTACGATGAAGGTCCGTTCAATGTACCTCCCGAAAAATCATCGTCTGGTATGAAGCCCATTTAGGGATAAATGGGCATGCAATCAAACAGAATTGTTGAATTTGGGATAATACCAATCCATTCAAGAGCATTCAATAAATTACGAAAAAGTCACTGTTTGGTAGGGATCTACGGTCCATATTTCTTTGTTGGCCTGGCCAACACAGTCAACAGCAAGCACTATATGACGATGATTTCGAAGTCTCTTTAGATTGAACAGTAACGACAAAGCGTTTCACACAGCCCATGTCATCTGTACGATCGCTTTGAAGATTATCTCACGTAGAGACGATGTGAACTGGGTATCGAGATCGTGGGATATATACATAGATATATAATTGGTCATTACAACTCTTCAGTCATTACGACCTAGTTTCTTACACCACTTATGTTGTGTGTGTTAATTTATTACATGAGTGGCGCAGTAGTAGTCGCCGTAGTCTAGTAAGTAGTGTGTTGGTTTATTAGACGTGACGCCTCGGTGCAAATCCCGGCAGGTCAGACATCTCCAGCAAAACCAAATATAAAATATATTTCTTGGGCGGCTGCCTCTCAACAGACTTCTGGCAAGGACTCTGAGCCTAAATAAAATTTCCATGAAAAAATTTCTCAACATAACACATGCCATTGATAGTGCGCCAGAGTCATGGATAAGTAGACTTTTCTGAGCCGCTCCACTCAGAAGAGCAGTGGCGAAGATTTTATGGATATAATATTCCGCACATAATAACAGCAATTGGATCTTTCAAACCAATAAACTCGTTCGATAAAAAGTCTGTAATTTCACTGAAGATTGTAAAGTATTTTTTTTTTTTTTACGAAAGGAAAAATACAGAAGGAAAAATAAGTTCTCCATCAAATAAACAGAGAAAGGAGTCAATAGACAAGGAGGCAAACAGGCAAAATAACTCAACTATAAATGAAGTTGTATTGTAGAGAATATATGGTAGAAAGTAAACAGAAATAAAAATTGTTGGACAATCAAATAGAGAGGAAAAAAGAAATCCATTCGAATTGAATAATTAACTGCCAGCAAAAACATGAGAAATACGAAGCGATTGGGTCAGTTTATTTTCAGCTCAGGCTTCTTTCTCGCAAGCCAACCACAACAAGTTCAACGACGCTAGACTGATGCCAAAGTTGGCAGTGTAAAGAATGTCAATTGGTTGGCTGTTTTTATATTCACGTAAAGAATGGTAGAAACGATATTTTTTACATATTTTTACGTTTTTTTTACATTAAATAAACAGTTTACTTCCCTTCTTGTTCTTCTTCTTTTGTGGCGGAAAGGATTATACTGTTGGAAAGAAAAAGAATGAAATATTTTAACATCGATAGTATGCTTTACGATTTTCTTTTTTTCGATTTATTGAGTGACAAGAAATGCTTTTAATTTTAAGATCAGAATGTAGTTCACAAGATTGGAGACACAAGATAAAGAGACCATGAAGACTTCGTACAATTTTTTTACCACTCAAACGTAGGGACTGACCCCTACTCATGCAGTACAATGAAACAAGAAAAGCTGTTATGAAAAAAATTAAATTGAAAGTAATTTTTATGATCATCAGATTTGAATCCAACCTAGATCCAACGACCTAGATTCTCCATTTATATAGCGACAGGAATACTTTGCTATATGATACGTTTAATACCACTAAAGAAAGAAGAACGTAAACTGGCCAATAGATTATAAAGGAATGTGCCTTAAGACAGGATCGAGCGTACACTCAAACTGTAATACTGATCCAATGAATCATTTAATTTGAATGCGTCACTTTAATTAATAAGTATTGGTAGTATAAGTCACAAACCGATCATTTGAAGTAAATGTTTCTCTGAAAAAATATCCAAAATAATATCCATCGGAAGCTACGGCCCATTATTTTGGAAATTTATAGATTCAGTACCAAAAAAACCGCCAGTCTTTTGAGGCCAAAAATGAATCAATGCAATTTTTGATACTCTTACCTGAAGTTAAGCGTATCCCAGTGTAAATGTTCTACATCGGTCGACACAAATTGAAGTCAGAACAGGATCTAAGCTTTACGGCTTCAAACCAATTAATTGTTGTCTGTCAGGTTTCCCGTTTTAGTGTGGACCGGATTTAGCAGTTCATACAATATAGATATAGAATACACCCTTTTGATCCCTACAGATACAATTACATTGTCGTAAAAGATATTTTGCTTAGCCGTTGGTTTTACACGTTGCCCGCACTTCATAAATGATTTCTTGGGTTTAAGGTTGTCACAATAAAAACATTTTTTTGTCGCCAGTGGTAAAGCAATCAAACAGCATTTCAGATGCTCAAAACCGTGTTCAAACGTAATCTGAATTTGGTCATAATTTTGCGAATAGTTGGTCATTACAACCCTTCAATCAGGATAAAGACCCAGCTTCTCACACCATTTATATTGTGTGTGTTAAGTTTTATACATGAGTGGTGGGACCTACAATTTTATTTACTCTGAGGCTTGACTTGGAGTTTGAACCGTGGACTCACGTCAAATAAGCCAACACACTAGCAACTAGACAACAGCGGCTTCCATGTGGCGTTAAATATCTTTGCTTTTGATTAAATCATGATGCTTTTAAACACTTTGAAATGGCTGTATGAACCAATGCTTGTGCCAACGTGATGTGAATCTAAAACGGTTTAGATGTAAATCTAAAACGATTTATGGTCTTTACACTTCTTTATTTACCAGGCAACAGCCTAGAGGAGATAGTTACATTTCATTATTGTGACATCACATTGAATTGTCATTTCCAGAACAACAAAATCATTTCAAAATCCTAAGTTTTCACGCTATACGTCAATACACAACAAAAGAACCTGCCTAGCTACAATATCTGCTCTTATACCCACTCGAACATTAAATAAAGTGATTATATACCATATTTCTACCTTTTACGCCCCTAAGGAATAGAAAAGAATTCACTCCAATCCAATCACAGGCCTACCTATATAAAGAACTCTGGCTCCGAATAACTAATAACGCTGTAGAGTAAATAAAATTCAAAAGCTTTTTAATAACATTTTAAAAATTAATTAAATTCTTCTTCTCCTTTAAACAAAATACTGTTTTATCCACAATTAACCATCATTAGCTTCCGTAATTCTTTAATTGAAACGTACCATTTACATCGCTCATGCTCATAAAAACACATGAACTGTTTATATTTCACTTGAATAAGTACAGAAGAATTTAATTTCCTTTCTCTCCTTCTCTCCCTCTCTCTCTCTAGCCTCCTGCTGGAAAAAAATAAAAAAGCAAAACATCATTGGCCGTCAGTTAAATAACCATTGAGCGCTACCGTGCTTTTATTGTTTGTCATTATGTCCCTGCATTTTATGGCACGCAAGACTGTCCCTTTTTGATATGTTAAACGAAAAAAACTAAAACATAGAAAGCAACTTTGAATCTGTATCCTTTTAAATTTACAAAGCTTTGTCTTGCCTTTATAGTTTTCACTGTTCAACTGCATTTGTAGCTCAACCGTATAATGCAGCTTTTCTGCGACGTATTCAAAGTGTGAAATTTTCATTTGATAATGAGACCTTTGGGAACTCTATGATAATTATCTCGTTTTCTTTTATGTGCTCATGTCCATATTGATTTCCACTATATCACCGTAGGTAGTCGGGGTATATTGAGTTGGTGCCAAAATTTGTGACACATGAGTGTTGGTGTAATGATCTCTTTAAATTACATCGATTGATTAAACATCATTTTATGCACCGTATAAACAATAATGTTTGGTGTTCATTGTAATTTATAAAAAAAGTACATTTTCTACAAACAGATCTACAGAACAGATCATGTAAGCCTGGTCATCCAATTTGTTCATCAGGTACTTACTTAACTGGCCGATTAAGGGATTTTGGTTAGCCTTAATACACTCATCCAGACGCCTAGGCTTCTTGCGCGCCTTCGCCAGTTGGTCACACCAATAGATGACAGGGCTTTCTCGATTTGGTCACTCTAACGCAATCACGGTCGTCCTCTTCGCCGACTTCCCTAAATCCCCGCTAGTCAAATGCACATCTCGCCGGAGCATCGTCTTCCATTCGAACGTCATGACCGAGTCTGCGCAGCCGCTACATGTTAATACGCTGCACAACGTCCATGTTGTTGAGAAGCTCATCAGCTCATTGTTGGATCGGCTGCGAAATCGAACTGCACCGAAAATCTTACGTAAGATTTTTTCTCGAATACTCTCACGGCTGCTGCATTAGCGCGTAATAGTGTCTATTGTCAGTCTGCAGAGTATTAGAGAATTAATGTTCACCAGGTGCTTGTTTTAAATGAAAACTAAAGCTAACTACACTTTTTAATCGCTTCGATAAATATCTAAATATTCATGAAATAGTTTTTTTCAATCCTAAGCATAATATTAAGTTTTAGTTGCTCCATGTTCTAGGTGAGAGGGTGTTACTTAGTTTTCGATTTCCTTTAGTCTGTTACAAAAAATTGAGCCATCCGTTAATTGATTAGTTTTAGTGACAGCCTGTAACTCCAATGAATACCACGAAAACTTGTGATAAACGCAAAAAGTATGTTGGAAAGTTAAATCCATGCATTCTTAAGTTAACCCCCTAGATTTACATGGGATATCTCAAACAAAAACTACTACGGTTGAGATTTTTATGTACTGAAGCGGCGCAAAGGAATCAATCAACTATTCACATTTTTCACATCTGTTGAAACCATAAATCTGTTAGAAATGATCTCCAACCGCCTTGTGAGCCATAAGTGCCGTGAACAGCCTAAACAATTTCGACATAATGTGAAATGAACGAATATGATCGTCTGATATTACATTCGGATAAGTTAAACCTGGAAATCTAACAGAATCTAATAAGCATACTCCGACTCTACAGTGCTATGCCAAGATACCGGTTACCAACATTAGATTATTTCTAGATAGTCTGATGCATGACGCAGATCTCCTGTGACTGTAATTTCCTAGCAAAACTTTAGATTGCCGGAAACCTATTTGGTTTGAAAAGAGTCTTTAACTTTCTTTAACTTCCCTTTCTTTGAGCATACCTTTCAATCGTCCACTTCCACTACACAGAGGGGTTAATGCTCAATCAGCGTAATGTAGAGAATTCTCACAACCTGTCGGAGTGTTTCAACATGATACTTATACAGAAGAATGAATTGTTGTGTAGGATACACTGTAATCAGTCCTGTCCGTTCTTTCTTTACTTTTGTTGATGTTATCTTTTTTCAGTGCTTTTTTTCCATTCAGTAAATATACTCATCACCACAATTGCTTTCATTCATATAAAACGGACTGAATGAATGAAAGAATTAATGTAACCAAGTGAAAATTAATGCAATGAGAGAGAGGCATGTTCTTTATCTTCTTCTCTTGTGGTAGTTTTTGTGTTTATTTTGCATTTTAATCATAATCGCAGTTCGGACTAGGTTTTGTAAAAATTTTGATTAAAATGCAAAAGCTTTCGGGTTTTAGGCATAAAAAAATTAATTTTAAAAAATATTTGTTTTAAAAACCTACAATAATACGATACTTATGCGAAATGTACAGAGTTAGTTTGGTTTCTGTCTCTTGTGATGGCTATTAAGGGAGGTTTTTTGCTTTACTGTATCGTGGTGTTCTTTATACAAATGTGTCCATAAGTAACATATGCGATGTTAGATTTTACGCTTTGCTGCACAGGAATATATGTGGTGACTTGTCTATTCTAATGGTATGAACTAGTCGCCGTTGTCTAATAGGTAGTCCGACCACAAGTCAGACATCTTCAATAAAACGAAATATGAATACTTATTTCTATGGCGAATCCTCCTCAGCAGATTTCTGGAAAAAAATTCTAAAGCAAAATAAAAAATTACCATGAAAAGTTTCACAAAAAAATTTTTTGTTCCGAATCACCATTAAACTGTGGGTCCCGCCACTCATGTATAAAATTTACACCCAAAACATAAGTGGTGTGACAAGCTAAGTCCTTACTGAATGATTGTAATGACCAATTATGTATGTATGTATATACCACTCCCTCCCAATCCCCTATATTGATGATTAATTTTCCGTAAAAACCTGTTTCTATCTCTTTCAGAAGATCGTCTTGTAGGTAGTGTGCTGGCTTATTAGACATAAGGGCACGTTTCAAACCCCAGGTCAGGCATTAAAAAGAAAATATGAACAAGCATTTCTTCGGCGACCTCCTCTCAGTAGATTTTTGGCAAAAACTCGGCCAAGAAATAAAAATTGCCATGAAAAGTTTCTCAAAAAACTGTCGTTCGGAGTCGACTTTAAACTGTAGGGCCCGCCACTAATGTGTGAATTGAACACACTATATAAGTTGTGTGAGAAGCCAGGTAGTAATCCTGATTGAAGGGTTGTAATGACCAATTATGTATGTATCTTTTCCGGACGAGCTTACCACAAAAATGTAAGATTTTCCTGAATTGACAGAAATTGATATTGGGGTTTAGTTGTGAAAATCAGTCAAGAACATTAGTCAATAAGCAATGGGTCCACCAATGGGATACGTTTTTACTGAGAATACGGTATACATAGGTATTTCACTTCTAATGGTTATCTTAGACCTACTAAGACACTTTAATGTTAAATACCAAACACCTCTTAAGGAAACGGTAAAACTTCATAATTTTGCCTGTTTCTTGGATGTATGTTCACTATGGCAGACTCCAAGCTACTCATTCTAGACATAACTCTCACGTTTGTTGTTTATTAAAATTTAAGTAGAGGAACATTGGTGTAAGCAAGTTAGGCTAGTTAATCAAGATTTAAATTTTTCTCCACCATTTTTTTAATTTTCATTTGTTTTTTAATACCTGAGCAAGAACCCTTTCATAAAAAACCAAACGCCATACCTTTCATTCAAAAGGGATTAGTATGGCTTTAAAGGTTGCTTCCGTACATCAAACAGTATCTACAAAGGTATGAAAATTATGACAAGGACATATTGCCTACGGTGATTTAAATATTCAAAAAACAAACGTAAAATTTAGGGCACTGTCAGGTAGAACTGGCACAAAAAGGGTAAGAAACTCTATAAATAAAAATTTGTTTTTGTATTTCTAAACAAAAGAAAAACAAACAAGTTCGAAAAAGTTCAGCAAAGTACAGTACAACAACAAAAACAGAAATAATTTGAGAACATCTAAGTAGAACGCAATGTGGGTGATAAACAGAAAAAGTTCAAAGTTTTTGAGGAATTGAGACTTCCAGGCCATTAGATTTTAAAAACAAAAGTAAAACCAACATGAGGAATATTACACAGGGTTTCTAGGATATCGACTTAGCGAAGAAATATTCTCTTAATGAATGGATGAGGTCATGGCCACACATTTATCATATACTTACTTACAGGTGGAATATACTTTTAAAGTATGTCGCTGAAATTGAAAAAAAGTTTCAAACCTTTTATGCTGCATTGATATGAGCCACTCCGTCCCAAACAGAAAGTAATTCCCTAGAGAGGAATTCTTTTTTTGTTGGAATTGGCGAATTAATGAAGCACGAGATAACCCTAGTATTAGGGTATTTAAGGATTGACGTTATTACCTTTTAGTCACTCTTATTGTAAATTGTTTTCAGAATATACACGCTTCCATCGTAGTTCATCATTTCGTTATTTGAGGGTGTTACAAATTGTACGAATTTTTAGAAGCGATCAATTCTTTAATTTGCTGTTCTTTTTTCAAACCTGTTTAAAATTGTAAATTTAGCTGAATAATTATTTCCAAATATTTTTGCAGTTACTGTAGACAAGTCAGAAAAATATTCTTAAAGACGGCAAGTGTTCGTTTCCGCTCTGATTAATATTGTTACATTTTTACCTTTTAAAGACATTTAAAATATGAGCTCGCAGATTGCAAATAAAGTTGAAATAAATCTGTTTTTAATTTTAATTAAATTTCTTTTTATTCGCACAATTCTGTGAAGCACTGTTCACAACTTTATGAAAATAACAACAATTGTTTTGTTTGTTATTCGTCTGTTTACACTCTATGCATAAACAATAACAATTTCTAGACAATTGTTCGACTGATCTTTGTAGCGGATATCTTCAAACCACGATTACTCTCTTCAAACACACCGCGTCTTCGGACAAGACTGACTGAACTTTTACTAACTCAGTTGCCTGCTTTGCCTTCCCTTTTATATGACAATGTAAACAGTCTGATGAATGTTCTTGAAGTCGAACCTTCTCGAGATCTCTATAAATATTAATATCGTTGTTTCATTATTGTTGTTCGTGTATTGTGTTTACATTTATTCTTGTAGTGCTTTTTGGTATATTTTTGTTTACTTTTTTATCATTTTTTTGTGCTGGTTTTTGTTATTCTATTACACAGTGCGATAATTTGTGAACAAGGTTATTGTTTTTGTTTTTTGTAGCTTTTGTTTATAATTTAAATGTTAAACGATGTAAAAGCAATACACCAATATCAAAATTATTCCATTTTCATAGCAATATTTTCATTCGTAAAAATTACACACGAGTTTTTTCTTTTTGTTTTTGAAAATTAGAAGTTCTATTGCCATCAACTCTAAAACATTAGCAACTCTAAAATCCTAACTACGATATCTTTAAATGGCAATATGTTATAGACTGCTGCAGTGCAAACAACAAAAATTTTTCTTCGCTTAATAATATTGCAAACGAATATTTCCTTTTAGTTGAAGAACATTTATTTTTCTTTCATGTTGTTTTGTGTATTACAATGAAATCTGCTTAACATAAGGAAAATAAAGTCCATGAGAAAGGGAAAATGGAAGATATTAGTTTTCTTCTTTAACAACGATTTAAAAAGCCTTAAGGGCTTTTGTCGTTGCTTTCATTCTAATTTTTGTTTTTCTTTTGACCTCTTGTAGTCATTTTAGAGCTTCTAAAATGAAAAGTCATTGTTAAAAACGGATTTAATATGCTTCCCTGACTTTGAGTACAACTACTACCACTGCTACGTGAATAACGACAAAAACAAAATAAGAAAAAACGCTTTTTGTAAATTCAAGCTTATACTTGTCATATAACTGTATTCTTTTAAGTTCGCATTATTTTCCTGTTTCCATGTATCAATATTTGTTTGTAAATTTTCTACAAAAGTATTTGAAACGTTTCTATCTTAATAAAATGCATACATATTTGGTCATTACAATATTTAAGTCAGTATTACAACATAGTTTCTCACATCACTTATGTTATGTGTGTTAATTTTATACATGAGTGTCAGGGCCAACAGTTTAAAGTCGACTCCGAACGACAGATTGTTGAGAAACTTTTTCATAGCAATTTTATTTTCTCTTAGAGATTTTGCTAGTGATTGACTGTGAGGAATTCGACGAAGAAATATTATTTCATTTTTCATTTTGTTGAAACGCCTGATCTGGAGTTTGTACCGAGGCCCCATATCTCATAAGCCAACACACTACCTACTAGTCTACGGTGTCTTCTAAGGGCATCGCGCTATGTCAATTATACTCGTCATAAAGAGAACTTCATAATGAAATACCATTCCACCGTCTATTGCTTTTCGTTTCAAGGTAATTAAATCTCCATTGCGTTCACCAGTTCCTTTTATTTCCATTTACAGAAGGGCTATGTAGAATTTTTGAATATGTGGTGATTACATAAGAATACACATAAGATCCAGTGCATCCAATGCTTTCCGAAAACAATCACTGATTTGTGTGGATTTCGGGTTGGCGAAGTCCACGATTACCGGCTTCTTTTGGTCTGAATTTGATGATCTGGCCACCAAACAAATGTAGTTTCAGCAGGACGACACAACGTGCTACACATCTCTAGCCACGTTTGATACCCTGCACTAGAGATTTAGGAGCATGGTAACCCCCCTTTGGAACTGATATGAACTGTACACCGGGATCACCGATAGACTTTTCCCTTTGGTGTTTTCTTAGGACAGAGGTGGCGCAAACCATTGCGTTCCCTACAGCCAACATAGGCTATGCCATAGCTTAGTATGGTTTATAGTTTAATATGATTTAAGCGCTAGAGTCATGGAAAATTGGACATTTCTGATGGGCATCTCTAATAAAAATTCCACACGTGGTTTTACAGAAGCCTATGCACCCGTTGCGAGTGGTTGTTTGGTGTAGAGCGGAGGCATCACTTGCCCATATTTGTTTAAAAATGAGGACGGCGCAACCATTGCGGTGAGTGGAGACACCTTACCACAGTGACCTATGACCGTTTAATTAGCCGAAATAGTGATGACAATTGGTCGTCAAGAAGTTGCTATTTGACACGGTTTTCTGTGGGCGCAATTAAAGAAAAGTGTTATGTGTTGAGCATTTGAAGGCCAACATTCGTGATATCTCTACCGAGATAAAACCCCATAAATTCGAAAAAGTGCAGGAAAGTTGGTCCGAAAGAATGAGATACTGTGAGGCCAGCCGCGGCAGCTATATGAATGAAATAATATTCCTTTTCGAACCGGAACAATTGTACTTTACAACGAAAATATACATTTGGGAAAATTTCAAACCGTTTTTGTGTTATTTCATTTTTAATTTTAAACTTTTAAATGGCCCACCCAATATATTTACTCACATTACGGTCATGTTTAAAATGTAAAATTCATTCATGACAAGTACATATGTTGCGTAT
This sequence comes from Sarcophaga variegata, assembly GCA_932273835.1. NCBI lineage: Eukaryota > Metazoa > Arthropoda > Insecta > Diptera > Sarcophagidae > Sarcophaga > Sarcophaga variegata. The sequence continues at coordinate 116,600,507 of OW026358.1, read as the reverse complement.
GAGTTATATTTAATTCCATTTGTTTCATACAAGGAAAAATCAAAGATTTTTAGTGCATACTTTTCAGAGTAATTATTCTGGTACATGTAATATGATTCGTATGAGTAATATATTTCAAATGCTATTAAATAGACGGTTACCACTAATTTCTAGTGGATTTTTGAACATTTAAAATTTTAATACATTCTACATAATGAATTTCGCAAAATATCAAACCATTCTTGTTTTTTGTTGCATTGTTAAATTTCCCACCCTATAGCTTTAATGATATGACAAATTATTATTAACTGTATAGAGTTGGTAGTTTTCTTGCATTTAGAATTTTTCACATACATATTCACGTTTTTGGTAATTGTCCTCATTGACAGCAAAACCGCGAAAAATAATTTAAAAAGATTTTGACATCAAAAATAAAAAAAATCGACATTACAGTTTAAAAGGAAATGAACAACATCATGAACAACTCATCGAAGGTTGAATGTTTATTCCGTGAATGTCTATTTTTTAGTCACGAAACATTTACATTTTGTGGCACATCGTTGAGTATGTGTATTTGTCAATGTCGCTGCTTCTTTATATCATCAGATATACATTTAATGTGAAATTTATTAAAGGAAACATTTTGTTTTTTCACATTCGCACATCACTTTTAATGTCACTTAAATTTTACCATTCTTAGAATGATGTTGAGGATAAAGGCAATGGCATTGGTGGTAATATTACTTATTATTATTTAAATGCTTTCAATTTAAATTTTTATAGAACCTTTTACAGTTGCAAAATAACAAGTGGATTGCAAAACTTAAGAACAATAAATGAAACAAATAAAATTTAAACGCATCAAAATTAAACAAAAAAAATACTCATTATTCTTGTGGTGCTCATTAATTATGAGACTTATATAGCTTTTATGAACCATGAGATATTATTATAATGGTTCAAACCCCGGAAAAGGGTATAGAAATTTAATAATCGTTGGAGGTGTTAAGTGCTAAGCAAAAATCCAATACACTCTCTTCCTCTTACCTTAGCGCACAGACATAACAAAGGGTTGGGAAAAATTGAAAATTAAATTGAAATCTTTAAAATATCTTTATTATTAGTGCTCTGTTCTCGTCATGTCAAGATATATTACCTATTGTACTGTTCTTTTTCATTCATTCGCTATAGGGCTTATATCGGGTTGGTCATCTACCGGTTTAAATTTGATACGTCGGTTATTTCGAATTGGGCAATGCTTATGTTATTCTATTCCGTCACAAAATTCAGTATATTATCTCCACTGAACGCAATGATCCGATGAAAGCTTGAGCAACGTTGGGATTTATAAGAAATTTATTTTCAAAACAAAAACAATTGATCGAAAATTGCATGAAAATGTCGTACAAAATTTGGTCGCAGAGAAGTATCAACAGTGCTCGGTATACGCAAGTTTGTTGGTAAATTTCGTGAAACTGGGTTCATTGTTGATGCGCCAAGACGTGAGCGTGCTGGTACAGTCCGTACACTCGAAAATATCTTAGCTGTGTTCACGGGAATCCATCGGCATCGTTCTCAAGATTTGAACTTTTCACGCACCAGTTTACGTCGAAATTTGCGAAAAGATCTGGTTATGAAACCTTACAAACTTTAATTGGTTCAAGAGTTAAAGGCGCATGACCATTCGCTTCGTTTTCGCATAGCCAGATGGGTTGACGAGAAACTGTACAGTTTTAGTGTGTACGTTAGAAAGTAAAATTCCCGCATTTGGGGATAAGTAGTCTTACAGAAGCCCACCCTTTAAATATGGAGACAAACACAAAATTCTTTAAGGTTGAGATGATTTAGCAGCAGCTTTTAGAATATCCTGCTTTTAAAATTAAGAAAAAAAATTAAACTTTCTTTACAATAAAGAAAAAATTGATTCATACAAATGCATATAAAGATGCATACATTCAGTACAATACTAAACGAGCTAGTAAATAAAAAAAGAATGTACAGACAAATATACTCAATATCTCAGTAGTCGCCAATATAAACGATATTCTGCTGCCATCACAGTCATCGTCAGCAGGATTCCGACCACAATAAAAAAATGAAGAAAAACATCATACGACATATCCTGCAACTAAAACATGCTCTCTCTCCGAAACACAATAATAACAAGACATAGAAAAATTGAAGCCAACAAAACGTCAGTAGACAATGATTTACAAATGAAAGTTGTTGCAAATTTGTGAAACAGATGAAGCTTTTAAAAATGAACAAATGACGAGCAGTTGACGATATAAGCCAGCAATTTGTTGAAAAGTTATGATTGAGAACAGTTCATTGTAAATGATGTACGAAGCGCTATAGATATCGTCGTTATGCACTAATAAGGACGGTGCCTGAAGTCGCCGTAGTGTTGCAGGTAGTGTGTTGGCTTATTAGACTTGAGGCGAGGGTTCAAGACCCATTTCAGACATCTCAAATAAAATGAAATACTAAGAAAATATATTTCTTCGATGGCTTCCTCTCCGCAGATTTCTAGCAAAAACTCTGATGGTAAACAAAATTGCCATGAAAAAGTTTAGCAAGAATCTCTCGCTCCAATTATTGTTATTTTTTGTAAGGTCGTTCCAAAAATTAGTTGATTATACAAAGACACTACACTAAATATGGGAACAGTTTTCCATTTTCCTATATAACTTTCTTCTAGCTAGACTAGGAAGTCCCGCCACTTATGGATAAAATTAATACACCCATCATAAGTGGTGTGAGGGCCTAGGTCCAGGCCCTGACTGAAGGGTTGTAATGATCAATTTTGTTTTGTGTTATACGGTAGATTTTCCCAGAGTAGAGATAATGGTGTAGTCGCACATAGTTTTGCCACCGCTTTTTATTTATAGATCACATGGGTAATCAATAGTCTAATAAGGTAATTTTTAATTTTAATTTTCAATTAATTGCCAAAGATGTTCATCAGATAACAGATCTTCATCAGGTCTGAGAACTGGATAACATAATAAAGTTATTTGACTTTAAACTGATAAAATTTAAATTGACAAATTCGCTTTAATTTAAATTTTATGTTAAAATCCAAATGCTAATAAATGGTTCAAATATCCCTGATGTCATATAAAAAATTTGCATTTCAATTGATTGATTGTTTTATTGTTTCGTCAACTCTGTCTCGATAGCCACTTCGCTTAAGCTCAATAAAAATTCAACGACAAAAGTCACTTTAAAATATTATGAATTTATTTCGTTGTTTTTATACGCACACATTTTATTTAAGAACAAAAAAAACGAAAACAAGCTTAAATAAAGAGTGTAAATTATGCAGGGTTCTTTTAATAAAATTTCCATAGTTTCACGGCGAAGAAGAAACGAACCAAAATGGACGGGGGACAAGAGCAACGCAAATATTTTTGAACAGGGCAATGCCTCTGAAGACGCGAAATATAAACGATTTAAAAATAATGAGAAATTTTTTCTTTTAAACTTTAAGAAAAGTTTAAAATTTTTATGTAAAATTGTAGATTTAAGGTGAGCAAGTACGGTGTCCGATTGAGGTGTTAGGCAACAAACATGAGTCCATTTCATAACATAACAATTGTTCTTCTCAGAGATTTCGCCAGAAGGCTGCTAGAAGGCTTTTATCTAAGAAGTCAGAGCTGAGGTTTGAGGTTTGTGTCACGTCATCACAGTATAATCACCGTGAATGGATGCAGTCGTCGTGGTCTAGTAGGTAGTGTGTTGGCTTATTAGACGCGAGGCCTCTTTTCAAACCCCAGTTCAGGCATCTCCAACTAAACGAAATATGACAAAATATTTCTTCGGCGACTTCCTCTGAACAGATTTCAGGCAAAATCTCTGTGTGTAAATAAAATTGCAATGAAAAGTTTCTCAAATATCTATCGTTCTGAGTTGACTTTAAACTGTAGGTCCCGCTACTTATGTTTGGAAATAAACTCACACAACATACATAAGTGGTGTGAGAAATTAGGACGTAATCCTAAAGGATTGTAATGACCAATTATGTATGTATGTGAGTAGATGAAGTGAATGCAGTAATGCAGGCCTCTACTGGTCATGTGCCCAGTAGGTGCACATCTCTGAAGCTCCTATGGAAATCATATGTTATGTGTCCAATTCCAATACCCCTTATTTGGATGCACAAAACGCAATGTCCAATAATGACTTCAGTAATCACACCGAGCTTACTTCTTAAGGTTTTAAACAGATTTTCCGTGAACTCTTTATCCAGTTTTATTCAGATTTTCTGCGTCAGACTGACCAGCTGCTAAGCTGCTGTATCCGTAGCAGCTAATCTGGTATTGGCGGACTCCACAATTGTGTTGTGAATTATGAATTTGTCTCTGTTGGGTATGCAAGTCCCATGAGCCATGCACGAATGCACAAAACGCAATGTCCAGTAATGACTTCAATAACCTCACCGAGCGTATTACATGGCATTTCAAACAGATTTTCAATTCCATTTTTGTAAAGTTTTGGTCAGTTTTTCTATGCCACTTGTACCTTATCCATAGCAGCCCATTTGGTGTTAACTGTGTTGTGATTTATGAACTCACAGTCATTAAAAAGAAATTTTCAAAATAGAAAATTCATAGAAGCTACTGACACATTTTCCGTCACGCAATTTATCCAAGATTCATTGCACTCAAATGGTTTCTTCTCTTCTCTAAATTACTGGTTCTAAAATCCTAGAATGTAGATGTGGGAAGAATAGAAGATACCCGTTTTTAGTGTTTAAATATTTAATTGAAATCTTCAATGCCGCTATTGCTCCATCAATTGCAAAATTTCATTCACTCTTCCACTAACTGGCCGATTAGAGTGAGGAGTATATTTGAAAGTTATTAAAAGGGACTGAGCAAACAATCCCTAGTTTCGGCATACATACATACGCAAATAATTGGTCATTACAACTCTTCCGTCTAGATTGGACCTGCAGTTTAAAGTCGACACCGAATAACAGATTCTTTTGTTACACTTTGTATAACAATTGTTATTTACACTGAGAGATTCTGGCAGAAATCTGCACAGGAAGTCGCTGAAGAAATATGTTTGATATTTCGATTTGATCGAGATATTTGACCTGTGTTTGAACCATGGTCTCACGTCTAATAAGCCAACACACAACCTACTAGACTACGGCGAGTTTCGGTATACACTCACAGTAATTTGATAATTATTTCCTCATATTTTTGCAGGATTTTTTTTTGCGATTACATTAACATACAAGTAATTTAACATATCGACGCCTCCGTTCTATAACATTCTATGTCGAAAAAGTGTGTTTTGAGTTATGAGCTCTCAAAGTTTTCACGCGACATACGACTATATGTGTATTCTAAGAAGATTTTTCCCTATAACTTCGGAACGGATCGGCGCATCTTAACCAAATTTTGACAGTATTTAAGTTAGAGAACGTGGAATTTAAAAAAATGCAAGAACATTAAAAACGTTCTAAGTGTACTTACACTCAAAAAATATTGTTGGTTAATCTAACCAATTTTAGTTGTTAATTTACTGTTAATGCAAATTGTTGTTGTTATTTTTATGGTTAAACTATTTTTATTGGTTAAAATAACCAACTTTCAATAGTAACATAACTGCAAATGTAAATTGTTGTTGCAATTTAACAAATTTTGGTGGTTAAAATAACCATGACAAAATGGTTACGGGGCCCTCATATAAATTATTGTTGTATTTTAAACTGATTTTGTTGGTTAAAATAACTATTAAACTAGTCAAAGAACTTTTATTATAAATTGTTATTTTATTTTAACTATTTTAATTGTTAAATTTTAACCAAAACTCATGGTCAAATGTACAGATTATAACCTTTGCTCTTGTAAATCTGTGAATATAGTATTAATTATAGTAACGATGGAAACTCTTAAAGCGTGAGTTTCATCATTTTATTTCTTATTGGCTTCAGTTTGTGGTGCGTCTTTTTTCTACATTAACATTATTGTGAAGTGAAAAATATTAAATTAATAAAAAAATAATAAATAATTAAAATAAATAAATAAAATTAAAGTGTCAAAAGTGGTAATACCCAGTGTAATATGGAAAAAAGTTCGTGTTCATCAACCTGTTCTCTTTCTAGCCAGGAAGATGAGCTGTCTAAATTGTTAGACGAATGGAATTTTGGGTACATGCTGGAGAAATTACAATGTGAGTACAATTTAATAAAAATTCTTTCTAATTGTTAGATTTTAAAACTTTTTAATAAAAAAGTTTTTATGTTTAACAAATTAATGAGAAAATACCTTAATATATACGGACATACAGCGACGTACATGAACATCATAACGGCATTTCTCTTGTAGTGAAAAATGTGACTTAGAATTTGTTTACAGCGAGATCGGTAATTTAACAATTTTTATAGTAAACATACTATAGATAGACAGTAAAGTAACAATTTCCACAGTTAAATTGGACTTACAAAAAAAAAAACTCTTAATCTATGATATTCTCTATTTTTACTCCTAGCTGAAGCCGTAACTTTGACTAGACTACGATTTTTAACAGAATCCGACTAGGACCACTTATGTAAAAACGAAAAGATTGGAGAAAAGGCTGAATTTCGTTTTCGTTTATTAGAATGGAAGAAGGAAAAGGTAACATACTATTTACAATACAAAATATACATAAATAAAAATTTATCCAACTTTTTAAAATATGTCAATTTATCTAGGGCTGTTTTGACAACGTTTCCTTAAGCACAAATTAGTCAACCTATTCTACAAATTTAAGCTTCAAAGAGTCTGAACGCAGTATTGCTTCTGGCGAATTTGTAAGTATTGTGTAATATTGTTAAAATATATTTAATGATATCAACTTCTTTTACTTTAGGATTTACAAAGTATTCTGAATGAACATCCCACCGGTGACTATGTTCTTCAAACTTTTAATGAAAAAAATAAGCTGGACGATGTTGCTAGAAAAATATTGATAGACGCTATAATAACTTGGGCTGTTAAAACTAAAATTAAATTAAGAAAAAACAGCTTTGAAAGAATTTCTACGCAAATTGAAAAAGACTTCTTTGACGACAAGGTAACGTAGTAACATCAGTACAAAATACTTTTTAACCAGTCTTTTTATGTTCTAAGGAGGTATATTATCGTAAAGTTGGTTGTAGAGCATCCAGAAGACTCTTTGATAAGTACTACAATACAATAAAGCGTTTAAAAAAACGGGAGAATGGGCGTTATCGACTGTAAATATTTCTGTTGGCCGAGCGGAAAGTGATAGTATTACGAATGATTGCAGTGACGAAACAGGTAAAAACTCATGATGGCATTTGAGCATTTTCTATAATATCTAATATTTTTCAGAAGTTAGAAAATTATATTTAAAGTATCCCCGCGATTATACTGAAGTTTGAACTTTTATCCAAAGATACTTCTATTGTATTTAACTAAAGGAAGACCAAATATCTCCAAATATTTTATGTTTAATTAACGAGCTTAAGTAATTATTTATTATCTTCTTTTACAAAATGATAATAATAATAATAATAAGATAATAAAATGTAATATATTTCATAACATATACATATAAATCAATAAAAAATTATAAGTAAATCAAAAAAATTTTTCTTTATTGTAAACACAAAAGGTAGTATAAAAACTATATTTTAGTAAATTTACAAAAAATATTGTACTTTTACTGTAAAAATAGTATGGTTACAGTTTTACAGTAATGTTACCATTAAAATTGTACTTTTAAAAAAAATTGTTACTATACAAATTTAATGGTAATTTTACCACTAAAAAGTTATTTTACAATTATTTCTGTAAAAATACTATAATCCGTGGTGTTTTGTACAATATAATTTGTAGCCTAACCACAAAAATTGTACTCTAACCAAGTTTTTTGTAAATAATTTTTTAACAATTTCATATTGGTTATTTTTACTATTTTTGTTGGTTGGTGCAATTTTAACCAACAAAATTGGTTAAATTTACCTATAAATTTTTTTGGGTGTAGAAGGTTATATAATGGAGGCGTCGATATAAGCATCAATACTTTATGTATAACCTAATATAAGTTGATATGAACCCAGCTAATGCAACCAGGAATTGTGTGATTTCATTGGATTTGATATCACATCATAGTAGAAATGTCTACTGTTATTCAAACCTCAACATAAGCTCTGCATTTGCCTTACATAAATGATAAGAGATTAAATGTATGTATCTGCAATTGTTTATACTTGATAATATACATTCCACTTGGTTCCTTTTATTTCTTGTATTTATTCTCAAGAATTTATTCATATATTCTTCGGTATCTTCCTAAATGTTATTCTTGTCTACATTGCTGCCTTCATTATATTGAATTCATGCATAACATTTGAGTACTGTTGTGGTCACAAGGGTTTTTCCTTCGATTGACATTTTCTCCTGCTCATTTAGTATGTCGTTTACTATTCCAGCAAACATGTGTCAATTAATATGCAAAACACTTGAAGTTTATTGTTGTAGTTGTTGCGTAAGTAGTTCTTGTTGCAACAATAGTAAGTAGATTTGCTGTGGTAAACACAAATACGTATAAACACAGACTCAGCGTAAATATATGTACATACACATATGACATGCTCATATACAATGAAATTGAAGTTATTACAGAAATAAAGTGCCCTGTATACCATACTTAAAGAATTAGGGCAAGTGTTTAAATTTTAATGAAGATGACATCTTCAAATGATGCTTCAGTAAATAAATAAGATGTGTTGTTTATAAGGCTGCTATATTTAAAAGTAACATTTCATAAAGTTTTCAGTAAAAATTAAAATCAACAGCAACAAAATCTATTACAATTGAAATGTTACTCTTCTTTAAGATGTTGAAAATCACCAGAATTGGATAACAAAATTACAAGATTACAGCTCCTACGAATAAGGGGAGCTACTTCTTTAAACCCACTTTCTTGAGTGTATGCAAATACTGTGTGTGTAAATACTCTACAAATTCTTGACTTAGTTTCTTTTCCTACACACGATATTGATCTGGAGACTCTACAATATTTTCATGACTATTTTTTCATTTGTTCGAATATTTCCTGAAAGCTCTATTCCTTCTATTATAATGGATATAGTATCATACCAAAGGTGAAATTATTGAAATAAAATTAATTCGTATTGCCAACTAACTAACTGAGTGGGGTACTTAATAGGGATGCCAATCGGGAAATCCCGAATCACAAAATTTTTTAAAACTAATCCCGGGAATTTTTTGGGTTGTAAATTCATACATATACACTTTATAAAGTAAGAAAAAATTGAGTCTACGGCATTGTTTTTTTTATTTAAAATTACATTAAATAACTCATGCAGTTTTTCAAGTGCATCATGCAACAATTAAGTGAATATTCTATATCACTCGACATCGAACTGAATAAGAACCCAACTTCCATTGTTAAAAAGTTAAACGTTGCCCTCGAAGTCCAATAAAATCTGTGAATACAGCTTATGGTTTAGACAATCAACTTTCTAAAGAAATATATTTGATTGAATCACGAGGTGTTAGAGGTGAATAGTTACATATAATCTGCATATAAATAATGTTCTTAAAAGGGTAGGTATTTGTTTCTCCCCTAATGTGTTTATACATAAATGTATGTATGGAGACACAGATGAATTATTATTATATTATTATTTTTATTTTTGTTATTTTTGTTCTGTTTTTTTTTTTATTTTATAACATGTATATTGTGATAAAGATCAAAAATTAATGAAATTTTTAATAAGACAATTGTTTTTAGCTTTTATGTTAAGAGAAAATCCCGAAATCGCGGGATATTTCGGAAAATCCCGGGATATTTCGGGATTTTTGGATCCCGAATTGTCCCGAAAAATCCCGGGATTTCGAGATCGGGATTTCAAAATCCGAATCCTGGGATTTTTAAAAAGCAATTCCGTTTGGCAACCCTAGTACTTACCTAATCAGATAACGCAGGCGTATGAGGGATATTTTGGGTTTTTGAATTAATATTACTCATACGTAGTGGGCTTTTCTTTACTTGAATATTGTTTTATCCAAATTGGTTTTACTTACTCGAGTTTAATTTTTTTCTTTGTAAATTTAAATGTATTTAAACAAATTTCAAATATTTGATTGGGCAAGAGAACTACGCTACATATCTATCGTATATTTCATCAATAGAGCTTCAGTGTACCAAACACTTGCTTAGCAAGTAAACAATTTATTTAATTTTGTGCAAAAACCCTGACAGTAAGTAAAATTGCCATAAAAAGTTTCTGTCGTTCGGAGTCGACTGTAAACTGTAGGCCCGCGTCGCTCGTGTATAAAATTAACGCACACAACATAAGTGGTACTAGGTGTTGTCGGCATAACACATTTTTTAACGGCGCACCACAAAAAATAGTCCTACGTTGTCAAATCGCACCTTCTTGGAGACCAATTGACATCACCATTTCGGCTAATTAAACGGCCATCCAACGTTTGACGCAATAAATCATGAAACGTGTGGCAAGTTTGCAACAGCCTGTTGAAACCAAACTTCGTTCATAACAATACCATTAGGAGCTGGTGCAAAAAATCGATTATTATGGTGTGGCAAGTGGATCCATTTGCGTTATGGTTGCGCCATCCTCATTTTCAAAGGAATATGAACCAATAATACCTCCATTCCACATGCCTCATCAAATAGCCACTCGTAATGACTGCAGTGGCTTTTGTAAAACTACGTGTGGGGATTTTCTGAGCCCCCAGACACGGCAATTTTGCTTATTAACGTACGCACTAAGATGAAAATCCGAAAGATGATTTTTCTTTTTTATGGCAAAGTCGACATCATCGTGCAATTCTCGCTGGCCCAATAAATCCCAACGTTGCTCAAGCGTAAGTCGATTCATTACGTTCAGTGGAGATAATATACTTGCCAGATGCGTAATAACCGATGGTTCAAATTTAAAGCGATAGATGGCCCACCCGATATATGCGGACATATGTAAAATAGAAAGTAAAACATTAATTTATTTACAAAATATGCCACAAATAAAAAATTCTTATAAGTATAGCTGCTTATTTATAATTAATTTTCCTTATTTGTATTCATTCATTTACTTTGTGTATGATATCATCTTTAATTTTTTGAAATTTTCATGTATTGCCTTTGTAAATGTACATCATCGCGTATGTTGCATTCATATCGATTTTATGTGTATGCACATCAGTCAGTATGCAATAAAAATAATAATTTTATAGATAAAGTTCATCACCAATTTATTTTGAATGATATTTTTCATATTGAATTTCAGTTGAATTTCAATATGATTTTATCACTCCATAAGAGTGTAGAATTCACCTGCAACTTTATTAAAATCACTACCAGCCAGAAGCTAAAGTAACACAACAGTGCTGGTGGATCTTTGTGCAACTAAAGGAATAACGAAAATCGAAAAAATATGTATGCAACACACAAACAATTTCATTTTCTATACGTATGTACATCACAGATGAAATCTAATAGAAATTTATACATAGCATATGGCAATAAGCCAACATATTATTAAAATATTTCCCCAGATGTTTGTCATCACAATCATCGTTGTTTTTTTTTTTTTTTTGGTTTAAATCACTTGCCTTACGTCGTTTTCTATTTACTACTCACCGTATTTTCCTATATAACTCTTAAAATATTAGAAAGTTAAACGAGTTTAAATGAAAATAAAAATGAAAAATATTGAAAAATATTCTTGAGTTGGTTTTTCTTCATGCAGCAGCTTTTGGAAAAAAGAAATATTAGAAGCGAGTTCTTATTTTATTGAAGAGCTTTATTGCAAATAAACTCCACAGATTGAACAAAATTGTAGTCACATACATATACAATCTTACTGATTGGTTTTACTTACAAAGAAACTCTTTACTTCTCTGTGTGTATTGAAAGGGAATACAAAAGTTTTATTTTCTCGGTAAACATACAAATCCAATTTGTTTAATACTTGATTTTTGTGGTATTAATTAATAAAATTAAGATTTTAAATTTTCTCTGTGTAACACTTAATAATTTCGACATCAAACTGCTAAGTCGAATTAATAGACTTGAATTTTTGAGTTGTATGTCTAAAAAGACCCACGAAAATTAAGTCGATATGCTGATATGCCATTCAGTTATGCAGAACTGAGTCTGCTTTAAAGGCACAAAAACTTCAAAGCTGACAAATCAAGAATTCAGACATGATTACACAGCAGCAGTATATCTCAAACTTGAATACATACATATAAAGTTCTCAACGTGCATACTGTCAAGCATTAGAAGTATTTTGAAATATTGGAAGGTGCTCGTATTCTAACCAAATACCCTGCGATATATTTCAATAGCGTGGTCACATTAACAACAACTTTAGAATCTCATTAACACAAGACATACATAATTGTTTACTAACATAAAAACTGACGATATCTGAATTTATTTCCAGTATCGGTTTTGGCGTACTCTGTCGTATAGGAAGATGTTTAGCCTTCTAAAAGGACATGCATCTGCTATGACGCTGTAAAATATAAACTCACTTAATTTTTTATAAATAATTCGATGCAAATTCACTTTAATTTTTTCGAAAGCAGAAATTTGTCGTTCGCTTTAAGTACTTATACTTCAAAATAGTACCATTATATTGGAACTGTAACCATTTTTTGGGACAAGTTCCTCGAGAAAAAATATTTAAAAAGAAATTGTCATCTTCCTTCATGAATGTACTTTTAAGCACATGTATGTGTGAGTGCAATAAATAAATAATACAGCAGGGTTAATTGTGTGGATTTGAACCAATTTATTTTTTTTGCCATCGTCTTTTTTGACCATTAAGCTTTTATTTGCTACCAAATTTATGGTAATCGATGCTGTATGGGGAAAGTTTGTAGCCTTTAAATTTAATTTTCTGAAATATCTATAAGTAGGTGTGGCAAATAAAATAATATTTATGCCCTGGAATGAAAGAACACGTTTCTACCTTTTCGTCGATACCAAATTTATACAAATTGGTGCTCTACTAACAAAGTTATAAGAACTTAAAGAAAATACTTTACACATCCAATATAAAAAATTTGCGCAAATTTAATTTCAAAAATTTTGTGTGTTCTACCACGCTAACAGAATTGTATAGCAAGGGGGTGTTTGGCAAAGTATTTTCTTTAACTCCTTATAACTTTTTAACGCAGGCAAAATTTTTTATATGCTTTGTATCAAATGAAAGCTACAAACATTTAATTTCATTCTCATTGTAAATATTAATATTTTTGCCACGCCCACTTTAAGATATTTAAGCAAATTTGATGTAAACTCTTATAACTTTGTTTATTTAGCATCAATTTTCATAGATTTGGTAGCAGAAGAAAGCTAAGAGCCTAAACTTACATTTCCTCTTAACACCCAGTAGTGCCACGCCCACCGAATAATATTTAGATAGATAAAATATTAATGTAAACTCTTATAACTTTGCCTGTTCACCATCAATTTTCATAAATTTTAGCAAATTAAAGCTAAGAGCCTAAACTTACATTTTCTTCTAACACCCAGTAGTGCCACGCCCATTGACTCATGTTTAGATGGATTAAATGTATTAGATTATTACTTTGCACGTTTCGAAGAAAAAGAAAAAAAAATATGATGAGTGGGCGTGGCAAATAATGTAAGAAAATGATATTCCGGGTTCTTAGCTTTTATTTGCTACCAAATTTATGACAATTGATGTTGTACACGCAATGTAAACTCTTATAACTTTGCCTCATATTTCTGTTACTGGAAAACTACAGCGATAATAAATACTCACATAAATTTGGTCCACACTGAAGTTCCATCTTAATCGTTTTGCCGATGTTATTTATATTAGCTTTTTGCTTTCTATATACAACGTACGGTACTAGTTTTTGTAGTTTAGTATTGTGTTCGTTAGGAAATCGGATTTCTTTGGTTGACTACGGATTCTTAAACCTTCAGAATACAATTTATAGGACTATTCCCTACAGTGGCAATAACAGATTCAGCACCAAATTTCTATGTTTTATCTGCTGAAGGGTTGTAATGACCAATTATGTATGTACGTATGTATCTGCTTCATGAAGGATTTCTAGAAAATAAAATTTCAAAAATTCGTGTTGCTGACAGTGTTGGGCCTGAAAAGCATATGTATGACTTTTAAATTCAAGCTGGTGAATATCTGTAGTTTGTTCGTTACTGTATTCGATAATAGTTTAGTTTCACTTTCCTATAACTTATTAGACTTTATATTTACATTAAAAATTCAAAGTTAGTTTTGTCTGTTCCATAAAAATGTCTCTCTCAATTTGCTGTGTCTGATGAAGTCTGTTTTTGGATTACCATTCTCTGTCGCAATGCCATTCAATTAGTTAAAGGTTGGTGCTCAATTGGTTGGCCTTGTGGTATAGTGTTCCCAATGCTTACGATTTTCTAGTTTTATTTACATGTCCCAAACATGTAGGTGTATGATGGGCTATAAATATAATCTACGAAGTTAAGAATTAGCATGAGAAACTCCTTGCCTCAAGGTTATATGAGGTTGTTGTAGTCTAGTAGGTATGGTACCTTCCTGGCTCAGACATCTCGAACAAAACGAACCTCACCTAAAGAGTTGTAATAACCAATTGAGAAAGTAAGTAAGAAAAAAAGGTATTCTTATTATAATGCAGCGTTAGTATCACACGACTGTCTGAATACACTGAATTCAGCAACTTCTTTTTGACCCATAATCTGAAGGTTAAATTAGAAATATGTATGTTGTCTCGAAGGGATTTATATTATCTGGTTTATTTTGAAGCTTGTGACCCCTATAAACAATAGCGTATTCCCAGGTTATAAGTATATAACTTTGTCACAGACACGTCATACTGAAAAGGACACATTATTAAGCAAGTATATGTGCTGTTCACAAAACAAAATAAATCTTTGAACAAACGACTTCAATGAATTTCAAGTACAATTTAAAGTCATTCCTTTTCTTTTTACGTCATTCAATTACTTTTCCTTCAATTTTTTTTTTTTTGTTTCCTCTTGTCGGAGTGACTTCCTTTCGAAATAAATGGTCTTTGGTCAACTTCTGATTTCGTTCGAATCAAATTGGGAATAAAAAAATATGTACGAAATAAATTGAAGACAATTGCCACATCATTTACGCTGATAGCAGCGTTAGGAATCGACACATAAATAAAAGGGGTTTCAAAAAAAGGAAATCCTACGGCAAGCAGTTGAAGAAAAGTTAGCAAACTATAGATCACATGGCGAATAGAAAGAAGACGGAGACAAAATCATTTAAAATGGATACCAAAATAAAATTAAAATAAAATATTAGCTTTAGAGAAATAATTCAACTAAAGTTTAAAATGTTTTGTTCATATCGTTTTTAGTTTTTGTTTTAACTTTAATTCAAAGCAAATGTTTAAATTAAAACCAATTGCCGTTTGGCGCCGTCAAGTTGTTAAAACGTTAAGAAAAATAAATTTCTGTTTAACCGAGAAAATAATGAAAATGAGAATATCGTTGTCGTTATTCTCATATTAAAGAGAAAATGAAAATGAAACTGAAACAAAGAGAATGAATTGAGCTCTTTGTGCATAAATACGGAGGAGTGTCGTACGGTGTAGTCTTAACTGTGCTATAAATCAATGACAAGGAAATTAATTATGAATGAAATTTCTTTCATACTCCGCATACATACATGTTTATGTATAACGTACATACATGCTATACATACATATAAATTTTATAGATATACACACATATATGGATATGTTTGTGTTCCTAACAAAATAAAAGGCATGAACAGAAAAAGGTTTAAAAAGTTTCGCCGGCAGAAAGTCGAAAATTGAAGAATATTTTAAAACGCAAAAAATTTGAAGTCATGAGTCAAAAGGGATCGCCCGTTAGTTAATATTTGTTGTTTCTTATATCGTATTTGTGTTTTTCTTTTATTGCTGAAACCTATCATCAAATACCGCTATTTCCGGAACTTTCCAACATTAAGAAAGTGGCATAAAATTCCACCTCGTTAAGTATCTGGACTCTAGACATATGGTCACTTAAACACAGTTCTGTTTCCATAAGGCCCGTTCTAGTTGTGGTCATTCAACTATTTGTAGTGAACTACACTGCAACTTTAGACATCCTTAAAACATTCTCTCTATTAATATCGAGCATTTTCAGAGAGATCACTATATGGCCTGATATAGGTGACATCTTTTAGGGAGTACAACAAAATTCTCTAAATCTATTTGGTATGTTTTGTGATGATCTTCTTCGGTATCTAAATCAAACCCAATACAAATCAGTAGCTTATGTTATTCATAATGCGTTGAGTTTCTTACACCAATTATGTTGTGTGTGTTAATTTTAAACATGAGTGCTTGGAATTACAGCTTAAAGTAATCTCCCGACGATATATGTACTATATTTAGAAACTTTTCAAAGCAATTTTTTCTTACACTCAAGATGATGCCACCACCTGAAAACCCCTACCAAACTTGTTGACTTATTCGAAGTGCATTGGGCACTCTTGGACGTTATATGCATTGATTTGCAAATTCTGTTTGTTCACGTATCCATTAATTCAGAAAGGGGTCTCATCCATGAAAACGATTTTTGTGTAGAAATGAGGGCCAATTACCATATGCTCTTGAGTCCATTGTAAGTACACGCGTGTGCTTTACGTACAGACAGACGGCTATGGATATTTCACAAAGTAGACTGAATAAATGGCAACTAGTTTGGCCGTTGTAGTCGTGAAGTCGCCGCAGTCTAAGTAGGTGGTGTGTTGACTTATTGGAGGTAAGGCTACGGTTCAAACCCGAGGTAAGACATCTCGAGCAAAAATGAAAATATATTGCTTCGGAGACTTCCTGCCAGCAGATTTCTAGCAAAAACTCAGAGAGTAAATAAAAATTGCCATGAAAATTTTCTCAAAAATCTGCTGTTCGAAATCAACTTTAAACTGTAGGTCCCGTCACTCATGCATACAATTAAAACACACAATATAAGCTGTGTGAGAAGCTAGGGTGTAATCCGGACTCAAGAGTTGTAATGACCAATTATAGATCTATTTTAAGTATGTGTGTGCTTAATTCTACACGCATGAAAAGAAAACACGGATACTGGAAAGAAATTGAGAGTTTATCGAGTTTTTTTCGACAGTTATCAATAGAATACAAAATTTTTGTAATACTGTTTATATCATATTTATTGACATCAAATGAGTCTTGATTTGTCTGATATACGCTGAGAGAATATGTGTCGCAAGAATTCATTTTAAACTCTGCTGTTACTGCTCGTCCAATGTCTTTCAAAAGCTTAGAAAGCTGTGCTCTACATAATCCAATAATTGAAATTATTCAGCAACACAAATGTTGCTTAACACTAAAGAGGATGGCACCTTCTTTCGGTTTTATTGACCTGCCTAGAGTTCTGTTAATGTTAATGTTCTGTTTTAAGGAATATTAAATTCATAAATTTTAATTTGTTGAACATTTACAAACAATTCGTGAATAATTTCGTATTTAATCTTAAATATCCTTTGAAGTCTAATTTCGCCTGTATTTTAATGATAAAAGGCAACAAATGCAGCAAATGCACAATAAAAAAATGGCAAAAAAAAAGGCTGAAGAACCCCGTACGTTGTTGCAAAGTGCAATTAAAGAGAATTATGCTCATATCGCCTAAAGCTGTAGGCATTTTTTAATAGATGAAAGGGAAAATATTCGCTGCCTGATAAATGCAAATGAAGTGGAAAGTTTTCAAAAAACTTTTCAGGTAGTAAAAGTGAAAGGAATTTTTGAATTAAAGTGTAACTAAAAGGAAACATTTTATGACATTTAAAGCGATAATTAAAGCAACAAAATCTATTTAAATTTGCTGTAGAAATGCCTGTAAATCTACAATATTCCAAAGCCGTTCAGTATAAAAGAGTTTAAGCAATTTCAGAAATAAATTTTAGAGAATGACGTTGTCCAGACTGTCACTGTCACCGGCTAGCTAGGTCGATGATTACTAACTTATTTTAACCTGTATTGCATGAACCACATGTAGTTTCAACAGGACGGTGCTACATGCCATACAGCTCATGCCAAATAGGATATTCTGCACGAGCGAATTGAGTGCATGGTCATCTGACGTGTAGGTAAAATAACCAAAGAGATTACGATTTAGGTCCGTTAAACTTTTTCCAGGAGGGCTTTCTATGTCGCATGTGCATGTAAATAAGTCAGCGATCCTCAAAGCCAACATAGTCAGTACAATCGGCTTATTTAAACCTAATTTATGCGCCGATGTTCCTAAACCATCAGTTCATTTGCATTTCATTTGTCCATCTAAGCGATCACTTCTTTCATGGGTGCAACAGAGTGAGCACTGGCATGTATATGATGTTGCGAATGGAGATGACATGGATGTGAGTTAGACACAACTGCTGGCAAGCCTTCGAAATTTAGGCAGGTAACGCAATAGTCTACTATCGATACTAGTTAATGCGACATACATTCGAAGGAGGAGGAGTAGAAAATTGGACATTTCGAATGCGCTCCACCCAGAGATGGATGATGGTTTACGTCACACATATCTCACTCACATTTGGTTGTATTTAAAGTTCCGGATAAAAACCCTATAGTATTCTAAATCATGTTAGTTTTTAATTGCTTTTAGTTGCAGTAGGAATTCTGTACTGTAGATACTAATGTCAAGCTTGAACAACGAACGAAACGGAAAGGAAGGTAAAAAAAATTCACCAACTATGTCAGGATGTGGATTTACTAGTGTGCCAGGACAACATATGCCGCCCATGAAGAATCTTAATATCATCTGCTGATACTGAGTAGTCTCCGATCTATTTTCACTATCATCGGAGAAGTCAATTTAACAGTGATATGGAAAAATCTTACTGCAACTACAAAAGCTGTAATAAATAATAAAAGTGTTCTAAAAATATTTTTAATATTGCTGAAACGGACTTTATCCGTTAATTACATTAAAGGTTAAATATGATTTTTGAATACAAGGCAGAATCTAGGATACGAAGTTTCACAAACTTTTTTCGATATCTTAACTTACATAACCCCTTAGACAATAGTACAATATAGTTAAATCCCACGATTAATTACAAGCGTTGCTGTAGTCTAATAAAATATCAAGCGAACTATTTGTTGATAAATCGTTTGTCAAATAAAATACTGCTGTAAAATTCTTCAAAGCATTTAAAATCGCTTAGAATTAATGCTTAAGAATTCTTCAATATAACAATTGAAACTTCAGAAGACCAGAAGCTGGACTGTCTTTGTCCTTGTTGATTAATATGCACCTATGCAGCTAATGATAAACGCTAGGTATTGTTGCAATAGTTTCTTTCTTCTGCCTGTCACGACCTTCAAAAATTAAGCAAAGTTTCACTTCAGATCTTCGTGATTCCACCAAGACCATTAGGAAATACTAATTTTTTTTCCATTACTCCTCTAGGTAGCATATGGCTTCCACAAAGCATCTCCATCTGACACGATTCTCCGTCTTCATTAAGCCTTAGTTTTTGAAGGACCTCGCGTCTCCAGGTGTTTTTCGGTCTGCCACGGGTTCTTGAGCCCTGGTGATTCCACTCTATCGCCATTCTTATAATACTGTCGGGCTTCGTTCTCAATGTATGGCCAATCCGCCCCCATTTATTTCTTTTTGATCTGTCTCTGTATGGGTTCTGTTAGAGTCCAGAGATCTGCGTTGCTGATGGCGTTGGGGTAGAATATTCTACATATGATTCTTAGGCATTTATTGATGAATACCTGCAGTTTTTGCGTAATGGTGTTAGATATAAGCCAAGTTTCGCTACTATATAGTAACGTTGAGTTTACACAAGCGCTGAATATTCGTAGCTTGGTACGCCTAGATATATATGCAATTCTCCATACGGAGAGCAGTCGCCCGAATACTGCTCTTGCTCTATTGAGTCTGTTATCTACGTCTGTTCCTGCGCCGCCGTTTGTTGTCATAGTACTGCCTAGATAGCAGAAGCTATCGACGTACTCAACTATTTGGTCCTGTAGCATGATGTTTTCGCGCCAGTATTGTTAATTCTCATGGCCTTGGTTTTCTTGATATGTATCTCAAGTCCAACGTTTCGAGCCAATTTTTCTATGTGTTCGAGTTTTGACTGCATGTTGGAGACCTTGTGCGAGAGTAGACAAATATCATCTGCATAATTCAAATACTCGAGTTGGCAGGAGAGACTCTATGTTATTCCTCTTCTCTTTGAACAGACTTCGCTCATGATTTCATCCAAAACGATGGTGAATAACAGAGGTTGGCATACTTGCTTGACTCCAGCGTTTATTTGAAACGGTTGACTGATGTTGCCGTTGTGAAAAACTGAGAGGTCTGCGTTCTCGTACATAGCTTTTATTATTTTGACTATTTTCTGGGGTACTCCTTTATTACTCAATGCTTTCCATATAGCAGCTCGTATGATGGTGTCGAAGGCTATCTTAAAGTCTACAAACAGTAAATACAGAGGAATACGCCACTACTATTTATGTACGAGCTACTATTTATGAAATGAAAATTATGAAGTTTCAGCAAAAAACATCACGTCATTCATACATAAAAATATTTGCGAAAAAATTTTATTTTTTTTTTGGGTGAAAATATAGGAAATTCTGGTAATTCTGTCAGCGAGAAATTGAAATTGACAGAAGTCTAATGGCAGCAATCGCAATATTTCCAATGCAATTCCAATCAAACAAATCGTTTTAACAAATTTTTACAGACAAATTCAGTTAAATTTTTTACCATTTTGTTCAAATATTGTTGTGCAATTGTTTATTTTTCATATTCGAATCTCGAATAAATGATTAATGGTTGCAGTTTGGCCCAAATGTTTGTAACGCAACAGACAGAGAAAATATTACGACAGGCAGCAATAACGTGAAATAAATCATGTGAAAATTTCATTGACTATTAATTGTTCTGTAGGAAGAAGGATACATGCAAATGGAATTTATGTATGCCGTAGCATTGAAAAATTTAAAGAGTCCTCAAAAAACTATAAACGCACATGACAAATGCTGTAAAAATACAATAAAAAAGGAAATCGGTGAAATGTTGTAGCAGGAAATGCGGTACAAACAAGAAACTAAATTGAGATAAACTGTGAAGCAATAAAAGCAAAACAAAACTATGCAACTGAAAGTAAATTGGATTTTCCGTAAAGAAATGAAAAATATTTTGTATCTAAATGGACGCACAGACATATACATACATACATAATTGGTCATTACAACACTTCAGTCTGGATTACGACCTAGTTTCTCACACCACTTACATATGTTGCGAAGGGACCTATCGTTTAAAATCGAGTCCGAACTACAGATTTTCGAGAAACTTTTTTCAGTGATATTCATTTACATTTTAATTCATTTTCTTTAACTTCAGTTTGTTGGAATTTTCTGCAGCAATATTAAAAAATTTTGTTTTGTCAAGCTCTTGTTGCAATAAATTCCGTAATTTTGAAAGAGAAATCTTTGCTATGAATCTGCACATCTCGTGTTTTATTTTTATTTTTTTTTTATGTTTACGAGAATCCAGCGAGATAATGGCGAAAAATAAAAAGAAAAACAGCAGACATGAAACATGACAACATTAAAAATTCAAGTGCAGCAGCTTATGTCAGGATTGTTGGCAGTTTAAAAGAAATTAAAATAAAAATAAAAAATTTCGTTTACGTTTGCTTATGTTGTCCTAGGAAATTTGTTATGTATAGCAAAGAATTTTATAACGAATAATACATAGGGTACAGCGTCTTCCAGTAGGAACTTCCTAATGTCGAATTGTTAGAATATTGCTGTCCTGTATGTTAGGAGTACTGATCCGTTGGTATTTCTTTAATATAGTGTTCTCCAACGGAGATCCGAAATTGTACAGCTGATAATTGCCATCTTGTGTGAAACTACATCAGTCAATTTTGTTGTAATTACATACATACATACATAATTGGTCATTACAAACCTTCAGTCAGAATTACGACCTAGCTTCTCACACCACTTATTTGTATGTGTTAATTTTATACATGAGTGGTGGGACCTACAGTTTAAAGTCGACTCCGAACGACAGTTTTTCGAGAAACTTTTCATGACAATTTTATTTGCTCTCGGAGTTTTTGCCAGAAATCTGCTGAGAGGAAGTCTCCTTAGATATATGCTCATATTTTCGATTTGATGTCTGGGGTTTGAACAACACACGACCTACTATACTACTGCGATTTCCATTCCAGCCAATGAGTTTCCGATAATTTGGATCCTTAATGAGATAGGTTTTTGCAAACCACAAGACATGCTGAATATTTTTGAAAGTAATATTCTGCCAGACGTCTTATTATGGTTCAAGCTAGTAATGTAGCACTGTGTTCTGATTTCTTTTTCAAAAGGAAAATCCATTTTTTATTCTAAAAAGGAAAAGTAAAGGAATGAATGACAAGAGAAACGTAAACAATGTGACAATAAACCGTAATTTTTATTTGGAAGGAAGTCATTAAATTTAAAACGTTTTGGAAATAAAGTTCAAATAAAAACGTACGACACTGAATATAAAATAAAAAACAATTCATAAATATGCTTTATTTACTTAACAACTGTTTATGAGCAATGAAATCATGTTAATTTTGTTAATAAAACCTGGAATGAGTAAATTTACAATTCAGAGATAAAAATCAGAAAATTAAATTTTTTTTACAAGAGTCTTTTGGTTTATATCTGCTGGCAATAACAGCCCCTTGTTGCTCATCGTATTTGTTCAACCGTAAAGTAAGATACGGAAGAAAGATATGAAAAGTCAATAAAAGAATAAAGCCGACCTAACAAATTAAGTTAAAAAAATTATGGTCGAGGGACAGGCCAATAAAATCATGTTTTTTGTCTTGTTTTTATTTTTCTGTTGAAATTGTCTTACATCAGATTAAGAATATGTGCCACACACCAACTGTTTTATTTAAGCGACCTCAGAGAAAATGGACGGAGAGAGACTTCAGATAAATATGAAAGAAAACTGATGAAGTACAAGAGCGTACTACAAAAAAGCTTTGACTTTTGCTCTGATGAACAAATAAATAAAAATATTCAACGAATAGCCGGCCCTCTTCTTCAATAATAATATTTTGTCCTCATTTCCATTTTTTCCATGTTCTTAAGGTATTTTTTATTTGTTGTCTGTCTGGTGCAGCTTTTACTGTTACTTTTTTGCTTTCTTTTAAATTAAAAATTTTTTGGTAGTGCTACTGTATAAATCAGAGATGCAGAAATTTTTTGGTCAAATGATTTTTAATCTGAAACTTCAATTTCTGCAGCAAGAAGAAAAATATCAATTATTAATGGAGCTTAATTTCTGCTCTACTTGGTTATCAATTTTGATACTGCTGTAAAGTTTAAAGTTCTGAAATATATTTCGTTTGTTTGCGGGTGCCGACTGGTTACCGCCGAAGCTTTTTGACTCCGTTGGCAATGAGTTGGAAGACATTTCTTGCAAAAACTCTGACAGTAAATAAAATTGCCATGAAAAGTTTCTCAAAAATCAATCGTTCGTAGTCGACTTTAAAGTGTTGGTCCCGCCACTCATGTGTAAAATTAACACATAAGTGGTGTGAGGAGCTAGGTTGTAATCTTGACTGAGGGATTGGAATTATGTATGTATGTATGTATGTCTCTTAATCGGGCAGTTAAGAAACAAAGCCCCCTGTCAACAAACAAATCTTATATTCGAGATGTTATATTGGTCGTGCTATTCCATGGGCGCCTGCCCAGTTAAACCAGCAGTTAAATCTATTCAGAGAGTGTTTGAGATAGGAATTTATTCCACACGCTATTTATGGTCCATACCAGTGATCAGCATTGTGTATTCAAAAAGATGAGTGGAATCGAATCATACTCATAATTTCTGACACTTATACGCATTCATACTTATATTAATATTATACTCATACAACTAATATTCAAAGTTTGAAGTACTCATCGTACTCATACTTAACAATACGTATGATTTTGTTGACTTCGATTCTCCATGACTCAACATTTACAAAAATCACAAAGTAAGTATGATTCGTGTACAAACACTACAATACTCACTAGAAGGTTATGTGGTTGCTTTGCTTGATGTTTTTTTCTTTTTTAATTTTTTTGTAAATGCAACAACAACTAAGACTGTGAATTTTGATGAATGATTTCAGTTACTCGAATCCTTTATAAGTATTATGAGTATTTTACTAAAGTTATAAATCTGAATGAGTAGGCATATTTGGAATGGTCTGAGTTCCATGTCAACGTTGTACTCATATTCATTGTACTCATACTTATAAATCAACGTTGTACTGAATACAAATGAATCAGAGTAGTTAAATTTCAATATTGTTGACTCACTTATATCCAAAATTTCATGAGTGCTTATGAGTAGCGAAAAAACGATTCATTGCTGATCTCTGGTCCATACTGCCCATATAGCTCTCATCAACCATGAGCTGTAGGAGTTGTATTATATACATACATACATACATACATAGTTGTTCATTACAATATTTTCAGTCAAGACTACGACCTAGTTCCTCACACCACTTATGTTGTGTGTGTTAATTTTATTCATTCAACGATAGAAATTTTGAGGAATTTTTTGTGATAATTTTATTTACTCTCAGAGTTTTTGCCAGACATCTGCTGAGAGCCAGTCACTGAAGAAATAATTTTTTATATTTCGTTTTGATCGAGGTGACTGACATGGGGTTTGAACTGTATCCTTACGTCTAATAAGCAATTATACTATCTACTTGACTTCGCAATTGATATAGAAAACCGTACTAAACATCAGAGACTGCGTTGAGTAGAACATGTCATGTGTATGTATGAAAATACTTAAACAAAAAAGATTTTGATCATATTGAGTAGGACCTATCGGCGGTTTTTATAAGAAATTTGTAAATAATTCCTCAATACCTTTATCCTCGGCCTATTCGAGCATTTTCTATACCATCCCAAGCACTTGTGTCAACTTTGGAGGCCGACAAACGAGTGTGCATTCAAGCTAATATAACATACTTCTTAGCAGTTCTATGTGTATTAGTAATCAGACTGTTATTTAAGATGATTACTTTTGAAAAGTTGCTTAAATTCATATCCAGAGCGGCAGCTTCCTAGGGCTAACAGATGTGCAGTGCTCTTGATTCTACAGAGCTAATAGAGTTGAAAATACTACACATACACTTTTACTAGCCTAAAGGGTAACCAAATCATTGTTTCTCTTATTATTTTGGCACCATCTACCAGTTTTATTGATAATACTTCTGAAACAATAGAATGTTTTTTTCCACAATAAATAAATTCAATTTTAGTTTGAAAATTCAAACTTAGTTAAATTTAGTTAAATATACAGGTTTGAAGCTTGATGCTCGACTACAGGAGCAATCCTTCTGGGAAGGATTGTAAAAGAACTTGTATCACGCATAGCTGCATAGGAGCAATTTGGAATTTTTGGATGGAAAATTTATTTTGATTTGGTTCAATTACTTCTTTAAGACGTTATCTTCTGGTGGGAAGTGTTCAATAAGAATTGCAATGTGAAACTCTTTCATAAAATGAGAAGATTAGTTGGAATAGAGAACATAGTTTAGTTGTACATTACACGTACAAAAAACTCTACTAGGCAGAGCACATTTCTACTTATCGCAAAGCTAAACTAAATGAAAGACTTTAAATATTTAAAACTTTTATTAATATTATAAACTTAAATAATTAAATAAATAAACTTAAAATAATCTTCTCCTTAGTTTGTTCACTTTAGCAGAGAATTCAGTGGTCTCACTTGGATTTTGCTGTAAAGGCAAATGTTGTTTTTCTTGTTGTATTGGTAAAGGTTGGTTTTGTTGTTGTATTGGGAAAATTTGCTTTTGTTCTTGTAGCTGCAACAATAATGGTTTCTGTTGCTGCTCTAGTAAATATTTTTCGAGTTGTTGTTTTAGTTGCTTCTGATGTTTTTCCGCACGATAATGTTTAACGCGAGCAATTTGTTTTCTCAACTTATTCTTAAAAACGATTTCACGTTTGATGTTATCCAAGTCATCTCTGGAAAACTTTGCAACATTTCGTACGGTTTTTGTGATAAGTCCATGTGTCAGCTGCAATCTTGTGTAGGCTTTGCTCATAAAGCTTAGTTTCTTCTTTCTCAGCTCTTCACGGTGTAAGAAAAGCATGTACGAGATGTCCGAGTTAGATTGCTGCACTTGATGTAATTTATTATTGGCATTGCCTCCATTAATATTACTTGTACCTGCTACGGCTGCCATGATAATTATTCAATGTTATTCGAAAATAAATTTCAATTCTTTTGAATTTTACTGCGATAGTGTTCAAGTTGTAGTGATGTGGTCGAAATAATGTCATGGGTTTATATACAGATATGTGATGTCTACCTGTTGTGATATCGTTTGGAAAAAGAACATTTTTAACCTTTTCCTTTTAAGTTTGCGTGCAAATATTAACATTGATTTGTTACGCAAAACAATAGGATTTCATTTCTTAATTAGTACCTGTCAACATGTCACAATACGACGCCTCTGTTCTGTAACATTCTAAGTCGAAAAAGTATGTTTTGAGTTATGAACTCTCAAAGTTTTCACACGATATACGACTACATGCGTATTCTAAGTACATTTTTCCATATGACTTCGTAACTGATCGGCGGATCTTAACTAAATTTTGACAGTATTTAAGTTAGAGAACGTATAATTTAAAAATGCAAGAACATTACAGAACGTTATAGAATGGAGGCGTCGAATAGGCCTCTGATTAACAATCCCTAAAGTCAAAAAGCTTAGGTAGACAGTTGCATAGAGTGCTCAAGCTGGCCTGTATTTATCAGGACCTTTAAAACCGAATGCACTTGTCTGCTTGGGGTCTACATTATGAGCAGTTCACTGGCAGTAACGATTCTTACTTTTTGTGATTAAATCGCTTTTATAATTTTATGCAAGAGTGTAATCAGTTTTCACTCTATTGTGTGCACTCATCGCTTTTTCCTTTATAAATGAAAGGATTAAAGGATTTTTTGTCGTATACAGAAGAACTTTTTCATAGAATTTGTAAAATTCAAGAGTGTTTTGATCTATATTTCTTCAAAATATAGTAATGAAGAAAATTTGGCTAAGTATGGAAAGTCAAATGAAACTCTACTAGACTTTAATCGGCGCAATCAACAGATAACTCTCTAAAGTCGCCGTGGTCTAGTAGGTAGTGTGTTGGCTTATTAGACGAAAAGCCAGGGTTCGAGCCCCAAGCCAGACATCAAAATAAAATACAAAAAGTATTTCTTCGGCGACTTCCTCTCAGCAGATTTCTGGCAATATTCTGAGAGTATATAAAATTGCCACGAAAAGTTAATCAAAATATCTGTCGTTCGGAGTCGACTTTAAACTGTAAGTCCCGCCACTCATGTATAAAATTAACACACACAACTGTGGTGTGAGAAACTAGGTCGTAATCCTGACTGAGGGGTTATAATGGCCAATTATGTATGTATGTATGATAACTCTATATTTTTTGGATCATTCTTTTTCAGGCAAACAATAATACCTAATAGAAGAACTGATGTTGCTTGCGAATATGTCAGAACATTTATACAGAAATAAATTTATCTAACCGGGGCATGTAACATCAGTTGATGGACATATTTTTAAATAAGACCAAAAGGTACCCGCTAGGGCAGTAAACATTGCTTTTCTTATTGTTTATTTTTTAATTTTGTATCTTTTTATAATTTGCGCAACAAACAGGCGGATTCTTTTTATTATTCTACCTTAAATTTCAATTTTTGAGACTATATTACTTTAGTTCAGAAAAAGTTATGTGCCTGATATTTTGAAATTCGTTAGTTAACGTCTTTATTTTAAACCAAATAAAAAAAGAAAATTTCAAACAGAGGTTAAAAAATTCAAAAACTTCATAATTCTGACTTATGTATCATTTCCTAAGGATCCTTTAGTCTTGTGTATGTAATTTTTTAAAGTCTTCAAAGGTTTTGTGAAGTTTTATCGTAAATAATACATTATTTGTGATATTTTAGAAGGAATTGAGAGTAAAGTGTTGGATGAAAGTAAAGAGGATGTTCTTGATATTGATTGAAGAAGTCGTAGTCTAGAGTGTAAGCTTATTAGACGTCAAATCAAGGTTCAAACCTCAGTTCAGACATTTCCGTATTACAACGAATGTAATGACCGATTATGTATGTATTAGGGATGACAATCGGGAAATCCCGATTCACAAAATCCCGGGATTTTTTAAAACTTATCCCGGGAATTTTCGGGATTGTAAATTCATACTTATAAACTTCATAAAGTAAGAAAAATATTGAGTCTACGGGATTGTTTTTTATTTAATATTACATTAAATAACACTCATGTAGTTTTTCAAGTGTATCATGCAACAATTAAATGAATATTCTATATCACTCGACATCGAACTGAATAAGAACTCAACTTCCATTGTTAAAAAGTTAAACGTTGCCCTCGAAGTCCAATAAAATCTGTTAATACAGCTGATGGTTTAGACAATCAACTTGCTAAAGAAATATATTTGATTGAATCACGAGGTGTTAGAGGTGAATGGTTATTTTCTGCACATAGCTATCTTGAAACCATTTTACCCACAAGTGTAGATTGCCAAAATTGTTTTTCAGCGAAATATGTTTTTGTTCGCATCAAAATTAACGCTCTCCGATGAAATATTAGAGTCTTTGCTGTTTTTAAAAAATTACTTAAAACAATGAATATTATTAATATATATTTTGGACACTGAATAGTGTTCTTAAAAGGGTAGGTATTTGTTTCTTCACTAATGTGTCTATACATACATATACAGTGGTGGCCACGAATTTAAGACACGACATTTTACTTATATATTTGAGATAATTTTTACATCTTATCAAAAAAATTTTAGGTCCATGATATTTTTCTTAATATATTAGTAATATTAGGAAGAAAAATTAATAATATTTTGCTACCTATATTTGGTTAAGAATTTTTATTTACATATTATATAGATCAAGACAAAATGCTAGTCAGGATTTGATATTTTTTTGACACAAGTGGTTTTCGTTGTGCAATACACCCACGCATGTTTTTCTCATTTAGACATCTTCTTATTGTCCTAGACGAAATATCAATACCAAAATCCAATGCAATTTTATTTTTTATTTTACTTGAGTTCGTGAAAGGATTATTAGCAGCTGCTTTAGGGTATAGTTTTTCGGGCTCTAGGTTTCTGTTTGACATTTTTGGTGGTACCATGTTGCTTGATGTGTTCCAGCGCGTTGTAAATCTTGCAATTAAAACATTTAAGCAGCTTGGATATCTCTATTATTATTTTTCCATCAAATTTTAGTTGTTGGATCAGTTTTCGCTCGGCATCGATATTCCAAGTACCTCTGGCCATTTATAATTAAATATTTCTATGTATTCCAACATAAAATAAAATAAAACATTCGTTGCACAACGTTTAGCTTCAAAAAACAACAAAAAATCACTTAAAAACCAGATATTTCTGAAATGTCTTAAATTCGTGGCCAATTTCAAATAAACGTTTTTACAATAATATGATCAAAAAGCAACAAAATGTAAAAAGAAACAAAATAAAATAATGGTACTTTTTCTTAATATTACAGGGTACATAGAAGAATAAAGAATATCAATTTTGATATTACAGGATTGCAAATATTATCACAACCAAGTCAGTCATATGTCGTGTCTTAAATTCGTGGCCACCGCTGTATGTTTGTACGTGTGGAGACACGGATGAATTATTTTTATTTTTGTTACTTTTTATTCTCTTTTTTTTATTTTATAACATGTGTATTGTGATAAAGATCAAAAATTAATAAAATTTTTAATAATACAATTGTTTTTCGCTCTTTTTATTAAGAGAAAATCCCGAAATCCCGGGATATTTCGGAAAATTCCGGGATATCTCGGGAAATCCCGGGATATTTCGAGATTTTTCGATTACGAATCCCGGGATTTTTAAAAATCGATCCCGTTTGGCATCCCTAGTATGTATGTACTTAATATTCCAGCTGCTGAAGACTCTGAAGAAGAAGAAAACAGAAGCTCGTCTTACGAACTTACGAAACCATTGGCAGCAGCAAACATGACAATAGGATTTTTGAGGCCAAAGATTGTACTACTTGGAACAGAGAACCGTATACGAGCAGATTGGTAGCACATGTTTCTTGGAATGTTGAAGAGTGTTTCTTATTGCTCTTCTCATATTTATCTCACGTGGCAGACAAACATTAGAAAAAAGTGTTTCGTCCTATGTTTTATTTCATAAAGATTGCAGATAATAATATTTTAGTCAACTACGTACATTTGAGATAACAGAATCATCCACTTTGATAATGTACTACTCGGAAATGATGATAATAAGAAAAATAAGCTGAAAGTGTTTCAGCTTTAATAGTCCCAATAATTTTGTCGCTGTATATTAGTAACTAATTTTATAGTCATTATAAATTTTGTGGCCCACCGAAATCAAATTGGCAGTTTTAGATTCAAGTACTTGTAGCCGTATTTGGGGAAGCATGTATCCGGGAAACCAGAGAGGAATCGAAGAGAGAGCTGTAACTGACATAACCGATGTTCTATTACAACAGGAAACTTTTTTACCTTACAAAGACGTTGACAACAAATTTTTCTAACGAAATATAACAACGGTTAGTACCATCAGGTTTCATCCAGCCCTTGATTGAGAGTGTTACTAACGCGAGTGGCAATAAGCTGCTCCATCTAAACAATTGGAAACTTATAAATCGCCACAAAGCAAGGGTGGTAGCTGTCAAATTATTATCATTTAGAAAAAAGTAAACGAAGCTAGCATGAAGTTTACTTAAAAAGGCATACTGCAATGTCAATCTTGTCAAAAATTCTGTCGAAAATTTTATAAAATTTATAGTGAAATGTAATAACATAAAATAGTTTTATTAATATGAATTAAAATAATAAAAAATATATAAATTTTTTAAAAAAATCTATCAATAATCGCAACAATTCTAAGTACTACAAGTATTTATCAAAAGTGATTTTTTAAGGCTCGATCTACGATTAAATGGGGTTTATTTACTAAATAAGACCATCGAGTTTTGATGTATTATAGTTTGTCTGGAAAAACATGGCCCACCAAGTAGAATGTTACTTGCTGGTATATTTTGTATACCTTTTTCCACATGCAGACGATACAAAAATCTATTGCACTGATTAAAATCTAGTAGGATTCTGTTTGAGGTTTTATACTTACCAAGTCCTTTAACCCACTCTAGATTTTTACAAATTCAAAGAAAAGTTCTTCTGTAAACAATAAAACATTAATTTTTTATTTATTAATACTTATGAGTGCATATAATAGAGTAAAAAGTGAATTAAACTTTTGGATAATGTAATAAAACCGGG
This sequence comes from Sarcophaga variegata, assembly GCA_932273835.1. NCBI lineage: Eukaryota > Metazoa > Arthropoda > Insecta > Diptera > Sarcophagidae > Sarcophaga > Sarcophaga variegata. The sequence goes on along the minus strand of OW026358.1, from coordinate 116,569,036 downwards.
TTAAATATCAAAATATAGAATTAATATAAAATATAATAATATAATCACTACAGCGAGTTAAGCATTCACAATATACGTAAGGGTAGACAAGTGCATTCAGTCTTAAAAGTCTTGATAAATCCTCAAACAGCACCAGGTCAGCTTGAGGACTTTATGAAGATGTGCATTTCTCTACCTAAGTTTTTTGACTTTAGGGATTAATTGCCGGATGCCAATTGTGACATGTTAGCAGGTACTAGTTAAGAAATGTGATGTTATTGCCTTGCCCAACAAATTAATATAATTGTTTACACACAAACTTAATGGTACGCAATAAAAGAACAAAATAAAAGGGTTAAAAAATTTCCCTTTTCCTTAACTTGTACCTGAACGGCTTGACCCAACAATATAAAATCGGACCAGGTAGATAGCACATATCTGAATATAAAGCCATGACATTTCTTCAACGGCATCAGTACAACTTGAACGCTCTCGCAGTAACATTCAAAAGAATTGAACTTTAATATCGGATAACATTCAGTAATCGTAATGGCACCCGTAGCAGCTCACAATAATATTAACAGAGGCAATGCCAAGGATAAATTACACCAAGTGCAGCAATCAAACTCCAACATCTCTTTTATGCTTTATTTACACCGTGAAGAGCTTAGGAAGAGAAAACCAAACTTTATGCGCAAAGTTTGTATAAAAATGCAATTGACGCATCAACTTATCACAAAAACCGCACGAAATGCCGATAAGTGTTCGCCAGAGGATTTGCATAATATCAGTCGTCAAACAATTTTTAAGAATAAGTTGAGACGACAAATTGCACGCGTTAAATATTATCATGCGGAGAAAGATCAGAAGCAGTTAAGACAACAACTTAAACAACATTTGCCACAGGAGAAACAACAAGAACTCAAACAACATTTGCCGCAGGAACAACAACAAACACAACAAAATCGAAATGAGGAAAAAGAAATGCCAGCTGAGTTGAATAAGATAAGAAGAAAATTATTTTAAGTTAGTGATTCTGGAGAAATTGTCTCCTGTAGTATTTAATATTTATGAATTCAATTTTGCAAACTCTTTGCATATTTAATAAAAAATGTTTAATTATAAGTTTAAGAATATAATAACCCATGTATTAGAATATAAATAAAATTATTTTTTAACAGAATTAATTTTTACTAATTTATCTAGAGATTTTAATAGGACCAATACAATCATATGCAACGTCTATATGCTATGGTTATAGAATATTGTATTGTTTGACTGTCACCAAATTGTCACCACCATTTCTCCTTGAACAATATAAGTAAAGAAACAACTTCTTTAAAGTCAAAACAATGAATTCATTGTACATGTTTACTTGTAGCATCCTGGTATTATTCGAAATTTTATTTCTTTATCATGATTAGTGGCAAAACTTGTACTTAACTTAACCTGAGTTTTCTTTTTCTATTTTCAATACATTGTAACACTTAATAAATATAACCGGTGTTCTTTACAGTTAAATAATTATGTTATCAAGTAGTTGTTACTAAGTTTTAACGAAAACAAAGAACTAAAATTGTACAAGAGAAAATGCAATAAATAAAACTTTAAAAGCAATATAAAATACAGTTTCAATTGGTAAGGATTAAAAGGATATTTTTATCACAATAAAAGCAAGAAAGTTTTAATTTTAATGAAAAAAAAATAAAAAAGAGACGGTAAAACGGTATTAAGAAAATAGTAAGCAAAACGGTTTAGCATTTTAAACCGTAAGATGAAATCAATTTAGATCTGTATTACACGTACATATTTGATTTATATATATACCCCTAGAACCCTACCCTGGGTGCTCGGGCACTCAGCTTAATATTTAAAGTGTTGTCATACATTGAAATTTGGCAACACAGTACTTTAATTCTGTTAGTTTTCCTAGATTTCCATGCTGTTCACATTTCATTAGTTTTCAGATAGCGTCTTAAGCGGTAAGTCGTTTAAATAGTTGATACTGGATACTGGAGCATCCAGGGTAGTAAATATAGAAGATAGAAAAAGTAAGCCTTTTTGCAACAAGTGCTCAACGCCTATCTGTGGAGAGCATCAAATTAAAATGTGCCCCAAATGTATACAAAACTAATTTTGTTCTTTTTTTCTTTAAAGTTCTATCATAAATAAACAATAAATACAAGAATATAAAAAAAATTAATTTTGCAACTTGTTTTCCTAAATTTATAACTCATGTGAAAACTGGGTGCTCGAGTACCCAGGGTAGGAAAAGTCAATATAAAATATGGGTAGGGTTCTAGGGTTAAGGACTCTATACATAAACACATAATTTGTCATTACAACCCTTCAGTCAGGATTACCATCTAGCTTCTCGCACTACTTATTTTGCTTGTGTTAATTTTATACATGAGTGCTGGGACCTACAGTTTAAAGTCGACTCAGAACGACAAATTTTTGAGAAACTTTTCATGGCAATTTTATTTGCTCTCAGAGTTTTTAGCAGAAATCTGCTGAGAGAATGCCGTTGAAAAATATTTGTTCATAAAAGGTTTTGTTCGTTTTGTTTGTCTGACCCGTTGTTTAAGCCGTGGTAATAAGCCAACACACTACCTACTAGACTACGGCGACTTCGATAATGAGTATATATGTAGTAGGTATTCTAATGTAAAATATCCCGTTGTTGCTACAAAGAGCATAGTGCCTCAGAAAATTTATTGATAAACTCTCCATATTGTGCCAAAGCCTTCAATTCGACTCTTTCCGTTGTTATATTCTCTGTATGTGAGCGCAATTATCCTTTCTTCTGTGTCCTTGCGAGTTCTATTCTGTGGCAATGTGAGTAGTATTATTTGACATCCTTCAAAGAGCATAACTAGTTCAATGTCGTTTTCAGTTCCTTAGTTTTTTCGATAGAGACTGTCGATCTGTTCTGGGCTTTAAAACTTAGTGTGATGTTCCCAGGAGCAGCACATTTTTCATATGTCGAAAGAAGCATTCAAGTGACTCGGTTCGTAAGTCAGTGCAAGAAATATTTTACTTCATCATATCTCCATACTATTTACAGTACGTTCGATAATAGAAAACAATTCCCATGTCTGGACCGGTACTTCAAGGTCTATTTAGAGGCTTCCCGACCTCGTACAATAGATTGTCGAGTATCCAACTCTATTGTTTCACCAGAACATCGTTGCAATATGGCTTGTGTTTCACTGTTCTGAGTGTTTCAAGATCTATTTACAGGCTTCTCGACCGAGTGCAGGAGATGGAAGAGTATCCAACTCTATTGGTTCCCAAGATCTTGGCTGCAATGTGGATTGTATTTCACTGTTCTATCGCTACTGGTACGTACTTTGCTCTAGCAAGATAAAGAGACTTATTCCTGAAAATCGTGCAGTCTTACGTAGCATCCGCCTTTCTCGTAGAACACATCCGTTTGTGGTCGTTGGGCTAGTGGATCGCACTACTGTAGGTCCCGCTACTCACGTATAACATTAACGCACACAACATGAGTGGTGTGAGACGCTAGGCCGTAATCCTGACTGAAGGATTGTAATGGCCAATTATGTATGTATGTATTTGGATGACAATCGGGAAATCCCGATTCACAAAATCCCGGGATTTTTTAAAACTTATCCCGGGAATTTTCGGGATTGTAAATTCATACTTATAAACTTCATAAAGTAAGAAAAATATTGAGTCTACGGGATTGTTTTTTATTTAATATTACATTAAATAACACTCATGTAGTTTTTCAAGTGTATCATGCAACAATTAAATGAATATTCTATATCACTCGACATCGAACTGAATAAGAACTCAACTTCCATTGTTAAAAAGTTAAACGTTGCCCTCGAAGTCCAATAAAATCTGTTAATACAGCTGATGGTTTAGACAATCAACTTGCTAAAGAAATATATTTGATTGAATCACGAGGTGTTAGAGGTGAATGGTTATTTTCTGCACATAGCTATCTTGAAACCATTTTACCCACAAGTGTAGATTGCCAAAATTGTTTTTCAGCGAAATATGTTTTTGTTCGCATCAAAATTAACGCTCTCCGATGAAATATTAGAGTCTTTGCTGTTTTTAAAAAATTACTTAAAACAATGAATATTATTAATATATATTTTGGACACTGAATAGTGTTCTTAAAAGGGTAGGTATTTGTTTCTTCACTAATGTGTCTATACATACACATACAGTGGTGGCCACGAATTTAAGACACGACATTTTACTTATATATTTGAGATAATTTTTACATCTTATCAAAAAAATTTTAGGTCCATGATATTTTTCTTAATATATTAGTAATATTAGGAAGAAAAATTAATATTATTTTGCTACCTATATTTGGTTAAGAATTTTTATTTACATATTATATAGATCAAGACCAAATGCTAGTCAGGATTTGATATTTTTTTGACACAAGTGGTTTTCGTTGTGCAATACACCCACGCATGTTTTTCTCATTTAGACATCTTCTTATTGTCCTAGACGAAATATCAATACCAAAATCCAATGCAATTTTATTTTTTATTTTACTTGAGTTCGTGAAAGGATTATTAGCAGCTGCTTTAGGGTATAGTTTTTCGGGCTCTAGGTTGCTGTTTGACATTTTTGGTGGTACCATGTTGCTTGATGTGTTCCAGCGCGTTGTAAATCTTGCAATTAAAACATTTAAGCAGCTTGGATATCTCTATTATTATTTTTCCATCAAATTTTAGTTGTTGGATCAGTTTTCGCTCGGCATCGATATTCCAAGTACCTCTGGCCATTTATAATTAAATATTTCTATGTATTCCAACATAAAATAAAATAAAACATTCGTTGCACAACGTTTAGCTTCAAAAAACAACAAAAAATCACTTAAAAACCAGATATTTCTGAAATGTCTTAAATTCGTGGCCAATTTCAAATAAACGTTTTTACAATAATATGATCAAAAAGCAACAAAATGTAAAAAGAAACAAAATAAAATAATGGTACTTTTTCTTAATATTACAGGGTACATAGAAGAATAAAGAATATCAATTTTGATATTACAGGATTGCAAATATTATCACAACCAAGTCAGTCATATGTCGTGTCTTAAATTCGTGGCCACCACTGTATGTTTGTACGTGTGGAGACACGGATGAATTATTTTTATTTTTGTTACTTTTTATTCTGTTTTTTTTTTTATTTTATAACATGTGTATTGTGATAAAGATCAAAAATTAATAAAATTTTTAATAATACAATTGTTTTTCGCTCTTTTTATTAAGAGAAAATCCCGAAATCCCGGGATATTTCGGAAAATTCCGGGATATTTCGGGAAATCCCGGGATATTTCGAGATTTTTCGATCCCGAATCCCGGGATTTTTAAAAATCGATCCCGTTTGGCATCCCTAGTATGTATGTACTTAATATTCCAGCTGCTGAAGACTCTGAAGAAGAAGAAAACAGAAGCTCGTCTTACGAACTTACGAAACCATTGGCAGCAGCAAACATGACAATAGGATTTTTGAGGCCAAAGATTGTACTACTTGGAACAGAGAAACGTATACGAGCAGATTGGTAGCACATGTTTCTTGGAATGTTGAAGAGTGTTTCTTATTGCTCTTCTCATATTTATCTCACGTGGCAGACAAACATTAGAAAAAAGTGTTTCGTCCTATGTTTTATTTCATAAAGATTGCAGATAATAATATTTTAGTCAACTACGTACATTTGAGATAACAGAATCATCCACTTTGATAATGTACTACTCGGAAATGATGATAATAAGAAAAATAAGCTGAAAGTGTTTCAGCTTTAATAGTCCCAATAATTTTGTCGCTGTATATTAGTAACTAATTTTATAGTCATTATAAATTTTGTGGCCCACCGAAATCAAATTGGCAGTTTTAGATTCAAGTACTTGTAGCCGTATTTGGGGAAGCATGTATCCGGGAAACCAGAGAGGAATCGAAGAGAGAGCTGTAACTGACATAACCGATGTTCTATTACAACAGGAAACTTTTTTACCTTACAAAGACGTTGACAACAAATTTTTCTAACGAAATATAACAACGGTTAGTACCATCAGGTTTCATCCAGCCCTTGATTGAGAGTGTTACTAACGCGAGTGGCAATAAGCTGCTCCATCTAAACAATTGGAAACTTATAAATCGCCACAAAGCAAGGGTGGTAGCTGTCAAATTATTATCATTTAGAAAAAAGTAAACGAAGCTAGCATGAAGTTTACTTAAAAAGGCATACTGCAATGTCAATCTTGTCAAAAATTCTGTCGAAAATTTTATAAAATTTATAGTGAAATGTAATAACATAAAATAGTTTTATTAATATGAATTAAAATAATAAAAAATATATAAATTTTTTAAAAAAATCTATCAATAATCGCAACAATTCTAAGTACTACAAGTATTTATCAAAAGTGATTTTTTAAGGCTCGATCTACGATTAAATGGGGTTTATTTACTAAATAAGACCATCGAGTTTTGATGTATTATTGTTTGTCTGGAAAAACATGGCCCACCAAGTAGAATGTTACTTGCTGGTATATTTTGTATACCTTTTTCCACATGCAGACGATACAAAAATCTATTGCACTGATTAAAATCTAGTAGGATTCTGTTTGAGGTTTTATACTTACCAAGTCCTTTAACCCACTCTAGATTTTTACAAATTCAAAGAAAAGTTCTTCTGTAAACAATAAAACATTAATTTTTTATTTATTAATACTTATGAGTGCATATAATAGAGTAAAAAGTGAATTAAACTTTTGGATAATGTAATAAAACCGGGTTAAATATCAAAATATAGAATTAATATAAAATATAATGATATAATCACTACAGCGAGTTAAGCGTTCACAATATACGTAAGGGTAGACAAGTGCATTCAGTCTTAAAAGTCCTGATAAATCCTCAAACAGCACCAGGTCAGCTTGAGGACTTTATGAAGATGTGCATTTGTCTACCTAAGTTTTTTGACTTTAGGGATTAATTGCCGGATGCCAATTGTGACATGTTGGCAGGTACTAGTTAAGAAATGTGATGTTATTGCCTTGCCCAACAAATTAATATAATTGTTTACACACAAACTTAATGGTACGCAATAAAAGAACAAAATAAAAGGGTTAAAAAATTTCCCTTTTCCTTAACTTGTACCTGAACGGCTTGACCCAACAATATAAAATCGGGCCAGGTAGATAGCACATATCTGAATATAAAGCCATGGCATTTCTTCAACGGCATCAGTACAACTTGAACGCTCTCGCAGTAACATTCAAAAGAATTGAACTTTAATATCGGATAACATTCAGTAATCGTAATGGCACCCGTAGCAGCTCACAATAATATTAACAGAGGCAATGCCAAGGATAAATTACACCAAGTGCAGCAATCAAACTCCAACATCTCTTTTATGCTTTATTTACACCGTGAAGAGCTTAGGAAGAGAAAACCAAACTTTATGCGCAAAGTTTGTATAAAAATGCAATTGACGCATCAACTTATCACAAAAACCGCACGAAATGCCGATAAGTGTTCGCCAGAGGATTTGCATAATATCAGTCGTCAAACAATTTTTAAGAATAAGTTGAGACGACAAATTGCACGCGTTAAATATTATCATGCGGAGAAAGATCAGAAGCAGTTAAGACAACAACTTAAACAACATTTGCCACAGGAGAAACAACAAGAAATCAAACAACATTTGCCGCAGGAACAACAACAAACACAACAAAATCGAAATGAGGAAAAAGAAATGCCAGCTGAGTTGAATAAGGTAAGAAGAAAATTATTTTAAGTTAGTGATTCTGGAGAAATTGTCTCCTGTAGTATTTAATATTTATGAATTCAATTGTGCAAACTCTTTGCATATTTAATAAAAAATGTTTAATTATAAGTTTAAGAATATAATAACCCATGTATTAGAATATAAATAAAATTATTTTTTAACAGAATTAATTTTTACTAATTTATCTAGAGATTTTAATAGGACCAATACAATCATATGCAACGTCTATATGCTATGGTTATAGAATATTGTATTGTTTGACTGTCACCAAATTGTCACCACCATTTCTCCTTGAAAAATATAAGTAAAGAAACAACTTCTTTAAAGTCAAAACAATGAATTCATTGTACATGTTTACTTGTAGCATCCTGGTATTATTCGAAATTTTATTTCTTTTTCATGATTAGTGGCAAAACTTGTACTTAACCTGAGTTTTCTTTTTCTATTTTCAATACATTGTAACACTTAATAAATATAACCGGTGTTCTTTACAGTTAAATAATTATGTTATCAAGTAGTTGTTACTAAGTTTTAACGAAAACAAAGAACTAAAATTGTACAAAAGAAAATTCAATAAATAAAACTTTAAAAGCAATATAAAATACAGTTTCAATTGGTAAGGATTAAAAGGATATTTTTATCACAATAAAAGCAAGAAAGTTTTAATTTTAATGAAAAAAAAATAAAAAAGATACGGTAAAACGGTATTAAGAAAATAGAAAGCAAAACGGTTTAGAATTTTAAACCGTAAGATGAAGTCAATTTAGATCTGTATTACACGTACATATTTGATTTATATATATACCCCTAGAACCCTACCCTGGGTGCTCGGGCACTCAGCTTAATATTTAAAGTGTTGTCATACATTGAAATTTGGCAACACAGTACTTTAATTCTGTTAGTTTTCCCAGATTTCCATGCTGTTCACATTTCATTAGTTTTCAGATAGCGTCTTAAGCGGTAAGTCGTTTAAATAGTTGATACTGGATACTGGAGCGCCCAGGGTAGTAAAGATAGAAGATAGAAAAAGTAAGCCTTTTTGCAACAAGTGCTCAACGCCTATCTGTGGAGAGCATCAAATTAAAATGTGCCCCAAATGTATACAAAACTAATTTTGTTCTTTTTTTTTCTTTAAAGTTCTATCATAAATAAACAATAAATACAAGAATATAAAAAAAAATAATTTTGCAACTTGTTTTCCTAAATTTATAACTCATGTGAAAACTGGGTGCTCGAGTACCCAGGGTAGGAAAAGTCAATATAAAATATGGGTAGGGTTCTAGGGTTAAGGACTCTATACATAAACACATAATTTGTCATTACAACCCTTCAGTCAGGATTACCATCTAGCTTCTCGCACTACTTATTTTGCTTGTGTTAATTTTATACATGAGTGCTGGGACCTACAGTTTAAAGTCGACTCAGAACGACAAATTTTTGAGAAACTTTTCATGGCAATTTTATTTGCTCTCAGAGTTTTTAGCAGAAATCTGCTGAGAGAATGCCGTTGAAAAATATTTGTTCATAAAACGCTTTGTTCGTTTTGTATGTCTGACCCGTTGTTTAAGCCGTGGTAATAAGCCAACACACTACCTACTAGACTACGGCGACTTCGATAATGAGTATATATGTAGTAGGTATTCTAATGTAAAATATCCCGTTGTTGCTACAAAGAGCATAGTGCCTCAGAAAATTTATTGATAAACTCTCCATATTGTGCCAAAGCCTTCAATTCGACTCTTTCCGTTGTTATATTCTCTGTATGTGAGCGCAATTATCCTTTCTTCTGTGTCCTTGCGAGTTCTATTCTGTGGCAATGTGAGTAGTATTATTTGACATCCTTCAAAGAGCATAACTAGTTCAATGTCGTTTTCAGTTCCTTAGTTTTTTCGATAGAGACTGTCGATCTGTTCTGGGCTTTAAAACTTAGTGTGATGTTCCCAGGAAGCAGCACATTTTTCATATGTCGAAAGAAGCATTCAAGTGACTCGGTTCGTAAGTCAGTGCAAGAAATATTTTACTTCATCATATCTCCATACTATTTACAGTACGTTCGATAATAGAAAACAATTCCCATGTATGGACCGGTACTTCAAGGTCTAGTTAGAGGCTTCCCGACCTCGTACAAGAGATTGTCGAGTATCCAACTCTATTGTTTCACCAGAACATCGTTGCAATATGGCTTGTGTTTCACTGTTCTGAGTGCTTCAAGATCTATTTACAGGCTTCTCGACCGAGTACAGGAGATGGAAGAGTATCCAACTCTATTGGTTCCCAAGATCTTGGCTGCAATGTGGATTGTATTTCACTGTTCTATCGCTACTGGTACGTACTTTGCTCTAGCAAGATAAAGAGACTTATTCCTGAAAATCGTGCAGTCTTACGTAGCATCCGCCTTTCTCGTAGAACACATCCGTTTGTGGTCGTTGGGCTAGTGGATCGCACTACTGTAGGTGCCGCTACTCACGTATAACATTAACGCACACAACATGAGTGGTGTGAGACGCTAGGCCGTAATCCTGACTGAAGGATTGTAATGGCCAATTATGTATGTATGTATTTGGATGACAATCGGGAAATCCCGATTCACAAAATCCCGTGATTTTTTAAAACTTATCCCGGGAATTTTCGGGATTGTAAATTCATACTTATAAACTTCATAAAGTAAGAAAAATATTGAGTCTACGGGATTGTTTTTTATTTAATATTACATTAAATAACACTCATGTAGTTTTTCAAGTGTATCATGCAACAATTAAATGTTATATCACTCGACATCGAACTGAATAAGAACTCAACTTCCATTGTTAAAAAGTTAAACGTTGCCCTCGAAGTCCAATAAAATCTGTTAATACAGCTGATGGTTTAGACAATCAACTTGCTAAAGAAATATATTTGATTGAATCACGAGGTGTTAGAGGTGAATGGTTATTTTCTGCACATAGCTATCTTGAAACCATTTTACCCACAAGTGTAGATTGCCAAAATTGTTTTTCAGCGAAATATGTTTTTGTTCGCATCAAAATTAACGCTCTCCGATGAAATATTAGAGTCTTTGCTGTTTTTAAAAAATTACTTAAAACAATGAATATTATTAATATATATTTTGGACACTGAATAGTGTTCTTAAAAGGGTAGGTATTTGTTTCTTCACTAATGTGTCTATACATACATATACAGTGGTGGCCACGAATTTAAGACACGACATTTTACTTATATATTTGAGCCAATTTTTACATCTTATCAAAAAAATTTTAGGTCCATGATATTTTTCTTAATATATTAGTAATATTAGGAAGAAAAATTAATAATATTTTGCTACCTATATTTGGTTAAGAATTTTTATTTACATATTATATAGATCAAGACAAAATGCTAGTCAGGATTTGATATTTTTTTGACACAAGTGGCTTTCGTTGTGCAATACACCCACGCATGTTTTTCTCATTTAGACATCTTCTTATTGTTCTAGACGAAATATCAATACCAAAATCCAATGCAATTTTATTATATATTTTACTTGAGTTCGTGAAAGGATTATTAGCAGCTGCTTTAGGGTATAGTTTTTCGGGCTCTAGGTTGCTGTTTGACATTTTTGGTGGTACCATGTTGCTTGATGTGTTCCAGCGCGTTGTAAATCTTGCAATTAAAACATTTAAGCAGCTTGGATATCTCTATTATTATTTTTCCATCAAATTTTAGTTGTTGGATCAGTTTTCGCTCGGCATCGATATTCCAAGTACCTCTGGCCATTTATAATTAAATATTTCTATGTATTCCAACATAAAAAAAAATAAAACATTCGTTGCTCAACGTTTAGCTTCAAAAAACACCAAAAAATCACTTAAAAACCAGATATTTCTGAAATGTCTTAAATTCGTGGCCAATTTCAAATAAACGTTTTTACAATAATATGATCAAAAAGCAACAAAATGTAAAAAGAAACAAAATAAAATAATGGTACTTTTTCTTAATATTACAGGGTACATAGAAGAATAAAGAATATCAATTTTGATATTACAGGATTGCAAATATTATCACAACCAAGTCAGTCATATGTCGTGTCTTAAATTCGTGGCCACCACTGTATGTTTGTACGTGTGGAGACACGGATGAATTATTTTTATTTTTGTTACTTTTTATTCTGTTTTTTTTTTTATTTTATAACATGTGTATTGTGATAAAGATCAAAAATTAATAAAATTTTTAATAATACAATTGTTTTTCGCTCTTTTTATTAAGAGAAAATCCCGAAATCCCGGGATATTTCGGAAAATTCCGGGATATTTCGGGAAATCCCGGGATATTTCGAGATTTTTCGATCCCGAATTGTCCCGAAAAATCCCGGGATTTCGGGATCGAGATTTCGAAATCCCGAATCCCGGGATTTTTAAAAATCGATCCCGTTTGGCATCCCTAGTATGTATGTACTTAATATTCCAGCTGCTGAAGACTCTGAAGAAGAAGAAAACAGAAGCTCGTCTTACGAACTTACGAAACCATTGGCAGCAGCAAACATGACAATAGGATTTTTGAGGCCAAAGATTGTACTACTTGGAACAGAGAACCGTATACGAGCAGATTGGTAGCACATGTTTCTTGGAATGTTGAAGAGTGTTTCTTATTGCTCTTCTCATATTTATCTCACGTGGCAGACAAACATTAGAAAAAAGTGTTTCGTCCTATGTTTTATTTCATAAAGATTGCAGATAATAATATTTTAGTCAACTACGTACATTTGAGATAACAGAATCATCCACTTTGATAATGTACTACTCGGAAATGATGATAATAAGAAAAATAAGCTGAAAGTGTTTCAGCTTTAATAGTCCCAATAATTTTGTCGCTGTATATTAGTAACTAATTTTATAGTCATTATAAATTTTGTGGCCCACCGAAATCAAATTGGCAGTTTTAGATTCAAGTACTTGTAGCCGTATTTGGGGAAGCATGTATCCGGGAAACCAGAGAGGAATCGAAGAGAGAGCTGTAACTGACATAACCGATGTTCTATTACAACAGGAAACTTTTTTACCTTACAAAGACGTTGACAACAAATTTTTCTAACGAAATATAACAACGGTTAGTACCATCAGGTTTCATCCAGCCCTTGATTGAGAGTGTTACTAACGCGAGTGGCAATAAGCTGCTCCATCTAAACAATTGGAAACTTATAAATCGCCACAAAGTAAGGGTGGTAGCTGTCAAATTATTATCATTTAGAAAAAAGTAAACGAAGCTAGCATGAAGTTTACTTAAAAAGTCATACTGCAATGTCAATCTTGTCAAAAATTCTGTCGAAAATTTTATAAAATTTATAGTGAAATGTAATAACATAAAATAGTTTTATTAATATGAATTAAAATAATAAAAAATATATAAATTTTTTAAAAAAATCTATCAATAATCGCAACAATTCTAAGTACTACAAGTATTTATCAAAAGTGATTTTTTAAGGCTCGATCTACGATTAAATGGGGTTTATTTACTAAATAAGACCATCAAGTTTTTATGTATTATTGTTTGTCTGGAAAAACATGGCCCACCAAGTAGAATGTTACTTGCTGGTATATTTTGTATACCTTTTTCCACATGCAGACGATACAAAAATCTATTGCACTGATTAAAATCTAGTAGGATTCTGTTTGAGGTTTTATACTTACCAAGTCCTTTAACCCACTCTAGATTTTTACAAATTCAAAGAAAAGTTCTTCTGTAAACAATAAAACATTAATTTTTTATTTATTAATACTTATGAGTGCATATAATAGAGTAAAAAGTGAATTAAACTTTTGGATAATGTAATAAAACCGGGTTAAATATCAAAATATAGAATTAATATAAAATATAATAATATAATCACTACAGCGAGTTAAGCGTTCACAATATACGTAAGGGTAGACAAGTGCATTCAGTCTTAAAAGTCCTGATAAATCCTCAAACAGCACAGGTCAGCTTGAGGACTTTATGAAGATGTGCATTTGTCTACCTAAGTTTTTTGACTTTAGGGATTAATTGCCGGATGCCAATTGTGACATGTTGGCAGGTACTAGTTAAGAAATGTGATGTTATTGCCTTGCCCAACAAATTAATATAACTGTTTACACACAAACTTAATGGTACGCAATAAAAGAACAAAATAAAAGGGTTAAAAAATTTCCCTTTTCCTTAACTTGTACCTGAACGGCTTGACCCAACAATATAAAATCGGAACAGGTAGATAGCACATATCTGAATATAAAGCCATGACATTTCTTCAACGGCATCAGTACAACTTGAACGCTCTCGCAGTAACATTCAAAAGAATTGAACTTTAATATCGGATAACATTCAGTAATCGTAATGGCACCCGTAGCAGCTCACAATAATATTAACAGAGGCAATGCCAAGGATAAATTACACCAAGTGCAGCAATCAAACTCCAACATCTCTTTTATGCTTTATTTACACCGTGAAGAGCTTAGGAAGAGAAAACCAAACTTTATGCGCAAAGTTTGTATTAAAATGCAATTGACGCATCAACTTATCACAAAAACCGCACGAAATGCCGATAAGTGTTCGCCAGAGGATTTGCATAATATCAGTCGTCAAACAATTTTTAAGAATAAGTTGAGACGACAAATTGCACGCGTTAAATATTATCATGCGGAGAAAGATCAGAAGCAGTTAAGACAACAACTTAAACAACATTTGCCACAGGAGAAACAACAAGAAATCAAACAACATTTGCCGCAGGAACAACAACAAACACAACAAAATCGAAATGAGGAAAAAGAAATGCCAGCTGAGTTGAATAAGATAAGAAGAAAATTATTTTAAGTTAGTGATTCTGGAGAAATTGTCTCCTGTAGTATTTAATATTTATGAATTCAATTTTGCAAACTCTTTGTATATTTAATAAAAAATGTTTAATTATAAGTTTAAGAATATAATAACCCATGTATTAGAATATAAATAAAATTATTTTTTAACAGAATTAATTTTTACTAATTTATCTAGAGATTTTAATAGGACCAATACAATCATATGCAACGTCTATATGCTATGGTTATAGAATATTGTATTGTTTGACTGTCACCAAATTGTCACCACCATTTCTCCTTGAAAAATATAAGTAAAGAAACAACTTCTTTAAAGTCAAAACAATGAATTCATTGTACATGTTTACTTGTAGCATCCTGGTATTATTCGAAATTTTATTTCTTTATCATGATTAGTGGCAAAACTTGTACTTAACTTAACCTGAGTTTTCTTTTTCTATTTTCAATACATTGTAACACTTAATAAATATAACCGGTGTTCTTTACAGTTAAATAATTATGTTATCAAGTAGTTGTTACTAAGTTTTAACGAAAACAAAGAACTAAAATTGTACAAAAGAAAATGCAATAAATAAAACTTTAAAAGCAATATAAAATACAGTTTCAATTGGTAAGGATTAAAAGGATATTTTTATCACAATAAAAGCAAGAAAGTTTTAATTTTAATGAAAAAAAAAAAATAAAAAAGAGACGGTAAAACGGTATTAAGAAAATAGTAAGCAAAACGGTTTAGCATTTTAAACCGTAAGATGAAGTCAATTTAGATCTGTATTACACGTACGTATTTGATTTATATATATACCCCTAGAACCCTACCCTGGGTGCTCGGGCACTCAGCTTAATATTTAAAGTGTTGTCATACATTGAAATTTGGCAACACAGTACTTTAATTCTGTTAGTTTTCCTAGATTTCCATGCTGTTCACATTTCATTAGTTTTCAGAGAGCGTCTTAAGCGGTAAGTCGTTTAAATAGTTGATACTGGATACTGGAGCATCCAGGGTAGTAAATATAGAAGATAGAAAAAGTAAGCCTTTTTGCAACAGGTGCTCAACGCCTATCTGTGGAGAGCATCAAATTAAAATGTGCCCCAAATGTATACAAAACTAATTTTGTTCTTTTTTCTTTAAAGTTCTATCATAAATAAACAATAAATACAAGAATATAAAAAAAAATTAATTTTGCAACTTGTTTTCCTAAATTTATAACTCATGTGAAAACTGGGTGCTCGAGTACCCAGGGTAGGAAAAGTCAATATAAAATATGGGTAGGGTTCTAGGGTTAAGGACTCTATACATAAACACATAATTTGTCATTACAACCCTTCAGTCAGGATTACCATCTAGCTTCTCGCACTACTTATTTTGCTTGTGTTAATTTTATACATGAGTGCTGGGACCTACAGTTTAAAGTCGACTCAGAACGACAAATTTTTGAGAAACTTTTCATGGCAATTTTATTTGCTCTCAGAGTTTTTAGCAGAAATCTGCTGAGAGAATGCCGTTGAAAAATATTTGTTCATAAAACGTTTTGTTCGTTTTGTTTGTCTGACCCGTTGTTTAAGCCGTGGTAATAAGCCAACACACTACCTACTAGACTACGGCGACTTCGATAATGAGTATATATGTAGTAGGTATTCTAATGTAAAATATCCCGTTGTTGCTACAAAGAGCATAGTGCCTCAGAAAATTTATTGATAAACTCTCCATATTGTGCCAAAGCCTTCAATTCGACTCTTTCCGTTGTTATATTCTCTGTATGTGAGCGCAATTATCCTTTCTTCTGTGTCCTTGCGAGTTCTATTCTGTGGCAATGTGAGTAGTATTATTTGACATCCTTCAAAGAGCATAACTAGTTCAATGTCGTTTTCAGTTCCTTAGTTTTTTCGATAGAGACTGTCGATCTGTTCTGGGCTTTAAAACTTAGTGTGATGTTCCCAGGAAGCAGCACATTTTTCATATGTCGAAAGAAGCATTGAAGTGACTCGGTTCGTAAGTCAGTGCAAGAAATATTTTACGTTCGTAATGTCCACAAACGCCACACCCTCTGTCCTCCTTCCCATAACCTATTTGCATAATTCCAACAAACTGCACTGCATGAGTTGGGGCCATGGCTTGAGTGCTGGTTTAACAAAAAAATCTTACTTTCCAAAATGCACCACCACTCAGTATTATTCTTCCTAAAACGAATTAAAAATTAAATTTTTGATTAAACACTCTTGATGCTTTACCCATCAAACTAATAAATAGATATTCTCTCTCTGCCTTAGTATTTGGTTAAATGTCAATTGAAATTTATTGCCGCAAATTCAATACCTCGTTATTGACCAAAAATAAATACAAATAAGAGGATTTCATATGACTATTGAGTTAAACGCTATGCCAACACAACTTACAACAACTGGCAACTTTCGATTTACATGCACAAGGCTTTTCGTCCAATTCAATATTTTGTTACTGGTATTCATACTATTTGTGTCCACCAGTGCGTATGAATATTTTTCAACAATTTTTAATTTGACATGTTACCGCATAATAGTAAAATAATAAAAAAAAAACGCAAACAACTACTTCATCTGATGTCGTCAATATTTGCTTACTATTGCCAGCTTGTTTTGTAAATTATAAAGGATTTTATAAATTGGTTGACAGTTGGCCAGCAAAGCTAAATGCTGTGTGTTATAATGTTTTATTGTTTAATTATTAAAACCATTGCAAGGAATAATAGGAAGAAGTTATAATTGAGATAATTTATTGCAAAATAACTTGTAACGTGTGTAGTAATGTTTGCTGATTCTTTATCTTTTATATCCTTGCAATTTATTTTATTTACCGTCCACCCTCCCATTTGGCTTAAGCAGTGATAACACGTACTGGGGAAATTGAAATTTTATAAAACTTTTCAAATTTTCTCCATAAAACGTGATCATATTAGTTTTGCTACAACCGCGATTATACTCATATACAGACACAATAAAATAAATACATTTTGATAAGTACTGGAGTTCTTTTTATACAGCAGACTAGTCGTTGTGAGATTTTGTGATTGGGAGTTTGATTGTAAATGTAGTAGCCAAGGATAGGTGTTAAAATAAATAACCCCAGCCTGCCATAATTTGTGAAAAGATCAATTTAATTTCTTTCTCTAAAAATTAAACACTTTGCAATAAGGAAAGTATTGCAAATGTTTGTAATTTAAAATATGTTTGCCTGCAAAAGACATTAGCCTTACAAATGCAAAGATGGCATTTTAAAGTTTACATATGTCCCATCTGCGTTCAAATAGCACAACTTTAACCCTCTGTTTAAGTGTTAAATTTCCTTTCACATGCATAAAATTCACCCCTAAATTGTCATACTCCACCACCTTCAGTTGGCAATTTAAGCAAATACCTTTAGCGTTGCTATCCACCGTTCCACTACTGCCATAACCAATTAACAACCGAAATGTGTTTGTCGTTACAATTTATGCCTGCCATCATCTGCACCATATGCTGCAAAAGAAACTTTTACCATAGAATTACTGATGTTAGCGCAAAAACGTAATAAAGGTAATGGCAGCAATGATTTTCGGTCATTTACAAAAAATTATTCAAAATTTATTTAATCGTCCTCTTCTCATCTATGCTTTCCTCAAAGAAGCTTTGTTGCTCTGGCAGCACAATGTCATGGGGCACAAGAAATGGTTTAGGAAATGGCACAAATAATTTTGAAGGTTTAATTACAGCAAAAGCGCCAGAAAGGTGCCAGTGCTACTTAGGGTCATTGGAAAATATTTCATAATAATGGTAACTACTTTCCAAGCAATGAAGATTTTAATGTGGAATGAAATGCTAGAATGCACAACACACGAACAACACGAAATTATAATTTCAACTTAAATTTTATTTAACTTGAGTACCAATGGCGGTATATGTACCACATACATAATTGGTCATTACAACCCGTCATTCACGACATAGCTTCTCACACCACTGATGTTGTGTGTGTTAATTTGATACATGAGTAGTGGGACCTACAGTTTAAAGTCGACAATTTTTTTTGCTCTCAGAGTTTTTGCCAGAAATTTCCCGAGAGAAAATCACCGAAGAAATATTTTTTTCATATCTTCGTTTCGATGTCTAACATAATAAGTCAACACACTACGTACTAAATTACGACGACTTATGTATGGCGCTATAGGTACTAGTATCTGCCAATTGATTGATTTGTTTGTTTAAATCCTGCGATAAGGGAACCAACCGACATAAACATAATTGCGTGGAAACAATGTCAAATACTCTATTGAAATATTGTTCCACTTGCATTAGAAGTGTCGTTATCTATAACTAAGGTTTAAGAATCGGGAAAGTCAGACAGGAATAATGATTGCATAGATACCTACGGAATCGGTCATTACAACTATTCAGCCAGGATTACGAACTAGCTTCTTACGCCATCCATGTTGTATGTGTTAATTTTATAAATGAGTGGAGTGATCTACACTTTAGAGCCGACTCCAAACGACAGATTTTTTGAGAAACTTTTCGTGGGAATTTTATTTACTCCCAGGAGGAAGATTCGCTGAAGAAATATTTTTTGATATTTCGATTCGTTCAAAATGTCTGAGCTGTGATTTGAACCATGATTTGAACCATGGTCTCATGTTTAATAAGCCAACACACTACTTACTGGACTACGGCGACTTAAAATTATGATTTGTTTAACTTAATTTCCGAACCGATTTTAATACTAAAACATTTTAGTTCACTTTTGCTTTTCTTTTTCTATTTCTAAAATTTCTCAGTTTGTATAAGAACAATCATCCTTTTTGTTTATATTGTATTGATAAATGCAACATCATAGCTGCAAATAATTTGCATCTCGTAACTTTTCTCGCCACTTTTCAATGATTTAAAGTTTTCTTCTTTAAAGTTTTGAATTGTTAACTTTAACATGTTTTCTTTGAAATATTGAATGTTTAATGAAATGTAAGTTTCTTTGTGCATGAAATCGATAATTAAACGAAAAACCAAACCAGATGTTTAAAACAATGACGTTTTATTCATACGAGTGTTTATAACATACGAGTAATTTTAATAGTATATAAGTAATCTGTATTATGTTTTTTTTTGAGAATTACCATTATCCATTACTGTAACTATGAGGTTTTTCATTAAGAACTTCTTCACTTTTTATTAAACAAAGTGTCTGCAAGATGTCCTGAAATCGCCGTAGTCTAGTAGGTGGTGTGTTGGCTTATTAGACTACGGTGACTTCAAATAGTTCGTTTAAAAAATGCATCACCAGTTTGAGACATAGCACTGTCCTGTTGAAACCACATGCCATTGGAATCTTGATAACTCATCGCAGGCCAAAAGAAATGGGTGAAATTAGACTCACAATGCTCGCCGTGATGATAGTGATGTCCAGAACAACGTCGTTTTGACGCTGTCAGTCAAAACTCCACACCTCTGTAAGTCTTTCAAGATGAAGATTTAACGCTTTAAAATTTCATGTGGGTTAGTATCGTGCAAAATTCAGCAATTTTGTTTGCTTGCGGTCCCATTCATCCAAACATGGGCCTCATCAATGAGGATAATTTTACGATAAAGTTGGATCCATTTTAAAATTAATTGTAACAAGATGGCAAAAGACACGTTGATCATCCAGCATAGTCATTAAAAGGATAGAGAATTATTATGAATTAATTTCGAGCCGCATAAAATTAACTAAAAAACCTAAGATCTTCACTCAGAATTTTGTTTTTCGACCAGCTTATTCCCTCAACAAATTTTATATCCTTTGACCAGCTTCTTCTACATGTCGCTCTTCATGAACGGAGGGCACTCTTTCTATTTCAATTCAATTTAATTTTTTAATTTAATTTTTAATTATTTATTTTCGGCATTGTATACCAATTTTGTATACCAATTTCGAAAACTCATACAAGAGCTCAGGGTGAGAAATTCAGTATTGAAGCCATCATGTGCAATATATTGTGCATCCAACGATTGATTAAATCTTGAAGTTTGTTAGACTAATGTTGGTCTCGATTTGCTCTTGAAAAAGAGTACATTCTTAATATTCGTATCGAATGTTTATCAATGAATATAAACAAGATAAAAAATAAACCCTTGTACGTCTTTCCTTTTAGTGAGTAACTCATTTTCACTTTGTCTTCTTTAATGGAATTTTTTTGCTTCTTTCTTACTGTAGACATGTTTTAAATTGCTGCTCTGCTGTTTTACGCAGTTTTTTCCTTTCTTTTCTTTTTAATAAGAGAAGAAAATATTTTTTTTATGTTTTTTATTAACAATAACGGCAACATGAAAACAATATTAATTACCATTAGCATGAATGTATAAACAGAAATACACATACGAACATACTACATGCAAGCATCAATTATTTCGAGCATTAATTTATGCTAAAGATGCTAAGGAGGATTGCTTTCTTCTCTTGTATTGTATTTCCTTTCAGAAATTAGAAAGAGGGAAGCAATAGCGACTGAATAAAGCGTCTGTCTTCAGTAGAGTGTGCTCATTCAGACTGTTCTCGTTTTCTTTAAGAGGCCATATTATTTGTGTATGTATTTGTGTGTATATACGTATATCTACGTATGTACATTAATATTCATATTCCTTCTTTGGCATAAGCAAGAACAATACAAGGACATACTGACCTGTGTGTGCACATTTGCCTTAACAGTACCATCTATTTGATTAAAATTCATGTGTTATATGTGTTTGTTGCTTTGTATATATTTATAGTATTTCTTTGTTGTGGCCCAACAAAAGGTAAAGTTCAATGGCTTAATGAATACTATACTTTGATTCCAAAACTTTATATTAAAGCAAAAACTTAAAGAAAATTATAAGAATAATTTAAATACACAGAATGCGTTCTCAGCAACAGAATAATAACTTGTATGTTAACTGCCTGCAATTAAGGAAAAATGAAGTTTTATTGAAAATAAATGTTCACTTACTTGGTTGTCGAATTTCAAAACTGTGGAGAGCAGGAAAACTAGGGAACTACTTAAGTTCGACAAAAGAACGGTTCGCTGTCTAACAGTACTATTGGTAATTTCACTGACAAGCTTGTTCTGCCCCAAAAGGATTACTGCAGAAGCTGCCTGGATGTGGAGGAATCGGAATCGTAATCGGTACAACACCTTTTATGTGAGTATCCTGTATTTCAAAACAGACGTCATCAGTTTTTGTGGTCACAGAACATTTGAAGATCTGGGTATTGTAACAAACGTGCCACTGAGGGATCTGGAT
Source organism: Sarcophaga variegata (assembly GCA_932273835.1). NCBI lineage: Eukaryota > Metazoa > Arthropoda > Insecta > Diptera > Sarcophagidae > Sarcophaga > Sarcophaga variegata. The sequence goes on along the minus strand of OW026358.1, from coordinate 116,547,187 downwards.
GGTTTCATCCGGAGATCGGGATGGTTACAATACACCATTATCGACTGGGTAAAACAATAGGCTATTTGGGTCACCGGCAATGGTCACTGGCAAACCTAACCTAATGTTCACTTTGTTATAAAAGCAATGAATAAACTATTTCTGTTTAATAACACTTTAGTAAAACTTCTTACTGCTGCAGACACAAATGATTAATTCTTAGAAATTTGATTTGTAATTTATGCGACAGATATAATAAAATCTGATCTGATTAATTGTTCATTTGAAAACATTGAAACAATTTTGGAAACGACTGTTTGGCATACTGTTGATCTATTCAACCGAAACATGTTCTGAAAACCTTGTCTTCTGAACAGTTTGAAATCTCAATAATTTCATAGACCCACTCAATTTTGAATACCGATAAATTGATTTGATATGACATAATAAGGGGCATAGTATACTTAAAATGGATACTAAAATAAAATTTAAATAAAACATTGGCTTTAGAGAAATAATTTAACTAAAGTTTAAAATGTTTTTTTTCATTTCGCTTTTAGTTTTTGTTTTAGCTTTAATTCAAAGCAAATTTGGTCGTTTGGCTCCGTAAAGTTGTTAAATCGTAAGGACAGTATAGATTTCTGTTTAAATGGAAAAAAAAGAAAATGAGAATATCGTAAGATATTCATATCAAAGAGCAAATGAAAATGAAACTGAAACAAGGACAATGAATTGAGCTCTTTGGCATAAATACCGGGGAATGTCTTACGGTATAGTCTTGACTGTGCTATAAAGGAAATTAATTATAAATGAAATTTCTTTCATACTACACATACATACTATACATACATACATGCTACGCATACATATAAATTTTGTGGATATACACACATATATGGATAGGTATGGGTTCCTAACAAAATAAAAGAGATGAACAGAGAAAGATTTAAAATGTTTCGCCAGCAAAAAACAGAAAATATTCAAAGGCAAAACATTTTAAGCCACGATTAGATTTTTAGAGTTAGGTTAGGTTAGGTCGGAGTGGTAGCTCTGATATCAAAAAGCTCACTTGAGCACGCATAGCGGTCTGTTGTGATGCCATAGGCGAACGCAGTCTCTGTATTGACCAAGTTCTACCAAAATCAGGGAAGAGGAAGTAGTTGGTCAGCGCAAGGGCTGCACATCAAAAGCATGACTACCCTACACTAGAAAACCAGCCACAAAGTTTGATAAACGAAGCTATAGCCTTGACATCAATATATGAAAGCTCCGTTAAGCTGACAAGAAATGGGAAGCCAAATAACCTATATCTGCACCTCTCAAGAGATGGGCACGGACAAAGAAAGTGGATAATAGTCTCGTCTTCCTCAGCGGATCTGCGCCAACGGCAGAAGACGATAAATGGGTGCCACATCCTTTCCGTATGTCTACCCATAACACAATGACCTGTAAGCATGGCCACTGTGATTGAGAGGATGCCACGATCAAGTTCAAGTAACTGGTTGGTACGCCTTCTATCTATCAAGAGTCAGGTGAGTCTAGCGGTGGATCAGAACTCTTCATTGAGCCAGGATAGATTGGCGTCTCGAAAGAATTTCCGCGCAATGACCAACTTAACCAAGGCAAGTGGCATACACAAGTCGATTGAAGAGGATTCCGGAAGGAGTGCACCAGCTCTGGCGAGCTCGTCGGCCCTGCAGTTTCCAGGAATGTTACTATACCCGGGGACTCAGACCAGTGAGACACTGAAGCGCCCAGAAAGAAGGTCGAGACAGCGGCGACATTCCCTAACGATCCTGGAGTTATTTGCAACACTTGACAGAGATCTTATGGCGGCCTGACTGTCAGAGAACACCGACACGCGATTGAAAGGAGCATCGTTGACGAGGATCCACTGAGCGGCCCGGTAAATGACCATCACCTCCGCCTGAAACACGCTACAGCAATCCAGCAGTCGGAGAGATATGCTTAGGTCGAGTATCCCAGAGTAGACTCCGCTACCAACCCCATTGTTGAGTTTAGAGCCGTCTGTGTATACATATATCCAGTAGTTCCGGGAGGACGATCGTGTTAAAGATTTTTTGGGTTATCCACAGTCAAAAGGGATCGCTATTTAGTTTATATTTGGTGTTGTTTATGTCGTATTCGTCTTTTTCTTTTATTGCTGGAGTCTATCATTCAATTCCGTTATTTCCGGAACTTTCCAACATTATAGAAATTGACATAAACTTCCATCGCGTTAATTATCTAGACTCTAAACATATGGTCAATGAAACGCAGTTCTGTTTCTGTAAGGCCCGTTCAAGTTGTCGTCATTCAACTATTTGTAGTGAACGACACTGCAACTTTAAACATCCTCAAAATGCCCGCCACGGCTTCTCTAGGTGGAGAGCATCTCATTTTCATGGTTGAAACTGAAGAAAACCTCACAAGAAGAAGTATAACGAGGTCATATAGCACGATATCTGTGGCCAGTTCCCGTCACCTCTATGAGATGACAATGGCCTCAAATCTCTCTCGCATGATATCCAATGTGTCACTCCAGTTTTCACTCTTATTGACCTACCTAGTCGTCTACCTTTTTAAGGATTATTAAATTCATAAATTTTAATTTGTCGAATGTTCACAAACAATTTCTGAATCATTTCGTATTTAATCTTAAATATCCTTTGAATTCTCATTTCGCCTGTACTTCAATGATAAAAGGCAACAAATGCAGCAAATGTACAATGAAAAATGGCAAAAAAAATCGCTGAAGAACCCTTAAGTGTACGTTGTTGCAAAGTGCAATTAAAGAGAATTATGCTGCATATCGCCTAAAGCTGTAGACATTTTTTAACAGATTAAAGGGAAAATATTCGCTGCCTGATTAAAACAAATGAAGTGGAAAGTTTTCAAACAAAAGCAAACATTTTATGACGTTTAAAGTGGTAAATAAAGTAATAAAATCTATTTAATTTTGTTATAGAAAAGCCTGTAAATCTACAATATTCCAAACGAATAAAAATTTTGCATGATATCTTACAAAATTTCACCATGTAACAACGTGTCAGGACGTTGAGCTAAAGCTGCAAGCATAACATAGAGCTGGTATACTTCGCCCACAGCGATTCTTGATATCATCTGCTGATACTGAGTAGTCTCCGATTTATTTTCACTAAAGTCGAAGTCCATTTGACAGTTTTATGCAGAAATCTTACTGCAACTAGAAAAGCTGTAATAAATAATCAAAGTGTTCTAAAAAATATATTTAATATTGCTGAAACGTATTCTATCCATTAATTACATTAAAGGTTAAATATGATTTTTGAAATCTGGCCACCACACCTTATGCATACAAGGCAGAATCTAGGATACGAATTTTCACAAACTTTTTTCGATATCTTCTATTTTTGATTTTGTTTATCGACATAGAGTAACATAGTAACCTTACATAACCCCTTAGACAATAGTCCAGTATTAAATCCCACGATTGTGATGCCAATAAATTAAATCATTATGTAAATTACATCTTTTTATTTGAGTAAATCAAATTGTGCCTCAGCTTTCTCGCCTATTTGCCGGCACATACAATGGTTACTTGGCTTTAATTCCCGTATAAGTTGAATCTTGAAAGCATTAAAGCCAAGACATACATACCTACAAATATATTTGGTCTTTACAACGCTTCCGTCAGGATTACGACCTAGTTTCTCACAACACGTTGTGTGTGTTAATTTTATACATGAGTTTCGGGACCTACAGTTTAAAGTCAACTCCAAAGTACAGATTTTTGAGAAAATTTTCATGACAATTTTATTTACTCTCGGAGTTTTGTCAGAAATCTGCTGAGAGGAAGTCTCCATAGATATATGCTCATATTTTCGATTTGATGTCTGGGGTTTGAATCGTGGCTTTGCGTCTAAGACCTACTAGACTACTGCGATTTTCATTCCAGCCTATGAGTTTCCGATAATTTGGATTCTTAATGAGATAGGTTTTTGCAAACCACAAGGCATGCTGAATATTTTTGAAAGTTATATTCTGCCAGACGTCTTATTATGGTTCAAGCTAGTAGTCTAGCACTGCGTTCTGATTTTTTATTCGATCTTATCTGGGTGGATGGAAATCATCATTTCAGTAGCATATAAATTGCAAATTATTTTAGTGATGCTAATCAACCCCATAAACTGAAATATTTTAAAATAACACAAACATAAAAGTTGGATTAATTACACGTCCTCTAACCTACTGAACAACTCTTTATGAGCAATGAAATCATGTTAATTTTCTTGATAAAACCTGGAATGAGTAAATTTACAATTCAGAAAAAAAAATCAGAAAATTAAATTTTTTTCCACAAAAGACTTTTGATATAAATAATATATCTTCCTATAGGCCAATTAGCCTACTGCCTATATTTTCAAAAATATTTGAAAGGCTCCTACTAAATCGCTTACTACCTGTTCTGGAAAAAAACAAGATAATTCCTGATCATCAATTTGGCTTTCGACTAAAGCATGGTACTCCTGAACAATGCCACCGTATTTGTAAAGTTATATCTGATGCTCTTGAAAAGAAGAAATACTGTTCCGCTGTATTTTTAGATATACAACAGGCATTCGATAAAGTCTGGCATGCAGGGTTGTTGTATAAGTTAAAGCTGCTCTTCCCTGCCCCATTTTATATGTTTTTCTTATCGTATTTGAGTAATCGATATTTTTACGTCAAAATTAACAACAATATGTCCCAAATGCATCAAATTGAAGCCGGTATTCCTCAGGGCAGCATTCTTGGTCCTGTTTTATATAACATTTTTACATATGATATGCCATTTACAGAAGATGTAACGATAGCAACATACGCTGATGACACAGCGTTTTTATCATCACATTTAATAGCGTCCGAAGCTTCAAGTAGACTACAAATACAGCTAGATATCCTTCAATCTTGGCTTAATAAATGGAATATTGTTGTCAACACACAAAAATCTTATCATATCACATTTACATTAAGGAAACAGACCTGTCCTCCTGTGTTTTTAAATGGTATCGAAATTCCTAGTAAAAATGAAATCAAATATCTTGGGCTTCACCTGGATAGACGACTCACATGGAGTAATCACATTAAGGCCAAAAGAAAACAACTTGATGTTAAATTTAAACAAATGTACTGGCTATTAGGACGGAAATCTCAGCTTTCTCTGGAAAACAAAGTGTTGCTTCTGAAAACTATTTTAAAACCAATTTGGACCTACGGAATAGAGTTATGGGGAACTGCAAGTAATTCTAATATAGAAATTCTACAAAGATTCCAGTCAAAAGCCCTCAGATCAATTACAAATGCTCCGTACTATGTCACAAATAACACTTTACATAATGATCTCCAAATACCATTTGTGAAATCTGAAATCAAAAAATTTAGTAATAATTATTTAAATAGACTTAGTAATCATTCTAATGTTTTGGCAATCGCACTACTGGATGAGACAGATGAGACCCGTAGACTTAAAAGAAATCATATATTAGATCTACCATTTCTATAACATATGTTTAATTAAATCACCTTTTCTTTTTAGTCTTTGTTCTGCAGATTTCTTATTTTCATAGTATACATATTTCTATAAATTTTTCTAAATTCTTCTGTACTGTTAAAACTATTTATATTGTTCTTATATAAATATTTTATATTGTTGTTTCTGATGGGATTCAACAGATTCTGTTAATATTTACTTATGATCAAATTTGCTTATTATTGTAAAATAGATTGCAAATAAAATTATAATAGAAAAAAAAAAAAAAAAAAAAAAAACTTCCATTTTTTCGATGTTCTTAAGGTATTTTTCTGATTTGTTGTCTGTATTGTACAGCTTTTTCTGTTGCTTTTTTGCTTTCTTTTAAATTAAAAATTTTTTAGTAGTGCTACTGTATAAAACAGAGATGCAGAAATATTGTGGTCAAATGATTTTTAATCTGAAATTTCGATTTCTCCAGCAAGAAGAAAAATTTCAATTATTAATGGAGCTTAATTTCTGCTCTATTTGGTTATCAATGTTGATACTGCTGTAAAGTTTAAAGTTCTGAAATATATTTCGTTTGTTTGTGTAATCAGTCGGCACGGTTACCGGCGAAGCTTTTTGACTCCGTTGGCAATGAGTTGTAAGAGATTTGTGGCAAAAACTCTGAGAGCTAAATAAAATTGCCATGAAAAATTTCACAAAAATCTGTCGTTCAGAGTCGACTTTAAAGTGTAGGTCCCGCCACTCATGTGTAAAACGAACACAAGAGTGGTATGAGGAGCTAGGTTATAATCCCGACTGAGGGATTGTAATTATGTTTGTATGTATGTCTCCTAATCGAGCAGTTAAGAAACAAAGCCTTCTGTTGACAAACAAATCGTATACTCGAGGTGTTATATTGATCATGACATTGCATGGAAGCTTGGCCAAGCAGTTAAATCTATTCAAAGAGTGTTTGAGATAGGAATTCCACATGTGATTTATTGTCCATACCAGAGATCAGCAATAAGTATTCCAAAAAGATGAGTGGAATCATAAATCCGATTATTATATTATATTATTTTAATATTATAGTCATACAACTCATTTTCAAAGTTTGAAGTACTCATCGTACTTATACTTAACAATACGTATGATTTTGTTGAATTCGACTCTCCATGGCTCAACATTTACAAGAATTACAAAGTAAGTGTGATTCGCGTACATACACTACAATACTCACTAGAAGGTTATGTGTTGGCTTTGTTTGATGTTTTTTCTTTTTTCATTTTATTGTAAATGTAACAACAACTAAGACTGTAAATTTCGATGAATGATTCGAGTTACTTGAACCCTTTACAAGTATTATGAGTAACAAGCATTTGGAATACTGAAAAAGAAGTTTCAAATATTGTCCTTCTTAGAGGTTTCCAGAGTGGAAAAGGCAAGAACTATAATAATGGCATGTGTTGTACTTCATAATTTCATTTTAAACAATGAAGAGTGTTCTTTTGTCATAAACATTGATCCTGCAACCGAAAGTTCAACACAGATTAATAATTTGTTACCCAATGAAAGCTAAACAGCTCAAACGTGAACGACTTACTGTTTTGTTATCAGCTTAACGAGAAATTAAAAGAATTATTATATTACTTTTATTTTTCAAAATTCTAATTTTATTTATTAAAAAATAAAAGGCACAATTCAGTGAGTATTAAATTAATAGTAAGTAATAAAGTTATGGTAAATAATAAAGATATTAAAAATAATATAAATATAAATAATAAAGATATTAAAAATAATATTTTCAAATTCATTTATTGGTCGCTTCTAAAGCCTCGCGCAATTTTCTTATTTCTTGCAACTTTTCCTGTCCCAACGTTATTTTTTCTTTTTCGCATTTTAATACATCTTATAATATGTTTTTATCGGACTCACTTTCAGCACGTAAAAATTCGAGAATATCTACTCGAGCGCGCTTAAGTGATGTAGGCTTTGGTTCTAAAGGAACATATTCAATAGCATCCGTACTCTCATTTTTTAAATCGGAGAATAATGAGTTTAGGGAACCAAAACATCATGCCTAGAACCATAAACTTCATCCAATTGCTCGAAGTAATCCCACTTCTTTGCAGCCTCACCTGTTGTGTTATTTCGTTTTTTTATACTCTTGTAAGTGGTCATCATATTTAAATATTTGCGTGCTATGTTATCTCCAGAAAATAAGACATTTTCATCTTTTTCACGCATCTTTTGGAGCACCTACCCCCACAAAACTGTACGTTTTTTATTTTTCGATGAGAATTCTGGTTCCATTGAAAGCCGGCAATCCAATAGCATCTTTTTATGTTCATATGTCCATTTAGCACTGTAAAAAATATATAATTAAATAATTTTATTAAAAATTTAATTTTTCAATTAAAATTATTTATTTACCTTTTTTTCCGCCAATGTTTATAAAAAGCATAACCAATTTAAATGATGGACTAGTTGCGTTTATTTGCTTTGCAGCTGAAAAATTTATGACTTTAGGAATTCAATGCATTGTCAACAGTTGCGTTTATGATATGTGACATTGTCGCACTGCAAAGCAACCTGCGTTTAGGAAAGCAACCATAGGCTGCAGTTAAGAGATGGGTGTTTGACATCAAGGATGTATAATTTAGTATGTTCATTGAAATGAACATCCTCCCGGGCCTGGCAACCTGTGAATAAAAGACAATTATTATTCTGTGTTCGTTTGAGGAGTAAGGGTAGAGTTGGCTAAGAAAAAAAAATATTTAAATACTTGAGTAAAACTTTAAAACTAAATTGATCCCATGACTAACCAACCAAGCGTTGAGTCTTGTGCTATAAGGGAACCTTTTCTAAAGTGGATTACATTTGTTTGCAATATGGTGGTATATAAATCACCGCCAATCTCAATAGACACCGGAATATTTTTATAAAATTCAAGGTCAGCCAGGGATATTCGACAAAAATTCTCCTTGATAGCTGGATTCATTTCCATGGGGTATAGCAATTTCGACAAATTAGACACAACCTTCATACAAATTTCATAACAAGATGAACCTATGTTCGGTTCCATCTTAACTTTAACATAGGTCTGATCTTCTACCATTAATGTGATCAATTTTATGTCCCGAACCACTGATGCAGCGATGGCAGATGTACCTGTGGTGGGGTTAAGGACGACCCTCATCGGTCTACCATCAACCTGGACCATGGCCGTTGGGATAAATGTCTTCGCTGATGTTGGCATTATCAAAGGTGTATTTGTGGTTGACTTTGTCCGTGGTGCCGGTATTGGCACTGCATCTTTTTTCACGATGGACTTTGACGATGTTGCTAATTCCTTTATAATGCGTTCAGGCCCATCTAAGGTGGTATGATGGTTACCATTACACTTGTTACATCTAGCGGAACTGGTGCAATTTTGAATCAAATGATTCAGGGGCCAAGCAGTTAACACAATAGTACAAGTTGAGCACATTCTGATACCTTTGTGCTAGATTCATTTGCTCGTATCTACGGCAGTCGCTTAAGCGGTGGTTGGCCTCACATATACCGCAACCAAAATGGCGTTTTGGTTGACGCTTTTCGTTTTTTCCATTGGGTTTGGGTCGAGATCCATTGCGGTTGAAACTTCCACTACGGTTGTTGTTGTTGGGTGCCATATTCTGTGTAAAAGAAATTATGTTCAAATGAAATGAAGTGTAATGAATGTGTTAGTGGGTTAGACGGTTGGGGTGAAGGTTTAGCTATGAATACTAGTTACAAGTGGATAAGTGGGTTAAATGGGTTAAAAAAGGGTAAGTAAACAACTAAATGTTATTTGGGTTATACTAGAAGTGTTAAACTAACTAGCGGGTAAAATGACAACTTTTGTTATTGGCCAAGTTAACGTTCCATATGATGTCCGTATATCGACTACTCTGTTTCGTCCATCAGAGCCAGTGTATGCTTTAATGAATCGACCGAGTAACCATTCATTTGGAGGTAAATTGTCTTGTCTGATAATAACAATATCATCTGTTTCAACTTGACGTTGAAGGTTCTTCCACTTGTATCTCTTGTGAAGCTTTTTAAGATATTCATCTTTCCATCTTCTACAAAAGTTATGGTGTTGAATTTTTAACTTTTGCCATCTGTTTGCCAGGCTTAAATTTTCATTGCCTACATCGGGTTCTGCTGGGGTTAAAATGTGTGATCCAATTAAAAAGTGTCCTGGAGTTAAAGGGTTAAGATCCTGTGGGTTCTCGCTTGACGGGCTTAAGGGTCTTGAATTCAGGCAACCTTCCGTTCTCGTGAGAAGTGTGGCTAGTTTCTCAAATGTGTACTTCAGGGTATTCATTTTCTTTAGATGAGGCTTAAAGCTTTTAACTCCCGCTTCCCATAAACCACCCATGTGTGGTGCACTGGGAGGTATAAAATGCCACGTCAAATTTTGGAAACTGCTAGCAGATATAACGGAACCTTTTAATTGTTTAATGAATTGCTGACGCTCTTTCTTCAGCAATTTGCTAGCTCCAACGAAATTTGTTCCATTATCCGAGTAAATAGCGACAGGACAGCCCCGCTTCGAAAAAAATCGTGTGAAAGCTGCCATAAAATCTTGGGTTGACAAATCAGATGTAGGCTCCAAGTGAATAGCTTTTGTTGCAAAGCAAACAAAAATGCATACGTAACCTTTTGTTATTCTACATGCTCTGCCATTATATACTTTAATGTCGAATGGTCCTGCAAAATCAACTCCCACATTCGTAAATGGTTTATTAATTTGGGCACGTTCTGGTGGCAATGCTGCCATAAATTGGGTTGTTTGTCTATTCTTGTATTTAGTACACGGTGAGCATTTGTTAACTACAGCGCTAACAAGATTCTTTAGTTTTGGAATCCAGTATCCTGAGCGTATTATTCTCAACATAAGTTGATTTCCGCCGTGTAGGGTTATCAGGTGCACGTGTTGGGTTAATAATTTAGCAAATGAACTGCTGTAGGGTAAAAAGACCGGGTGTTTTTCAGAATATGACAAACCGTTTGCATTTGCTAGTCGACCATTTGCTCGCATTATATTTGCGGAATCTAAAAATGGCGTTAGTGTGAGCAGGTTACTTTTATTGGGTATAGGGTTTCTTTTATTCAGACAGTGATATTCGCTTTTAAAATATTCAGTCTGACAAAAAATGATAAATCTATCACGGGTAGATTTGATTTCTGACGCATCAAGTTCTATACTTGGGTGGGTTGTTAACAAACGTAGTCTTTCGTTGACTAGTCGTGGGTGATTTCGATCAAGAATAATTCTATCATTTCGAACTGTATGGTTCCGCTTATACGATGCACGATCACAAAAGCGATAGACATATGTCATTACTCGTAGAGCATTCGACAATTTTGAAAATCTAGATAATATGTCTGGGTTCTCAGTATTTGTATCCAAGGAAGGGTGGGTATTAACTGTCGTAGTAAACGACTGACTAACTTTCACTTCAGCTTGAGTTATGAAGTTTTTATGTGTTGTTGGCCGCTGCGAAGCAGGTTGCTTCAACCATGATGATCCATTCCACTATAAATCATCCTGTCTTAGTTCATCAGCATTGCATCGTCGGCTAGCCACATCGGCAGGATTATCATGAGAGGCTACATGGTTCCAGTTGTCCACTCCAACTGTTTGTAGAATTGTTGAAACTCGACAAGTGTTAGGGTTTTTGCTGAGCCAGGCCAAGACTATCGATGAGTCGGTCCAAAAATATGACTGCTGTAAGAGTAGATTAAGTTGGATGAGTAAATTTTTTCATATTTGCCAACAACACTGCGCCACAAAGTTCAAGTATTGGTAACGAGATTACTTTGATTGGCGCAACTCTCGTTTTAGCGAAGAGTAGGGTTACGGAATTAGGTCCGTCTATGGGTGTAACTCGTGCATATAGACATGCAGAGTATGCTTTTTCAGAAGCATCTGAAAAACCATGAAACTCAATTTTAGCTGTTGGTGAAAAGTTAATCCATCTTGGTATACGAATTTTATTAATATTATCATAGAACTGCAAAAACTTTTGCCATTTCATAAGGGTGAGTGAACTGAGACATTCATCCCAGCTGTGTTATCCTGCCAAATTTGTTTCATTATAATCTTTGCAGATATTATAATTGGCGCTAACAAACCAGCTGGGTCAAGAAGACGAGCAATATCTGATAAAACAGTTCGCTTTGTGTGTTGATTTCCTTTCAATTATGGGTACATTGAAGAAAAATGTGTCTCCTTTCGCATTCCACCGGATTCCTAACGTTTTGGCATTGCTTGATTCCGTAAGGTTTAGTAAATCCACATCAAGTAGGTGTTCCTCAGGTAAGTTTTTCAACAATTCCTTCGAATTAGAGATCCATTTTCTTGAAGGAAATCCAGCAGAGTCAAGAGCTGTAATCAATTAGGTTTGGCCCTCTTTAGCTTCTTCAATGGTTTGACCTCCGGCTAAGACATCGTCAACGTACATATAATTTCGCAATATATGCGAAGCGATAGGGGGGGTATTTTGAATGTCCTTGGCTAATTCGTGTAGTGTTCTAATAGGGAAGTTTGGCGCTCAATTGACACCAAAAGTGACTGTTTGCAGTTCGTAATCCTGAATGAGTTCGTTGACGCTTTTGCGGAATAATATCCGTTGGAACGGAGTGTGTATAGGGTTTAGCATAATTTGCCGGTACATTTTTGTAATATCGGCATTATAAACTATCCTGTAAAAGCGCCATTTCAGGATGAGTACAACTAAATCTTGTTGTAGGGTAGGACCAGTGTATAGTGTATCATTTAGGCTGTTGCTGTTCGAGGTTTTTCTAGATGCATTGAAAACAACTCGAACTTTTGTCGTAACACGATTAAGTTTAACAACAGCGTGACGGGGTAAGTAATAATGGGTATTTGAAGGCGTATTTGGGTTATATTTTATAAGTTTCATATGACCCAGTTCGATGTATTCCTTTAGCACGTTAGTTTTTAGTTCTGGCTTTTTTATTAAACTTTTCTCATTTCTCATGAATTGAGCCATAGCCACGTGTCGCGAAGTTCCTAACTCCACAGGAAGATATATAAATGGAAGGTTAACCTGACAACGGCTATTCGGTAATCGACGGGTAATGGTCATATAAATTTCTTCACAAAAGGAACTTTCCGCTGAAACTTTGGGTTGGGTGGGTACATTTTCAATTTCCCAGAATTTGGTCAAAACTTTATCAAATGTGACTGAACTGAAATATGAAACTAAGGGTTGAGTATTGTTCGTGTTCCGAATGGGTCCAGTTAAAATCCAGCCAAACTCAGTTTCCTGAGCTATTAATGTATTAGCAATATCCTTTCGTACTCCAAATTTCAATATTTGAGGGTAAAAATCGCTGCCAATTATAAAATCTATAGGTCTGCTTTCATAGAACTTTTGGTCAGCCAATTGAATATCTTCCAAGTCTTTTATAAGGGTTGGGTTCAAGCTTTGGGTGGGTAAGTTCTTCGTCAGTGTTTTCAATACAATTGCTTGGATATTCAATTTGAACTTGTTATGGGTATTCGAGCGTAGAGAAACTCGACACAGTTTATTTGATCTCGCAGAAACTATCTCATTTAATCCAGAGATCTCTGCAACTATGGGTGTTGTGGGTAAATGTAACTTTCTTCTCAGTTTATCTGTTATAAATGAGAAGTCTGAAGCTGGGTCAATGAGAGCTCTAGCTGAAAACAATTCTCCTTGGACTTCTACATTCAGAACCGCTTCTTCCCAATAGCTTCGTTCTGTCATCTATGGGTATGGGTTTACTTGATTGTGTGTGGGTCGAGAAAGACTGAACTGTATTTGTCGAAGAAGATGCCTGGTTATCATCATTATGTGGGTTAATCCTTGACTTTGGTCTGTGCAATAAACTATTATGTCGTCCACCGCAATATCTACAGATATACAGATATACTGCGACAAGCTTGTATGACATGACCGACGGCCAAACAATTGTAACACATTTCATGTTTCTTTACAAACTCAATTCTTTCGTTTATTCCAAGTGAATTGAATGACTAACATTTCCTCAAAGTATGGTTTTCGTTGCAAAGCTTGCAAATAGAACCATCATGTTTAATTTGCTTGGATTGTTTGATTGGGTTGAAGAGGGGAATTTTGGTACATCCTTACGTCTGTTCTGGGTGGGTGGGTTTCCTGTGGGTTTTGGGTGATTCCTAGAGGTTTTCCCATTTGAATCATTTGTCAAATTATGAAATGTTTTAACTTTTCCGCTATACTGTGTTCCAACATCTTGGAATTGTCTGGGTTTTGGGTGGTTAGTGTTATTACCATGGTCTTGGACATCATAAACTAAAGTTAGTTCCTTAAATGTGAATTTAAATGTTTAAAAGCTGACATTTGTTTAAAAAGTGATTTATAAATAAAAGAAACAAATATATGTTGTTGTTGTAGTTGTTACTGCTATTTTTGTTATTGTTATTTAAATGATTATGTTTTTGCCATCTGATTTGCGTATAGTCAGATTAATTTGTGATGTTTTAATTGTTGGTTTTGCTTTATTTATGAAATTTTACGGTTTTTTTTGTGCTTCGATTGTGTATTTGACTTTGATTAAGTTGTTGTTGTTGAGATTAAAGAAAAAGCCTAATTTGATAAATTATTATTTATACATATGAATTAAATAATTATAGAAAACGTTTATATCAGTAGATAAATACATAAAAATAAATATTTCAACATAAAAGACGTTTAAATTATACAACATAAACTATAAATAATTTACTTTAAAAATTAAATAAAAACAGGAGTATTTAGTTTCTGTTCGGGAACATACAGATCTCACGCTGTAGAAATTATTTGCCCAAATTCCGGCTTTTTAAATATCGTAATATACCTGGTAGGTAGTGTGTTGGCTTATTAAATGATAGGCCATGCTTCAAACCTTCTGACATCTCCAACAAAATTAAATTAAAAAAAAAATATTTCTTTGGCAATTGCCTCTCAGCAGATTACTGGTAAAGAATTCTGAAGTTAATAAAATTGCCATGTAAAATTTCTCAAACATCTGTCGTTCGGAGTCGACTTCATACTACAGGTCCCATCACATTTGTATATGATTAACATACACAACATAAGTGGCGTGGGAAGTAATGTCGTAATCCTTATTGAAGGTTTGCAAAGACCAATTGTGTGTGTATGAAAGTATAGACGAATGTGGACAAATAAAAAATAAGATATTGACAATAAAACAACCTTCATTTAGACCGTCATGTTTTTTCTTACACAATATTTTCGTGTAATTTGTAACTTATAAATATTTTTAGACACAATAATAATAAAATGGCAATATATAAGGTTATACATAAGGCCATGTTTTGTTTTGACAATTTAATTCGGTTTTGAAAAAAAGCGACCGCAAGTGGTAGTAAGGACAGACTTATTTTATACCAGAACAATACCACGTAGCACATCTGCACAGTTTCAATGGCAAAAATGCAAGAATAAAGCTGACATTTTTTTGATTTGCACGATTTATAAGAATAAAACATCACAACTTTTTCAGGGCTCTGACCAGCTATAAAAATTAATAAACCGTGGACATGGTGTACAAAATTCAAAGGAGACTTTGTTTGCGAAATAATGATTGTCTAAATAAGAGTGAACATTTGTGGACAAAATATAGTGTTTCACAAAATGTAGTGTTTCAGGAAAGAACGTCCTCTTTTAATTGTAAAAATAAGGTTATGCTCAGACCGTACGTAAAGTTCGAAAAATTTTCAGTCGAGAAAGTACACCTAATTTGTCTGCAATTCGAAGAGTGTTCAAAAATTTGAGGAAATTGTACTCAAAAGTCACGATTTGTGAAACATCTTTCCAGTTGAGTCCAGTTGTGTAGAGAACTGTCAACCAGTCGATCCTTTCAGACACGAAGTCCTCTTATGAATTTCACGTTAAACTTGTCTTAAATGAACCTAATCACAGTCTTTAGAATTTTGGTCTTCACTATCATATGCAGTGTACTTAAATCCAACAGGATTTCCAGCGCTGCAGTATGACAGGTTCCATTGCTCCTATTATGGCAACACATGCTATCCTCTCTATTTTATTCAAATCAATTTGAAGTGCATTGCCGGGTTTCCCTGGGTTGCATAACATTACATAAAATTTACATAAAATTATGAGTTTATATGAGTCCTCCATGTCAATTTAATATCGTCACATTTTCTGTGATATTATCTGACAGCCAAAAAGGTTTGTTACAATCAAACTTTTTTTTTTGGATACTCAAGGTAAACTTCTTTAGAATGGTGAGCGAGTTGAACCCAATGTGTAGAACGATCATCAGAACACATGCTTGATACCTCTGAGACATTAAGACATTCCAGAAAGAAATACCTGGATGCCGGGCAGAGAACTGCCCTTGTTGCCATTGAGCGGTGTTGTCAGAGCATATGGTTTGAAGAGACAGTGTGGGTATACTCCATATTGATTGAGGGCACCATATCATTTTGTCCCAGTACTCTGGTATCGCTTCACGACCATAAATATAAAAGCTTACATATGTTAGTATCACCTTTTTCTTATGACATGAATTTCATTTGGAGGCAATTTTCTAAACCTTGGAAAATGATGACCAACAAAAAGCTTTTAATTATTAGCCAGTGAGTTATAGTACCAGACCAGTGCCTTCGAACAGAAATTGAAATATCCCTGAGGGGTGTTGTTAGTTATTCTATTATTGAAACTATAAATAGTAACAAAAGTATAAAATAACCCTTAACATACAAATGTTTATAATAAAATTATGAAATAAAATTAAATTGAAAATATAAAGAAAGGAAAATAAAAAATAATAATAATCACCTGAAGGATGAACAGACGACGACGAAGAAGAGGTGCTGACGCCAGACTTCTTTCTGCATGTTGGATAGCTGCCGCAATCTTTGCCATCGCGTTGACTATAACTGCAGGAATCACTGCTAATGACACATTCCTCAGTGGGCAATCAGCCAATATTATTGCAGCCACGCCCATATTCTAATGCAGTAGTTTCGTTACGTTACATTACGTAAATTTTTTTGTTGGATATGCAGTGATTGTTGAGTTTCAATGGATGTCAAATAATTGAAGTTGTTGTGTGGTAATAATAGTTGTTGTTGTTGGAGTTGTTTAAAAAGGTATTTAGTGTATGGGAATATTTTTCATTTTGTATTTATTTTTTGTTTAATATTTAGTTGTATGGTTTTATTAAAAATTAAACATTTTTTTATTTGTTTTTATTATGGCAACACAGTTGTGGTAAGAGGAGGATTGTTTCATAAGTATTTCACCAGTAAAGTTGTGGTTAAAATGTGTAGATTTGAACACAACAAAAATAAACATTTTGAGGGGAACGAACAACATTGAGGAAAAATTTTGAATAATTTTTGTTTCTTTTTTTAAACAATATTTTTAGCTTATTTAAGAATTGTTTTTGTAAAGAAAAAAGTGCCGAAAGTAACTCTAAAAAACATTTAGAAAAGGAATACAAAAATTAAAAAATTTTCTAGAAAGTTACCTTGGCCTATGCTAAATTCTTTTAAATATACAGAAATAAAATTTTTACATTAAATTTTGAGATCATAGATTGTGCTTTAAGCACTTGGTTTTCAAGTGGCTACTTTATCCATATATTAATTTTATCAACCGCGACGCCTTACTCTAATTTGTGAAGGTGAAACTCCAGAATTTTGTTTAACGTTTCATTAGAATTCACCTTCCATCGTTAGTAGAGAGCCTTTTATTAGGAAAAATTTGTGTTTCGTTCCTATTTCACGTCTTTAAACAAAATAATGATCTGAGCTTCCAGTAGGAGTACCCATTTGAGTGATTCCTCCAAGAGCGTGACCGGAAATTTTGTCACAAAAGGGTGGAAGGACTTGTGCTGATCAAATAAACACCTTCGGCATTATAATTAAAAAAGCAGAGTTTATATCGTCATATCTGTCATACCTTTTGTATTAATCACATCTTGCCATAGCACAGATTTCCGCTTGGAATATACCCACGAATTCTTCCATGTGCCCAGAATATTTAGTTCTGGTAGCTTCCAGATTAATACATTGATTTTTGCTCTTACTTCCTGTCGCAAATTAACTCCCAAAATCATAGAGTCTACTAGTTCTATCCAGTAATAGAGAGAACTGTCAACCAATCGATCCCTTTAAATTCGAAATCCTCTTATGAATTTCAGTTTATAATCTCTAAAACTTTGGTCTTCACTATCATATGCAGTGTACTTAAATCCAAAAGGGCTTCCAGTGCTGGAGTACGACAAGTTCTCATTGCTTCTATTATGGCAAGTCACGCTAATCTCTGTATTTTGTTACAATTAATTTGAGTTGCATTCCCAGGTTTTCCCTGGTTTGAATCTTCAGGTCTTCTCTGTTAGCTTTCTGCATAAAATTATGGCGTGCCTGGCCTTTAATAAGAATTTTTTTTTTAATCAATTTACTATCGATTGTTATTACGAGGCATGTTCCCCACTTTTTCTGTGATATTATCTTACCGTCAAAAGGGTTTGATGTAATCAATCTATTTGTTTGAATACTCAAGGTAAACTTGGTAAGAATGGAGATCGCATCGAACCCAATGTGTAGATTCTGTGGTGACGAGTGTGAATTATTAGAACACATTTTTGGAACCTTCGAGGCATTAATGTATTTCAAAAGGAAACTCCTGGGTGCATACCAAGTGGGCACGGAATTGTGCTTGTTGCCACTGAACATTATTGCCTTGAAGTTTGTCAGTGCAAAAGGATTTGAGCAGACAAAACACCACAAATAATTTTTGTTTTTATATTTGCCGTCCGTTTACTGTATAGCCATAAAACTGTAAGTCATAAAAGAAATATTTCATCTATAGTAAAAATAATAAGACGATTTGTATTCTGCGTTAAAAGATTTCTCTTAAATTTCTGTCTTCTAGAATTTTTAGCACAAGGATTTAAGGACTTACTAAGGGCCAGTTTAATTTATTTTTTATATGTGAATATGTAAAATTATAGCGTAAATATATATCGAGGGAACTCATAATTGAAAGTTTAAATAATTTATAAAGAAAAATTTACTACACAGGAGACTCTAATAAACTGACCCTCGGAACACTAAAGAAAAAACTGCCTTAAAAAAGGCGGAAATAAAAATTTAAAGAAAGAAAATTATTTTGAAATAAAGAGAATATGTATGGAAGAGAACAAAAAGGAATATTTTCTTTAAGGGGGTGTGTATGTAACAAAGAACTTTCTAACACTTGTTTTATTTCAATTTTTTTTTTAATTTTTTAAACTGCTTTTTAGGGGAATAAATATAAAACAAGAACACACAATCATAAAAAAATATTAAAGAACATATTTAAAAATATTTTTTTTCTTCACTCTATTCGGCTAAAAATAAAAGTTTTCTGTTTTTCTTATAGTTTTCATTAAGTTTAGAAGGAAACAAGGAATGAGGAATGAAAACAGAAAACGAACGAAAATTGAAAATGAATTCTTTTATTTTTGCCGTTTTGGAAAGTTGTTGGTTTGTGGGCATGTTTGCTCTTTAGCTATACGTACTTGAGTTGACGCTGCTGACAGCACGTAACAGTAATATACCGCAGGCGAACAAGCCCACGCCTCCCATTTTCTTCAGCATGTTGTAGACGTTTTTCTTACAAAATGGTTCTTGTCTGGTTGGCGTTGCTGTTGATGTCCTGGTTGTTGCTGTCGTCTTTTTTAAGTTGATTTGTAGTATTAAATGCTACTGCTGTTGTTGTTGTTTCTTAACGGCTGCTTCCTTGAGTTATTACTGCGGTTTAACCAAAAAACCAAACAGGATCTAAGTTAGCGTTGTTGCGTGAGCGAGCACGAGGTATACAAAAAGTTTTTCAAGTTGTTTGTTGTTTTATTATATCCTGGAAATGGAGAAATCAAACTAGAAAAGAAAAAATATGTTGATTTAAATTAGGAAAACAAGAAAACATCCAAAAGAAAAGTCACTATAAATATTGCTTAGTATGGGGTTATAAGAAAGACATACTGGTAGTAGTTATATACATAGTTGGCCAGGATACTCTGCTACTAACTCTACTGTATATATGGGTTGCCAAAAAAGGACGAAATTTTATGTTTGCGTTTTGCAGCAGTAGTGTTTTCCTATCTCCATTTTTTTTATAATTTTTTTGCCGATATTTTTAAATTAAAATAATAATTTATGGCTTGCACAGTGCGTTATAATTAATTTTTGAGCATACAAACAGAATTTTTGAATAACAATAACAACAACTAAAATAATAATATGAAGTAAAAGCAATTTGTAACTTAATCTCCCACAAGACAGTAACACAGGTTCTCAGATAAAACATAATAAATTTAATTAATATTAACATCAAAATATTATTTAATATTAACATCAAAAGGCTGCGCTAGCTCGGCCATGTCGTTCGTCTATTTAATGCGGGGATATGTGAAAGTCGGCTAAAAGGACGACCTTGTTTGCGTTAGAAGGACCAAATCGAGAAAGCGCTATCAGCGATTGGTGTAACCAACTGACTAAAGTGCGCACGAAGCAAACACGTATTGAAGGATGGGTTAAGGCAGGTAAAAATCAGTTAGTCGGGTTGCTAGTTGCCAATTAAGTAAGTAAGTAAGATATGGACCCACAAGTGACCCTGGAACTGCAGGTAAACGACCATAGAAAACAATGTGTGTTCATTGAACGGACTCTGGAGCACTTCTCAACTGATAATTTTCAGTGGAAAATAATCTGCATTGCTATTTTGAATGAATTGGTACGTAAACAAACAAAATTGTTACATTTGGAACGAAAATAATTCACATGAAATGCAGAAGCGTGCAATATATTCCGAAGAAGTCACAGTCGGTTGTAGATTTTGGGCTGGAGATGATTATATTTCACAGTGAACGACGCCAACGGCGACACACTACATGCAGATCGATGGTTATGAATTTGTTTTGGCATCTGAACACCAACGACATGTGGTTTCACCAGGACGGCACTATCTTGCATACAGCTTATGGCAATTTGAATATTCTACACGAATGATTTAAGGGCATGATTATCTCACGTGGAGGTGAAGTGAACTGGCCACCGCGATCGTGCAATGACTCTTTCTTGTGGGGTTTTTTTAACCCACAGTTGTATGTAAACGTCATACGGATCAATATAAGGGATTTCTACGATTCATACAGTAGCTACCAAAGACTTAATAGCGCAACTTAGAAAGAACTCAATTATATCCTCTTCTTTCGTAATGAATTTCAAACTCACAGGCATGGACGCCAACTAGCCAGTGTCCACACAAAATATACACAATTCTGGATATGACACTCCTACTATGGCTTATTAGGGAACGAGAGCGTCTTTTCTCATATTTTACCTTGAGATTTTATAGAAGTTAAGTGTTTTCAACCTGGAATTTGGATTTGCAAAGTAGAAGTTGAGAATACTGTTGAGACCTCTAAACTTTTATAATTTTCTTCAGTTTTAAAAATATGAAAACTATTACAAAAGCCATAAACTACGTTCACATCAGTACATTACTTAAATACATACATACATACATTATTGGCCATTAGAACCCTTCAGTCAGGATTATTTTGTGTGTGTTAATTCTAGTAATAAAGTGGCGGGACCTACAGTTTAAAGTCGACTCCGTACGACACAATCTTGAGAGGCTTTTCGTGTCAATTTAATTTACTCTTAGAGTTTTTGCCAGAAATTTGCTGAGAGGAATTTGCCGCAGAAAATATCATGTTTCGTTTTGTTGGAGATGGTTGTCCTGGATTTGGAACCGTGCACTCACGTCTAATAAGCCAATACACTACCTACTAGACAACGGCGACTTCACCGGCGACCTAGATGAGACAAAAATCTTGCAATAGAGTTTTGTTATCGAATGAAGTGGATTTGAAATCTTCGAATCTAGTCGATCCTAACGTGCTTTCTTTGGCGTTCCATTGTTTCGGCATTACTACAATGAATGCTCTCTTTGGGAACTTCAAGTTTGAGGTTTGATTACGTACTACAGACTCGCGACTTCATCACAATAAAGTGAGAGATTAAGAGACTGGAGTTATGTAGCTCACAGAATTTCACAATAGGACTTTCAACAGGCTTTATACCATACGATTATTTGTTTACTATCAAGTCATTTAGTTAGCCAAGGAGGTTAGGGGCTTAATTTTATTTGAAAAAAAAAATTATTTAGAAAACCAATTGTTGTAAGGCAGGTCTTAGTCGTTCATAAATATTTTGTTCTTTACTGATATTTTCTTTACTGCTTAGGGTTGAGTTCGAAGAAACATTAAAATAATTGTCATTATCAATTCCTTGGTGTAAATTTAAATAAAACACTCGTCCGTCGTTGTAACAGTTACACCCTCAAGCAGTTTATCAAACTTTTTCTATGTGTTTTAAGCAATTTCTGTATATTAACGCCTCCCACAAAATAAATATTTTAAATTGCCGAAAAAAGAAAGCAAAAACAAGAAAGTTAAGGGATTAGCAAACATAGAATTTTAAATTCTTTTTAACAAGGGTACAAGGGTCTAAATACGTTAAAATCAATGATTTAAATGGAAAATTAATGCCCTGAAAGAAAAAAGGGACACAACAGCAACAAAAGGAAACGTTTGTAATATGAAATAAATAAGTTAGAAACCTTTTCCTTGTGTACGTGTATGCGCATAGAAATACAAATACATTTAAAAAGATAAGCTTGTTTTATACTTTTTTCTTTTCTTTTTATTGAGTAGAGTAGAGGGCAGTAAAAATGAGGGCAGTGAATAATCGCAATTTATCGCCACCAGCATCTAACACATCCATAGTCAAATGAAGCTTTAAAAGCATAGTAAAATGTTAAATACTCTGCAGTAGCTTAAAAAAGATACAGTGCTCTGTAGAAGTTTTCAATATTTTTTGCTTATTTTTGAATTCGATTTGTTGAGGGCGAAGTATGCAAAGATCTTTAAAACATAATAAAATCAGGCGTGAGGATAATGCCAGATAGTTGAGATATGAAGTGGATATAGTCTAGTAGGTAGTGTGTATTCTTCTTAGAAGTAAAACAAAGGTTCAAACCCTAGGTCAGACGTTTTCAACATTACGAATTCTTCGGCGTTTTCTCTCACCAGATTTCTGGCAAAAAAGCGAAAAATAAAATTGCCATGAAAATTTTCTTAAAAATCTGTCGTTCGCAGTCGACGTCAAAATTGTGGGTCCCGCTCCGCTCATGTATAAAATTAACACACACAATATAAATGGTCTGAGAAACGAGGTCGTAATCCTGACTGAAGGGTTGTAATGACCAATTATGTATGTATTTAATTGAAAATCAGTAGGTATAGCATTGACTTTTGTTGACTAGACGAGAGCTCGTGAATTCCAATCCTAGTTCTGACGTTCTGAAAAAACGATTTCTTTCCTGCAGTCTTTCGGTAAAAACTTTGAGGGTAAAAAATTACAATGAAAAGCTTCCTAAAACAGTCATTTAAGGTCGACTTTAAAATGAATATATTTTCTGTTATTGATAAAGTTAGCACACAACATGGTTGGTGTAAGAAGTTTGGTCATAATCCTAACTAATTGGGTAGTAAGTAAGCTGATATGTGATGGTGTCTGGGTAAAATCTTTTCTTTCTCGAAGTCGACGTTAAACTATAGGTCCCGCCAGATATTGATAAAGTTAACACCTAACATGGGTGGTGTAAGAAGCTAAGTCGTTTCTAACTAAATGGGTTAGCTGATACATGAGCATGTCAGTAGCAATATCTTTTTATTGTCCGCCATTTTTTATAAATCACTGCTCATTAGCCTTTCGAAAGTCGCTTAGACTGATACTTTTTTCAAATCCTACAAAATTTTTCCGCTCTGTAAGTGATGTACACTGTTTAAGTTTAAGCAAGTCCGTGTTAAAATTCCTCATACAAGGATATGTTGCTTCGTTGAAAATGTTTCTTTCACCGCAGCTCACGCTGAAATGTGTGTTGAAATATTTCAATTTCTCCCACACTGATTAAATATTGAAAGAAAAGTTTGCTAATGTTGGTAACTGCGGCTTTGAAATGATGATGTTTTTGTTTTTTAAACACCAAAGCAAGCATTACCTGTAAAACGGCAGGCAACATGTGTTGCCAATATACAGAATTTGATGAAGTAATTTAAGTTTTTAGAAATTATTTAAAGTGACGATAACACAAGGAGACAGACTGAATTTGTTTTTATTGCCACCACTTAGTTTCAACTCAACTACATACATAGGTATATAGGCTCAACTGTATAAGCCACAAGGCAACAAGTACAGGCAATAATTTTGGGTTTTTTTTTTAAATCAAGGAGTATAAAATTCACCCTCATTTCTATTCTGAATGAATTGATACAAAATTGTCACATTTAAAACGATATCAATACAGATGAAATCCAGAAGCGTTCAATACATCTCGAAGAAATTGCCGTTGATTGTGGATTTTGGGCTGGCGGTGTTCTTTGAGAACTTTGTCAACTGTAAGCACTACATGCAGGTCGATGGTTGTTAACTTATTTGGTCTTGAATTAGATCATCCGGACACTATGACATGTGGTTTCACCAGGACGGCACTACCTTCCACACAGTTTATACCATATTGGATATTCTGCACGAGCGATTTGAGGGCATGATTATCTGACGTAGAGGTGAAGCAAACTGACCACCGCGATCGTGCAATTTGATCCATAAGACTCTTTCTTGTGGGGTTTTCTTAAGTCGTAGGTCTATGTAAATGCCATACGGACTAATGGTAAGGGATTTCTGCGATTCATACACTAGCTACCGAAGACTTGATGACGCGACTTAGGAGGAACTCAATTGTAGTGTCCGGACAAAATAGCCACTACTCTGGACATGTTACTCTTATTGCAGCTTTTGAGGGAACGCGTGCGTCTGTTCTCATATTCGTTATAATCGAATGAATAAAACCCATGTAATTGTTGCAACAACTTTAACACAATATATTCCTATATTCGCATCATCTATAATAATGTAGGGTATACATATATGTCCGCATTGAAAAAAAAATACAATTTTAAAGCTGTTGTATTGAGACACGCACGCGTATACGGCTGAAGTGGGACTGACTCATTTATTCAATGTATCCTTAAAACTATTTATAACAAAGTTGTACAATAACGTAGTAATATACAGA
Source organism: Sarcophaga variegata (assembly GCA_932273835.1). Lineage (NCBI taxonomy): Eukaryota > Metazoa > Arthropoda > Insecta > Diptera > Sarcophagidae > Sarcophaga > Sarcophaga variegata. The sequence continues at coordinate 116,522,509 of OW026358.1, read as the reverse complement.
GTTGTTAAATAATGTAGTAAATGTAGAGTTGCAATATTTATGTATGTTTTAAAATTAACGATGAATTCAAATATATTACATTACTCCACCCCAAAATTTTAAAGCTAATAATCATTAAAATTATAGATTTTAAAAATTCATTTAAAGTTAATTCACGGTTGAAGTAATATCTAAATTAAGATTATAAATAAATATTAAAGCTGTACATAATTTTCTTTTTAGTAAAATAACAACATTTCATTGTTTTCGAAAGTCATCTGACTGGTAACGTGACACTTCTCGACGGATTCTTGTAGTTCTGCGCACTTGTTGATCTTGATGGTTTTCGGTTGAGTCATCTTGGTTGCTTGTACTTGTTGTGGAAACTGGTGCATTAACTGTAATATTACTTGATGAAGCTTGAGACGTAGATGGTGAAATATCTAGAGGTGATGGAGATTGACTGTTATCATCGCTAAAACTAGCTGTATATGGAATGTTGATTGAAGAACTGCAATGTTTCATTTGATTTACATGTCGTCTGCAAACGCCTTTTTCTGTATTTATAATAAATATAACTTTTCCAATTTTTGCGTGAATAATGCCTGGTATCCACTTCTTCCCCTTACCGTAGTATCTGATGTAGACGTTATCATTTACTTGAAATTTGCTTGAATTTGACGAGCTTTTCTGATGATTTTTTTAAGATTCTAATAGCTGAGACCAGACCGTGCGTACAGGTCTACCACGCATTAGTTCTGCAAGTGATTTGCCCTCTGAATTTGGCATAAAACGGTAGGTTGAGAGGGATTTGTGTACAGCATCTCTTACAGGCATTTCATCATCGATGTTTTTTCTTACAGACGTTTTGAAAGTTCTAACGAAACGTTCCGCCAATCCATTCGAAGCGGAGTGGAAAGGTGTTGTTGTGATATGTCGTATGCCAGCTTTTACGCAGAATTGTTCAAATTTTTCAGAGCTGAATTGCGGACCATTATCACTTACAATTGTATTTGGTATGCCTTCAATTGAAAATATAGCTGAAAGAGCGGAAATAGTATCTTCTGATGTGGTATTTCTCATTGAGGAAACGTAGGGAAATTGCGAGTAAGAATCGACACAGATAAGCCACATTGAATTAAAGATAGGACCAGCAAAATCCACGTGTACTCGTTCCCATGGCTTAATTGATTTAGGCCAGCTTTCGTACTCTTTGGCAGGAGCTTGATTTTGAATTTTGCATATTTCACAATCAGAAGCTATTTTTGTAATGTCATCGTCGATGTTGTTCCACCATATGTATTGTCTAGCAAGTTGTTTCATTTTAACAACGCCCCAATGTCCATCATGAAGCATCTTTAAAGCTTGGTTCCTTAAAGCATTCGGTATGACGACACGAATATAATTTGTTTCCAAACAAAGCAAATTGTTGCAAATGGTTAAACTATTTCTGCGATTAAAAAACTGTTTTATTGCTGGTCGATCTAATGGAAGCCGTTCAGGCCAACCATTTTTCACGTAATTGTAGACTTCGCGTAATGTTTTGTCAGATTTGGAATATTTTTGAATATCGGCTTTTATAGGATAATCGTCAAAGGAAATCTGGAAACATGATTCCTCGTCCTTATCAAAATTCTCGTCTGTTGAAAGAGGAAGGCGTGAAAGCGCGTCCGCGTTAGCATAATCGGCAGTTTTACGATATCTTATTTCAAAGGTGTAAGCCATGAGCGTCACGGCCCAGCGTTGAATACGAAGTGCTGTCATAGTTGGCAAATGCTTAGAAGGGTTAAAAATGCTTACCAGAGGTTTGTGGTCAGTGATGAGTATGAACTTTCGGCCATAAAGAAACTGATGAAACCGTTTAACACCAAAGATGATTGCAAGACCTTCCTTTTCTATTTGACTGTAGTTTGATTGTGCTTTGTCGAGTGTTTTTGAAGCAAATGCGATAGGCCTTTCGGTTCCTCCTGGATACAGGTGAGAAATAACAGCTTCGATACCGTATGGCGAAGCATCGGCAGCAAGAATAAGCGGCAAGTTATCCTGAAAATGTGCCAGTTGAGTTGCGTTGGCAATATACGATTTGAGGTCATCGAAAGATTTTTGCTGCTCTTTCCCCCAGAGAAAAGGTATATCCTTTCTACGTAGCATATTGATTGGTGCTGCTATATTCGAAAAATTTGGTATAAAGTTATGGTAGTAATTAACTTTGCCCATGAACGCTTCAAGTTGTTTGATATCTTTAGGAGGTTTCAAGTTTTTAACTGCTGTAACGCCAGATTCATCAGGTAAAATTCCTTCTGAACTGATTTGACGGCCTAAGTATGTAATTTTCTTTTGCAAAAATTCACACTTTTCTTTTTTGGAACGAATGCCATTAGCTAACAGTAATAAAAGTACATTTTCAAGACGTTGAAAATGTTCTTGTAGAGTTGGTGCTGAAATTATGATGTCATCAAGATAGTTTGCACACCCTTCTATACCATGTAGAAGTTGCTCGATGTACTTTTGGAAAATAGCTGGAGCGCTAGCGATGCCATAAGGTAAACGTTGGTATTGGAATAATCCAAGCGGCGTGTTGATGACCATTATTTATTTTGAAGTATCGTCCAATTCCATCTGAAGATAAGCATCTTTTAGGTCAATTTTCGAAAAATATTTTCCGTGACGAATGGTATGAAATAGAATTTCACGAGTAGGAAGCGGGTACTGTTCTATGTCAATTTGTGAATTGACAGCTACTTTAAAGTCACCACATATACGAATGGAATTATTCGGCTTTTTTGCTAAAACTATGGGTGAAGCCCAATCACTGAATTTAATTGGTATGATGATTTTTTGAGAAATTAGTCTGTCTATTTCCTGTTTAAATTGTGGCATTTGGGCGAACGGAATTTGGCGGCTTCTAAAAAATTTCGGTTGCGCGTTTGTTTTTAGTCAAATGTTTGCTTTAAAGTTTTTAATCGTGCCTAGAGATGGTTCAAAAACTTCACTGAATTTTTCACAAATCTCGTTCAATATATTATTCTCTTCATTTTTAATTAAATTAATTTGTTTAATTTGAAAACCAAATTTTTGGAACAAATCATAGCCAAATAAATTTTCTCCTTCATTTGTGTTGACTACAATTAAAACAACGCTTTTCTCAATATTACCACATTTCAAACTTGTATGTAGTTCACCCAGAATAGGAATTTCCTTTTTACCAAATCCATACAAAACTCTATTCGACTTAATAAGTTTTGGCCTTTTTAATAATCCATATGTTTTTAAATTAATTATTGAAATTGACGCCCCAGAATCCATTTGAAACCTAACTGTCTGTTTTTTTTATTACAACATCTATTACACTCTTTGAATTTTTCGATTTTATTATGCCATTAATGTCAAACACTGTCTCGACTACATCAATATTGTTCTTTTGTTTTTTGTTTCTGTACCCTTTTTTGCTTTCATTGTTGTTGTTGTTATTGTCGTTGTTTTTAGACATGCAGACCGGCGCAATGTGTCCCTTTTTTCCACATATATTACATGTGGCATTTTTGAATTTGCATTCTTCTCTACTATGAGGGCTGAAACAACCCGAACACGATTTATATTTTTGTTTTTTATTTTGAATGTCTTTTTTAATGGACGATTGTTTTTCACATAATTTACTTCAATTGGTTTTTCACTTGAAATTTCTTTTATAGCACTAACGGTTCTTGTGGTTGTTTCTTACGACTCGGCTATTAACAAAACATCTGCAAGTGTTGCGTTCTGCTTTTGTAACGCGGCAGAGCGAACGGCGTCGTGAGGGGTGTTTACAATGATATGGTCTCGTATCATATCATCTACAAAGCTATTAGCACATGTGGTCGAATTGCAAACAAATTTGCAGGCTCTGGCTAAACCACGAAGATCTGCCACCCATTCTTTATACGACTGCGAATATTTCATTTTTCTTTTGAAAAATTCATAGCGTGCTGCCACAATGTGTTGGCTAACTGTAAAATGTTGTGACAACTTTTCTGTCAACTGTGTGTATGTCTGACCCTCAAGGCTTTGTACCCCAAACAAATTTTTAAGTAAATCAAATACTTCGGCACCGCACCACGATAAAAAACGATTTTTGTTTTTCAGGGGACATAACGGAATAGGCGATGAAATGCTGATCCAGCTGTTGCAAATATGAGTCCCACTGCTGATGCTCCTTATTAAATTTGTGGAACGCTGGTACCATCGAATGGTCATTCGTGAAGGTTGAGGGAGTTCCATCCTTTTTGTCAAGGATTGACTGCATCCACTGTTGCTGTTGTGCCAACAAATTTTGCGTAAATTCTTGTTGCTGTTTTAATAACAACTCAAAACCACTTAAATTCGTTGCCATTTCTATACTTTGTTACACACACCAAAATAATAAAAAAAATTATAAAACTGCACTGTTATTCTTTTTCTTTTTATCCTCGTGGCCAAATGTTGTATTGAGACACGCACGCGTATACGGCTGAAGTGGGACTGACTCATTTATTCAATGTATCCTTAAAACTATTTATAACAAAGTTGTACAATAACGTAGTAATATACAGAGTTGTTAAATAATGTAGTAAATGTAGAGTTGCAATATTTATGTATGTTTTAAAATTAACGATGAATTCAAATATATTACAAAAGCAACAACAATAGTAGTAGCAGCAGCTAAAACAACTTGCTCAACTAATTTGTTTCAATAATTAGTGTAACAAGTTTAAGGGTTAGTTTCCCTTTCATTTGTTGCTTTTGTTTTAAACTAGCATTTGTTGTTGCTTCCCACAAAGTTTACATTTTATGGTTTATTGTTGTAATAACTATCGAAAACAAACTTTGAATAAATCATGCTTTAATTAATTAAAATTCTTTTTTTTATGTTTTTAAAATAGAAAACCATGCGGCATATTCATCATTTGTTATATGAAATATGATTTCCAACAACATTTTTTTCATACGATATTCTATACACTGGAAATTTATAATATTTGCAATGGAAAGTAATTAATTTTAAAAATTGTACCAAAAATTAATTACAAAGAATTTAATTTCGTTTATTTTTTGGTGTAAATATATTAAATATTTAAAATCATAAAATTGTGGAGAATTTTCATGTATTTTTATTTAATATTGAGAGGTTTGATGAGGTATTTTTGTAGAGTTCAAAAGGGTATTGGACTTAAATGGTGTCTCAGATTTTTTGCCAGAAAACTGCTTAGCGACTGAGAGAAAGTCGCTGAAGAAATATTTTTTTCTTATTTCATTTTCTTGGAGATGCCTGACCTGGGGTTTAAACCGTGGCCTTATGTCTAATAGGCTAACACACTGTCTACAAGACTACTTCTACTTCAACCTGAAATGAACCAATTTTCTAGCTGTATTCTTACTGAAATGTGCATCTGAAGAAGCCGCTTTACAGCATAGCATTGAGAAGATTCAAATCAATCCATTTATGACTGGAGTCGTATTCTGCTTCTACTTTACGGAAGATTTTACAAAAGGACCTCGTCTTAAAAGCTTTCGAGATTCAACTTGTGCAGAAATTTAAGCCATGCTCCCCCAATTCGGCAGAAGGGTAGTACATAATTTGACATTGGTAATGAATCTTCATTCAACATTTCGCTGTTCGACGAAGCTTATTTTTATTTAAATTGTTAGATAAATGAGCGGAATTGTCGAATTTGGAGTGATGATAGGTAGGTAAGTAGGTTGGAGTGGTAAAAAACTCACTTGAGCATACACAGTGGCCTGTTGTGACGCCACAGATAAGTGCAGACCCTGTACTGACCGAATTATACTAAATTCATCGAAAAAGTTGTTGAGTGAAGGGGGTTGTTGAGCACTATGCTGGAAACGAACCTGAAAGTTTAGGAAACGAAGTTATATGCATGATGTCAATGGACGAAAACTCCTTTAAGCTGACAAGAAATGGAGAGCCAAATAACAAAATTTGACTCTTCAGCAGACCCACACCGACGGCTAAAGTCGTTTGATGGGAGCTGCAGTCCTATCGCGTGTCTCCCCGTAACGCAATGACCTGTAAGCATGGCTACTGTGACCTAGATAACATTGCGATCAAGTTTGAGTAGTTGGTTGGTACGCCTTCTATCCATTATGGGCCAAGTGAATATAGTAGTGGCGTAAGATTCCTCATTGTCCAGGATAGGTTGCCATCTCGGAAGAATTTTTGCCTAATGGCCAATTTAACCGACGTAAGTGGCATACCTAATTCGATTTGGCGTTTGTTTTGGAAGGTGTCTACCTGCTCATCAGCCATAGAATGCCTGTGGGCTTAAGAATCCAGACAAGAGAAGTACACAGAAAGAGCGTGAAAACAACGGCGACCATTTCTAACAAGTTTGAAGTTTACCGTAATGCTCGAAAAGGATCTAATGGCAGACTGACTATCAGAAAAGATTGCGATTCGGTTGAAAGAAGTGAGGCTGACGAGGAACTATTGAGTGGCTTGCTAAATGGCCAACATCTCAGCTTGAAACACGCTACAGTGATGCGGCAGTCGGAGGTGAATGTACAGATAGAGTTTCCCAGAAAACATTAATCCAATTGTACTACAAAAGTACTATTTGGAACACTTTATGGGCTTAAGAAGTCATATGTTCGTAAGCCGCCTAGAATGCAATACTTGCATACTTAATTGGTCATTACAACCATTTAGCCTGAGTTGGGATTTGAACCACGGGCTTGATTGTAATAAGCCAACTGCGATGACTTCAGGTAATAACCCAATCAATTAGCCACAAAGATCCTGTAATTTAACCCCATTGGATTCCATAGAGTCCTGCAATTGGAACAGGTTTTCACTCAAGAAAAAACCCGGAAGTCTGATACTGATAGATATACGATATGATACCACAAAAAGGCAGACTTTTATGAACTAAAACTTTACCAATTCGGTTCTAAAAATCTTGTTTCATAGGTAAATAAATAGTGTTTCATATTATCTGAAATTTGTATACGCACTTAACCGAACAGCTGAATTTGAATTGAATAACACAAATACTGAAGAATGAAGCGAACATTTTACAAAGGCCACCTCGAGGTGGTAGATTGTGTTACTGTCTTGTTTCTTATAAATGTTGTGCATAACTAAGTAATTATTTCATATTTTCGATAAAATTTGAATATCAACCATAAATTTCTAAAACTTTGAGTCAGAATTATTGTAGAGTTTCCATTCCTGCATTAGTCAATCTACAACTCCTATGTCATGTACTTGATTGTTGTTTTCTTTTTTTTTTTTTTGTTTTTTCTTTCTTTCTTTTTTGGTTTAATTGATTTCTTTGTATTTATTTTTGTTTTTTTTGTTTTAACATTTGTTGTCAAGAGAATTGGCAATTTTACGAACTTGCAAAAATAAACACCACCTACCATATACCTTTACCTCCTTATATATGTATGCACAAACGTGTCACAACACTGCAAACGTTTGAGGTAATGCAGTGGCGTCATTCATTCTGCCATTTAGTCCCACAAAACATTCATTCATCTTTGCTTTGCTTTGGTGGTTAGCATTGTAGCATTAGGAAGACTTACATCCGGTATGTCAAGTGTAAAGTGATGTATTGCTTACGTCAGCTCAACATTTGTTGCGGACATGTGAGTGAGGCTTTTCGAACAGTTTTATATTTCCTATCCATCATGCTTTACTTTTCTTAACACTTTGTACGATTCTTGACATGGAGAAGTATCAAGGGATGGGAAAGTATTGGAAAAGGAATTGACGGTGACGGTATAAGAAAGGCAGAATTGATTTATATTGGACGAAAAAATTAATAGGGTCAGGTATTTTAACAAGATATGAATAACAAAAATATTGTTAAGCAAGAATTATAACGTACGAGTACATTAATGTTTCGTGACATCCGGTGGCTAGTCGTCCACGAATGATATGGTGTCCGAAACAGGTAACTCCTACTTAGAATACATACATAATTGGCCATTACAACCCTTCAGTTAGGATTACGGCCTAGCTTCTCACACCACTCCTGTTGTGTGTGTTAATTATATACATGAGTGGCTGGACCTAAAGTTTAAAGTCAGCTCCGAAAGACAGAATTCTTGAGAAACTTTTCATGGCAATTTTTTTTACTCTCAGAGTTTTTGCCAGAAATCTGCTGAGAGAAAGATGCCGAAGAAATATATTTTCATATTTCGTTTTGATGTCTTACCGGGGATTTGAACCGTGGCTTCGCGTTTAATAAGCCAACACACTATCCACTGGACTACGGCGACTTCCTACTTGGAATATTCAATTTAAAAACAAAATTGTAAAGCTAAAGAGCTTTTCAGAATTATAGAACACGTCAGTTAACATGCGTTTATATCAACTTTAAGGCGTAATTGGTTAAATCTGTTCCACAATTGGCCTTTGCTGTTATGAAACCTATTCAGCAAAAAGGCTTACACCACTAGAGTCCACTTAATATAACTGTTTTTGATAAGGTATAAAAAAGTCGTTGGAAACTATTTATAGCTCATATTACAGTTGTTACTGAAAACTACACTTACGAGGAAAAAATCCTTACAGCTGCAGGGAAGTATAATAGCAGCAGGATTTTATGTGTTCGCCAAAATTGAAATTGACATAAAGATGATAAAAATGCCTCCATCAAAAGTTCAACAGGTATTTGTAGAGAGATAACACCGCAGAAGGAATGCATTTTTTTTTGGAATCAGTGATTATTTTTTTGCTACTCAATTACTAAACCAGGCAGTTGATTGAAATGAAATGAAACACGATTACACGATAGAAGGAAGTATGAATATTGAAAACTTTACTTTATTTTGAAGAATACTTAAAAGAGCTAAGTATTTGAAGATCAATTAAATTTATCTCGACTGGATAATGTTAATATCTTTATAGAGAGATAATGATTACAATAACAAATCAACAGGAAAGTTCTAGAAGTAGCAAAATCACACAAAGTGCAACCAGTTGCATAATAGGGCCGACACATAAAACTGTTGTATTATGCGTGTGGTATGTTGATTTGCTTAAATAAAAGTATTGCAAAATCGTGGCTGGGATTTAAAATTTTCCTTCCGAGTTTAAAATTTCAACTTTAAACTCAGTTCAGTGTAAAGCATTGTAGTGTTTTGATTAACATACATTCATGATTGGTCATTACAACTATCTAGTCAGGATTACGATCTAGCTTCTCACACCACTTATGTTGTGTGTGTTAATTTTATAAATAACTGGCAGGACCTGTGTCTTAACGTCGACTCCGAATGACAGTTTTTGGAAGCTTTTCATTGTAATTTCTTTACTTTAAAAGTTTTTGTCAAAAGACTGCTGTGAGAAAATCTTTTTTTCTGGATGTCAGCACGAACGTGTTAATTCACGAGCTCTCGTCTAGTAAGCCAATATAATACCTACTGATTTTTGCAACTTCATATACCAACTACATACATACATAATTGTATGTATTACAAAACAACCTTTCAGTCTGAATTACGACCTAGCTTTTCATACCACTTATGTTGTGTGTGTTAATTTTATACATTAGCAGAGATAAATACTGTTTTTAGTCAACTCCGAACGACAGATTTCTACCAAATTCTTTTTGATTGAATTGGATAATCCATCTGTCGATTGGTAGGACAGCTCCAGGTACCATACAACTCATATCACATTGGACATTATGCAAGAGGCAATTGTAGGCATGGAAATGATCAATTTGACCACGTTAGACTTTGTCCTGTATGGTTAGGGTGTGCAAAAAAGACCCAAAAAACATCGGTCCACAAATCCCATATAACCCATACAATCTCTGAATTTCAGCCAGATTTATATGCCAGAGTCATAGAAAATTAAACATTTCGGATATGCTGCACTAAGAGAAGCCATGGCGAATATTTGAACTAAGTTATATTCGGCAGACAATGGCATCAATAGAACTGTAGAACTAATAAAATTTTTGGGTGACAGTTCACATACATACATATATACATAATCGGTCGTTACAACCCTTCAGTCAGGATTACGACCTAGTTTCTCAAACGACTTTGTTTGGATATGTTTTACCAGGGTTTTGTAAGTTTGTTTTATTTAAATACACTTTGTTTTATTTAAATTTAAATACAAGAAGGAAGCGCTTAAGGAAATATCCGATATATTATTGATGCGCAGAGGGCTACCACTTTTTTTTACCAAAGTTTGTTATTTTAAGCTATTGTCACCATATCTACGTCAAATGGGCTAATTTTCATACCATCTTCTTATGTCTTTCATTACTTTTTGCAGAGCAATATTTGCCTGTACCCTTATAGTTTAAAAAAATTTAAATTAATTTAAAACTTATCACTAACAAAGGCTCATTGTAGGCAAGAAATATCGCGTATTGTAGACAATTTTTGTCTCATACTTAATCTGCTGGGTAACTCTACACGTATGCACTCGCATGTAAAATATACAGAGAACCGTATGAAAGTCTTTTTGAAAATGATTGAAAAAATTTTGCATATTCATATGGCATAAGTCCATAATCTCTAGTTTGTACCCTTTCGACTTCTAATGTTGCTTTTCAAAGCTTAGAAATTTGTAATGTCCGTCTTATCGTTCTTGTTAAATTGTCATGTACTCGTCTGATGTAAGCATGCCTTGGATTGGTATTGTACCAGTATATTGTATTGAGTTGTGTGTAAGTATGTCTATAAGTTTTGTTAATATGACTACTGACGTAGATTTGTTGTCATTGTTACTACAATAGTTTTTCTAGTTGAGTTTTGGCCAAGAGACAATCTTGCAGGCTTTTGGGTTGGTCAGCATTTGTACTAGTTATAGAACAAGTAAAGAGAAGAGCTACAATTGGTCATGATCTCCAGTAGACAATTAACTTATTGCTCATTATAGGTATATATATATAGTATGTAGGCTGATTAAAAATTAGCCAACCAGACAAAAAAGTTTCTTAGGTGAAAGTGTTGGTTTTAGAAAATAATGTTTCAATTTTGAAGTCGTCGTAGTCTAGTACGTAGTGTGTTGGCTTATTAGACATGAGGCCACGGTTCAAACCCCAGGTCAGACAATCTCCAGGAAAACGGAATATACAAAAATATTTTTTCGGCTGCTTGTTCTCTACAGATTTCTAACAAAAGCTCTGACAGTAAATAGAAAAATGCCAAGAAAAAGTTTCTCAAAAAATCTGTCATTCGGAGTCGACTGTAAAGTATATATGCCGTCACTCACGTATAAAATTAACACATACGCAACACAAGTGGTGTGAGAAGCTAGGTCGTAATCCTGATTAAAGGGTTGTAATGACCAATTATGTATGTATGTAAGTATGTTTCAAATTTCACGCCACCGCATTGCTAAGTACGTGTTTGAAGTCACCAAGAATAATTGGTTCCAGAGAATTTGAAATACTGAACAAATTTATCATTGTTCTGTAAAAACAAACTTCAGTTTCACTGATCTTAGATAGTTATTGGGAAGCACTGTTCCTTCGTTCGAACGATGACATTTAAAAGCCCGGTGGGCCAAACGTTCACGAAACGTGCATTCGTTTTTACAGATGCATACTTTACTATTTGTACTTCTACTGACTGTGAATGTATTTTAATTTATAATATAGGAGTGCTTAGCTCTCTTATTACAAACATCTCTAATGATACCAACTGTACTGCAGTAGAGTATCTATGTTAACCTCCTTCACTCTACGAATTTTGCAAACTAAACAGTTGCACAGCATTTTGTTGATGTCAAGTTTCTAGTTTTTTGACACTTACAACACACAAAAAACTAGTATCACATCATTGAAAAATTGTCAACCATCACTACCACTACTACTACTGCTACTACTACTACTACGATAGCAAAATCTGTTACTGCAACATGTACATACAAAAACTTACATTGTTCAAACCACAACAGAAGTGCAACATGTTCGTGTATGTATGTATGTGTGAACATGCTTTAATATATTGTATACAGGAAATGAGTACAGCCAGATATGGGAAATATCTGTCCATATATTGCATGCATAAATTGTCAATTCATCTCCTCATTTATACATTCATAAACATCCATACTCCAATGAACTTCAATGAGTACAAAACCAGTTAAAATGTGCGTTTCTGTGTACTAAAGTGTGCTAAAACTGTTGACTGTGAGTTGTGCATGTGTGTATCATGTGGTTTATACTTCAGCTGTAATGGTGGTTGGCAAGAAGTTTTTATCCTTATTATGGAAAAGCCATACATGATAGTATGCGAATCATTAAGGTTTTTTGTTTTTCTTGTTGGATTTTAGTTTGCTTTTGTAACAGACATGTATCTATTAATATGCAAAACACTTTTAGAGCTCATTGTTATTGCAATTAGAGTAAGTGTTGTTGTTGTGTAAGTAGATTTGATAGTATTGACAAGGAAAAAAATGCATTTTAAATTTGATGTTCAATTACTTAATAAATATCAAATAATTAAGACAGGCAATAAGTCTGTCAATTAGAAAATTAAATGAAAAATCTTTGAAAGGTTTTTGCAGCAGAACGTCAAGAAGACAGTGCGCCTGACGACATAATTATAATATTAAGCTGTTGTACATACATAATTGGTCATTACAACTCTTCGGTTTGAGTATGACAGAAGCAAACAATTTTCGATTGTGGATGTTTCGATTTTAAAATCTAAATCAACTTCTAAAAAATTCGCTCATAGCATAGGATAGTATCATTGTCATCAGTTAATGAAATGCGGAAAGTCGTGACGCTCCATCTCTTCGGAAAGAGCAGGACTCAACGAACATGCTTTAGACACCACTACATCAAAACGCAACAGTTTTTCAAAAAGTCGTGTGCATCTGAACCGATAAAAAGTTCAATGAGTTCCTCAAGATTGGACGATGGTCAAAACGTTAACTTCCAGCGGAGACACTGTTATAACGCGATGGGTATTTCATGCCACGGACGATAGAAAATTTGCGTTTCAAGGACCATGCTTTAGAAGTCGTGTTATCGATTGACCCCTGTCGGGGGAATTCTCCGCAGTCGAGCTTGCCGGGAGGGAAGCTTCCACACACACCGTTTATGGAATCAAAACCCTTCTGTGGGAGGGTGGTGAATGTTTGGACTCTTCTCAAACCTAGTGGGTTTGAGGCAGACCAAATTTTTTTGGGAATTTATAATAGCAGAAGAACTGTCTGACTGTCAAGAAATAGCTTGAGGTTGATAAACGCACTTTTGAAGGTGCACTGTACACTCAAAGTACACTTATTAAGAAAGGGGGTTGTGTCGAGCCCAACGTGATTATTTGGCGTTGAGGATGAATTTTCGAAACACTTTCTTGAAAACTATAAGGCATTGATGTATTCCAGAAGGAAACACTGAAATGTCCAATTGTTGAGGTGCTCGTCAGGGAATTGCCATTGCTGACATCCAGAATCATACTAAAGTTTGTCAGCCCTTGGAGGAGGCATTATATGAATACCATATAAACTCTGAGGAAAGCAATAAATATCGTATGAATGCAACATTAAGGTAACTCTTCACGTCAATAATAATAATTCGCAGAATCTTTGTTCTCTTTGTCGAGAATGATTTAAGGACAACTAAGAACACGGCTTTAATAATAAAAAAATATTTGTCTTGTCAGCCCAATTGTGTATTCTCAGAGATGTGAAGATATTACTGATGATATCAAAGAGCTGAACGCACCTCACATAGGATATACATATGTATATTGGTTAGTTAGGGTTTTAAAAGAATAGAATATTGAAATCAAAACAGCTATTCAAAACAGAGCAATAACCGTTTTTTTGGTGGTTTAGATTTGGGGAAAGATGCAGTGGCTTGCAAGTCAAATAACTTCAGTAGTACCTATTATAAGGTTAGGGCATTAGTAGGAAGGCAACTATTTTGATCAAGAAATATCTGATTTGTCTAAGCGACAAGCCATATTGACCGTTTTCAGTATGCTAGGAAATGCAGATACTATGGTTCATCAAGATTTTGATCGAATGATAAGATAATGATTACAAGCTAATTAAAACCATTTGACTCGCTTAAAATGCCTGCACAGGTCAGATAATCAATCAAAAAAATACTCACAAATGTTCGAACTTCCGCATTAAGCATATTAACGCTTTTAAATCGCCTAATTCCTATAAAAAACGTAAATTTCTTTAATTATCAGTTTTTTAAACACACATATAATTTTCATCTCTTGTTATAATTTTGTTCGTTATTTTTGATTTTCCTTTTCCTGCACTAAGCAGAATAGTAAGAGAGGATGTGTGGTAAGGAAAGCAGTTGATAATAAATTTTGCTTTTTTAACATCGTTATTTTTGCACCGCACACCATATAAAATTCATTTTTTTAATTTCATTTTCAGTTTATCTTACAGCTGCATCACATTTCCTTTGAACATGACTCAGACGTTGTTTCTTTATTTTGTGATTTCAATTGTTATTTTCTTTCGCATGCTTTTATTTTGCTAGTAAATGAAATTTGCAATGAAATATAATTTCCATAATAAAAACTAAAAACGAACAAAAAGTACTAAAGTAAGGAAGAAGGAAAATAAAATCTCAACAGCAAGGATCATATGGTAATAGTCGCATGGAAAGATATTCTTCAATGAGAAATAGACTTTAAATGAATACGTTTAACAGCAAACAGTGGTACCAGTTGCTAAAAGGAATTGGTTTATAAGGAAAATAGGAGGTAAACATTCATTTTAAGAAATGATGAGAATTTTAAAAGTATTGCTTCAGGATTGATATGTTTTTGATTATGTTCTCTAGTAAATAAATACAAAAAAATATCTTTTGAACCTTTGGCACATTGATGTATAATACTTGTATTGTAAAATTAATTGCAAAACTTATTACAACTTACCGTTGTTTACGACAGATTTCTTAGGAACCATGTACACACATATGTACAAAGTAATTTTATAGTCGACTACCGGAAAATTATCTCCTTTTTAAGGAGAACGAATGCAATTCCTGTACTGCATTGTACAAGTTTTTCCCAAAATGTAAAAGAGATTTCAATGACGCAGTTGAATATGGAAGAATATGGAAGGTCTGCCAATCTATGCCAAAGTTTAGCGAGAAATTTTCTTCAGAAACAGAAACGATGAAACATGAGTATATGACGTCAAAATAAAGACTAGTTGCCTAAATTAAATAGTTCAGAGGTGCCAAAGTGCTTAAAAATTGATTTTTTTAAAGCTCCATAAAGTGCTTATTTGTAATACATGAGTAGCGGGACCTACAGTTTATAGTCAACTCCGAACGACAGATTTTTAAGAAACTTTTCATGGCAGATATCCTGCCACTCATAGTAAATAAGGCTCTTGATATTCTTTCTCCCATAAACTATTTTTCCTGTATTCCAACACAATGCACTGAATGAAAAGGGGGCATCTTCTGAGTGTTGGTAAAAAATGTTTTTTTTTAAATATATTCATGGTATTAGGTGCCAGGGAGTATTCTTAAATTCTTTATTTATAATATAGATAGTCCGCCCTATCAATTGTAAAATTAACGAAGGATGAACGAAAAGCTTAAAAACGAGATTGGAATGTTAGCGAAAAATCACTTGATGTAAAATTTGTCATGAAAAACGATGAAGCCTTCCATACATTTTGACAGTACAGAACCTTTGAACAAATCACCCGAAACATAATTGAGAAGTAAAATCCGGAGAAGCATTTGTATCAACAAGAATTTATAAAATTTTTTAGGTGAATATTTCACACCGCAATTAATTGTTGTGGAGGAGCAGGTGGCAATAATATTTTAAAAATTCTCTCTGTTAGATATAAAAAAATTTTGTAGCTGATCCAAAGTGTTTGTGCTTTGATATTCTTCTTCTATACTTTATATATTCTCTTAGACATCACATTCCCAATAATTACTTCCAAAATGCTACACTAACCACTGTGCATAAATAATGTGGTATTCGTTGCATGTTAGTTCAAAAAATCCAAAACATAAAACCCTTTCAGTCAGTTATGAAAAATTACAATGAGGGCGATGACGGCAACATGATATACTTCCGCGAGTTTTGATACTTGCTTAAGGAAATTATGTTGTGAGACAAAACTCCAAAACATTGTAAAAATGAAAACTTGTAAAAGAGTACGTAAATCCTCTAGGAATATGATATAGAGTTTCCTCAAAATATTTTCGTTTAAATAATAGAATAACTGCAGAGAAATAAAAATTAAATCGTCAACTTGACGCACTCATTATACTTCAATTTTTTACGTAAAATTTTTGCAATTTCAGTAATGAAATATGAAAACAAAAGCCCTTTTTTATTGAAAAGCACATGCTCGAAAACTCTAAGAGACATTACGGACTAAAAGTATGAGTCGTTGACGTCGATCATGCAATAATGTTATATTTGTATAAGGAGTGTGTACTAAAAAATTTGGACATACTTCTAATCTTATACCTGTTTTAGTGATTGAATGAAATATTCGGTCTTTTCTTAAGCGTTATTTATATTTAAAATTAAATAAAATAAAGTGTGTGTGTAACACCATCGAAATATTTCGTACTTTTAAAAGAGCTATTAACGGAATTTTGTCAGTATAAATGTCAACAGTAGTACGGTATGAGTGGCATACCATCTAAAATTTGTATTCGTTTTTAAGACCAATTTATGCCATGGTTGAAGCGTATCCGACATGACCAAATTTGGAGCATAAATCAGCCTGAATTTGATCGACGGTGTGGGTTATGTTGAATTTGAGGAACGCTGTGATTGGCGTCTCATTCACATACACTTGCGACTTAAGAAGACCCCACAAAATAAAGTCTAACGGAGTCAAATCGATGATGACCATGCACGTGTGTCGCACGTGTAGCTGTCCTGTTGAAACCATCGACAGATTGCATGCAGATTATCAAATTCAGTTGAAGAGAATTTGGTAATCATAGACCTCTAGTGCTTGCCCTTGATAGTGATAATGTGGCCGATGTTAAAAAAGAAATGTGAATCGGTTACGTTGTCAGTCCTAAATCCGCACAAATATTGACTTTTTTATATTGATCGCCTTTGGAGCTCATGGTTGATCGATTTGTTTCTGGATGGATCCTGTTTACCTGATTATTGGCTAATAGCATGAGAAATTATTACAAATCCTGGTAAAATTAAAATATAAACTTCAGGCTAACCAAAGAAAGGGGCGAAGGGGGGAGTTTCAGGTTCTGTTTCCAAGTACCGCAGAGTCCTTTTAACAAACACCTATCTTTGTCCATGGTCGTCCATTGTGATTTGGCAAAGAAAATTGAATAAATGGCAACTAATTAGATTTAACAAGCCGTTATCTACTGCCAAACTTCGGAAGCACTTGTTGGATAATACTTTACTTTATGTATGTAAGTAGTGTGTTGGCTTATTACACATGAGGCCTAAGTTCAAAACGAAATATTAAAACTAATATTTCTTTGGCGACTTCCTCTCGGTAAAATCTCTGACAGTAAATAAAATTGCCATGAAAAGTTTCTCAAAAAATCCGTCATTCGGAATCGAATATCAGATCAATATCAATATCCACTAGAAATTACTGGTATTCTTTCTATTTAATTGCATTTGAAATATATTACTCATACGCATCATATTACATGTACTCGAATAGTTACTCTGAAAAGTATGCAA
Source organism: Sarcophaga variegata (assembly GCA_932273835.1). Lineage (NCBI taxonomy): Eukaryota > Metazoa > Arthropoda > Insecta > Diptera > Sarcophagidae > Sarcophaga > Sarcophaga variegata. Next base: position 116,504,884 of record OW026358.1, on the reverse strand, counting down.
TAAAAAATCTTTGATTTTGTCATGTATGAAACTAATGGAATTCAATATTATTCATACCTCAAATATGAATTACTTTTCATTATGAATTTTACATATTAAATAAAATGGGTTGGCGATATAAAAGTTTAAATATAAAAATGCATTGAAATAAAAACGGTTAGAAATTTTTGCCAAATTTATTATTTTTGCTATGAAGTACAATTATTCCTGTTAAAAATCGAATATTATTTCATTCATATGGCTGCTGCGGCTGACCTCACAGTACCTCATTCGACGGTACAAATTTTCGTGCACTTTTTTGAGTATATAGGGTCTTATCTAGGCAATGCCATCACCAATGTTAGCCTTTAAATGCACAATTGTCTTTAGTTTGTGGGCATAACACTTTTCTATAACGGCGCCCCACAGAAAATAGTTCAGCGGTGTCAAATCGCAGCTTCTGCAATTAACATCACAATTTCGGCTAAATAAACGACCATCAAAAGTTTGACGCAAAAAGTCGATTGTGGCATGAGATGTGTGACAAGTTGCACCAGCCTGTTGAAGCCAAACATCAATACCATGAAGAGCGGATACAAAAACATCAATTATCATGATGCGATAGGTGTCTCCATTGACCATTGCGCTGTCCTCAAACCGCTCTATAAAACCACCAAACAGTCACTTGTAATGGATGCATTGGCTTCTGTAAGACCATGTGTGGGTATTCTGAGCCCCAAAACCCGCAGTTTTGCTTACTAACGTACACACGAAGATAAAAATGAGATTCATTAGAAAGGATAATTTTTTTTTTTTGCAAAATCAACATCATCGTGCAGTTTCTCGTTGGCCCATCTAGCGAAGCGAAAACGGAGCGGATGGTCATGCGGCTTCAACTCTTGAACCAATTGAACTTTGTAAGGCGTCGTACCGAGATCTTTTCGAAAATTTGAAGTAAACTGGTGCGTGAAATGTTCAATTCTTGAGAACAATGGCGAGTTTATGGTGATAGATTCTCCTCACACACACTTTCAGCCATAGCTTCGATATTTTTGGGTGTACGCACTATAGGACCACGCTCATGTGTTGGCGCATTAACAATGAAACCAGTTTCACGAACTTAGCAATAAACTTGAGTATACCGGGCGTTGCTGGTATTTCTCTGCGATCGAAGCTTGTACGACATATTCGACAAATTGTCTTTGTTTTGGAAATAAATTACCAATAAATCCCAACATTCAGTGAATACAATCTACAGAATTTAGTGACAGAATAGAATGACATAAGTATTGCCAGATTCGAAATAACCGATGGTTTAAATTTAAACCGATAGAGAGTACACCCGATATTAACGAGGCTACTCCTATAATGATTGGTATGTAATGATAGAAGGTGATTACATTTTTTTTGTGGATCCAATATGCGGAATAGTTTCATTGCTTATTCTTCTGGTAAATTATTTACGTGACCATTACTTCTGAAAACTCTCCTTGAATTTATTTTTCTTGTCTATGTTAATTCATTAAAGACTGTCTAATTTATTAAATCAGGTTTTATTTTTATAAAAATATTTTTTATTAGTAAAATTCCGAGTCTTTTATAAACAAAATAGCTCTGATGACCATAATAAACTATAACAGTAGACCGCTATGGTGGAAACCGTACCAACAACCACCAACCAACAAGCACTATAACAATAAATCCCAAAACCTAACCACAGCAATCAGCAAAACGAAAAGCAAAATCTTTTACTTGAATGGCAAAGATTTTTTTGTTTTTCTTTTTCCCCCCTTAAGTTTTCCTATTACATTTCTTCATTATGCTGTATATCAGTGACCAGACGACATAGAGTGGGAAAGCGGGAGTGGTAGACCAAATGTTTTCTGGTAATTTTGTCCATTTTAGTTGTCAGCTTAATAATTTTGTGTGACCATAACTTTTTTTCAAACTGTCCGACTTTTAGTGAAAATATGAACGTTAATAAATATTTTTTTCTTGTTCTTTTTTTGTATCAACAAAAAGAACAAAAAAAATTGTTTTTCTATGAATATTTCGTGTCTATGTTGAGAGTTCTTTTTCAGTGTTTGTTGTATAGAAAAGGTCTACCCTCCATAGTTGATTTACGATATTTTTGGCCTAAAAATACTAAAAAAGAAAATACTTGTTACAGAGGGTTATTGTTATCATAAAATTTTCTATTAAAACATATTTTTATGAACAATATTAACAACAACAATGTCGTCTACAAACATCACAACGGCAAATATAATTTATGAAAATTAATAAAAAAAAGAAAAGAAGTCGAAATATAAAGTAAAATCTAAGCAGCTTTTCATATAAAAAGTAATTCAATTTCCTGCAATTTAAGCAGTGGACAATTTATTGTAAAAAGTTTCGACAGGAAAAGACATTTTCAACAAATAAAAGTACAGAAATATGCGAGTGGAATCTAAATGGCGGACCAATTAAGTTATGGTTGAAACTTAAAGCAAATTTTTTCATGAATTTTTTTATTAATCTCAGGGTATTTGTCAGAAATATGCTGAGAGAAAGTCTCCTAAGAAATATTTTTTTTTCATATTTCGTTTTGTTGGATATGTCCTAAAGGACCGGTGGTTTGAACAGTGGCCTCACGTCTAATAAGCCAACACACTTCTGACTAAACTACGGAGCCTGATAGCATAATATATCCATTGGACTTGTCCTCAAAATCGAAAAGATTCTTAACATCAATTTTTCATAACATTTACACTCCTTAAACGACAAGACCAATGCACTTGGGTGGCTGGAAAGGAAAAATTCCTATGAATTCCTACATGAGATAGGTGCTTTCAACAGCGAGGCAAACAAATGATCTCACGAAGAGTGCATTCATTGGCAAAAATAAAATGTTACAGTGACCATACTTGTAGAGACACTAGTCAGATCTGAACGACATGGATAAATATAGAACAGAATTTGCATTAAACCTATCAAGTTTCCATCTAAGGAACCTTATAGCAAGTCACTGACCTCTTGGTTTTCACACCAGGAGACTAGTGATACCTCATATAGACTTCTGCAGAAGCTGTACAATGACAAGGAAGAGAGTACACTACCGATCAAAAAAATCACACTTTCATAAGACTGCCCGGTTGGTTAAGACATACCAACGAGGAGCTAAATTATATGACGGAATAGGTATTATCGGCATTACAACGCGACTTTATGGGACCCAAGTAAGCAGTGACAATTGAGTTCAACCTAATCTAATCTACAGCTGATAAAGCTAGACAATAATAATTCAAAATTTAAATTTCCAAAGCAAATTCTCGAGATAACAAAAAATGCTATTAATAGTTTCTTAATTCTGTTATCCAAAGTCGATGTTAAATTGTACTTTCCGCCACTCATAAATAATGTAACACACTATATGGGTGGCGCGAGAAGCTAGATTGTAATCCCTACTACTGCGTTGTAATAAGCAATTAAGTAGCCTGAATAGTAATAATATTTGCCTTCTACAATAAGAGTGCAATGATAATACTAAAATATGCTATCAATGAATCATTTTTTCTTAAAAAAAACTGCAATTAAATTTGCTGCAATTTAATCCGATTTATATTAATTCAAAGTACAGACAATACTCCTCATAGCAAACAGTTGTTCTGTAGAAAATTACTATTACATACGTTTAAAGCTCTTTACCAGTGCTACGAAGCATTTGCTTAGAAGTGAATTTAATTGCTACGGCTCCGCTATATTTATAGTTTAAGAATCAGTGGCTTTAACAAAATTCATTATATTGGGTTTCCACTGTTTTTGATTTTAGTAACGTAATAGTACTTGGAAATGTTTTCTGAAACGAGTAGCTTTTTTTAATAAATTTTGCAAATACAACTCTTATCAGTAAAACCACAACAACATTGAAGTAGTATTTAAGTTGTTACAGTAAAAATAAAATTACAGTAAAAATAAGAAAATAATCGGGTGAGCTTAAATTATTTTATTTTGAAACTGGCAATACTTATATATGTCATTCTATTCTGTCACAAAATTCAGTATATTATCTCCACTGAACGTAATGAATCGATTTAGGCTTAAGCATCGTTGGGAATTATTGGGCTAACGCGAAACTGTACGATTTTGTAAAAAAAACATCTTTTCGAATGAAGCTCATTTCCATCTTGGTGGGTACATATTACATACATATTAGGGGCTAAGAAAATCCCCACGTGGTCTTACAGAAGCAAATACACCCATTACGGGTGACTGTTTGGAGCGGCTTGTGGAGAAGAGGCATTATTGCCCCATATTTCTTTGACAATGAGGACGGCGTAATCATTACGGTCAATGGAAACACCTATCGCACCATTTCTTGTACCCGCTCTTCATGGTATTGATGTGAACGATATTTGGCCTTAACTGGATGGTGCAATTTACCACACATTTCATGCCACAATCGATTTATTGCGTGAAGCGTTTGATGGCCATTAATTAGCCGAAATGTTGATGTCAGTTGGATGCCAAGAAGCTGCAACTTGCCACCGTTTGACTATTTTCTGTAGGCACCATTAAAGAAAAATGTTACGCTGACAAACCAGAGGAAATTGAGTATTTGAAGACTGACATTCATGATGCCGTTGCTGAAGATACGATCCCATATACTCGCAAAAGTGCACAAAAAATAGTCGGATCGAATAAAGTACTGTGAGGTCAGCCGCGGCTGCCATATGAATGAAATAATATTCAATTTGTAACCGGAACAATTGTACTTCACAACAAAAAAATAAATTAAAAAAAGTTTCTCAAAAATCTGTCATTTGGCGTCGACTTTGAACTGTAGGTCCCACCACTTATGGGTAGAATTAACACATTTAACATGGGTGTTGTAAGAAATCAGATTGTAATCCTGACTGAAGAGTTGTTGAGTTGACCAATTAATTAAGTTATCTAAATTAAAAAGAACACATTACTTGCCTTGATTTATTTTAAATGGGATAACACAGTGAATTATAGGGACGAATGTTGGCAATTGGTTATTGCCTCTATGAGTTACAAATCTCTATTTCAACCCAATATTTCGCATTTTCTTATTTATACTAGCGTAGGGCATAACAATATTTGAAATGATTAAATTACAAGCACAATTAAACAACAATTAATCTCGAATATTAATTAATATTGAATATTGTATGAGAAATAGAAAAAAATAACTGAAATAAAAACCCCAACTTAAACTACGAATAACATTTGGCTTAAATGTGTTCAAAGTAATACAACAACATAAATACGATTAAAATATACTAGAGGCTAGAAAATAGTAAAAATAGAAAACACAACACCAATAACAAATAAAACAAGTAAAACTGCACAAATTGTAGAAGAGAACGAATAGAATATCATCATAAACAGAGGATTTAACAACGAGCAATAGAAAAAAGAAAGGGGGCAACTGGGGGGAAGAGAAAAATGAGAAAATCTAAATTGTTGAAACAAATGCCACAAGTTGTTAAATACGAATGTTTTACACAATCACCCACACATATACATATGTATGTCGTTAGTTGTAACACAAATCAGCATAATATCATATGCTTACCAGATTGTTTGACTATTTGACTGTGGTAGGGTGATGTGTTTGTGCAAATATTTTGTTAGTTATTTGCAGGGTTTTTCAAATGCTTGATTAATTTCAAATCAAACACCCATACATCGACGAAGATCTTTGCCGCTGTCTGTGAGGGTGTAGGAACTAAAGGTAAACAACCATGCCGGGTGTTCACTGAATGGCAGTTGGCAACTCATCCTGATTGTTATCGACAAATTATCTTCAGCGTTGATAGCGTTTTTATAGATAAATGTGTACGTGAATAAACAAAATTGTCGAATTTGGCACGATACCAATTCAAATGAAATCCAGGAGCATCCAATTCATATCGAAATAATCACTGTTTTGTATGGATTTTGGGCTGGCGGCGTTAGTCGTCCATATTTCTTTGAGAATGACGATGGACTGGACATCACTCTCGACGAAGAGAACTGTTGGGAGACGATTACAAACTTCTTATGGTTTGAATTGGGTGAATACAAAAATATTTTTTTAGCGACATCCTCTCAGCAGTCTTCAGACCAAAATTCTGTGGTGCGGCAAATTGCCATGAAAAGTTTCTCAAAAATCTGTCGTTCGGCATCAGATTCGAACTGTAGATCCCGGCACTCATGGATAAAATTAACACGTACGCAGCATATGTGATGTAAGAAACTAGGTTGTAATGACCATTTTACATTAAATACGTATACTACCCACATATGATAAGTAAATGAAGTAAAACTTTATGTCAGTAACTTCAAAATGCAATGAAAGCAATAAAAATATTGTTTTAACAAATTAGCCTGTATCCCTGTTAAGGTGACGATATTTTTATTTTATTTTTCGGAATCCCTACAAACGATTGAAAATCCACATCATTTATGCAACATACTATTCTATCCACATACTAGATATCCTTACATATACATTTGCTTGTGATATTAGGTGTATGAATACATGTATAGAAATACACTTTCAAAATCCTTGTTGTTGACTTATACAACATAAAGGAATTAAATTCTTATTATTTTCAGTATAAATTAAGATACACTAGCAACAACAGAAGTAATAATAAAATTATTATAAATATTTCATTTGAATTTTCAATATGATCCCATAATTGAATTTAAAGTTTTTAAATTTAAAAAAAAAAAATTAATAAAAATAATGCAATATAAGGGGAAATTTTTTGTTATTCGGTTTTTGTAACGTGTGATTTCTCCTGATTTTCTTTTTGGCTGAAATGAAGGAACTGGACTTGGTAAATTATTGATTTCAACAAGACAGCGCGGTATGGTTACATGAACCTATTGAAAAGAGGGTTTAGTAAGCAATTAATCTTATGTTTTGAAACGGCGTATTAGCTGACAAAATCATGCGATTCGATCTCACTAGGCTATACATATATACACACATAATTGGTCATTTCAACCCTTTAGTCAGGATTACGACATAACTTCTCACACCACTTTTATACACGAGTAGCAGGACCTACAGTTTAAAGCCGACTCCGAACTGCAGATTATTGAGAGCATTTCCCTGGCAATTCTATTTACTCTCAGAGCTTTTGCCAGAAATGAGCTGAAAGGAATTCGCGGCAGAAATCTTTTTTCATACTTCGCTCGGAAACAAAAATTTTTTTAATACATTTTGTTCATAGCGTTACAATATCCTAGTTTACTTTGGAAATGCCTATCCATTTAAACTGATGTTTTTGTTTATTTATTTATTAATTATAATACAATTACAAATTATATTCTAATTATATACGAGCTGAGTAACTTTGAACATATGCTCGCTGTAGTGTCGCAGACCAGAGTCTCTGGTGGAATCGAACCCACGACCCTCACTCTAATTTCCTAGCACACTGCCCACTAGACTACCAGAGCACCCAGATTTTTTTTAGCATCTTCTTAATTGTTTTTAATGTCGTCACAACTATTTGTCGACCATTTCAAGATTCCTGCAATATATTCAGTCCATTTGCAGTCGCAATAGTCTAATAGGTAGTGCATTGGCTTATTACACGAGAGTCCGTGGTTCAAACCCTAGCTCAGCCATCCCGAACACAACGAAAAATTTTAAGAAAATTTGGTCAGAGCTCTTGACAAAAAAAAAAACTAAAATTAAATAAAATTGCTATTAAAAATTCTTAAATCTATCGTTCAGAGTCTATATTAAACTGTAGGTCCCGCCACTCATTAATAAATTAACACAAACAATGTGGGTAGTGCGAGAAGCTGAGTTGCAATTCTTACAATAGGATTATAATGATAAAAATAAAGTACATAGTATTCAGTCTTTATGTCCTCATCTAAATGATACTTCTCAACATTTTAAAACTGTAAACTATGCAGTACCTTCTCTCAACTTTAGTATAAGATTAAGATCTAATACAACAATATTATATACGTTTATTTAGTACATAATGTTGATAAATTTTTTCCACGTTTACACATTCAATGAGATCGTATATAAACAGAAAACAACCTAAAGCCTTTAAATTTAGAACACCACCCTCGTATATATTTTTCTTGTTTACATCTCTTGATTTTATTACTCTTAAGTGTTTACAACCATTTAAGTTGTTTACATGCAGTGTCAATACTCTCCATTTATAATATTTACCAGCAAATGGAACACCGTACTTACAGATACTGGCTCGTTTACATCTTTACATTATAATGATAACAAAAGATACAAAAAAACCTACTAAAAGAACTTTTCGAAAGTGTAGTCAACATTAGCAAAAATAGTAAAAGTCAAACTACTGTCAAAACTACTCTATTATATGCCATGGAAATAATCACTCGACTGCAATATTGATAAACAGAAAACTTAAGAAGCCAATTAACTTGATGAACAAGAGTACAGAAGTGTCTGCACTTGTAATGAAGAAAAATGGATGCAACATTAAAGGCATGAGTATTAAAAGTATAGTTTTTGCTACGGCACAACACAAGCAGAGATAGAGAAAATGGAAATACAAATACAGTTGGGAGTGAAAATATATTGGCTGAACTGGAGAAATTCGGTTGCAAATTGATAAGTGTTGGCTTTGAAGTGTAAAAGGTTACAACAGGTAACATTGTAGCTTGTTTTAAAGGTGAAATTAGTCATTTGCCGGAATGCTGGGTCTTGCGGCATGTGTAAGATGGTAAGCTAGGGCAATAGTGGTATAAATTTAAGCACAACTGTTGTAAACATTCAAGTTTCAATACTAAAACTTACAATGGGCTTAATTTTGCTCAAACTACAATAGAAATTTTTCAAAACACAAAGAATACAACATGAATTCATGCAACCAACACACATACATATTTCAGATTACAGATTTCGTTTTGTCCTTAACAATTTCAGCCAAAAATGTTCTTCCTATTTTCATATTAATAGGCGAGAACCTTTTTGGTGTTTAGTTAACCAGTTGCCGAATTAATTCCATTTTGTTTGTACTATTGATCATATTTTCTGGTTATAGCCGTGTTACTGCTTTATAAAAGCGTCTATAAGATAGTATTGTAGGATGATATAACAATTACTTACTGAAAGAAATACAAGAACTAAAGCAGCAATGAATTCTAAAGCTTAAGTTATACATTAAAAACAGTAAAATTTTTTGTGTACAAAAACATTAGGGATGACAACTACATTAGTGTTCGGCTTTTATGATCCATAAACGTACTCGTAGTTGAAGTTTTATCCATGTTTTGGTATTGATAGTTAAGTATTTGACAATTTTTTGATGGATTTGTCTTTTAATGCAAATTTAATGGCAAATAGATATGGATACTAAAGTTTATCCATAGGTTTTTGAGTTAAACTTTTTTCTATTATATTAGAGAGAATATAGTGTTCACAATAACTAAATATGGTAGTGTGTTAGCTTATAAGACATGAGGCCACGGTTCAAATATGAAAAAATATTTCTGAAAAAATATTTCTTCGACGACAGGCGAATTTGGATATCACTGCATAACCAATTTATATAAAAACTTTTACCTGACGCAGTTCAACATACATGCCTTCATTTTGGCACTTTACGACTTCCCTTCATTTTGTTACATTTCTTGTTGTTGTTCTGAAAACATAATGCCAGTCATCTTTACTATCCGACGTTCCTGCATCCATCCCAGCATTTATCTTTCCTTTATTTCCTGCAATAACAACAAGAAATCCTGGTGTTTAAGATGTTCTATCGGTGTTGTTGAAATTTTTGTTTTTTCTTCTTCTTGCTTTTGGTCTTGTATTCTTGCACTTACTGTTAGAATAGTTTATTTACAATTTTTTTTACCGTTATCCTACACTTTAATTGAGTTCTTTTTGTAGTTGCATTTTTCTTTGTGGGTGTTTTTTTCTTTCCTTTCGCTTGTGTTTATTAGCGATTTTATACATTAAAGTTGATTAAATTTTCAACAACATCATCATTATCATCGTAAGCATGGGTTTATTTTGCAATTTCACCACAGTAGTAAAAGTAGTTAAGCATGGTGAAATTTTCTGATTATTTTTAGTATTTTCAAGTAGAAAACCTATAATTGCACAAATAATATTGGCTATACGCTAGAGGTCAGCTATGTGTATTCAAAACGATGAGTAGATTCGATTAATACTTATAATTTTTGGTACTTATACGCATTCATACTTATTTTAATGTCATACTCATACTACACATATTCAAAGTTTGAAATACTCATGGTACTCATACTTAACAATACGCATGATGTTATTGATTTCAACTCTCCATGACTCATCGTATACGCGAAAAACAAAATAAGTATGATTCGCGTACAAACACTACAATACTCACAAGAAGGTTGTGTGTTTGTTCCGCGTGCTGTCTTTGTCTTTTTTGTTTATGCGTCTTTCTTCTTTCTTTGTAAATGCAACAACAACTAAAACTTTAAAATTTGATGAATGATTCGAATCACTTGAATCATTTATAAGTATTATAAGTATTTTTCTAAATTTATGAATCTGAATGAGTAGGCGTATGAATCAAACATAGTACGAATGTTATGAGTTTGATGTCAACGTTGTACTCATAATCATTGCAACTTTTACTTATAAATCAATGTTGTACTGAGTACGAATAATTCAGAGTAGTTGGATTTCAATACTCATACCCAAAATTTCATTAGTACTTCTGAGTAGCAAAAAAGCGATTCGTTGCTGATCTCTGCTATACGCATAGGAGCATGGATTTCTAGGCGCAACTTATTCTTCTTTATTTTGATTGTCTTTATTAAAGTGTAAGAGAATCGACTGAAGTCGCCGTGGTCTAATAGGTAGTGTGTTGGCTTATTAGACGAAAAGCCAGGGTGCGAGGCCCAGGCCAGACATCAAAATAAAATACAAAAAGTATTTCTTCGGCGACTTCCTCTCAGCAGATTTGTGGCAAAAACTCTGAGAGTAAATAAACCTGCCATCAAAAAGTTTCTCAAAAATCTGTTGTTCGGAGTCGACTTTAAACTGTAGGTCCCGCCACTCATGTATAAATTTAACACACGCAATATAAGTGGTGTGAGAAACTAGGTCGTAATCCTGACTGAAGGGTTGTAATGACCAATTATGTATGTATGTAAGAGAATTGACTTTGTTGTTAAGATTGGTGCAAACAAGGGTAGACGCAATGGTAATGCCGTGAATTATTATGCCATTATTACTCCATTTTTAGTTGAAATGAATAGAGGCACATTTTACCATTTTATCCTATTAATCAAAACTTACTTCTGGAGTTGAATACTGTGTTCCGAATCCGATAATAATAGTAAGCCATATGCCATCATATAAAGAAGTTCTGAAGACTGAACTCTAAGATCACAATTAACATACATTTCGTATGACTGTATTGGAATTTGAGTTGCAAATGTCTAGTTACACTGGCAAATGTGCATTTATACGATGTGGCCATTATAATTAGTGCTTAGAATGTATGAACCTAACGCCCTTTCTTTGCACAAATTCATACTCTATAGAGTTTTGCAAAATTTAATCATCTTCAGAAACTGTTTTAAATACATAATTATGTACAACATTTGCATACCTTTATTTAAATAAATATTTACACAATTTTTCCTGAATAGATACAGGCGTTATTCATTAAACTCAATATACAAAATGAAAAAACCTGATAATAATAATTTAAGCCCAAAAGTATTCACTTACACACTTGCATTTGTCTCATAGGATCTAAAACACAATAGGATTATAAGATAAAATATTGCATTAACATACAGGATTTCAAGTAGCTGCAACAATCAAGCTTCCAGGTTTCAGTATACTACTGTGTGCATGAGCTGCCATTGGGGAATTCTTTGTGTCAACTAAAGCTTCAAAATGATTTAATTTAATTCACATACTGAATGGAAAAGCGAAAATAAAACTCATGTCAAATATCAAATAAAATAAATTCTTTGAAAATATTCTGCTTTTTTTCGTAAAATTTTATGTCTTTTATTTAATATTTTTGCTTGTCGTTGAGTATGTTGGAAAATTCAATAAAATGTGTCTGGCAGTGACGGTAATTCGAAAAGGGTACATAAGGAAATATTTCAGAGGTAATAGGAACAGATAAAATGTAATAAAAATTAACCATTGGTTATTTCGAATCTGGCAATACATGACATAAGTATTGTCACAAAAATTCAGTTTATTATCTCCACTGTAGGCAATGAATCGATTTACGCTTGAGCAACGTTGAAATTTATTGGAAATTTATTTCCAAAGACAATTGGCTGAAAAATGCACGAAAATGTCTTACAAAATTTGGTCGCAGAGAAGGACCAACAGTGCCCGGTATACACAACTTTATTGCTGAAGTTCGTGGAACTGGTTTCATTGTTGATGCGCCATTGTGAGCGTTCTCGTACAGTGTGTACATCCGAAAATATCGAAGCTATGGATGAGAGTGTGCAACATCAACTCGTCATCTTTCTCAAGAATTGGCCATTTCACGCACCAGTTGATGTCGATGTTTGCGAAGAGATCTCGGTATGACGCCTTACAAACGTCAATTGATTCAGGAGTTGAAGCCGCGTGACCACCGCTTCGTTTTCGCTTCGCTATATGGGCCAACGAGAAACTGCACGATGATTGCGATTTTGCAAAGAAATTCACCTTTCTGGATGAAATCTCATTTTCACGTTAATACGCAAAACTGCCATATTTGGGTCTCAGAAAACCAAAACGTAGTCTTACAGAAGCCAATGTAACTATTACGAGTGCTGTTTGGTTCGCCTTGTGGAGCGTAGGCATCATTGGCCCATATTTCTTTGAAATATTTCTAAGGACAATGTTTAGTTTCAACAGGATGGTGCAACTTGCAACACATCTCATGCCACAATAGATTTATTGTGTAAACGTTTGACGGCCGTCTAATTAGCCGAAAGGGTGATGTCAATTGACTGCCAAGAAGCTGTGATTTGACACCGTTGACGGATTATTTTCTGTAGGGCGCCGTTAAAGAAGTGTTTTATGACGACAAACCAGAAATAATTGAGCATTTGAAGGCCAATATTCGTGATGTCAATGCCGAAAAAGTGCATGAACAAAATGACAAAATTCTACAGAACCGAAGCTGCAAACTAAATATTAAACTTGGAAAATATATTACGGCGGTACTAAATTAAATTTTTTACAAGTAATAGTATCCTTGTATATTATGATACTACTTTAACATCACAACAGAATGAAATAAATTAATATCTCAACATACTCAACCCATCATCAGAATTAAACGCTTAAATTGTATTAAAATTCTTATCTTTACAAACTTAGTATTTGCTCATGTTTCTTTCCCTTTGTTTAAGATTCAGAATTTATTTTTAGAAACATGCTACTGTATGACTCCGCCCTTCAATAAAAACGTTTCCTAAAGAGACTATCAAATTCACTGTAGCAACAACAGTAGTTCGAGTATTAAAAGTACAGGCATGCAATGACAGTAGAGCACTGCTAAAGACAAAAACCTGTATCTACATACTCTATTATGCTTGAAGCATTTTTGTGACAAGTACCGTTCTGTAAAATGCATGACAAAAAAACAAGAAATAACGGAACGGTAAAATATAGTATTAAGCTCGCTTAGAGTATTTTTTATCCTTTTACACACCACACACCTTTAAACTTCTTTTTCATTTGAAAACATCACTTTTAGTGAATATGTATGTATGTGGTGGAAACGTTTAGTTTCAAAACCAATACATTTACATACAGTGTTAGGAGAGGTGTTTTTATACTGCTACCTACACATACATATGTGTTTGTAAGTGTAAGTTTGTAAGCACTTTTATAGTGGCATGTGTAAAATAACTACATGAACTGTTCTGTTTCTGCTAAGCGCGCTTGTTGCCTTTTTATGTGCACTTCAAAGTGGCTTAAAAGTATTCACACATCCTGTCAATAAAGAATACCATGTATGGTGTGTACCTTTATAGTTAAGACCGGTTGCCTGATACCGTTATGAGACTTTGTTTACTCATTTATGGAACGTCTTTGATGTGGTACAATGGTTAAGGGATTTGACTCGGAATTTAAGCATTTTAGGTTCGAATCAGCAGGAATTGCTACAGTCGCCTGCGTAGCTGTCTTATGTTGGCATAGTAGATGAAATGAGAACCTGAAATGCGACGGCTCCGTCGGATTTAAGTCCGCTGCAGGTGATAGTAAAGGTCAGAGCTTAGTGAGGTTAATGGGAGACATGTTTGATATGAAATTCATTAGTAGATTTCGGTACCGATTGTATGACTGCCTTCACCTTACTATTCTCCTGTACAGAAGCAGAAGTCTCTATTATTTTGGGAAAAGTTTTGCAAACGAGACTTTGAACCCAATATGAATGGACTAATCTGAAAACTGTATACTCTCAGTATAGGGACTTTTGTGTGACCAAAGTAGGAGTTTTTGGTCCCATAATGAAATACTCCGAGGAAACTCGGGTGTATCTTCCAATCAGAAATATATGCCAAAAAAAATGTGCTCAATTCAACTTGGATAGAAGGTGCAAAGGACAGAACATAGCAATACCCAGCAGGCCGCCATACGAGCATTCGGTTCTTATGATGTTAAATCGAAAATAGTAAGGGATTGTCAGGAAAAAATGAAAAAGCTAGGTAGGGAAAATAAGATTACCCAGGTCATGTAGGGATTCTCGGCGGTTAGCAAGCAGACGAGCTTGTGAGGAACAAAACTCATATAGTCCTGCTTTTGAGTGGGGACGGCTGTTTGATAAGGTATGCTCAACGAAAGGGAAGATAAAGGGAGTCAAAGGCTCTTCTAATACCAAGTGCTTAAGGCAATCAAAACTTTTGTTGCGAAACTACAATAAGAGGAAATCTGAGTCGTATATCAAGCTATATAGGAATAATCTGAGGTTGGTAGTCGGTTTTTTGACATGGTACGCTTATTTAGGATATGAATTATCTCGAGCCCAACATGTAGATTTTGTGACGATGAAAATTATTTAGCGCAACACGTTCTTGGAACCTCTGAGATATTAATTAATCAACAGCTACGCAGAAGATTATCATTGTAGGCACCAAGCAGCGTCCTGAAATTTGTATTTGTAAGTAAGTAGTGTGTTAGCTTATTAAACATGAGGTCATGGTTCAAGCCCCAGATCAGACATGTCGATGGAAATATGAAAAATATTTCTTCGGCGACTTCCTCTCTGCACATTTCCAGCAAAAAAATTCTCAAATATCAGTAGTTTGTAAGGCTCCTACTCATGTATACAATTAACATAAGTGGTTAGATAAGTTAGATCATAATCCTGACTGTAGGGATAATATGACCAATTATGTACGTATGTAATAGGTGTAATAGGCCTTGAGGATACATTAAAGCGATATCCTATTAATTTGGAGTGGAGTAAATATAGATCGTATGATCCCACTATTAAGGTGTCTCTTCACGACTTTAATAATAACGCTCAGACAAAAAATTACACTCAATTTTAAGAGTGAACCGAGACATCCTTTTGTATACCGAAGAACGGCAAACAATTAGCTTTTTTTGCGTTCACAGTCCTTAACAGAGCAAAATATTTTACTTGTTATTATTATGCATTAAAAATTGCGCCCGGAAGTCTATGTATTCATGATGGTGTAGGGTTTATAACCACGCATCAAGTATTGCATATTTTTATAAGTAGGCGTATAACTTGAATTTACATAAAATATGCTACTCCTGCTCCAGGTTTTGTTGGTATATTTATACGCAGTAAGAGTTTCTTCGTATTCTGTATAGAAGTCTATTAAATTTAGAAGAAATAAAATATATCCCACATACCTAGATACATATACATATATTCAGTTTTATAACTAAATGAACAAAGGCGATGCATACGTAAATATAAAATAATAATGCTTCGTATTATATGGAATATAAACTTTTGTTTTAAAGAAGAAACAAAAGAACAGAAATGAAAGACTTAGAAATTGTATATGTATAGCGAACGTTAACGTTGAAAAAAAATAAATAAATTTAATGACAACGAGTTCATAAACAACAAAAAGAACATACTGAAGTATTGACATAAGAACACTTGAATACATATGTTTTTGCATGCAGAGGAAAATAAAATTTAATAATAATAATTATGAAGAACAATTCAAGCATAAAGCAATTAAAAAATATAAAAAAGAAAAATAAATTTTACTTTTCATGGAAATATTTAATTGAATAAAGTTTTCAAATGAAAACAAAAGTGTGTGTGTGGACAGAGAAAAAAATTAATTTAAAGACTCCTCTTGTTCTTTTCGAAAAACTTAGAGTGTTTGCTGTCCTTTGCAAGAGGTTTAGAATAATAAAGAATATGAAAGAGTGAAATTTAAATGAAAACATTAAATATTCTAAACAGCAAGTTTAGTTCGAATCGATCGATACCAAACTAAGTATAATGACTGCTTACATACATACATCTTCTTATATATAAAAATGAATGTGTGTTTATTTGTTTGTGGGTTTGTTTGTTTGAAGTATATAGACGGCTAAACGGCTGGGCCGATTTTCTTGAAATTTTCACAGTATCTGTATATCTGGAAGGAGGCTACTTAGGCTACTTTTTATTTAAAAATTTCAAGTAGGCGAGGTGCCACACCCACATACCCAATAAGTATTTAATATCGCATATCTCATAAACTGCAACAACTAGGGTCCTCAAATTTTGTATGGACGACTTTGACGTATATATGAACAAAATGAGCGGATTGGCTATAGTGCACGTGTCATCTCCTATGTATATCAAAATAAATGTTTGTTTGTATGTACCTTATAGAATCGTAAGCTATGCGTTTGATCATATTATGATCTTTATCAAAGTTGTTGCGCATGAGCCGACGAAGGTTTCTAAGTTGGTATGACCAATTTCCGACAGGTGGCGCCACTGAAAATTACTCAAAATGAATTAAATCATAAACTGTGCATTTGATCATAATATGATCTTTAGCATAGTTGTTGCGCATAAGCCGACGAAGGTTTCTAAGTTGGTATGACCAATTTCGGACAGGTTGTGCCACTGAAAATTACTCTAAATAAATTAAATCGTAAACTGTGCATTCTTTAACAAAGTTGTTGCGCATGAGTCGACGGAGGTTTTTGCCATTAATTTCCGATGGATGGCGTCACTGAAAATTATTCAAAATGAATGACAAGCAATTGTTCGACCTGCACCTCAAGCATGGAAGAAAAGAGCATTACGAGCCTCAAAATCAGACGAGCATTGAGACTGGAAAATCTTCGAGTATATGCCGCTGAGACCCGTTCGCTTGAACCACTTTAACAACGAGAAGTGAGATTAGAAACTGATGGAATGCGTACTACTCAGGCCCATTCATCTGAATCATCAGGACAACGGGAAACAAAATCAATAAAATGATTCAAAATTGGACATTTGTGTAATGTCTTTCTTTCAAATTTATTTCAGTTGATGGCGCAGCAACAGGCGCAGGGTGCAACTAGTACATATATAATTGGCCATTACAATTCTTCAATTACGATTATGGACTAGCTTCTCACACCACTCATGTTTGTGTGTATTAATTTTATACATAAGTGGCGGGACCTACAGTTTAAAGTCGACTCCGAACGACAGATTTTTTGAGCGGCTTTTAATGGCAATTTTATTTATTTACTCTCAGAGTTTTTGCCAGAAATCTGCTGAGAGGAAGTCACCAAAGAAATATTTCTGTCATATATCATTTTGTTGGAGATGTCTGACCTGACATTTGTACCGTTGTCTCACGTCTAATGAGTCAACGCACTACTTGCTAGACTACGGCGATTTCACTTGCTATACAATGCGCTATGCAAAATCAATGTGGTGATTTCTTTTCAGGTGCTGTCCTGTTTATGGGATTTAATACCTCTGGATTATTTTTGTGGGGCATTGTAAGTTACGGGTTAATACAAGAAAACCATTGACTCCACTCTGAGAGATTTATTGGAAAAAATAATCAATAATTAGAACTTTCTAATAGATCATGTAATTCGTAACCACAGAAGGCATAAGACGGAAATCATACTTAAGGACTAAATGATATGAGGTTATCTGCAGAATATATAGCAACAAAAACGTGTCATTCCAATAATATCTCTGACTTGTATTTGCATTTTAAGTATCGAAGCTTTTAAAAAAAGCACTCTAAGCAAAAAAAAAACCGTGAAGCCTTGAATGGAAAAATAACTCAGTCGTATGAAATCACCAGTTCGCCTCGAATATCAAATATCGTGGTTTCCTATTGACGATTTCTGGAAACCAAATCATCAAAATTTTTGCATTTTTATTATTCATTTTTTTTATTAAATTATGAACACTGTAATGATGTGCATATATCCCAATGATAATTCAGTAAAATAAATACCAATGATTTCAATAATTTATATCAAAGAAAATTTTGTTCGATTTCATTTCGTTTCTGTCAGAATTTAAATGCTTTTGTGTGTGCTTTTTTACAGCGGTTTGACCTAAGCGCCAGTAATTTTTTTCATTGTAAAAAAGGAAAAAAAACGTCATATTATTTTACTATTTTTAACTTTTGAGCTTTGTTTTTATTGTCGAAAATTTATTTCTTTGTAACACACTTTGTAGGGCAATCGATAGTGCAACGACTGACTGGCAAATAAACTCTGCCAAGGGCAAATATGAAAATAAAGAGAACAACTTTATGAAATGCAGGCAGAAAGTTAAATGAATAAGGGCACAACGTACAAATCCTTATGAGGTTAGCAAAATAGGAAAACTTTGTGAATCCAGTTACTGTGTGTTGAAAATTTATTTAAATATCCTACAAAATTGGTAAATTCATCCCTAAGGGAATACAATGGAAGTTAAGAACGATGAAATATGACCGGACCGGTACAAGATGATGCCTCAACTCAAGACCCTTAAGCCCGTCAAGTGAAAACCCTCAGGATCTTAACCCATTAACCCCAGGTCATTTCTTAATTGGCTCACCCTTATTATCACCCGCTGAACCCGATTTTAGTAACGAAAATATTACCCTAGCAAACAGATGGCAAAGGTTGAAAATTCAACACCATCAGTTTTGCAAAAGATGGAAGGATGAATATTTGAAGGAGCTCCATAAACGTTATAAATAGAGAAACCCTAAACGTCCTGTGGAAATCAATGACATTGTTGTCATTAAACAGGACAACCTACCCTCAAATGAATGGTTACTCGGACGAGTAACCAAGACTTACCCAGGTTCCGATGGACTGCCTAGAGTAGTCGAATTGCACACATCAACCGGAACATTGACTCGGCCCATAACCAAGGTCGTAGTCCTACCCACCCACTAATTAACTCCTTCAAATCTTCCATTTTCACCCTCGTTACACACCCATTACTCACCCGAACACCATCCTTACCTATCCAAATTTTTACCCAAAACACCCACAATTATTAATACCCACCCAAAGTCTAATTTCAGGTTCCACCCCACAAGAAGTTATGGTTGATCTCCAGGTCGGAAGTGAAAATCTGTACCCATGGGAAAACCCTGAAACCACGAGTGAAAAAAGAAAAAAAATTAATACCCTTACCCACTTTTTGGACAATTAAAAATAATTTGTTTTTGTTCACAGGTTGCCGGCCCGGGAGGATGTTCACACGAGTGAACAAATACACAACCCTAACCCTGCCTTCCAATATCCCTTACACACATAATGACAATAACATCTCTAACAAACATCATATTCACAATAACACATATACATACACACATTCATCAACACTGTTTCATCAACACCTTCAACATAATTATTAGGATCCTTGGTGGTTCAGTTGATTAGCGATCCTTAAAAGACGAACAACCCAATAAGTTCTACGTGTACATATCAAAAAGTGAACATAAAACAATTTTATATTAAATATATATATATTCAACAAATTATAAACATTGTGAACATTAAAAGAATTAAAACAAGAACTGTGAAGAATGTGAACAAAATAAACATTGTAAACAAAAATATTTAGTGTTACAAACTACAAACAAATAAAATACTTTTATAACGTTTGAAGAAAATACAAGCAAATATAAAACCCTATATAACACTTATTATTTATACATATATAAAAATAATTCCAAAGGTTTGTGCATTTCCTACCTATATATACCCTACCCCTCTTACCCTTAAAACTAACCCTACCCTATAACCCGTACGTTCATGGTCCTTCAAGGAAAAAGAAGAGACAGCGACACGTATATATACAGTCCACAAAACACCCCCTAATTTGTGAAAAATCTGCCCCACCCTATAATTTATAACCCCATAACACCCCAACTTTTAAATTTTATTAAAAATCAAAAGAATACAAATAAGTACAAAGTGATGTAAATATACAAAATAAAATAAAGACAAGCATATACACTAACAAAATCAGTGTAAAACATAACTCAGACAATACACAAAACATAAAAACATTCTAAAAACAACAAAGTGCACAAAATACTTAAATATAAATCAAAAAACATAACTTAACAATTAACAAAAACAATAATCACAAAAAATTACCCTAAATAAATAGTGAATTAACAAAAACAACATACATATGGAACAGTAAAAATTAGACATTGCAAAATCAAAAATAATAATATATCACATATTTAAAATTATAATACATATTAAAATTACAAAAAAAAAAAAAAGTGAAATTACATAGAACTGTAAAAATAAAAGTTAAAAACAAATCTAAAATCAAAAGGAAAGCACAAAAGTTACTAAAGTTCACAAAACAAACAAAACACATATTACATTAAAGAAACAAAAATTATACATTTTCAAAACAATATATAAATATAATATATATAAATTAAAAAGGAAACATAAAAGTTCACAAAGGTTCAAAAAAAATAGAAACAAAATACACAGTAATAGAGGAACACATATTGCACATTTTTTGGAATAATACATAAACAGAACCAAAGTGAGAAAAGACAAATAAAAAATTGAACAAAATTCAAAACAAGTAACAACAAAGTACATAGTGACAAAAATTAAAAAATTGAAAAATATAAAGTGCACTAACAATTACATTTCAATACAGTTCACTTACAAAAAATAAATCAAAAACAATTACAAATATAAGTAACTACTAACAAATAACCATTATTAACATTGCACACAAACACAACACAACAAACATCACACAAAGAGGAATTGGAAAAATAAAATTGGTTTGTACCCTACCCTCAGCAGACAAGGTAAGTTGAAATTTTTCAATTTACATTTTTTTATATATATCGCATAATTTGTCGCGAATTTTTTGAAATTTATAAAAAAAAAAAAACTCACAATAAGAAATATTATCTTATAAAACCCACCCAATACTTACCCTTTTTTTCGATAATATTTTCAAAATATTGTGAGTAACACATATTGCCGTTCTCTTTGTGTAGTGCAACAAAAACACAAAGGATACCCAATAGGCAATTTTGTCTGCTGATTAGTTTTATTTCAAATTTGAAATAAACATTTTTAACCAAATTTACCCGCGATAATTCTATTTACTATCGCAATTTAATAACTTTTTCCAATCCTCTGCGTATTTTAAAAAATAAATATGTCGGAATTAAAAACTTTAGCCGCCGATATTCTACGTTATATCCAACAGGATTTAAGTGCCTTTGAGGAAGATTTTAAGGCCAGTACAGAGAAGTCTCAATCACTACCCGCATTGAGATTCATGAAGAATGAATTGGAAGAATTGTGGTCGAATATTGACTTAAAATTCAGACAGATCCGAGAGTCGCCACAACTCAATGAACCCGAAGTAGCCAATTCGATAAATTTTAATGGCCTCTCCAGGAATGTGAGATCAGCTAAAAAATTCTATAGGTCATCTATGATTTCCATAGATGAGTCTATAGAAAACTTTACCCAACCCAAAAATTCAAACCCCACCCAACCCGAACCTACACAACCCACCCAATCAGTTGGATTTAACGTACCCCCTTGCGATATGCAAACATTCAGTGGGGATTTCAAGTCTTGGGCCTCGTTCAGAGACCTATTCAAGGTCATTTATGGCAATAATACCCGCCTAAGTGGTGTAGAAAAACTTTTCTACCTTAAAAATAAGACTAGCGGCGAAGCTAAAGAAATAGTCGACAATGCACCCTTAACTAATGATGGTTTTCTTATTGCTTGGACCCAACTGGTAAATCAATATGAAAATAAAAGGATGCAAATTAACGCACAAATTAAGACCCTTTTAAATTTACCAGCGGTAAACACTATGTGCAGTGTTTCAATAAGAAAATTACAGAGAAAGATTAATTGCTGTATTGCAAATTTGAATACATTGGAGATAGATACGGACAATTGGGATCCTATCATAGTATATCTCTGTTTGACAAAATTACCCAAGGAAACCCGAAGGGAATTTGAGAAAACCCTAAAGGATTGTGCTGAAATGCCTTCCTGGACAGATGTGGATGTATTTCTAACAAATACATTCAAGGAACTCACTTCTGTCAACGATGTTCCGGAAAGTAACCCTAACCCTAACCCAAACACCCACCCAAAACCCAAATTCCTCCAGGACATCAACAACCGAATTGACAGAAGAGTAAAAACGTTCCATAATGTGACACACAATAATAGGAAGGATACCCGATCCACAAACGTATTCCAGAGCAAAACCTCGAATTTAACCCAAACCCACCCAAATACCCATAATTATCAAAAAACCCAGGAAAAACCCGATGGTTCATTGTGCAAACTGTGCAAAAGTAACCATACTTTGAGGGAATGCTCATCATTTACTTCCTTGGGAGTAAATGAAAGAATTGAATTCGTAAGAAAGAATTCAATTTGTTACAATTGTCTGGCCATTAGTCACATGGTATCAGAATGTCGCAGTACATTCACATGCAGATACTGTGGCAGCAGACATAACACCCTTTTACACAAACCCAACCCAAACACTAACCCACAGAATGACGATAAACCCTCTACGTCAAGTGCAATACAGTCTTTCTCTACCCAAACCCAATCAAGCAAAACCCAATTAGACGACAGAGCTAAATTATTAGGCACAGCTGCCTTGAATATTCAAATACACGGTGAAGAATTCCCTGCTAGAGCGCTTATTGACCCAGCATCAGACTTTTCATTCATTTCTGATAAGCTAAGGCGCAAATTACACTTACCCACCCTACCCATAGTTGCTGAAATCTCAGGTCTAAATGAGGTTGTTTCAGCACGTTCGAACAAGATGTGTAATATACATCTTGGTTCTAACACTAATAAGGAATTTTCATTGAATATTCAGGCAATTGTTGTCAAAACCCTCACCCGCAATTTACCCACCCAAAACTTAAACCCTACTTTCATAAAAGAGTTGGACAGGATCCCATTGGCGGATCCTAAATTTTATGAAAGCCGCCCAGTTGATATTATAATTGGTAGCGATTTTTACCCACAAATTATCAGAGCTGGTGTTAAGAAAGATGTTCTTGGCACATTAATAGCTCAAGAAACTGAGTTTGGTTGGATTTTAACCGGACCGGTACAAGATTCTCACCCTACCCGAAGAATCGTCTCTTACTATAGTTCTGTCAAGCTTGATAAATTTTTGACCAAATTTTGGGAAATTGAAGAAATTCCACAAGAACCCATTCAATCCGAAGACGATTGTACTTGTGAGAAAAATTACACGACAACTACCCGTCGTTTATCCAATGGCCGTTATCAAGTAAATCTTCCATTTCGTAACCCTCAAATTGAGTTAGGAAACTCGCGCCATATAGCGATGGCTCAATACTTAAGAAATGAGAAGAATTTACTAAAGAAACCCGATCTGAAACTTGAATATGATAACGCGCTACAAGAGTATATTGACTTAGGTCATATGAAACCAATTATTTATAACCCTAACACTTCTTCAAACACCCATTATTATTTACCCCATCATGCTGTTGTTAAACCCGATCGTGGTACGACAAAAGTTAGAGTTGTTTTTAATGCATCGAGCAAAACTTCGAACGGCAACAGCTTGAATGATACCCTACACATTGGTCCTACCCTACAACAAGATTTGGTTGTTTCAATCTTGAGATGGCGCTTTTATAAGATTGTTTTTAATGCCGACATCACCAAGATGTATAGGCAAATTCAATTGATCCCTACCCACACACCCTATCAAAGAATTTTATTCCGTAAAAGCGTCAACGAACCCATTCAAGATTACGAACTGCAAACAGTCACATTTGGCGTTAACTGTGCCCCTTATTTGGCTATCAGAACCCTACACAAATTAGCCGCAGACATTCAAGATACCCACCCAATTGCATCTCAAATTTTGAGAGAGAATATTTACGTCGATGATGTACTAGCCGGTGCTCATTCTGTTCAAGAGGCTGAAATCGCTCAAAAACAGTTAATCACTGCACTCGAATCTGCTGGTTTTCCTCTACGAAAGTGGACATCAAATACCCAAGAGCTCCTAGATAATTTACCCATGGACCACCAACTCAATGCCGCCTTACTCACCCTTCCGGAATCGGAAAACCCTAAAACTCTAGGCATTCGGTGGAATCCAAAAGAGGACAATTTTTTCTTTGAGGCCCCAAAAATAGAGAGAAAACCAGCCTACACTAAGCGAGCAGTTTTATCTGACATCGCTAAACTTTTTGACCCAGCTGGTTGGTTAGCGCCAATTATAATATCCGCCAAAATCGTGATGCAGCAAATCTGGCAGGATAATACAGCTTGGGATGAATGTCTTAACCCACTCACAATTATTAAATGGCACAAGTTTTTGCAGTTTTATGATAACATTGACAATATTCGAATTCCTAGATGGATAAATTTTTCACCCTCAGCAAAAATTGAGTTTCATGGCTTTTCAGATGCTTCTGAAAAAGCATACTCGGCGGTTTTATACGCACGAGTTATACCCATAAAAGGACCTATGTCCGTAACCCTACTCGTCGCTAAGACGAGAGTTGCACCTATCAAGGTTATTTCTTTACCGAAATTAGAACTTTGTGGTGCAGTGTTGTTGGCAAAAATGGCACAGAACATAATTACCCAGCTGCAATTAACCCAATACCCAATGTATTTCTGGACGGACTCCGCAATAGTTTTGGCATGGCTCAACAAACCTCCGACTACATGGAACACCTTTGTGGCTAACCGTGTGTCTGCAATAGCCGAAGCGGTAGGAGCCAAGAACTGGAGTCATGTGGCCTCTTATGACAACCCAGCCGATGTTGCCAGTCGTGGATGCAACGCAGATGAACTGAAGGACGACAAGCTATGGTGGAATGGACCAACTTGGTTGAAGGAAGATCCAACAAAGTGGCCAACAACACATTTACCCTACGAAACTCAAGCTGAAGCTAAAATTTGTCAGTCGTTCTCTACGACTTTGAACCCAAAAACATCTATGGACTCTACCCACCCTACCCACGACATTTTGGAAAGATTTTCTAAATGGTCCAAAGCACTTAGAATATTGTCATATGTCTATCGATTTTGTGATCGCGCATCAGTTATTCGAAGAAATGGAATTCGACATGACAGCGTAGTTCTGGGTCGAAAAATTCCACAATCTATTGACGAAAGACTCAATAGATTATTAACCCACCCGAGTATTGAACTTGATGCGCATGAAATCAAAGCTACCCGTGATAGACTGATAATTCTTTGTCACACACAATATTTCAGTGAAGAATATTCTTGTCTGAAAAAATCGAACCCTTTACCCAAGAAGAGCAATTTACTCACCCTTACACCCTTTTTGGACGCAAAGAATATCATGCGCACAAATGGCAGATTGGCAAACTCCAACAACTTAACATATGATGAACGACACCCTATTTTATTACCCTACCCTAGCGCCTTTGCTAAATTATTAACCCAACACGTTCATCTTATAACCCTACACGGCGGAAATCGTTTAATGTTGCGAGTAATTCGCTCGAATTTTTGGATTCCGAGACTGCAGAATCTTATCAGTTCTGTAGTCAATAGGTGCGTACCTTGCACGAAATATAGGAATCGTCAAACTACCCAATTTATGGCTGCATTACCCCCCGAACGTACCCAAATTAGCAGACCATTTAACACTGTTGGAGTTGATTTTGCCGGACCATTTGACATAAAATCCTACATTGGTAGAACATGTAGGATAACCAAAGGTTATGTTTGCGTATTTGTTTGCTTTTCTACCAAAGCTATCCACTTAGAGCCCACATCTGACCTGTCTACCCAAGCATTTATGGCAGCATTTGCCCGATTCTTTTCGAGGCGGGGATGCCCTGTCGCTGTGTATTCCGATAATGGAACCAACTTCGTTGGAGCTAGCCAACTAATTAAAAGGCAGCGACAGGAATTCCTCAAACAGTTGAAGGGATTGGTTACATCAACCAATAGCTTTCAAAACTTGACGTGGCACTTTATCCCACCCGGAGCTCCACATATGGGGGGCTTATGGGAAGCCGGCGTAAAGAGCTTCAAGTCCCATATTAAGAAGCTCGCAAATTTTAAATATACCTTTGAGGAACTAGCAACCCTATTGGCTAGAATAGAAGGATGCCTCAACTCAAGACCCTTAAGCCCGTCAAGTGAAAACCCTCAGGATCTTAACCCATTAACCCCAGGTCATTTCTTAATTGGCTCACCCTTATTATCACCCGCTGAACCCGATTTTAGTAACGAAAATATTACCCTAGCAAACAGATGGCAAAGGTTGAAAATTCAACACCATCAGTTTTGCAAAAGATGGAAGGATGAATATTTGAAGGAGCTCCATAAACGTTATAAATGGAGAAACCCTAAACGTCCTGTGGAAATCAATGACATTGTTGTCATTAAACAGGACAACCTACCCTCAAATGAATGGTTACTCGGACGAGTAACCAAGACTTACCCAGGTTCCGATGGACTGCCTAGAGTAGTCGAATTGCACACATCAACCGGAACATTGACTCGGCCCATAACCAAGGTCGTAGTCCTACCCACCCACTAATTAACTCCTTCAAATCTTCCATTTTCACCCTCGTTACACACCCATTACTCACCCGAACACCATCCTTACCTATCCAAATTTTTACCCAAAACACCCACAATTATTAATACCCACCCAAAGTCTAATTTCAGGTTCCACCCCACAAGAAGTTATGGTTGATCTCCAGGTCGGAAGTGAAAATCTGTACCCATGGGAAAACCCTGAAACCACGAGTGAAAAAAGAAAAAAAATTAATACCCTTACCCACCTTTTGGACAATTAAAAATAATTTGTTTTTGTTCACAGGTTGCCGGCCCGGGAGGATGTTCACACGAGTGAACAAATACACAACCCTAACCCTGCCTTCCAATATCCCTTACACACATAATGACAATAACATCTCTAACAAACATCATATTCACAATAACACATATACATACACACATTCATCAACACTGTTTCATCAACACCTTCAACATAATTATTAGGATCCTTGGTGGTTCAGTTGATTAGCGATCCTTAAAAGACGAACAACCCAATAAGTTCTACGTGTACATATCAAAAAGTGAACATAAAACAATTTTATATTAAATATATATATATTCAACAAATTATAAACATTGTGAACATTAAAAGAATTAAAACAAGAACTGTGAAGAATGTGAACAAAATAAACATTGTAAACAAAAATATTTAGTGTTACAAACTACAAACAAATAAAATACTTTTATAACGTTTGAAGAAAATACAAGCAAATATAAAACCCTATATAACACTTATTATTTATACATATATAAAAATAATTCCAAAGGTTTGTGCATTTCCTACCTATATATACCCTACCCCTCTTACCCTTAAAACTAACCCTACCCTATAACCCGTACGTTCAGGATTGCTCTCTGCAATTGCAACGTTTTTAGGAACTAAAACATTGGATAAGAAATGGTTGGATTCGATACAAAATCGGAATGACTCAGAGGCTTTGAGGACATACTTTAGGGAGTAGAGTGGTCAGTCAATAATTCAATCATGAAGCGAAGTCAAGTGACTCAGTATAGACTTTAAGGACGTACCACACAAAGTGGTTGTTTAGAAATTCATGGATGTCATGTGATTGAAATTGTCCTTTGGTAAGAAGTTCAGAGTTGAGTTGCTAGACCCGGCTATTCGTCTCTAGAGGAACATTAGTTCATTCCAAACAAATTAGGTTGGTATACTAATTTCTTCAAAATTCAGCATCGGTGTTGATATTGGTGTTCACCTAATCTACTGTTGTAGTCTAGCAGGTAGTGTGTATGGTTAGTAGATGAGAACTCGTAGTTCAAACGCCAACTCTGGCATCTCGAACAAAACATAATATGAAAAATATTTCGTCTTTGCAGATCCCTGGCAAGAACTCTGAAAGTAATTAAAATGACTAAGAAATATTTCGTAAATCTGTCATTTGGAGGCAACCTGTACAACCCGCCATTTATAAACGCAACATGGTTAGTGTAAGAAGATAGGTTGTAAAACTGAATAAAGGTTTGTAATGACTAATTAAATAAGTATTCTAACTGAACGTATCAATTTAATTGATAAAATAACTGAAATGATATCAATGCTATTACCAGATACACTGGAAATATAATTCAACGGATTTGGGTACCTGGGTATCGTGTATTATTTAACAATAAAGCTGTATTGGTTGGGAAGGTACATTTAGCACTTAGTGTAGAAACTATCACGCAGAATCGCATGGTATTCTCAATCTAAATAACGTTTACGAAATTGAGAAGTTCTTGGAACTTTAAACAACGGTTTAGGAACTCAACGAGTTTCAAGTTGGACTTTCTTAAAAGTTGTTCTGGATTGAAAGCGCATATACACACTATACAGAGGGTGACAATCATGGATGTGATTGGTTGATAACCTCATGGCATTTAGTCTTTAAGTATGATTTCCATCATATGCCTTCTGTGATGACGAATTAAATGATCCATTAGAACATTCAAATTATTGATTACTTTTTTCAATAATTTTGTAAGAGTGGCATCAATGGTTTCCTTGTATAAAACAATAACTTGCAATGTCCCACAACAAATAATCCAGAGGCATTAAATCGCATAAACAGGACAACTCCTGGAAAGAATATTGTCACCAAATTGATTTTGCTTGGCGCGTTGTATAGCAAGTGAAGTCGCAGTAGTCTAGCAAGTAAAAACCTCAGGTCAGACATTTCCAACAAAACGAAATAAAAAAATATTTCTTCGGTGGCTTCCTCTCAGCAGATTTCTGGCAAAAACTCTTAGAGTAAATAAAAAATTACCATTAAAAGTTTCTCAAAAATCTATCGTTCGGAGTATACTTTAAACTGTATGTCTTGCCACTCATGTAAATAATTAATACACACAGCGTAAGTGGTGTGAGAAGCTAGGTCGCAATCTTGACTGAAGGGTTGTAATTACCACATCATGTATGTATGTAAGTGTGCAGGCGGTAGAAGTAACGAAATACATATTAAACGAATGTACAGTTCTTGACTGGCTTAGATGGAAGTGTATGTACACTTCCATAACTGTTGTTTTGTGTGCTTCAAGTAATAAATATAGCCGTTGCTGCAAGTGATGCTTTTTTATATTTTAATACCGTGGCATATAAAGTACTGCCTGCTTCTTCAATTGAATGAAGGTCTTTTGCTCATAAAGATAATAATAATCAAAACCATGATGACAATCATACCCAAGATTAGCATAAAAAGAAAAAATTGGATTTTAAGTCCTTTTCTTTATTTAGAGAAATCAAAAGTTGCTTTCTGCATATACTGTGTGCACTTGTCTGTAAACGAATTTAAATAAAAATTGTAGAAAAAGTTGTTTTAACGTATATCTCTCTCTCTGTGTTGGCATTTAAAGCACCATCTAGGGTTCAATTATTTTGCATATGAACTAATTTTGAGGTCAAAAGGTAAACACAAACAACACCAACAAAAGGAATAGAGAAAAAACTGAAAATGAAAATGGGGGAAAAAACGTTCTTCTATGGTGCCATAAATGCAAAACTTAGTATACAGTACGTAGGTATGTATGTGTATGTTTGTTGGTGCGTGATTGCAACATACCAAATGTGTGACCATGTGGCCCCGAATCAACAATGAGTTTTAAAATGCCAAAAATAAGTCCAACATTGTTGCTATTGCTTTAACACTTTTCTCGTAAACTTTTGCTGTTGGACTGCTTTCGTTAATATTTTTATTGTTTAAAAGTTAAACTTTTGCATAAAGATTGTTTTAAACGTACATTTAATGGAAAAATGTGTTTCAAATTCTTAAATTATATTTGATTAGTTGTTAGCTATTTCTGGATACCCAAAAACAGATTGGATATGTAGTTAAGTTTTAGGTAAGCATTTCATATGCGAAGTTTTTAATCATGTGTCTAAGAAAACACTAATCTTACTGACCCATTTTCTATGATTTAACGTTCCTAAAGTATCGTTTTCATGTCCACTGTTAAACAGTTCAATAAATGATTATTTTAATTACCTTCTATTGGTTTAGATTTTTAAAACACCTCCACTGAACTTACCTGAAAAAATGGAAATGGAAAACAATTTAATTTAATTATTCAAACTATACAAAACTAATTAAACAGTATTTTAATAAATAATCAGCATAAATGATCAGAATAAACTCCTGGTGGTTAGTTTTTATGTTGTCCTAATTATTGCATTTTATACACCAGCGGTATTTTTATGCCGCTGCTGGGACACTTTTTCCATACAAATTTGGCATCATGCCTGCTTCTTCTTGTTCCTTTTATTTGTATTGCTTTTCACACGAATGATTGCACAAGTCCACAACATGAGTATTGAATTATTTCTGCGAAGTGTTGCGGAAATTACTTTAATTTGTTTAAACAGGTTAAACTTTAGGTTAACTTTCTCGCCTTTGGTGAGTTATTCATTTAATAGAACTCAATCTGAACCACAAGAGTCCTCTATAAAAATTTTGTTACCATAGAACAGATATTTAATACAATTAATTATACCTGCCTGAAGTACATTTCTTCGGAAGAAAGGTATTCTGCATATCATTTTCTCTGCATATTTCCTTAGAAAAAGTTCCTGAATTTCGCACACATTATACACCGAAAGTTAATACTTTTTTGAATAGAAGCTAATAGTGCCATTAATTCTTATGACTTACGATAGCAGTGTGAATTTGAAAGGACAATGTCGACATTGTACGAGAAGTATGTATGTATGCATGATGGTGTATTCAAATTTATTGCTTCAATTTGTTGTCTGTTGTTTGCGCAGAACACATTTCCATAAGAATTAATTTGTTTTCACAACATCATTAATTTATTGATTTTCAATAATAATAATAATATAAATTTAAAACACACAAACACACATACTACATATGTATGCACCAGCGTATGAAATAATATGGTTAAGTAAATAAGTATGCTTGTATAATCCTTGCTGTTGTATGGTGTGGTAGGTTGAAACAAAAGTCCATTGTTTCTGTACCATAACGTATTAATTGAGGGACTTGTAATCAATACAAGAGATCCTTGAATGCGAATATGGAAACATTGTTGTTGTTATTGTTGTCTTTTATTATTTTTATACATCTAAAATTAAAAAAGAAAAAAAAACAAGAGAGAATGTGATATGAAAAGAAGGAGGAAAAAATAAAACAATAGGACAAACGACTGACGGTTGTTGTCATTACAAACATAAGGGATTGTGGTGTTAATTCCTTTTTTTAATTTTAAAGGAAAGGAGTAAATGACTTCCATTGTTTTCAATATTTTTTTATTAAGTTTTTATACACATTTTTAAATTTTTGTTTTGTGTCATATCGATTGTTTTAATTGAATTTATCTGTTTCATTTGTTTCATGTTTTAATGTTAATTGCTTTTTTGTTAAGCATTCATTAAATTCAAGTAAATGGAAGTCGCCATAGTCTAGTAGGTAGTATGTTAGCTTGTTAGTCTTCTGGCAAAAACTCTGAGAGTAAATAGCAACTACCATGAAAATTTCCCAAAAAAATCTGTTGTTCGGAGTCGGCTTTAAACTGTAGGTCCCACCAAACATGTATAAAATTTATATATTCAACATGGGTGGTGTGAGAAGCTAGGTAGTAATCCTGAGTATTGGACTGTAATAACCAGTTAAGTAAGTAAATATAGCAAAAGAAAAGTAGAATTACAATTGTGTTGCATAAGTGGTTTCATTTATTAACGTGTTTCATTCTTTCACAATGTTGCTATAGGCAGTTACACTTGGCTTTGTAGTCAATTATGAACGGCTATTGCTAAAACGGTTGTAAGCTATGGAGAAGTGTAAAGGCTTTTAACAAAATGAAAGTTATCAAGAAAGCCCAGAAAGTTTTTGTCAAAATTAAAATATTTTTTTCTCGCATATGAATCGAGCTTTATTAAAGCAAATCAAAAACAAAAATACTAATTAGGATTTCGGAGCAAAAAACTAATTTATTTATTTTATATTTATTTTATTTATTTATTTATTTATTATAATTAACATAACACAACAAGATTTTAATCTTATAAGTTATAGTGCTATGTTTAGGATCAATAAGATTTAAAACATAAAAGAATAATAAAAATTGTGAAATATAAGAAATATAAGAAGTTAAGCAAAAATAACAAATTAATATAAAAAACAAATTGATTAAAATATTAAATTTAAGTAGAAATATAATTTAAAACAATATAGAAAAACTAACAATACTACAGAAATAAAAAAAAAAAAAAATTAAAAAAATAAAGAATAATATAAAAAAGAAATATTTACAAAAATCGATATAAGAAAGTAAGGATAAATATGTAACCCATATAATAACCATGCTAAGATCGTAACAAACATTTCATTAAGAGAACAATTTAAATAACTCCTTTTTGAACGCATTTGCATTGCCTATCTTTTGGATGTACTTTAGTAGGGAATTCCAGAGACTAGTGGTTTGTATAAAGAACTGTCGCTGTGACAAAAGAGTCCTGTAACTTTGTTGAATAATCTTCATGCCCCGGCATGACCTAGCACACTTAATTCGGCCTAATAAATATTCCGGCTGTCCCGTATTAATAATTTTATGGAATAGAATGTGGCATTTAATTTTCAGAAGATTATCAAATTTCACACTAAATATCTGGTACGCTAAATGAGAAATATGATCCCGGCGACCCTTAAGAAAGACGTATCTTGCTATATTGTTATATGCCAAGTTTAGTTTCCGATTGTCATTACTATCACAGTTTACAAATATTTCGCACCCATACAATAGCACAGGAATTAAATAAGTTTTAGCAAGTTGCATACGAATTTCAAAAGGAGTTGAATCAATGACCGCCCGTAGATTCCGAAGTATGCCATATATTCTGCCAGCAAATACACTTATATGGCCAGGCCACGATAATCTGTCATTAAATACAATACCCAGATTGGTAGCAGACTTGACAAAGTCAATTTTATTTCCCCTGATACTCAATCCAGGTAAGGCAAACGAAACATTGGTCTTCGAAAGTATTAAACATTTGGACTTTGAGGGATTAATGCGTATTCGCCAAAGCCCAACTGTCAATCCTATCCAAATCACTGATAACAGAGTGCAAACAAGAATCAATATTCTCCTTACGAGTACTGGTATAAATCTGCACATCATCAGCATACATATGAACACGGCAGTCAACCAAAACACCCGGTAGATCATTGACATACATACAGAACAGCAGTGGCCCCAGTATTAATCCCTGAGGAACACCTCTACAAATATTTAGCGAATCTGAAATATTCCCATTTAAATGAACCCTCTGACAGAATTAGAAAAATTAAACAGCTTTCGGAGTTTATTCAATAATATTTTATGATTGACTGTATCGAATGCCTTGGTGTGGTCGAGAAGAACTAAAAACGCTACACTATTTACATCTAGCTCCAACCTAAGATCCTCAACTACATTCAATAGAGCGGTAGTACAACTCCTACCTTTCATGAAACCCGACTGACTGACTGATAAATAATTGTGACATTCCAGATAACCATTGATCTGTCTGGCTATAATGTTTTCCATTACCTTCGACAAAAAAGGAAGAATAGCAATTGGCCTAAACTCATTGTTCGATTTGGGAATGGGAATGATCTTAGCCAGTTTCCATTCATCAGGAAAAGTAGATTTAGTCAGCACTGTATTGAATAAGTGGGTATAATACGGCAGAGCCAATTGCGTTCGATTTCACCGCTGAAATTCTTTCCAAAACTTCGAACTGATCAACGCAACGAAAACTAAAGGAGTATTGTGGAGGGACACAACAAAGGTCATCATACATATCACCGATTGCCGTCGGAACACTTGAATGTACAAACTGGTCATTAAGTTTATTCACATCCACATCAAAATCAGTTTTAGGACATTTTCCACCGATTCCTATTTCACGAATCACATTCCATTTAGATTTATTGCCCATCGCATTGTAAAACCTTCTACCATAATACAATGTTTTCGCAATTCTTATGCGCCTAGTAACCTCCGACCGTCCGGATTTATGAAGAGCTTTCAAGTCATCAGTCCAGTACCTCTTCTATCGCTTGTAGGCACTATCCCCCTTCTTTGTTCTTTTATTTCAGTAGTAAACCACGTTTGTTGTTTGTGTTTAATGAGCTTGGTTTTGATTTAATTGCGTTTTCTACCCCTTTATACCGTAATTTATACCATTAAGAGAAACCTTTAGATATCAAAACAAAACAAGTGAAAAACTGAAGGAAAAATCAGCGGTTTATGTAATTCTAATCTGTTACAAAATTCAGTATATCATCTCCACTGAACGTAATGAATCGATTTACGGTTGAGCGAGGTCGGTATTTATTGGACCAATGAGAAATTGCGCGATGATGACCGTTTGCCGACAAAAGTCATCTTTTCCGATGAAGTTCATTTTCATCATGGTGGGTACGTTAATAAGCAAAATTGCCGTACTTGGGGGTCAGAAACCCAACACGTGGTCTTACAGAAGGCAATGCATCCATTATAAGTGACTTTTTGGTGCAGCTTGTGGAGCGGAGGAACTATTGGCCCATGTTTCTTTCATAATGAAGACGCCACAACCATTACGATCAATGGATACACTTATTTGTACCGGCTCTTCATGGTACTGTCGTGAACGGTTGATGGCCGTTTAATTAGCCGAAATGGTGAAAGCCGAAATGGTGAAAGCCGCCAATTGGACGCCAATTATCTGCGATTTGACACCGTTGGACTATTTTCAGAGGGGAGCCGTTCAAAAAAATGTGTTATACCGACAAACCAGAGACAATTGATGATGCCATTGCCGAGATACGATCCTATACACTCAAAAAAGTCCAACGAATGAGGTACTATGAGGCCAGCTGCGGTATCCATATGAATCTAATAATATACCATTTCTAATCGAAACAATTGTACTTCAAATTTTTTGATTGCTTCAAATCCCTTTAATTTGAGGAGCATCCTTACCTCTCTTTATCATTTCCCTCGTTGAACATAGCTTTCCGAACATCCGCCCCCTTTTCGCAGAAGTTTTGATTGCCTCAAACTTTCTTAGTTTCAGAAGCGTCTTTGTCTCTTTTTATAATTTCTTTGGTAGAGCATACTTATTCCGACATTAGCCCACCATCCCAACAACGGGGTGATGAACATCTAATTTCCCATTTTTCCATGATTTCAGGCAGTGGTCGACTAGAGCGAGTTAATTAAAATCAAAATTATATGATGGAAATGAAATTCTGCTGCTGTTTGTCTAGTTACAGCATCGTCTCCGCATACGTTACAAAATTTTTAACAGCCTGTTGTAATGCATTCTTATATTTTCCAAAATAGCGAAACAATATATGACGACAATGATACGAAGTTTTGCGGGATAACATGATTTCATTAATCTATCTAACAATCATAGAAACCTATCTTCAACTATATATCAACAATAGCGTAAATCATGCCTTTATTGAAAATATTGCGTTGTGTTAAGGAATAAAAAAATTCTTATTTAAACTATACCCCTATTTATATATTGTTAACTTCTTCCTCGGTTTAAATTTTTCCACCTCTAAATAAGCCACTTTCTGTAACTTTCTTGGCATGCTGATGCAATTTTTGGATTGCCGCTTTTTGCCCTTACAAGGTTTATATTTTTATTTACTTCACTTTTTCCTTTTTATTCATTTTTTTATTTACTTTTTTATTTTAGACGAAAATAACATAAAAATTCAAAAAGTAAAGTTTACTTCTTGCATTTTGAAAGTTAACAAGTTAATGCAGGTAACGTATTGTGTTATATCCGTTCAGGTTTGTTTGCTGAAAAAAGAAAGGAAGAAAAACGAAACTTTTTTTCAGTTCTTGAACCGCAACATGACAAACTGCACTTAAGTCTTAATTTATAAGAGAAGACTTTAATGTGACAAGTTATGTTATTACGTTAAATTATTTGTAGTGTAGTTTTAAGAAATAAAATAAAGTTTTCAACAACTATACAATAGTAAGTACAACAATATTTTTTAAATAACTGTTCTTATAAGTTCATATAAAAACTATTAAGGCGTTATACTTGGCATACATATGTACGTATGAGCAATATTTTTGAAATGTGTAAAATTGCTCATACGTTCTGGGTAACCATTTTCATAGTACAATCCCTACGACAAAGGAATTATTTTATTATATTGCTATCGCAATATATTATCACAATCATTTCATACATATGTAAGTTACGCTATTAACGCAAATTAGAAATCGCTTTATTTTCAGTACGTGTATCAATAAGGAGTAAGCAGTGTATCTGTGTTAACGTAATTTGCATAGTGCGTAAGCAATTACTGGTCGTCTTTTTTTTTCAATTTTTTTTTGTTTTACTTATTTTTTTTTACTAATTTTTCTCACTTCAATTCTAAATCATAAACAAGACAAAGAAATATACGTACCGAATAAATATTGCTGTAGTAGCGCGAAGTCGTGAAGAAGGCGTCAACTTGCTGGCCCTAGTTCTCCAAGTTCGTGGAAAATTTTTCAATGAGATCTTGATCTGTGAGCTTATAAAATATAGTGTGTACTCGATAGTGAATATTTTTATAAAAGAACTGCTAAATTTCTTTCCTATGTAAATGGCTGAATCAGTAAGCAAAATAGACGTTCTTATTAACCTAAGGCGTTAAGGAATCAGCATTACTACAATTAAAACTGATGTCACATGCGAATTAAACGCCGGTGAGTAAGGAACAGAAGAAATGTGTAATGAATAGAGCTAGCAAGCAATTTTTACTGAAATATATCAGCTAAACGCCAATGGTCTAGTTGGTAGTGTGGTAAATTTTAAGTGCCGAGGGCATAGATTCCATTCTCATCAGAGACCCTGATTGTATTATGATTATTTAATTGTTCACAATATATGTAATTACCCGGAATATCAAGAGAAAGTGAGAATTATTTCAAAGCAATCCTCGAGAAAAAGTGACTAAGGTTCACAAGCTGGTCATTAAAAAAATAATAATATTTAAAAAATAAAATTTTCGCACACTACCCCTCTTTTCTTTCTCTTATAACTATCTTGCTGTTATTCCAACACAATGCACTGCATGACTAGGTATCTATCTCCAGAGTATAGGCCTGAAAGAAAGAAAAAATCATGACAGGCAACTTGCGCGCTTAACGATGATTAATTGCAAAATCTATTTGGCAGAAAGTTTCTTTCAACAAACGTTTCAATACACTGGCCTTCAGATTCATACGACTTAACACTTCTGGATTACTTTTTGTATGGCTTTGTTAAGGCATTGAGTTATGATTCATACCACTAACTTTTGAACTGATGGACAATATAGAAGTTGTCATTCACACCATACGGCGAAATTTATCGGAAAAAGTGGCCCAAAATTATATTGATAGAATCGACAAAGTAATACGTAGCTATGGCGCACATATTACATAAATCATATTTAAAAAACAAATGCCAAAAAACCATATGTCATGTGGTCTGTCTTGCAGTATTATTCAAAGTCCAAAAGGTTTAAGACTATTATACTAGCGAAGTTCGCAAACACGACCTGATGGCAAACTATCCATCTCGTGTAATAAAGCAACATTCGTTTTTGTAAATTTGACCTGATGAATATCAAACATTTAATCTTTGGCTGAATAGTTCGCTAGACGAAGTTTGCTAGTATTATTGCCGCTTTAAAAGTGTACTGTAAGCTACAGAGAACTCATTAATGGCTCATCCAAACGTTTCGCATAATTTAGTGATGAGATTATAGCAGCCATTTTCCAGACTTTTGAGTCTTTTTCATACCTTTTAACCGGTCAGAAATTGTTTGTTGTGCCACATTTCTGTCGTTGGTTTCACACGAAGAGCGTTATTCAATATTGTTTGCAATTCCTTCTTCATTTCTGAATGAATGAATGTTTCTGAATTTCTAATCCGATCTTCTAAATGAAAGAGCACGATCAATAGACGCATTCGATGAGACTTCATCATTATTTTCTGTTACAAAATTCGCCATCTTTAACACGCGGAAAAAATATGATGTTTGACAGATGTCCTCATCGCACAGAATAAAAATGTCCTTTTCGTGTTAATTTTTGATATGAGTAATGAAATGCTTTCGAGACTATGAGGTCAGTATTTTGTATAAACTAGTATAATTTCCCGCAGTTCACTTCTCTGTGATGATTTATGTTTGGTATAGTATCCCTAAATATAGAATTCTTGACCTTAAAAATGCTAGGCAATGTTATAACATGTGTTACACTGTTAAATAAATAAACTAAAAAGAGCTTTAATGTGCACCAGCTCGGAAAGTGATACTTCTCATAACAAAGTGTCATGTTTCTCCCTTTAAGTTTAATTTAAATCGGAACTTTATTACAAAATAGAAACTGATTAAATTAATTTTCAATTGCATAGCATGATTTGGATATTTAATTCGATAGTGTAATAATTTATTTATTAAATACAATATTATTGTAAATTTATTGCACATTAAATTAATTTTAAATAATTTTTAGCCCTTGAATATATACAGGAGAATACAACAATTTAATTACAAATAATTAATTGCAACTTTGTTTCGAGGAATTTATATTTTAAAGCCTTGTAAAGAGGAAATAATTTCATTAAACGTAGTAGTCCGATAAATCAACACAAATGCAATTACAAGCAATAGAGACGGGGGAAAAAAAGAAAATTTATTAATATTCATAGGAAATATTATTTAGTATCGTCGTGAGTGTGTCACGTTAACATGATTATAAATGCATCAGAGAATTAAAAGACTATTTAGAAATGCAACAAAATGCTAATGAAACCTTCTACCATCACTACACTACATAAAATTGCATACAGTGGCATACATTTTTACAATCTGTATGCATACATAGACAAACATATATGTATGTGTATAATAAATATGTATGTACACCTAATTCTGTTTTTACACGGTCTTTTTTACACGGTTTTGATATAACACAGTTTGAAAATAAAATATTATTAATTTCTGTTACACGATTTTATTCCATTTAGCACGATTTAAAATTTTTTGTGCTTAAATTTTTCTGTCAAATTTAATTTTTGCAAAGTATGTTCATATCACAAATTTAAGGGAATTCCCTTTTTGCGTGTACAAGCAAATTTACTGGTCAAAGCAAATGTA
This sequence comes from Sarcophaga variegata, assembly GCA_932273835.1. Classification (NCBI taxonomy): domain Eukaryota; kingdom Metazoa; phylum Arthropoda; class Insecta; order Diptera; family Sarcophagidae; genus Sarcophaga; species Sarcophaga variegata. Next base: position 116,465,191 of record OW026358.1, on the reverse strand, counting down.
AATGGCACAAATTTAGGGGAATTCCCTTTTGTGCATACAAGCACAAAGGTCAGAGCAATTGAAATGTGTTAATATTTTGTGTTTGGTAAAGAAATGTTTTATTGGCAAATTTGTTTTTCTATCGATACATTAAATTTAACGCATTAAGATGAAAGGTAAGCCAAAAAATATTTTATATTTATTAAGTTATTTATATTTTTAATTTTGTTAAATATTTTATGAATCCCTAAAAGAAAATGTCAAATACAAAACTCCTTAAAAAATCCTCGTTTTTCACTAATTTTAAGTTTTAGAGAATAGGAACCAATCACCTATTTTTGCATACGATCAGTGTCTTTTTTTGCACGGTTTTTTTTACACGGTTTTTTCTGGAACCAATCTACCGTGCAAAAACAGAATTAGGTGTATATGTGTTCATAGGCAAGTGAATGATTTAATGAAAATAAACATTCGGTATGGATTTCTTTGAATACACTCGATATTTTTGTTCAAAGATGCTTCATTGTGTACATAGGATTTTTGATAGTATATTAGCGAATAACAGCGGAGATGGAAAGTGATGGATATACTATAGCGTTGATAAAAATAGCCGATATTATAGGATATAGAAGAGAGCCATTTACTGCAACTCAAATTAGGCGTAGGTTGTGTAGTTCCAAGTCAAATTAAATGTCTGTGAAATTTGAAAACATGATCATATTGTAGGGTGGGTCATCTATCGGTTTAAAATTGAACCATCGATTACTTCGAATCTGGCAACACGTATGCCATTCTATTCTGTGCAACTTGCTACATATCCTATGCCATAATCGATTTAATTAGCAGACATGATGATGTCAATTGGACGTCAAGAAGTTGCGATTTGACACCGTTAAAGAAATGTGTTATGTCGACAAACTAGAGGCAATTCAACAGGTATGTTTGATGCCCACTTTATACCGTTACACTTCGTAAATTGTGGTAGTCAAGTAGAGTTGACAACATTGATACCGATAGCAGTATATTCTAAGGTTCTAGATTTTTAGCTGACATTGATAATAAAACTCATGAGGTTAAAGACTAAAAAAATCGACGAGTGTCACTTTTACAAACATTTAGTCCTCGAGTATAAATTGCTCAGACATATACGATATATACTTGAAAATTGTTGACTTGTAATTGAATGCATGTTGTTGCTGTTGTTGCTGTTGTTGTATAAATTGTTACGAAGATATTTGCTATAGTTGTAGTTGTTATAGTACTTCTAGTTGTTAGTGGTACTTTCAGTTAAAAAAAAACCAAAAAAAAAACGAAGCAAAACTGCAATAAATAAAATGAAAATAAATTCCAACAAAATAAGTTAATTTTCATGTGTTGAAATGTGTTTTAGCCATAAACAAAATTCGTTTGCAAGTGGAAAATGTTTATTGGCCAATTTTAGAAACACACACACAAACACATACTCATTTATTTGCACACATCCGAATATTTTTTACATATTTTACATATTAAAGGCATGGGTGTATGTATAGATGGTATGGTATGGTATGGCATGTACATAAAACTATGAGTGCGAGTGCGAGCATAGAATGTTGTTGTGTCGAGTGTTGAATTTCATTTTGAATAAATATTTTGAATATTTTATTTTATTTTGTAAATGTTATTAAAATCTTGTTGGTCAATTTAATGGTCATGTGGTCTATAAAATTTGTACAAAGAGAATTTCCAAAAAAAACAGACGGATATTAAGCAATTTATTTTGATTATAATTACAAACAAGTCGTAAGGGTTTTAAAAGGATTTTCTAGCCACACAGAAAAGTTATTAATTTAAAATCAACAATAAAATGAAATCTAAAAAATACATTTATAGTATATAGCCTTTGAGTTGCTTTTCGGCAAATGTTTGAAAATCTTTGTGTGATAAGCTTGAAAGACTGCTGTTAGTCTGCTTGTGATAGGAAATCAATTTTTTTTAATTAAAAAGCACCTTTGAGTCTGGTGTATTACATAAAAATAAAATAAGAAATTATTGTTTGATAACTTAAGTACTTAAGTAAAAAGGGCCTATGACTTCTTAATCAGGCATAAATTGGACAAGCTGAACATTTAGTCAGTAGTCAGTTTAGTTGTTTGGATGTCCAAACTTTTTCTTTTGAAGTCAAGATAATTCTCAATGTTTTCGAAACAAACAAGTCATCTTTGTCAGATGCTGTACTAGTACAGGTCTTGAATAGCCGTATAAATAATGCTGCAACTAATGACTTGGTCTGAATTTCGACGATTTTCTTAAGCCCATTCGACCATGTGAGAAAAATTATCCGCCAATCGATTCAGTTCGACAAATGTTGTGATATATATAGCGTGGGCCATCTATCTGTTTAAACTTGAACCCTGTTCTACACAAAGTTCAGTATATTATCTCCACGGGATGTAATGAATTTACCCTTGAGCAACGTTGAGATTTATTGGACTAACGGAAAGCTACACGATGATGTCGATTTTCAAAAAAAAGATCATCCTTTAGAAGAAGCTCATTTACAAATCGGTGGGTACGTTAGTAAGCAAAATTGCCGTATGTGGGGCTCACAAAACCCCCACGTGGTCCTACAGAAGCCAATGCAGCCATTTGGAGTGACTGTTTGGTGCGGCTTGTGGAGCGGAGGCATATTTCTTTGAAAATGAGGACGGCAAAACCATTACGGTCAATGGAGAGACCTATCGAAGTAGATAACCGATTTAAATTTCCCACCCTATAGTATCTGAAAACCATTATGTGCTGTCCATGCTTTTGTTAGTTGTATAAGAATGATTTAGTGCCAAGGAATATATTCTCAATTACTTCGGCGTTAGGCAATGGTACCAGTTTGTTGGAATAAGATTAAAATGTGGTGGTAAGTGTAATAGAGAGAAAGTGTGCTGTGCAGTATGGGAAGCTTACTACATGAATTATTTCGAGTAGATCAAAGAATTATAATTTTATAAATTTTATTTCATTTTATATAATTCGACATAGGCCTGTCTAAAAACTTCTCTCCCATTGTTTTCTCTTTTATTTGCTTCATTGTTATTAATCAAGTTTGTTCAATTAAACAGGTGATTGAACTACTGCAGCATGTTCTACGATAATATGTTCGTCCATCTGTGGCTGATTAGAAACAATATTCCTTATGGACAGAATGCGATTTGTATGGTGGATAGAAACATTTATAATTGATACATATTCTTCTTCAAGGGCTCAAGGTTAAATAGGCTTTCTCGACAGATTGTTTAGAATGATTGAAAGGAATTAAAGTTTTTTAATTTTGTTTGGTTTTATATCGATTCAATTTTAGTTGTAAATAATTTGAATTTAAACAATGAAAAAAGAGACAAACAAGTATTTCATGGAAAAAATTATTGTTTACATTTCAGTTGCTCACAATGTAGAATTAAATTGTACGTGGGGTTCAACAACAATTCAGTATAATTGGCGAATACATCGGTGAATAATTTAAAGCAAAGCAGCCGTATTTAACTATAATGAGGCACAATTAATTATGCATTGGTAATAAAACAAATCGGCAAGAGCAAATGCTATTGAATTTTAAAAACGGAAATAAAATCAAAGAGAGTGGCAATGCTAAAGTTAGACGGAAACCAATTGTGCGATACTACATAAACGAATTTTAATTGAAATATTGATTGTATTTTGATTTTAGAAGGCAATATAAACAATAAAAATAATCATAATCATTCTTCTAATTCTTTTTAATCAATAACCCACAATTTCTATCATAATTAAATTTCTATCATGTTTGCTTTAAAGGAATTGAAAAAAAAACACCTGTGTTCCTTATTGATTATGGTAAAAATTTCAAAAGGATACCTACCATATTATAGATACAAACACTTTTCAATCACATTTTATTTTTTTTAGCAATTTTGTTAATGTACAAACAGACATTGACAAAGAAATAAAAAACAAAACAAAAAAAAAAACAGAACAGAAATTGAAAATGAAGACTAAAGCTGAAACTCATTTGAATTTTGTATTGAAAGGCGCTGAAACATTAATGCAATGAAATGAATTGTAAAGAAGAAAGAAGAAAATAAATGCAGAGAATATAAATGAATGAACGAATGCATGGAAGAGTCAATGAACTGGATATAAAAAATCTACAGTAGATGCCATATCCATTAAATTAGACATCGTCATTATTTTCAATATCTTTATTGTTGTTGTAGTTCTACTTGTAAATCAGAGATTGTCATATACAATGTGGGCTATTTATACAAGCATGGGCAGTGCTTACGATTAGAAAAGAGAAGACCAACTATTTTTGTTAAAAGTTAAGTAAGAAGAAATTATAAAACGTTTTTGAAGACCGTTTTCGGTAGACTTTTATGATTAATTTAATAAAATATTTCGGTCATTATATTGAATTTATGTTTCTCTTGATTTCCGGAGCTCAGGACATTAAATTTAGATGGATTCTTTCGTAGAATGCTTAAAGCTCGATACAAACATATTAAAGGATTTTTGAAATGAAATGGGGTCTTAGACAACTTATTTTACAGTGTATGTCGTTAGACAAGGGACAATGTCTCATCCATTGTGCTGTTGTCGGGTGAAAGGCTATAATAAAAAGTCGCACCTCAATACTCTAAACAACTTGCTAAGACTATCCCGATTTGCTTTTACAAGACCCCTGATTTTCATTCTTCTAACTCATCTAGAGACAACGTCAGGTACTATTTGTATAACAAACGTCTCTGCCAAGTCTTCGTTGAGATTCAGAGAGTCATCTGAAAATAACGCCAGGCACCAACCAACCAACCAATGCGAATTGGGCGTTGAAATTTAAACATCATCTGGAGACAACGCCAGGTACTAACTTTGTAAGAAACGATTCTGTAAGGCTGGAGTAAAAATTCAGAGAGACAGATGAACTGAGGCAATTTCGTGTTGATCACGGAAGTATGTACGTGAAATGTGCTTGCCAAACTTGGATAGGCATATAGATTATGTGATAGCTGTGAACCTACAGTATTAGAGTCCCAGAGAGCCAAGATTGGACTGCAGAATTCTTCCGTTATGCCTATTGTTGGAGCTGTAAGGATGGGAAAAAGAAGGTGTCGTTTCAACACCTTTGCAACCAAACTGCTCTAACGGTGATCAATATATATCAATATTATCCTCAGATATGCTGACGACAATTCAAATTCTTTTAAAGAAATAAAAATACATTCCATTTTCCAGTTGTCCAGAAGTTAACAATTTAAACAAAGTAATTGAAGATGACCCTCTGCTTCAATCCTTATTCTTTCCTCATTCTTTTGCTTGAGTATTATTTTTTTTTATATTCAATTCCATATAATTTCCACATTAACGTACCATTTCAAAGTGATTGGTTGCATTAACATGCATGTCATACACTCAATTGATAATCATCACAGCCCAAGAAGATTTGCATGACGATTGAATAAATTTTTGTAAATGACTGTCACTCCCCCAACGTTTTGCAGCTTTTATCTCGAATGACTTTTAAACAATTTCAAATGAATCTCATGTGAGAAAATTATTGTGCTGGTGGCATAAATGGTGTGAATTGATATGAAGCGACTGAATAATAAAGAGCCACGATTAAAAGAAGACAATTTAATGTAATTGAGGCGTTAAATTTCATTGGTTTCGTCGTTTTCTTCATGCCTTTCTTTTCAAACCTGATTAAAAGGGAAGCGAATGTATTGTAATTGCCATTACAAGAGCATAATGTTTATTGTAAAAGAAAAGAAGAAATGAAAAGTTATAAAATATATAACCTCTGAGGGTAAATTTACACTTCTTTCTTCGGCAATAATGAAAATAAATTGACAGTCTTTCTTGCCTTTTATTTGTCATTGCACGGCCAAAACGATAGAATAGAAGTATAGAAAAAGAAAAGAAAAATTTATTGCTCATAGAATGAGGCAGTAAATATGAAATGTCAAAACATTTTCCAATTAATTAAGCGAGATTACATTGGTTTTTTAAAAATTTTTTTTTCATTATGATCGAAAAAACAAGGAATTTCCTCTGCAGTGGACGTGATGAGTCAAAAGTCAAAAGGCATTAAAAACCCATTCAGTTTTAACAATTTGATATACTCTTTAACGTCATTTGTTCTTGTTTTTTTAATTGGCTGTGGAAGAAGAATAATTTGTTGGAGAATGCTTTTAAAGAAAACTTTTCCACAAAAAGAGCTAGAGCTCCTTGAAATGCCACCTACGCAGCTGTTACTAATGTCTAGCCTTAATATTATAATTTTCATTAATTAACTAAGAGAGAGACAAAATTAGTATTTACAGTTTAAGTTTTGAGCGGCACTCACACTAATGATGATGAAATAAACAAATGACTTCCGTATCCTCAATAGAATTGTAGTTTTGAAAAACAGTGCACCTTATTCACAGTTCCATATCTAAAATAACGTTTCTAAGTTCAAAACAGCCTTCCAAACTTTGCAACCACCCCTTACATCGACAAATCGTAGTCGCCATTTGACAGTGATGCTCTGGCGAATGTCGTTCTCTACGAAATTGGCCTCCGAGGATAATTTTTCGATGAAAAGTGATGTCAGTTGCCAACAACGAATAAAAATCGTTTCATATGGTAGTTTGCCTTCAGTTTCTAAGTTAGTTAAATTTTGTACGGGTCTAACTTACTTACTAGATTGGTCATTACAACCCTTTGGTTAGGATTACGACCTAGTTTCTTATAACCATTCATGTTGTGTGTTTTGTCCATGAGCGGCCTACAGTTGATAGTCAACTCCGAACGACCAGTTTTCTTTGAGAAACTTTTCATTGAAATTTTGTTTACTCTCAAAGTTTTATTGCAGATGATGGCTGAAGTTGCCTTAGCCTAGTAGGTAGTGTGTTGGTCAGGTCAGACATCTCCTATATATAGTTCTTCTGCGACTTCTTGCAAAAACTCTGAGAGTAAATAAAGTTGCCATGAAAATTTTCTCAAACATCTGTCGATCACAATCGAAATGATGAAATTCACGCACTCAAAACCCTGACCGAAGAGTTATAATGACAAATTATGTACGCATGTACATGTGATTGGTGAGAGTAAATCGCTTTCGTTTTGTTCGAGATGTCTGAGCCAGGGGTTCAATTACGCGCTCTTGTCTAATAAGCTAACACACTATCTACTAGACTATGCGGAGTTCTTATGAACAATGCGAAATCGTTGATTTCATGATCTTTTACCGAACTAGTGGTCTCGGTTTTATTCACCACATTGCAAATAGTTCACTTATAAAATAATTATTCTGACTGAAAAATGGGCGAAGTACGCAGTACATTGCCTGGACAGAACACCTATTATGATAAAACAATTTTATTATATGCATGCATGTGTTGTTGAATACTTTATCAGAGCATAGTGATTAAGCAAAACAAACTGAATGAATGATGACTCATTTGGCAAATGTGGCTTCAACAGTATGGCTATTATCAACTGTTAAATATACGTAGTTCCCGTTGGAGGATCATTAAGTATAAAAGGCTATAAAGCTCATATATTTAGCCAGAGAATGTCAAACCCTTTGAAATTTGTACTACACTATCCTAGTATTCTTACACTGACTGACTGTTGCCCTGTGTAATTAGCCATAATATGAAAATACTAAAAACAAAACTACAAAACTTTTCCACATTGTTTTCCTTGTTATTTCAACGTTTGCATTGCATATTTGCATACAAATGTTGTTTCATTTTATTGTGTTGAAAAAGTTATGCTCCCACTCGATTTGAATAATTCTAAAAACTAAAACGATAAAGTTTTTCTTTTTTTTTCGTTAATTGTACGCATTTAGTTTGTTAAAAAACTTAACGAATTTTCTGTGTTTTTTACTACCGCATTTCATTTGCTTTTTTATGCTTTATTTCACGCCGGATGTAAAAATAACTTTTATTTCGTATTTTTAGTTTTTCACTTTTACATTTCACGTTCAGTGTGGTTTAAATGTGTGTTCATTTCTATCATTAGGCCATGTTAATATTTCTGCTTTTTAAATTCTATTGTTTCTTATACCCTCACTGGACAGTAGTAGTAGTGGTAGTAGTTATGGAAATAATTGTATGTGTAAACTCACAGCTGTTGGTGTTAATGTGAAAAAAGTTGCTTTTTTTTACACACAACACATACATGTATAGGCTTTAACTCACTTACATGTAAATAAAACAAGTATAACTTTTTATATATTTGTGGATGTGTGTTTGTGTATTTGCATTACCTCCTGTATCATGTTTTTATACAATAAAACTACATGCAATGTTTTGCAACAAAAACGAACTTAATTTTTATTGTTTTGTTTTTATCTTGTTTTTCTGTAACCTCCTTTATTATTATTTTTTTCTTTTGTTACACCAGCACAGTCAGTACTGTTGTTTCTGTAGTTGTTATTAAAACACACTGACAATTTGTTATATTCCATAATTAGTTTGACAGTTTTTTCCCTGTACTCTTCTATATCTCATTGATCTTTCTCTCCTGAATTCATTCTCATGCACACATACATAGTTCTTCTTGTTTTCATTACAGTGGAACATTGTTTAATTTCATCATTTTCAAATTGACGAGGGTATGTTTTATACTGGAGATCGTCTCTTCTTACTCAATACTTCAGTAGTCTCCATTACACTATTAGGAGGCAATTGCTACATTTCGTCCATAAAAGGAGTAAAATTGCCATTCCAAGGGCATATAGCTTAAGTAAGTAAGTAAGTATGTTCACTTTCAAGCATATACTTAAATCGACTTTTTCCACTTAAATGGAGCAGATTTAAACTGAACTAAAACTGAAATACCGATCCCATTAAGATCATCTTTTTCGTACATATACGATTAGCACCGCAAGAATGGCTTCTACTCTCGCAACGCATTATATTTAAAATAATTTGTGTGAAGCGAGTAAAAACCGACAGTAATGTTTAAGACCTTATTTACTCTAATTGAACATTATAATCCTTTGGGCAGGATTACAACCTAGCTGGTCTCACCTCTTATGTCGTATAGGTTAATTTTTTCCACTTATAGTTTAACGTTCACTCTGAACGACAAATTTAAGAACCATAAGTGTTCTTGCACAAGCCAATGCACCCATTACGAGTGACTGTTTGGTGCGACTTGTGTAGTTCAAGAATAATTGGCCCATATTTCTTTTAAAATCAGGACGGCGCAACCATTACGGTCAATGGAGATACCTATCGCACCATGATAACCGATTTTTTTGTACCCTCTGTTCACGGTATTGATGTGGACGTTGTTTGGTTTCAACAGGATGGTATAACTTACCACATATCTCATTCCACAATCGATTTATTGCGCCAAATATTTGATGGCAGTTTAATTAGCCGAAGAGGTGATGTAAATTGGCCGCCAAGAGGCTGTGATTTGACACCGTTGGACTATTTTCTGTAGGGTGCAGTTAAAGAAAAGTGTTATGTCGACAACGCAAACACAATTGAACATTTGAAGGCCAGCATGCATGATGCCAATGCCGAAATACCATCCCATACATATGAAAAACTGCACGAAAATTGGTTAAATCGAATGAGGTACTGTAAGGCTAGGTGCGGCAGCCATACGAATGAAATAATGAATGAAAAATTTCCAACCGGAACAGATACTTTCTTTTATTGAATTTTTAAACTTAAACTTTTAAATTTCGCAACGCTGTATTTACTTTCAATGTGGCAATATTTTGCCACAAACCTGCTAAGGTCATGTCGCCAAAAGAAATGTAAGGCACTGTATATGTACATCTACTGAAAGATTGTTTCACATACATACATTTATAACTGGTCTTTACAACCCTATAGCCAGCTATAGATCTAGGTTCTTACACCACTTATGTTGTGTGTGTTAGTTTTATACATGAGTGGAGGGCCTTCCTTTTAAAGTCGACTTAGAACGATAGATTTTTGAGAGACTTTTGCATGACAATTTTATTTACTCCCAGAGTTTTACCAGAAATCTCCTGAGAGAAAGTCAGCGAAGAAATATTTTTTTCGTATATCACTTTGTTGATGCTGTCTGATCTGGTGTTTGAACCATGGCCTCACACGTCTAATAAGCCAATACACTATCTTGTAGAGTACTGCGACATAATGTTAGTCTTGTAAATTCATAAGCTCGGAATCAGTCTCATCAACAATTTTTCCACATTTTTTTTAATTCGAAATCATTCACTAGGAAAACTTAATTGTAACATATGAGTGCATATTCCTTTGACTGTGTTGTTTATGTTTCAAGATAAGCTCTATTAACGTCAGGTGTTATGCGATAAACAATAAAACTAAAAAAAATTCCATAAAAAACTGAATGCTTTATGAGATGCGGCAAATAATTTATTGTTAAACAATTTATCGTATAAGTATGTACATATCTGTTGGATACATACTAATTGACGTAATAAATATTCATGCGAAAAAAAAGGTTTAACTTACAGAATCTGCGATTAAATGAAGAGAAATTAAAAAGAGAAAAGTACCTGAAAATAAAACAGAAACATTTGTATGGTAATAAGTATTTTTAAATACATTCTAAGTTTAAATTTGATATAAAAAATTGGAAATTATATATAAACTATGCTGGTAGAAAATAATTAATAAATCTGAAGATATATTTATAATCCGATTACAGCTGGTGGAAGTAATGTTCATGATAATAATAATATTTGAAAAGCGTTTAACTAATAAAAACAGAAAAACCGTTTTCATTTATGCGTTTTATTGAAGATATTTTGCAGCAGATTCTGATTGGTGTCCATATTTTTTCTACTATTTCTTAAAAGATGGCACTCCCTCAATTACAGCAGAAGGATTATGAATCGATTATTTAGAGTGTGATTATCAATTGATTTCTTAATTTTAAAATTCGTTTGTAGTTAATTACTGCTGAAGCACGCCATCTGAAACAGAAATTACGATAAACTGAATGTTAACAGATCGTCGATCCTCTTGATGAAAGTAATACTTTTAAAAAAGAATCTTTTGCATAATCTAGCGTTTTGTTATGCAGCTCTCGAAATTTTTACGCTTAAAATAATCCTGCCTACTTACGGCTAAAATTCAGAAACGTTAGGCTAAATTACCCACAGTATTAGCAACGTTAGCAAAGAAAATGGTTTCCCTCTCTGCAGCATACCCACAACCTCGTTAAAAGTCGTTTGATTGCGGCTGCAGTCTTTCTGCGTGTGTTCCCATTACGCAATGACCTGTTAGTATAGCCACTGTGATCGAAATGACAATGCGATAAAGCTGGAGTAGATGTTTGGTACGCCTTCTATCCATCGTGGGCCAAATGAGTCTAGCAGTGAAGCAAGCTTCCCAATTGACCCAAGATAGGTTGACATTCCGAAAGGATTTTTGTCTAATGGCCAATTTAACTTAAGTAAGTGGCATAACTAACTCCATTGGCGAAGGTTCCGGAAGGAGTGCATCAGCTCTGGCTGGCTCACCGTCCCTATAGTTGACTTGACTGTGTCCAGGAACCCAAACAAGTGCGACTGGGAAGTGCCCAGAAGAAACGACGAGGCAACGGGGACACTCCTTAATGATTTTAGAGTTGAAGGTAACGCTCGAGAGGTATCTAATAACAGATTGGCTATCAGAAACGATTGGGATACGGGTGAAAGATTGAGCGGTTGATTAAAGGGTCATCACCCCAGCCTGAATTGGGAGCAGCAGGGTTTAATAATTTTGAGAAGTCGTGTGTCTATTATTGTTTTAGATTTTCCATTCACTGCAAGCTATCTGGTCACTGGTGAAACTCAATGTGAACAGACTAAGTCTGTGGTACACTCTACAAATGTAATAAAACCCAGATCAACTCTGAATATTAGTGACACATTTCTGTGGTTTTGAGTAAAATTTCCAAAATAAGTGATTATTGGATTCAAAGAAAGTGAAAATAATTAGTGGTCGACTATCAAACCCTACAGAATTACCACATCTACTTGGCCGATACAAGATCTTAATCCGGACATGACAAAACTACTACATCTTGGAATTGTTACTGGCCAAGGTTTTACACACATACATACATAACATAATCTAATGCTTTGCGAAATAAATAGAAAACTAAAGGAATTAAACTCTGTTCAATAGACAAACTTCTTCTGATGAAATTGAAAATAAGATAATGGACTGAGAAACAAGTATAGAAATAATTACCACGTTAACAGTGTTTACAACAGCTTAAGACAATCAAAAATGAAACACACAACAAGCATTTGAAAACCACCAAACCAATACAACAGACCAAATATTGGGGACAAATAGAAAAACAAAAATATTCCAAAGAGTCATAAATTAATCGGAAGCAAAATTAATCTATTTTTCTCTACAATCATTCTTGTCTCACAGAAAAGTGTGAAAATTAATTAAAACCAATTGCCATTTGACTTGTTTCTATTTGTTTAAACGTTAAAAGCGAATCATTTTCATTTCACCCAAAAAGAAAATAATCCCCGTTAGAAAATTTCGTTTCGAATTTCAACTGAAGTAGAAATGCCGTAAGAAAGCACAAACACTTGCAATGAATGAAAATCCTACGACATTTTCGTAACTGTGCTATAAATCAATGACAACGAAATTAATAACAAATGAAATTCTTTTACAATGTATAAATAAGTATGCCTGGTTGTGAGTTGAAATGGCTGCTACTTTTGGTTCACATGCTTGAGTGCCAAATAAAATAAAAGTTTTGTTTTAGTGTTGTGGCAAGTAACATAGAAACTTCAGCCAGTTATGGTTCTAAAAGTTATAGTAGGGATAACTATTAATTTTATTTTGATTAGTACCAAGCAGTTAATGACAAGGGTATAATATTTTTCCCTTTTTGAAATAAGTATTGGTAGACTCGATATTCACTTACAGAAAAAAAAAATTATTTGAAAAAAGATTTTTCCAAGACATAATACCATGCCATTCAATAATCGAAACCATTTTATTAAGCTTGAGAAAGAACCCTAGAAAGAGAACCTAGTGATTACAAAATATTATTACCCCAGCTTTGGTACCTGGTATTATAACCAATATAGTGATAAGATCCTGTCGGATCTGTATATGAACGCATTGATTTGTCATCTTTTTGAACCGGTTGAATTTTACTGGCCCGATTGCCGAACTTAAGTACAAAGTCATTCCGATAAAAGCAAATTGGAAAACAAGGCTGAAGCTCTCGCAAACGCCGCATAAAGTTAAAACGAAAAAGCGAATTAAATTGGCATTCTTCCGAAAGGGACAAACAAATTCTCAAAGGCAAATCTGGTCCGTTATAGAGCATACGTACATAACATATATAATTGGTTATTGCAACTCTTTAGTCAGGATTACGACCTAGCTTCTCAGACCATTGAGTGATGTGAGAAGCTAGGCCGTAATCCTGACTGAAGGGTTGTAATGGCCAATTATATATGTATGCATGTATGTATGTATGTATGTATATCTTCTTCTCAGCAGTCTTCTAGCTAAACTTTTGATACTAAATAACCTTCTCGAATCTGTCATCTGGAGTAGACGTTAAACTGTAGGTCTCTTCACTCATTTATAAAATTAATAAACGACAGACTAAAGGGTTATAATGGCAAATCAAGCAATTAATGACGAGAAACATAGAAAATCTTCTCTGCTATTTTGTGGCACTCGCTAACTCGAAACCAAGGATTATTGTGTATCCTAGAGTCGATTTACAGAAAGTGTCTAGCCAAGTGATTTAGATAAAATCCACAGCTTCATAAAACTCATTTAATGGTTGGGGAATTGAACCTAACTATACATATGTATGTATATCCAATGAGAATATCCGCTTATTTACTAGTTCCTCACACCACCTATGTTGTGTGTGTTAAATATTTTTATAAATATTTTTTCAAAATATTTTTTGAAAATTCGTATTATTGGAGATGTCTGACTTGGGGTTTGAACCGTGGCCTTAAGCCTAATAGGCCAACACACTACCTGCTAGACTAAGCTGTTAGTTGAAAATCAAAAAAAACGATCAGTAGGTTTGTGGTAGTTGTTAATTAACCACTGCAAATGAAGGAACAAACCCATATGGATATAACGTTATAAGGAAAAGTATAATAAAGTGAGAAAAAAAAATTTCCGAAATAGCAACCAAGATGTGGAAGAACCTCACGAAGTAATAAAGTATAGTAGCGGTGCGATGTTCAGGGGGAAAATTGGATTAGTCGGTAAGAATTTGACATACGCAATAATATCAAGGATATATGAAATTATTTCATTTTTTCTAAACCGTATATAACGAAATCTCTTTGTATGGTAGGGCACCCTATAGTTTTTTTAACTGTGTGCGTTAGAGTTAAGACAAACATTTATTTTCGTTGTTGCTGTGACATGAATAATGATACGACATAAGTTGTTTTTTTTTGCTATTTTCGGTACATTTTTTGTTTCCTTAAATAAATAAAATTCAGGGTGTCTCTTAAAAATTAAATTTTAATTAATAAATATATTATTTGCCACAGGCTAATATTAAATGAGAAAAATATGTTACTACCGCATATACAGTAGTCCCTGACTCAATCAGTTTTGTTAAAGTTCCCTAATATAGATTCAATTCTTTTTTACGGTTCCCCCTTAGTTTATTCAAAGCTTGTTGCGTTTTCCTAATTGTTTTTAATTCTTTCTCTAAAGTTTATAAAAAGCTTCTTATAGGTTTAGATTTTAGTTCAAAAGGAAATTGAGAAAATTTATCTTTCTTTGATAACAATGATGAATAAAATAAAAGGAGATTTTTTCTTCAAGATATTTTATGCTTTGCAGTAAATCTGGAAGGATAATATATTTAATTTTTTTAAATTAATTTCTTTTCTCTTTTTCTTAATTCTGTCTTCTTCTTTCCCTTGTGTGGTTATAAAAGTCGAAAATTAAAAAATAATGTAAAATGATTTTTGTTTCATTAAAGAAAAAAACTTAAGCGATGACTGGTGATGCATTTTGAATTTTAAGTCTTGTGTATTGACGATTGTCATTCAAAGGAATAGCATGTAAATGGCTGAAGGGATTTCAACTTTTTACTTATTTCGTATTCATTACAGAATACATTTTTAGATAATTTAAGTCAGAGATCACTGCAATAAAAGATGTTTTGGTTGCCCAAAAGGCTTTTAATTTCGCAGGACAGCAGGTTGAATACGATGTTAATCCGTCGACCTCTGGCGATGTCACTGCATCTAAGTCGAACGAAAAAGGCTAACAAATATTTCACTGACTATCAGACATGAGTAAAATTATCTTTGGAATGCGACAAAGTTTCATACAAGCCTCAGCTACCGTAACAGCAGCTGTGTCGGAATGCCAAAGATCCACCGAAATACCAGGAGCTCCTGCGTTTAGCTTAAATAGAAATGTAAACCTAAAGTAACATTTACAGTTCCTGTTCCAGTTGCACAATATCTCCGACAAACTGGAAATTGTATCTGGTTCCTTGTGCAAACCAATCCTGTACATAAAAACGATACAGTTTGAAATCAAGGCTAAATAAAGTTGATCATAAACCTTTAAATAATTGATCATTACAATCCTTTAGCTAGGATTACAACCTAGTTTCTCACACCTCTTATGGTGTATGTGTTAATTTTATATATGAGTGGAGTGACCTAAAGTTTAAAATCGACGGCGAACGACAGATTTTTGGGAACGTTTCATCGCAATTTTATTTACTCTCAGATTTTTTGCCAGAAATCTGCTGAGAGAAAGTCAGTGAAGAAATAAATTTTTCATTTCATTTTGTTTGTGATGTCGAACCTGGGGTTTGAACCGTGACCTCAAGTCAAATAACCCAACACGCTACTTGCTAGACTGCGGCGATTTCTTAGATCCCTTTTAGAAAAATAGCTAAGGCAAGCTTAGTCTGGGCTCTTATTGTCAGAAATAAGTATGACGGCACAATATTTCCGACAAACTGGAAATCAGTGCAAGTTATCGTTACTATTTCTAATCTCTTGTGTTAGTCATCCCTGTACACTATAGTGTATAATGTAATCAATTCTCTGTGGACGTATTCACATAAAGTCGCTGTTGAAAAGTGGCGTTTAAAAGTGATGCCTAAAGACCAGACCATAACAACTGAATCTAATCGAAAGTCCGAATCTTTACAAAAAAAAAAAATTATGCACCGTCCTGCGATTAACTACTCATCTTGTTCCAATTGACGCTAGGCCTAAAAAATCTTCTATCTTTCCCAAGAGCTGAATTATTGATAATATAATGCCGAAAATGCAGCCTTTGACGCCTCCATCAACCCTGCTGGTGCTTATGCTGTTAGAAAAACGATGATGATATTTTTTTTTTTCAGACAATTGAAGGATGTTGAACAGAAGGTTTTGCTTTAATTTTAGCTCGTTTTTCTGTGCCTCCTAGTTTTTTTCTTGGCAAAATAATTAAAATTACATGGGCAATGAGAAAAGTTGTTGCACATATAATCGCAACTGAAGTAAAATTTACTTGAGAACTTAATGCATATAAAACAAGGCAATTATAACAATTGAGTGGCAATAGAAACAAAGAATAATTCTTTCATTAAAATTACAAATGGGGAATGAATGTTTCACAAGGAAGAAATTTTTCATTTTCTGAAATAAGAATGTGGTTTCGGACATCTTTAATAATAATGTAATTAAATTTCTCTAACTTTTCATATGTTTTTCGTTTCATTTCTTTTTTTCTCCTAATGTCCTTCGCTTTGATTTTCTTGGCAATTTAAACACAATCAAAAAAAATATGTTTAGAAGCATTCTACAAGGTGGGAAAAAATAATGCGATAGCATGAATCAGTTACGAAATAAAAATAAAAAATATATTTCAAGATATAAAGCATATGAGTTTAATTAGAGTCTTGGACTGTGAATCCAGAAACACGAAGGTAGCGAACATTCTTTATTGTTGTAAGACAATCTTAAAAAAGTTTACAGACTGTACGCCTTTGTAATTAAGTAAGCTGTCTTCTACGGGGTGGCAGTTTGTTTGTTGCATTTAGGGAAATGAAAGAATCAAACACGATTTGCTGCACAAATTATGAGTACGGTCACGAGCATTATCCGGATATTTGCTATACGATATATGAAGGCCCTGTTGATCTTAGTTTTTCAGAGAAGAAACCGAATAAATCACTTTGCAATCCAGAAGAAGTAACCGTAGCCTAGTAGGCAGTGTGCTGGCTTATTAGACGTGAGGCTATGGTTTTAATTTCAGTTTAGACATAGCCTGGTAGTGGTGCGTTCGCATTTTAGACAAGTTTCCATTCTAACCTCAGCTACATATTGTCGATTTGTGATTCATTATGATCAACCATGAGAACTCGCCGTAGTCTAGTACATGCTGTGTTGGCTTATCAGACTAGAGTTCGCGCATCTCCAACAAAACGAAACACTTTTCCTCTCAGATGTCTGGCAAAAACTCTGAGAGTAAATAAAATTGCCATGAAAAGTTTCTCAAAAAATCTTTAGTTCGGAGGCGACTTTAAACTGTAGGTTCCGCCACTCATGTATAAAATTAACATACACAACATAAGTGGTGAGAAGTGAGAAGCTAGGTTGTAATCCTGACTGAATAACTGTAATGATAAATTATGTATGTATGTATGTAATCCAGATTAAATAGGTAATGCAAAGAGTATTAGTATTACAACACAGGATATGAAATTCTTTAAAAGTCGAAACATGATTGTTTGTCTTTGAAAACATCTTAAAGTCTTTTACTAAAACTCGTTGAATATCTGCTGATGCGGAAATGCATGCACCGCCTTCACTTGCATGCCATCCTAGGTCGTGCTAATTCTCTTCAAGGCTTTTTAAACCATTTGAAAAAACGAATTCTTATACATGATATTTTTTTTTTTTTTTTTTTTTTTTCATTTATTTTTTTATTGAATCTTCATTAATAATGAACTAACAATAATTATTCAAATCTTAAAACTACAAAGAAAATCTTAAAACTAAATGAAAATCTTAAAACCAAAACAAAAATTATATATTTATTTAGCCATTGCCAAATAAAATAAAGTATTCAAAAATAATTATTCAATAATAATAATAATAATAAATAAAATATTCAAAAATAAAATTCAATAATAATAATAATAAATAAAAAATTCAAAAAGAAAGTATCATGTCCCTCATCTTCGGTCGAGCGCAAGAGTATCCTTTCTCTTCAAACGAATATGGCCAGCGTGACGTAAAATACCACGGACTAACGGGTTTATGTGGCCATCTAGGTTATCTAAATACTTTTCAGCACATCTTGTAATTTCCATTTTAACCAGCGGGACGTCCAGATCTTTGTGAATATTTGAGTTTTTGATATACCAAGGGGCGGCAGTGATCATTCGTAAAATTTTATTTTGGCGCCTCTGAATTTTCTCCACGTTTGAAGCTGAGGCAGTACCCCATAGCTGTACTCCATAACACCAAATGGGTTTTAATATTGATTTGTATATAAGGAGTTTACAATCTAATTTAAGTGATGAATTTCGACCAATTAACCAATTTATTTGAGCAGTTTTCATATTTATTTGTGCCAGTTTTGACTCAATATGCAATTTCCACGTTAAACGACGATCAAGGTGCATACCCAAGTACTTTACATGAGTGCTTTGTGGTATTGTCTGATTATTAATGCATATAGCAGGGCAGGTCTCTCTTCGCAATGTAAAGGTTACGTGGGAGCATTTTTGTTCGTTAACCTTTATCCTCCATTTCTTCAACCATTCTTCCAGTAGGGATACTTGTTCCTGTAAGAACTGCGATGCAATCTGTGGGTTCATATGAACGCTTAAAAATGCAGTGTCGTCAGCAAATGTGGAAGTATGTATGTTTTCACTTATCGGCATGTCAGCTGTAAATATCAGGTATAAAACAGGACCTAGTATGCTACCCTGAGGAACACCGGAGTTAATTTTTTGAGGGGAACTTAAAAAATTACCTTGTTTAATTACAAATTTTCTATCACTTAAATAGCTCTTCAATATTTCATATATATTTTCAGGGAATATTTGCTTCAATTTGAGTACAAGACCTTCATGCCACACCTTATCGAAAGCTTGAGAGACATCAATGAAGAGTGCAGAACAATACTTTTTTTCCTCGAATGCATTTCTTATTACATTAACGAGTCTATGGGTTTGCTGAATGGTACTATGTTTTCTCCTAAACCCAAATTGGTGATTAGGGATACAACCGCATTCATTCAACAAAGGTGCTAGCTTACATATCAGTACCTTCTCAAATAATTTAGATAAGTTAGGCAAGAGACTTATCGGTCTATATGCATCAACCTTGGTATGATCTTTACCTGGCTTCGGTATCATGGTAATGAGTGAAATTTTCCATTGTGTAGGGTAATATCTTAGTCGAATAACAGCATTCATAATGAATAAAATAACTTTTACTGCTATGCTAGGTAAATTCAATAGCATTTTGTTGGTTATTTTGTCAATCCCTGGGGCTTTCCTCGGGTTAAGATTTTTAATGGCATTCACAATATCATGAAGCTTAAACCTAATGGGTCTGGGAGCCTTCGCAACAACAATTGGTAAATTAATTATTTCGGTAGACTTGTTAGGGGTGAAAACAGTGTTCAGGTGATTCACAAATAGCCTACCTTTTTCTGCATCACTTCTTGCCCAGTTACCATTTGAGTCCCGTAAAGGTGGTTTATTAATAATTGGCCTTTTCAGATTCCTGGTTGCACGCCATAATGAATAATTTGTTTGTGGAGTCGCGTCCAGATTTTCCAAATAATTTTTAAAGGATAGAAGCCTTTGTGATTCAAGTACCTTTTGAAGTCGTTTTGTGCACTCATTTAGTTTTCTTTTAAGTTGAGGTGATCTCTGTAGTTGCCACTCTCTACGGAGTCTTCGTTTTTCTAGCACAAGATTTTCGATATCAGCGGAATAAATTCTGTTGTACCTAATTCGTTTTGGGACCTTAACAGCGCTTTGGGTGGCTAACGTAAGGGTTTTTTCAAAATCATATACTGCCTGGTTCAAATCGTCGATAGTCCTTAGAGGAATATTTTCTGAACAGTGAGAGCTTATGTATTTCTTATATTTTAGCCAATTGACTGTAGTCTCTTTTTCCATTAAGTAGCCAGACGGGGACACGTGATTATTCCATAGTGTTATAATTGTAGGCGTATGATCCGAAGACAGATCCAGTGAGGCTTCTACCTCATATACTTCCCTAGAGATGTTCTTAACTACTGCGAAGTCGATTAAATCTGGAATTTTTTGTCTATCCGTTAGCCAATAGGTAGGCTGCCCTGAAGAAATAACATCCAGTTTCAATTTAGAAATTGTGTCGAACAGTTTTCGGCCTTTTGGAGAAGTAAGTCGAGAGCCCCAATAGGAGTGCTTTGCATAATAATCACCGGCCGCAATAAAACGAGGGCCTAGTGATCGAAAGAAATATACATGATATGACATTACTTTGGCACCAACAGCTAATAGTGGGTCTTACTTTCCTTCTTTTTTGTCCTATTTTCTCTTGTGGTATTTGATTCTCTCTGTTATTTATTACTGGTTGCTTTGCAAGATATCCTTTAAAAGAAATTTTTTTTCTATTGTTTGTTTTGTTTCTTTTTCTTCAGATTTTTTTACTGAGTATTTTAACTTTTGCTTCTTTCGTTTTTACATTCTTTATTTTGCCAATTAATTAAGTCTGTAATCAGGCAATGAGTAACACATCTGTTACACATAACAGCCATCAACTTCATACCACATTTCCACGACCAACGCCACACCACATTAGCAGTTTTAAAAACGCTGTGAACGGCAATGTGATACGGATGGATATGGAGGTTTGAAAAGAAAAACTTTTTTAAAAAAGTAGCAGCTTTTTTTAGTAAAGTAACCAACATTTTTGTTTGTTTGTAAAATATAACCAAAACCAAAAGAAATCTCAACATACAATACTCCTGGAATAGCGTTATGAAGAAGACATATACATTTTTTTCTCAACAAAATTAACTTGTTTTTCCAAAAGTTAAAGAAATTTATTTTTAATGATAATTTCGTTAAACTTATGCTTCGTCTCTTCTTCTGCCGGTAGAACAATTAAATATATATTAAGCTTAAGCACATATGCTATATGCTGCACAACGAATAAAAGATATAGGGGGGGGGGAATAAATAAATCCATAAATTTTTGAATAAACCACAGGGTCCTAGTCTTACGGTACCTGCAGGAATCGGTGTGTTGTATTGCCACTCTATGGGGCAGCATTCCAGTAAAAAAATGGATTTTGGTGAAGTTTAAAGCAAATCTTGTTCTGTATATACCCTGAACGGACCAGATTTGTCTGGGCTCTACACGAGTGTGTTTTCATTTTCATCTTTTCTTTGCAAATTAGTAAAATTTTTGTAAGATAATTTATTTGACCTTCTTCAGACATAGCTATGGAAATTCATTAGCTAGGTTGAAGGAAAACGCTTAATGTCTCGTTCCGCAGACACCCGGCATTATAAAACAATTTTACATGTGGGATAGGGATCTAGTATTTGCTTTACTTTTAGTAAATATGCATACGTCTCTACTCGATGCTGAAAAGTGTATTCATAGCGCATTTATAGCCATTATTTAAACAAATTGATTCAATAATTTGGTATAATATGAGCCAATGACCGTTTTGCCCTTTTGGAGCTATCATTCCGGTTTTTACAACTGTTGACATATCGTTATTAACTATCAAATCTACTTTGATCTCTTTGATATATATTTCACTGAGAAAGTCACCGTTTTTACTGCTGTTTGGTCTGTGTTTGGACCCACATATTGTCGATTTGTGGTTGATTATGATCAACCAAGAGAAGGAAGTCGTCGTGGTGTAGTGTGTTTGACTTGTCTGGATTGCCATACCCTTTGTATGCAATCCAATATCAACACATTATTGTTATGATATTGTCCACACTGCATTATATGCCCAGAAATAAACGACTCGTGGAATATGCTGTCTAAGCATTTTCCCATAATATGCATAAGCATAGTGTTATTATACAATTAGTTTTAAGTAATCAAATTTTATATTGACCATTCAAGGGAACGGTCCCACTAGCGGCTGTTTCCCAAAATAAATAGTACAAATAAATAAACTTTACAATAAACTAAATAATGTGTTATGTTGTTATATTGTAGTAGTCTAGTAGGTAGTGTGTTGGCTAATTAGACAAGAGGCTGTGCAAACTTCAGGTCAGACATCTCGAACAAAACGAAGTAAATGAAAAAAGTATCAATCTACCTGCAATCTGAGAATAAGGCAAATTGCCATGAAAAGTATCGTATGGTATGGCATCGCTTTCTCCATGACTGTATTGAGTTAACCAAACATCTTTTGGTGGACTTGCACAGATAAAACTACTGCATCCACTACTTTGAATGCAATTTAATCTCTGGTTTACTAGTTTAGCCACATATCGTCCACCGTACAAAAATTCGACCACAAATTGTCTTACGAAGTAGTCTCACATATCAACCGCTAGAAGCTGCCATGGTATAGTGGATAGTGCGTTGCTTTATCAGACGAGTGAACGCGATTCATAAACTAGCTCAGATATATAGAACAAAACGAAAAATGATAAACATAATTTTTTTGCAAAAATCTCTGAGAGTAAATGGAAATTGCCATGAAAAGTTTCTCAAAAATCTCTCGTACGAAGTCGATGTTAAACAATATGTTCCGCCACACATCGATAAAATTAACACACTCAACATGGGTGGAATGAGAAGCTAGGTTGTAATCCAGACTAAATGGTAGTAATGACCAATTAATTAAGTAATGTTCAACGACGACATCTTACTTAAGGCACATAACACTTTCAACCTTAAATTAACCTATTAATGCCCGAATTACTTTTTTTTCTAACGGTTACCGTTTCGTTTTTACACTCAATTTCCTCTGAGAGCATAAAAACTAAGGCAACCTCTGCTGGCAACGTAAGTTGCCACTGGGTACTAATGGGATAAGACCAAAGCGTGAACTTTTTCAATTGTTTTTGGTGTGGAGGTGTTGAGAAAGTTCAACCCCATGAAACAAACGTTAGTTTGTCAAAAAAACTGTAAAAAAATAATGTTTAATGCTTAATAATACTTAATGCTTTCATTTCATTTTCTTATTTTTATTTTTTCCAAAACAAAATGAAACGACTTCTTTGAATTATGACATAATTGGGAATGGTCGTCAAAAGTTTCCCGAAAATCCATCGTTCGGAGAAAGGGAAAGGAAATATGTAAACCTGAAGGGTGCATTGCAAATTACAATTGCTGTCATTGGAATTTTGTTGTTATTTGCAACATGAATTATTTAAATCACATGGGTGGTATGAGAAGCTAGGTTGTAATCCGGCCTAAATGGTACTAATGACCAATTAATTAAGTAATGTTCAACGGCTACATCTTACTTAAGGCACATAACGCTTTCAATCTTAAATTGACACCAAAACGTGAACTTTTTCAATTGTTTTTCGTGTGGAGGTGTTGAAAAAGTTCAACCCAATGAAACAAACGTTAATTTATAGTGTTTTCCGTAAAAAAAATAATGCTTAATAGGTACATGAAATATATTTTTATTTTTTCACAACAATATGAAAGGACTTCTTTGAATTATGACAGAATTGGGAATTGCAATGGAAACTTTCCCAAAAATCTGTCTTTCAGAGTCGACTTTAAACTTTAGATCCCGCCATTCGTGTATACAATTAACTCACACGACAAAAGTTGTGTGAGAAGCTAGGTCGTAATACTGACTGAAAGAGTTGCAATGACCAATTATGTATGTCTGTATATATCTCAGAATTTAAGTGACATATTCCTATTGATTGAAGAAGCGTAGCACTTTCGTTTTTTGAAATTCCTGATGTTTCGGTAGATTTCGAAAAAGGTTGTGTTTTCTACACAGAGATTTGAATGTATAAAAACCTATAGGAAGCGCCAATTGGGAAAGGAAATATGTGAACCTGAAGGGTGCATTGCGAATTACAATTGCTGTCATTGCAATTTTGTTATTATTTGCAACATGAATTATTTAAATCACGATTTTATTATACACACAATTTTCATGTTTTAACAAAATTTATGTTTAATTTTCTTTCCAAATATTTACAATAACACCAAAATTAAATTGGCATTTGAACTACAAAATACACCAACATGTTTAAATATTAAAATAAATGGTTTTTATTTTTTATTTTTTTATTAACAATATGTTGGACTCTTTTTTTATATGTTTTATGCAATCACTTAACAACAATTTTTTTTTGTGGACATGGAAAATTTTTTGATGTACATTTCCATGAAATTGTGAATTATTTCTGAATTTTTTTATGCACTTGAATTTAACTTCGTTT
Source organism: Sarcophaga variegata (assembly GCA_932273835.1). NCBI lineage: Eukaryota > Metazoa > Arthropoda > Insecta > Diptera > Sarcophagidae > Sarcophaga > Sarcophaga variegata. The sequence continues at coordinate 116,440,813 of OW026358.1, read as the reverse complement.
ACTTCATTTCAATTTCCATTAGCCTGCCGGGTAGGTTCAATTCCGAATGGAGGATACCTTTAGCATTCAATAATTTTTAATTTATCATGTTAAAATTGGAAATGATTAATGATTTCAGTTTACTAGACTAATACAGGCGGAAATAATATGCCAGCACAGACACCAATAATATTGAAAAATTTGTTGAAGATCAGCGAATCTAAATAGGATACATGGAAATACATTTGTTATGTTCAATCAAATGTGTTTTCTTTTAAACTATTTTAGAATAAAAGTAGAGCTTAAATGAATAAATATACACCTAAAATGCTCAGATAAATACTGTAAAAACTGAAACCGAAAAAAATACCGAAAAAAACACTGAAAAAATTCAAAACAAGGAAGTAAGAAAATATGTCACAACTGCAAAACGCAACTCAGTTTCAATTGTATTTTTTTCGTGAAATAGTCAGCAAACACAAAAACATCCACTACCTTCCATAGAGATACAATTATAAACATACACGCAAGAAAAATAAAGTCATAAAAATATGCCACACAGCGTATTCAAATGTACCGAAATAGTCCATATGAATAGAAATAAGGATGACCAGAAAACAGAAATAAAGCACAGAGTATGAGAACCAACCATAACAGATTTTATTACCGAAACCCGGAGCGACGCATTTGCAAATGTAAAAAAACATGTGGTGGTACACAGAAGTTTTGCCACAACAAAGACTATCGTCAGTAGCCAAATTGTACAACGACAGCATGCTGTCGCTGTTATAGCAACAAAAGGACGAATGACACCAAAAAAAAGATAGGACTTCAATAAAAATGAGAGCAATAACGAAAGCGGTTTATAATCGCATAAACTACATGAATATTTAGTGAGCCCAGATGACAAGAACTGATAGCCAGGATGTTGTAAAAGGCACATCATGGAGCACAAATAATCCATGCTGATTAATATGTAAGCCTTACTTAATGCGATCATCGTATGACCCCAAACGATTAGACCATGAAATCCCAAAAAATAAAGACGGGTGTTTAATAAAGCACGCCGGCTTAACAAAGAAACACCAGAAACATTTGGGAAACCAGTTTTGATATTCTGCTTATAGTAAAAGCTGTCTGGTTTTCAAAAATAGCTTTTATGTAAAAACATTACCAACAATGTTTCGAATTTGGCAATACTTATGTCATTCTATTCTGTCATAAAATTCAGTATGTTATGGGATTTATTGGAAATTTATTTCCAAAACAAAATCAATTGGTCGGAAATTGCACGAAAATGTCGTACAAAATTTGGTTACAGTGAAGAATCAACAGTGCCCGGTACACGCAAATTTATTGCTTTGTCTTAAAAGAGAAAAAACTGTCTCGTTCCTATAGCTAGAATATCAAGCATTTTCCCATTCAAACAGTGCAGTGTTCTGCTAATCAGTTGACCATGTCTGTCATTATTTACATACAGCATTCAGCCATTTAATACAACAATAGTATCCCCCTATTTAAACTTTTATACATCCACATATGTATGCCACAATTCTCAATGCAAAAGACCAGGTGTTCCATGAAAAATTTTTGTGGCACATAGTTAGACTTTGTTGCATGTATTGAATACTTTAGACTGTCTGCGTTTCCGTATGTATAGGTATCGTGTATGATGATCTGAAAGGTAGTTTTGTATTACAATACAGGTTTTTCATGATATCTTTTGTTTTTTTTTAATTTTTTTAAATTTATTTCAATTTGAATTTTGTTTTTTATATTTTCTTTCTATCGAAAGTCTTACAATAAATGTTAAAAAGAATTTCTTTGTAATTCAAAAGGGTTCAATGCAAGCTTTTCTCTTCTTGTGGTAGATTAAGAGAAGGGATGATGAAAAAATATTAAAATTCTCGATTAAAAATGCATCAGCATGAAAATATCATATTCTTTCTCTAACTAAGGAATACAAACTGTGTTGGAAGGGGCGCAGAGAGGAAAGGATAAAGAAAGCAATGAGTGTCTTGAACGTCTGTAAAAGGTAGGCCTGCAGCCTCGTATCATCCATGGGATGTACATAGCGGTTGTACTCTCCTACGTGGCTTTAATATGGGACCAGACTACACGAAAGTTTTCAGATATGTTTAGGTCACTTACGGTGGGCCACGCTTCAATACTGCATGAAGTATAACCGAATCACATAGGTATTAGATGTGACTACATGGATATGGAGACTGTTTTTGGACGAACATACAAGACTTATACTCCCACACGGGAAGAATGAGTTGCTGAAGCTGCCATCACCGATTACAGAAAAAAGGAATACGGAACTGGAGTCTATTCCGATAAACTGGCACTGAACGTGTCATTCGGATTACCTTACTAGGCCTGCATATTTCAAGCGGAGATTTTTGCAATTGAACAAGCTGCATGCATGGTTGAAACCGACGAACTTAATCATATGTATGGCAGTCAAGCAGCAGAAGTTACATACCTCGACACAACACCCGCTTCTACTCCGGGCCACTGTAGCATAGAGGGGAACGAAAAGACGAAAAGGCGAACGGACTAGTAGGCAAGGAATCAGAAATGTCTGAGGAGATGATAGAGTGTATATATGTATGTGCCCATATAAGAATACTTTTCCGAATTGGAAAAAGCTGCATGGTATTCAACAAACCGTTGGTGGTCCAATATATCTGCTTGCCGAATCTCAAAATTACTGTGTATAGCAGTGGACAACAGGAATACCTAGGAACTACTTTATTTCGACAAGACACTTTAACAGGAATTCTAACGGCATATTGCGCTATTGGGAATGTCACTCACAAGCTTAATCTGCCCGACCAGGATTACTGTAGAAGCTGTCATTATATGGCCAAAAAGGAATCGGTGCAACATCTTTTATGCGAGATCTGTGCACTTCAGAACAGACGTCGTCGTATTTTTTGACAGAACGTTTGAAGATTTGGTCCGGTTTCATCCGGTACTCGCGGTGGTTCAAGTCGACCACTAACGGATCATGACAAGGGGGCTTACCTCACGCTTGCTAAAACAATGGATCATATGGGTGCCGAGTAATCTTGACTCTGAATGGCAAGTTACTCGCTAACCTAACCTAATCTCTAATCATACAAAGGTTTTGAACCGATTGCCAACTACTGACAGACATAAAGGAAAGTATTTTTTACAAACTATTGAGAAAAGCTGTCCTTATCACATAGAAAAACCGGACGATTGCAGCTGTAGGCATCTTTCAACAAATAAGATCCTGATCATTAGTCTTAGGAACTATCTATTAAATAACGTTGAACGTATTAAATGGTATTCCAGGCCTTTGACACACTATCACATAATGCTATCATTAGTGAAATTGCAGTTTAATTCAAGTTTATGATATAGAAGTTATAAATACATAGATAATAATATCATATGATTTTATTTGACTTAGACTTTTATAGCCTTGTGTTTGTTGAGTATGTATTTTCTATTGTCTCTTAAATTTCTTCGATTTCAAAAGCAATTTATTTGAAATCCAAAAATGCCATCAATTCTATGCTTGAAGTATTATCATGTGTTTGTAATTTAAAAGACATTGTCTGAGAATATTAGAAAGACATTTGAAAAAAGTCATTGGCCATATATTAACTGCACAAAACTACACATAAAAAGTATTTGAAAATCAAAATAAATTTCTAAAAAAATACAGAAACTAAAGGAAATGTTAAAATCAAAATTGTTTCAACCTTATTTATGGTTTCAATATATTGGAAAATGTCTCCTTAAAACAAAGACTAAATCATTTCTACTGTTGAAAGTACATTTTTTTTACTTGTTTCTAAAGAAAGTATGTATGGGTAGTTTGAAAAGGGTTTTTCTAAAGAATGGCAGTAAACAAGGGATGCAGCATCGAATATCAGAATACTGTTGCAGAGTGCAGTAGAAGTTATTATTGGGAGATTAACATGGAATATTGCTTTGAAATAAAGAGTCATTTAAAAAAAATTTGTAAATAAGTTTTTATACGAACCATTAAATAAATTTCCAGTAAGTATTGCTTATTGAACTGACCTGAAATGAGACAGAGAAAATAATCGGATTAGTAATATACAATATATGTATATACGAGTAAAGAAATTCGTTATTTAAATATGGTTGTTGGAAAAAGCTAAAAATTGTGGATACATTCCAACTAAATGTAATTTCTCTGGTCAGTAGGCAACGCCATATCTTATTTGTAAGGCCTCCTATTACTCTTTACTTTTACAGAAAATGTTATTGAAATTACATTGTTCGGTGAAGGTTATCTACATATATACATACAGCCAAACACACATCATTTTACATGGACTTGGGAAACGAATTTTGAGCCAAACCGGCTTATGGGAGAGGTGTTGAATTCTGGAACTCTATGGAGCCAATACAGTCAGAGAATGACTGAGGTTCTGATGGAATTCAGAAGGTTGTAGGTACGAAAGGCGAAATTTAATTTAATGTTAGAAATGAACTTTTGCAGCCTTCCGCGAAATAACACCTTACGGCAGTCCTGTGGGGAGAGAGTGATGGCGAATCGTTCGCACTTTTTGTTGGAACTAGAGTATCTATAGAAGATTTCCACCTCCGACTGAAGACAAATAAAACACATTTTGTCATTACAATCCTTCAGTCACTTCTACGATCTAGTATCTTACACTACTTACGTTGTGTGTAGAGAAACTTTTTTTTTTTTTTTTTATTTACACTCAGTGTTTCTGTCAAAAATCTGCTAAAAGGCAGTCGCCGAAGAAATACTTTTTCATATTTCGTTTTGTTGGAAATGTGAGACCTGAGGTTTGAATCGAGGCCTCAAACTCACTCTAGACTAATTTTTACGTTGATATGGGTTGTAAATCATGGACTCACTTCTAATAATCCAACACAATACCTAGTAGACTACTATTTATGTTTAAAAATTAGTGAAATTTGCGTAAATTATCGTCATATATAATCCAAGGATGTATCGCAGGTTGCTTAAAAACATTGTAAAGGTTACACACACTACATCAAAACCGATTACTTATCTTTATCTGATAATTTTGTTGTTCAAAAATCGATGACTTTGAGGAAAAAATTGAAAAAGACAGGCACTTAAAAGGCGTGCATGGTAATAGGTTTCCAGGCGTTCATTTAAAACTGCTTGATGTTTGGCTGTCACATAAATTTATAGTATATAATTTAGAGGAAACGAATTTTATATTTAAAGTTTCATATGCGACCACAAAAATTCCAAAAACTTCCCAAAAAAATTTAATTTTCTTACACTTAAAACAAATTCCATATTGTTTTGAAGCATGACACTCAATTTGCCCAGGGATACATTAGGAACAATATCTAAAACTTTACAAAAATACTCAATTTTTTTCTTATTTAAAGTACGAAAATAAGTTTCTTTAAATTTAGAAAGATTGTTTTAAATTAAAAGTTTCTAAAGTTTATTTGCAGACAAATTCTCTTCTTAAATATAAGTATATACAGACTTACTTAAAAGTTTATTTGTTTTTTCAGAAGTTTTTTCATTTTCATTCTCAGGACATAAGGTTGTTTAATTTAAAAGGAAAAAATCTCTCTTGTTAGTAGAAGATCTGTACACAACAACAACAACTGGAAGAAGTTCAGTATACAGAATGCTGACGATGATGAAGAATGAACAACTGTTGACAATGGCATATGAAAACATTAACAATTTAGCTTCAGATAAGTCAGTATTTGCAGCATTTTTAAGACAAATTAAATAAATTAAAAATAAATAAAACAAGTAAATAAATTAAACTACGATGCAAGTAGACGAATCTACACCGTATAGTTTAATAGATGTAAGCCAAAAAACAATAAAAATAAAAATTAAAAACCAAAATGTATCGTCACTGACCTTCTTAGTCGAAGTCATGCTGCGTCACATGTTGCCCATTTCAATATGTTAATTAAAGAACTTTGTTAAGTAACGCTTATCTATGCCAGACGTCGGACAGGAATCTCCTATCCTAGTTGAATCTGCCTTGTATAGCGTAAGGTGTACGGTACAGAAAACAAACAAACAAAGGGCAAAGGGGCTACCTTCCTGGATTTGAGGGAGCTGTCAATAATGGGGAACTAGGCGCTGTATCCGGTGTACTAACAGCACTGGATATACCGAACACTATAGCGAACTGTATATAGAAATAATTTTACAGAAGAACAATTTACCCGAAGCTAGGAAACTCACTCATTAACGGAGTGTTAAGTAGGGAAACCTCACAAAGTGGGGCAATTTCTCCCGTGAAAATTTCTGATGAACGAGGTGTTAAGTAATGTTAGAACAAGTCGGCAGTGGATATAACCTATACAGTTGGTATAATTCATAAAATTTCAGGCAGATTTGTGAACTCTACTAGCGATGCGAGAAGGTATGTGGTATCGACTTAGGTGTGAATGCTGGAAAACCGTCTACACTGAATATTATTAATATTATAATAAAGGCCTCAATTGCTGTCAACGCTTTTAACGAAACTTAAATTAATCCATAGAGCTGAGCTCGTCTGATTATCACAACCTACGAATGCCTAATATTGTAAAATTTCAGCGGAAGAGCACATAACTTGTTTGTGAGAATATAAAGATGTTCCTGCATCGTTATTAATAGCACCTTACTTACTACATTTACGTAAGTAAGAGAGATAACTTTCTGTCTTTTTTCGTTGGAGCTTTATTGTAAGAACTCAAATATTACCGAGAGTATTGACTACCTGATACGGCAGTATGACTTCTTAAGGAAGCTCAAAATATTTTGTTCGTAAACAAAGGTTTGGAAAATTTGTGCAATGCGTCTTGTTAAAGAATTTCTGCAGATTTTCACTGATTGGTTCGAAACTGAACGACTAGTTCTACCCACAATGTTACCATTGGAGCGACTTTGTAAAGATCACCTTAGAAGCAATAAATTTCATTGACTATTATCTCGCCGAACATTTAATAAAGATATCAATACTTCCAGTAGCATTCATTCTCTATAGTCTCACATACTTAATGCACCAGCCAGTAAAAACCCTTTACCAAGTGCTGCGAAAGTAGTACATGTCAATACTTAGAGTAAATGAAGTAATTCAAGAAATTTTCTTTTACTGTTTACAAAAGAAAATGAAGTAAAAATTAAATGCAGGTTTAGTTGGCTTATATAAGAAGAAGAAAAAAATCCGGCATAGCTTTACAAATAAAGTATCTTAATACGACAACAAGAAAGAAATGAAATTGAACTAAACATGCACTTTAATAGAGAGATTTTTGTAGTTTTTTTATGCTACAGCAGCAGCAACAATGCTACTAATGCTATTATCCTGTACAAACAAGCCCTCATGCCCACATATGTATGTATGTAGAAATGTTGCTCTTGTTGTCATGGTAAACACAATTATGTCAAAAGAACTCTTTAACGTTTGTTGCAACATTTTGTTGCAATAGCCTTTATAACGTTACTGCTGTTGTTACTTACTCTGATGCTGGTTATATAAAAAAGAGATAATTTGAAAAAAAAACCAAGTCCTTTTAAAGTACTTGGTTTAAATTGTAATTTTATCTGTAAAAAAAAAAATAAAAAAAGTGTTGTGCCATGATGTTGGCATTTGCTGATTATCACAAACACTTCTATGCAGTAGTATGTAGAATGATGGAATGAGTATTTATTTTAAATCAAAATCATTTATGCTGTTAAATATAATACAAATCTAAGCTATTTTACAAAAACAACAACTTAAAATATTTACAAAAAAAAAAAAGAAACGAGAAAGTAGCAGCCTTTGATTTGTTGGCAATTTTTTCGAATTTATTTTTTTTTATTTTTGCATGCAAATGTTTGCAAATATTTTACAGTGTTTGTTTAAATTTAAATAAATTGCTGGATTTCATTTTTAGATTACTCAAATAAAATAAGTTTGAGTCAGTGTTAATTTTTGATTAGAGCATGTGATTTTTGTATTGCTTAAACAAAGCATAGGGGATCACAGAAATGCATTCAATAGTAACAGTTGGCATAGCCACACTACCTGATAGCCTATACTACAAGTAATACAGGTGAAACGGGACAAGTACAATAAAGTTCTGCCAGTATGTTTATCTCTACAAGCGACATTAAACAGCAATTCACTTGCGATCAGAGGCGTTAGTGATAACTCTGTAAAATTACGTCAGAAAGATTCCATCATGGATGAAGTACTCTATGTAGCGTTTATTAAAATTCAATCAAAATTAAATAAGGAATAGTGTCGCTTTATGGGACTACAAATCAACGAGTTAGTTGAAGTTCGGAAAATGCAAGAACTATGCGCCCATACCCTTTCCTATTGACATTAAATCCCTCAGTATGAAAAGTGAAAATTAAGGCAGTGAAGTAAAGTTGTTGTCGTGTTCGCAGGGTTTTACGAATAACATACACTATTATTTTTCTGCAGGCAAGGACAACTTGTTAGTTGGTTGCCAGTCAAAGTCCCGAAGTCCCCAACAACTTCCTTTCAAAATTGTTAGATGTGGTGTTAGAAGCTATGTTGCAATCTTGACTAAAGAATTATAACGACCAACCAAATAAGTGTATTTGGTTTATCAATCCCGAAATAAGAAAAAAAAACATTTTTACGGTGACTTCCTCTCAACAGATTTCATGAATAAGCTCTGAGAGTGTGTAAAAATTGCCATGAAAAGTTTCTCGAAACAAATCTGTCATTCGGAGTCGACTTTAGACTGACTGTTGGTCCCGCCACTTATGTACAAAATTAATATACGCAACATGTATGGTGTAATACTAACTGAACTATAAGTTATATTGTTCAGCAGTGAAAATACCTTATGCTCGAAAGATAACATAAAAGATAATTAATTGTTGTCGTAGCCTATAGCTAGTGTGTTGGCTTATTAGACGTTAAGCGACGGTTGAAATCCTGGGTCAGCTCGATCAAAACGAAATATGGAAAACACTTTTTTCGGCGACTTCTTACCATCAGATTTTTGGAAAAAACTCGGAGAAAAAACTGAAATGCCATGAAAAATTTCTCAAAATTCTGTTGTCCGGAGTCGACTTTAAACTGTAGGTCCCGCCATTCATGTGTAAAATTAACACACACAACATAAATGACATTAGAAGTTAAGTTGTAATCCTGACTAAAGGGTTGTCATGACCAATTATGTGCATCATAAAAAATTGATTCGTATTTAAAACTCCTCTAACCTGAGTATGAAAGCCGTTGGTCGTGCAGGGATTGATAAATATTTTTATGAAAGTAAAGGACATCAGTTGTCGTTAAGTATTTTTTAAATTAATATCAACAGCAGCCTTTACTTTTGCTGTACAATGTGTTTAAAGAAAGGTAAGTAGTTTGAGAGAATCAAGGTTGTAATTCTCACTGAAGACCAATTAAGTAAGGTTTTAGATAGTAGGAAATTTAGGTTTTAATATGATCAGATCATACTATATCTTGCTGCAAGGCCAACTAATCAAATACGTGGATATCTTCGGCTATAGTGACAACAAATGGCGGCGCAGAAACAGGCGTAATGAACAGGCTCAATAAAGCGAGAGTGCCTTTGTGCATTTATTGTTTTTCTTTTGGTTTATTTTTTCAATAATATTTATCAGTTTGTCTTGCCAAATTGCTTTAGGAGTTATAAAGTGGAAAATAGTTTCCTGTATAACTTTGTTTATGTCATCAGGCTTTAAATTAAATTAAGGTCCAACGTAATTATCTCACATTTGTTTTATAATTTTACCCATAATGGTTATAATAGAGACATTTGCTAGCTGTTTTATTAATTCATTTACATAAATCTGTAATGTAGAGATGTCTTTTAGACAAAATCTGCCCTTATGGTACAGATTTACCAGAAGAAGGAAAGGGCATCTTGGTGACAATCTAAATGAACTGTGGACATGGACATTTGCAGTCTGAGCGGCATTATTACCAGAAGCTTCGAATGATTCCGGAAATAGGGAAAAATGGAAAACACTGGCTTGGCCAACTGCCCTATGTAGTCTAAGTGTGTCTGTCCATTTTCTTCTTTGGCAGACAGCCACATTTCCCTTTCTACTTATGACAAGAATACAGGTTTTAGATTTCATCCGGTGCTTCAAATTATGTTTACGATTATGTTCAAGCAAGTAGGTTTTCTATTTTATTATATTATTCTGTTCCTTTTTTTACATTTTATGTATTTAATTGTTATTTTATTTCTATTTTTTATTTTAATTTATTTACGAAAAATATTTGATATTTAAGTTCCAATTAAGCCACAATAAGTTCTAAAAATAAAAATTAAAGAAATTAGTTCATCACATGGCGTATGATGAATATTTAATTCTAAAGTGTTAAATATTAAGTATACGCTATGTAATGGGCTTATTGGCGTATTGTATGTTTAGTGCATACTTTCAGGGTTGTAGTATGGTGCTATATACAATGCGATTATTTTTGCAAAAAAAAAATTAAACAAATCAAGAAAATAATTATAATTAACGGCAAAATTTGTACTGTTTTTTTGCTCCATATATACTTGAAAATAATAGAAGAAGACAGTGATAATGTGAAGTAACTAAGATAAGTTAGAGCGGCATTCGGACGACTACAACCAGTATGAAGAGGCTCTCAATATCCAGGCGAACCAAGCTCAGAATATTCAACGAATGTGTGAAATTGATATTGTTGTACTGAAGTGAAATGGTATCGAATACCAAAAAAGTAATGATTTTCATTAACAAGTGCTTTAGAATTATGTACGAAATATCCATAAGAAACATAGATCTCTGGAACCTTACCAACGAGGAAACCATATTAATGCAGATACAACTTAGGAAATGGAGATGGATCGGTAATACACTCAATAAGCCGTAGCCAGCTTGGAGACGTTCGATTCTTTAAGGTCTAGGACATGGCAATCTTTCAGGGAAAGACGCAAAAATAACAGCAGTCAGCCGTATAAGATGGAAATGCTTTGTGTAAACCATATGCTCCCTTTTGAAAATAAAAACCATCAGATCAGCTCAGGCACTTAATTGCTCTTGATAGAGCCAAGTCTAGCAAGCAAAAGGCAACTTTGATGAACAATAAATTTGGTACCTGTTCGCTGTTAGTTTAGTGGGCACCATGCTGGTGGGGGGTTGTGGGATCGATATCCATCAGAAACTCTTGTTTATTATACTTGGCATGGGAAAAAATTCAATGCAGTAAATTAGGAGAACTGTCCTCTCTGTATATATTGCATTTCTGCACTCCTTTCAAAAGTATAGCGCTCTTGTACAGAATATTATTTTCTTATTCTCAATAGGTACACTGAATTAAGACCCCATGCTATCTTTTCCTATCCTATCTGAGGCAGTACCAGCAAGGGAACTTTATGGAAGAGGTATTTTTATATGATGAATCCAAAATGAACAGTTGTTTGCCTTAAAGGGACTTCAATTCAAATTGGCTGGGCACTAATCAAGCTCGTTGATTACTATACCACTGTCGTGTATGGCCTCAGTTAAAAAAGTATCAAGAGGAGGAAGAATCCATGTCCAAGGCACCCCTTTTCGACACTCCTCCTTTCTTGTTTTTCATGTTATTTATTTAAGAGCGAATAAAAGGGTAGTAATATTGGAATCGCTATTTGTTTCTTCCTCTTCTTTTTATCTTACATTGCTGCCAAACTAAAGAACTGTAGGATTGAATGATAAAGAATTTAAAAAGTTTTAGGTTTTTAAAAGGGCTCAATTGTAGAGCTCAATTTTCTTTATTGTATTCAATCCGAATGATTTTGATTTGGGAATTATTTCCTCTTTTATACAGTTTTTTAGCTGATCCGACAATTTCGAATCAACTTCCTTAATTCTATATAGTTCTATACTTATTACATATGTTTGCTTAAATGTTCTAGTGACCTATATTCTATCAATTAATAATACCTTTGTTTGTGTGTATGCAACACGATACAAGCCTTCAGCCCAACACCAGTAATGCAAACAAAGCATAATTCCCACGCTAGCCAGCGGAGAATACACAACAACAACAACATGCACATAATGTATTGACGACTTGAGCGCGCGTCAAAAGCAGCGAGAGTCAATGCCCCAGAATTATGTTAATGACACACTCGCTTATGTTATTTGATATTCATTTGTTTATACATGTTGTGCTGTTAATGATCATTAGCTTATACAGAACATTGTGTTGGCATAAACGGCAGTAGGGTCGTGCTACACCTCCCTTTTTCGGAAGAATGTTCATATAACTGAGAGTTCTATGGACATTCTTTTACAATAATTCTTAAACTAAATTTATTACTATCTTTAAATTTCTTAATTAAAATTTTTTCGAGCCTACTATGCTCCTTACTTATAAATATACATATATATTTTTTATTATTATTATTATTATTTCTTGAGCGCTCAGTTATTTAGTTAGATATTTTTATTGTATAGCTTAAGTCTATTCTTATGTACTATTTGTTCCTTATTAGTTATCTTATCTATTATAGTTACATTATTTTTTAAATCTAATTTCTTAATTTTATACGGACCTTTATAAGATTGTTCTAGTTTGTGTCCATTGTCATTTTTGAGTAAAACTAAGTCACCTATTTTAAAATTGTAGTCTAATATATCCTTATCGTAATTGATTTTCTGCTTAATTTTATTTACATCTAATAATTGTTTTGCTCTCTTAAGTGCTATTTCTAACCTAAATTTTGCCTCTTTGGCATAGTTATCCACATTGTATAGTGGTGCAACTCTATCTATTTCACCAAAATCCTTAAAACTATTTGGTATTTTACTGAAAATCAACTCAAAAGGACAGTAATTGTGCACAGTTGATGGTGTTGTATTAAAACAATATGTAAAATACTTAAGCCATTCATCCCAGTCGTCTTTATCTACTGATATATATGAGCGTACGTATTCATTAAAAGTTCTATGACTTCTTTCTATCGTACCTAAAGTCTGGTGATGATGTGCTGTTGACGTTAGTTTTTCAATCTTGAATAAGTTGCAAAGTTCAGTCAGTATAGAATTTTTGTATTCTGTACCCATGTCCGAAATGAACGTCTTCATTGGACCATAAGTAAGTACAAAGTTCTCAAATATCGCTTTTGCGACAGTTTTTGCTGATTTATCTGGTATTGGTATCGTTACTAAATATTTTGTTAGGTCACATACTAGCGTGACTGCGTATTCATTTCCATGAAGTGATTTTGGAAATGGTCCAATTGTGTCCACATAGACCGTATCAAATGGTTTACTGGGTGTCTCTGTGATAATCATTGGACATTTAATGTGTTTATTTGTTTTTGCTAATTGACATTTGTGACATGCTTTAACGTATTTAGCTATGTCTTTTGTCATATTTTTCCAGTAGTAATATCTTTTTATCTTTTCAGCGGTTCTGTATATCCCGCAATGACCTCCTTCAATGGGATCAGCATGATATTTCAGCATAATATCAAGAATTGCCTTGGCATTCTTCTTTTTAATTACAGTTACTTTGTTCAATAGCGCTATTCCAATCTTCTTCAATATTTTATTGCCCGTATCTTTAAAATCATTTATTGAGATAAATTCGAAAATCTTCTCACTAGGTGCTACTTGTAATTTATTGATATTTAGTTTACTGGCCACTTTTTCAAGCCTAGAGAAAAATTGTCCTAAGTCAAATCTCTCTGAAGTAAACGTATCATTTATTTTTATGCTAGCTAATATTGATTTTCCTTTCTTTATGTAGCATTTGTTAGGAAAAATCTTTAATTTATAAAACTTTCTGACGTCACTATTCTTAATTGGTATATAAATTTTGGGCTTCTCTATTTTATCTTTTTTATGCTGATTATTTATTTCACTACTGGTTTTTGGTTTAGTCATCGATCTTGTCGAGACTCTTAATACGCACGATACCTTTTTATTTATGTTTTTAAAGTCATCAATTGTAATTCGCGATAATGCATCCGCGACATAGTTATCCTTTCCAGTGCCTTATTTGTCATACATTGTTGTTTTTGTTTTTTATTTCTCTAAAATCGTTAATTGTTTTTGTCCAAAGTCTAATACAGCGTCTTGTCACTATTTACGAATTTAGTGACTGCTTTGTTCTATATTTTTTTTTTCTTTTTTTTTCAACATGGCTAATTACAAATTGAAAACAATTTTTACTTCAAAGTATAGTGGCTAGATTTATATAAAAAAGTTTGGCTGGGTGACGTTGGTATTGGCTCCATCAAATTCTTCAATTCTTTGTTTGTTCTTCATGAACATGAAAGTGGACATGTTGGAGATGTTGTATTCTATGGCAACATCCTCGCAGTCATCAATATCAACCCTGATAAAGACAACTCTGTCAGCATAGTCCTTGGAGAGTTCCTCCAACCTGGGGGCCATCACTTTGCATGGGCCACACCAGGTGGTACAAAAATTGACCACAACCAACTTATCACCAGCATTTTCCAATTGCTGATTGAAATCGGACTTGTTCCTGACAGTATAAACCATTTTGTTGCGATTAAACAGCTTTTTACTGCGACCACACGCTTTAACCTATACCTTAGTAATGCTCTGGCTTGATTAATTTTATATCTATCTAAAATTCTGGTCTGTTAAAGTTCTATATATTTTTAATGTTTTATTATTCTTTCTTTTCATAATATTTTGCATAAGCTATAAGCATAGCTATTATTTCTTTTTCTCCTATATCTATTTTCCTACTATAAAGGTCCATAATTCTTAAAATATCTTACATTTTACTAACAAAATTGTTTTATTATAATTTTTTTGAATTGCGGTTATCATTTTTATTTTTTCTAATTTTTAATTTTAAAGATTTTCTTATCTGTATTTTTTTTTTTCTTAGATAATATTTTGGGTAACTTAATTTTCTAATAAAACGATAAGACAATTACAACTAACTTTCTTTAAAAAAAAAATCCGAACATAATTAATTCTTTATGCTCTTTTTTGTGTATAAATACTAATATTATACTAATATTATACTAATACTAATATTATACTAATATTATATAAATACTAATATTATTATTACTATATATAGAATAATTATAATTAAAATATTTTTATTTTAAAGAAAAAGAATTTTTTGCCAAGAGCGGTTAACGCTTTCCGGCCTATGGTCAGCCGCCCCACTTTTTTAAGCTAAACTATTTTTGTTTTGTTTTTTTTTTTTTGGGATTTGTTGGCGTTGGCATTTGCTGTTGCGATGCCGAAGACATGTTGGAATGAGTTGGTGGCGGCAGGTGATGGGCGGCATAATTAATGTTATTGATATAATGTCGTCCTTCTATACTCCTCTATGGTGATTGGCCTAGGTCCTTCGGCCATGGGAGTATTTCACTGTCTCTCGGCCAGACAGTATCCTCTTTCTTCGCAGCTGGCGGATCGTTTTGGCTGATCCGCCAGGACAAAATTGATTTTATTTATGGTGCAATATTTGTTGCACTCCTTTAATTTGCCTTGAATCCTGTGTGCTTTTAATTGTGAGCACTTCAGGATTATGGCAGGATCGCCATGTAGGATTGAATGATAAAGAATTTAAAAAGTTTTAGGTTTTTAAAAGGGCTCAATTGTAGAGCTCAATTTTCTTTATTGTATTCAATCCGAATGATTTTGATTTGGGAATTATTTCCTCTTTTATACAGTTTTTTAGCTGATCCGACAATTTCGAATCAACTTCCTTAATTCTATATAGTTCTATACTTATTACATATGTTTGCTTAAATGTTCTAGTGACCTATATTCTATCAATTAATAATACCTTTGTTTGTGTGTATGCAACACGATCCAAGCCTTCAGCCCAACACCAGTAATGCAAACAAAGCATAATTCCCACGCTAGCCAGCGGAGAATACACAACAACAACAACATGCACATAATGTATTGACGACTTGAGCGCGCGTCAAAAGCAGCGAGAGTCAATGCCCAGAATTATGTTAATGACACACTCGCTTATGTTATTTGATATTCATTTGTTTATACATGTTGTGCTGTTAATGATCATTAGCTTATACAGAACATTGTGTTGGCATAAACGGCAGTAGGGTCGTGCTACAGAACATGAAACTAAAGATCAGAAAGTTGGACAAATCTTTTTGCAAACGAAATACATTAGACTTTGTTCACTTGTTGGTTGGTTGTTTGGTTTGATGTCTATCGTTAAAATTTCCTTGGTAAGCCTGCCTGTTACAAACTTCTGTAAAATAAAGAAAAAAATAAAAATAAAAATAGAAGCACAGCTGTTTCTTAAAATATTTGCAATATTTTATTTTGATTTATAATGATCTACATAGCACAACAAGATACTAAATCTTATAAGTGACAGTGCTTTGTTTACAATCAATAAGGTATAAAAAATTAACATTAATTAAATATAAAAAATTAGAGAAACTTAATTTATGTATATAAATGTTAAATTAAATTAATAATGTAAAGTATAAAAATAATAATAATAATAATAATAACAATAATAAGAATAATAATAATAATAATAATAATTATAATAATAATAATAACAATAATAATGATCACCTAAAAAATAAAATCACAAAATTTACAAATATGAGATTAAAATTTTAATTACGAAAATAATTTAAATAACTCCTTTTTGAACGCGTTTGCATTGCCCAGATTTTGGATGTTATTTGGTAAGGAATTCCAAAGACTAATGGTGTGTATAAAGAACTGTCGCTGAGACAGAAGAGTCCTGAATCGTTGCTGTATAATCCCCACACCCCGGTGGGATCTGGCAAACTTAATTTTACAATATAAATACTTCGGCTGTTTCGTGTAAATTATTTTATGAAGTAGAAGGAGGCATCTAATTTTCAGGAGATTATCAAATTTGATACCAAGAATCAGGTAAGCTAAATGAGAAATGTGATCCCGACGCCCCTTAAGGA
This sequence comes from Sarcophaga variegata, assembly GCA_932273835.1. Lineage (NCBI taxonomy): Eukaryota > Metazoa > Arthropoda > Insecta > Diptera > Sarcophagidae > Sarcophaga > Sarcophaga variegata. The sequence continues at coordinate 116,423,911 of OW026358.1, read as the reverse complement.
AAACATACCTGGCTATGTTATTGTACGCCAGGTTAAGTTTCTGGTTGTCATCATAACTGCAATTTGTCTATATCTCACATCCATATAAAAGTACCGGAATCAAGTACATTTTAGCAAGTTGCATGCGAATGACAAAAGGAGTTGAATCTATGACAGCCCACAAATTTCGAAGCATGCCATAAATTCTGCCAACAATGACACTTATATGGGTAGACCACGATAATTTGTCATTAAAAACAATACCCAGATTAGTAGCCGACCTGACAAATTCAATTTTATTTCCCCTGATACTCAATTCAGGTACGACAAATGATCCGTTTGTTCTCGAAAGTGTAATACATTTAGACTTAGAAGGATTGATACATAGTCCATTTGCCGAGGCCCATCCGTCAATCCTTGCTAAGTCACGATTAATGTAGTCCAAACAAGAATAAATATTCTCCCTTGGAGTATATGTGTAAAGCTGCACATCGTCAGCATACATGTGAACATTACAGTTAACCAAAACATCAGGTAGATCATTTATATACATGCAAAACAGCAAAGGTCCAAGTATAGACCCCTGGGGAACACCTCTACTAATAGTAAGTGGATCCGAAATTTTGCCATTGAAATGAACCTTCAGAAATCTGTTCGTCAAATAAGAGTAAATTAGATTACAGGCAGTTTCGGAGAAATAAAACAGTTTTCGGAGCTTTTTCAATTATTACATTTTAATTCTTTTTCTTTTTATAACTTTTTTTAGTGAAACAAACTTCTTTTAAAAAGTATATTTGTAATAATAATAATAAGAGAGTAGTAAGTGGAAACGTATTTTATATGCATACGTATGTGGAATGTATTATACATAAAAAATATGCTTTATATATGTAGATACAAATACATATTAATGTGTACTGAAATACAATATTCCCAGAGCTTTTGCAAGAAATAAAATATAACAGGTAAGAAAAGAATCATGAATAAGCTATTGTGGTCGACTAAGGTGGCAAGAAGTCGTACGGTTGCGATAAATATATTTCTCTTCTTTAACAGTATAGGTGGAGGTGGAGAAGTATAGTGGTTAACGTGCTTGATAACATACACGTGGAATCAGACTTAAAACCCAGAGAAAACAAAAATTGTTTAAAATTGTTCTTAAAATTACTTGAACTTGAATCTGCACCAAATCACCTCTGTTGAAGAAGCCCGTTAGATCGTGAATAGCAGACAGGATACCACCATAGTCAAGCAGCGTATCCCTCCAGGAAAGAATTATGAATGATTCAGCAAACAAAATTTTGTTCCATTCTTATACCCAAGACATGGTCACACTAATCACTGTTTCTAGCCAATAACGGATGGCAAACATGCAACCGTTGAAAAACGTAGCAAATGCAACTGAAACAAAGCAAAGCAATAATTAGGATATGGGGCAGATCCTTACTATACCATATCGTTAAGGAGCGAAAAGGATTATACAGATCTCTCATAATTAGATTGCCGCAACCGCACTTACCAACGTACATCATTATAAATAAATAGATAGTATGCGAGAATGTAGGAATTACAACAAGGATCAAGGATCGAAGGAGAACATTTAAAAAAGGAGTTCTAACTCTCGCTGAAATGACTATGCACAAACGATTCTAAACGATATATTTTTTGAGGAAGTTTTTTAAGACAATTTTATTCACTCACAGAGTTTTTGTCAGAAATCTGCTGAAAAGAAGGCGCCAAAGAAATATTTTTTCAAATTTCGTTTTGCTAGAAATGCTTAACCTGGGGTTTGAACCGAGATCTCATGTCTAATAAGCCAATACATTACCAACTAGACTATGGCGACAGCATTTAAGTAATGACTTTATTTTCAGTGTACTGTAGTAGTCTAGAATGTAGTAAACTATTCTATTAATGCAAGGTTTGTGGATACGATCCCCAGCAGAGACTGATATATTACATATACGAAAATTTTCGTATAGGAATTATAAAAATATAGAATTGAACAAATCATAGAACCAGTTGTTGGAATAATGTTGCATATGTTACAAGAGGTTCAGAGAATATTCTTTAAAATTTATATGACAACTTTAAAAGCATTAATATTTTTATGAATATTTTATTTATTTTCTGCTGACGTTCGATCGTTTTATTCGCCAGTAACGGATATTTTTATTACACTTAAGCTTCTCATACATTTTATTTTATGTACATTACATTACAAGAATTATTGAAAATATTGAAGGACTATAACAATAAATTTACAATAATAGCTTGTGCGGCATATTTGCATACAACAATAAATTATTTAAATTCATGTTAAATATTGTTCACTTTACACAGCTTTGAAGGGCCGTTAAATTGAAAGTTAAGATAGGTATGCATATTTTATTTCTAATCGTTTTAAATGTATTGCTTTTATTTCCACTCCTGAAAATATACCCCTATTTTTATTTTATTTTGCACATAAAAGTATGCTTTTTTTTATTGAGCTCAATTTTAAGCATGATTTTTCACCATATAAGCCTATTCTGCTAGACCGTAATGTTCGATGGTATACAATTTAAGGAGTTTTTAATCACCTTTAGGAATTTTTAGCAGCAAAACCGTATTTTAGCAGCAAAAGAGTATGCATGAATTGTAAATCGCATATGGCATACAAATCATACAAGTCTTTCAAGTTTTAAAAAAAATTTTCTATGTTAAAATTACAAATTCGCATCCTATAGTTAGATTATATATCAGGCGGATTATAAGGAAATAAAAGGAAAAGATAGCCTATAATTCAAGATTCATATGAACTATATTGGCCAGGAGCTAATGAATGTTTCAAATGTTTTGTCCAGAATGGTACCCAATATGGGAAAAAGGAAATGTTACCGATGCTTCACATTTACTGGATGGAATGTTAAGAAATGTTATCCATTAGAATACGTCGCTGCCTTTTAAACACTTAGATTATTTATATTAATCGTGGTTAAAACCTTGCTTGTAACACCACCCATGATGTGTGCGTTAATTTTGTCCGTTAGTGGTGCAGCTTAAAGTTGAACGTTGATCTGAAACATCAGGTTTGAAAAACATTTCATGACAATTTTATTTATTCTCAAAGTCTTTCTCAGAACTGTGCTGAGAGGCAGACGCCGACAAAAATATTTATTTCACATTTCGATTAGTTCGAGATCTCTAAGTCCAGTTCTCAAGCACAGTCTCTTCTTTAGTTAACCAATTCTCAATCCGCTCAATCCCATAATTCTAGTGGTAGATATCCTACTCAAGCAGGAGTTTAATCACCTCAAGTGATACAATAAAGCTAAGAGAAATATTTCAATTCGGTGTTCTGATATTCGATATCGACTACAGTGTATCACAATTTGAGATGATAGTATATGATATCGAAGCCCTAGACACTACCAGCAAATTGTGTGGCTAATATGTAATAATTTTAAGAACTGAAAGTGATTTAGCAAAATATATTAGAAGATTTTTTAATGACAGTAAAACTTTTCAAAATGACTAAACTTTGTGTATTTACTGCAAAATATCTTTAATTTTTACATTCATTTTTAAAATGCTTTAAAATTAAAAGGGACAATTCATTTAATTTGCCACCACGTTCACATTCTTTTTATGTCCGCCTTAAAGCATACCTTACATTTTCATTAGGTTTTTTTGTAGCCTAAAAGGTATGCTTTGTTTAAGTGCCGAACATTTATTATCACTGGTAGTCACAAGGATTATTCTGACATTGAAATGTTGCTTTTTAATTATTTTATCCTACATTCCAAGGTGTTACGTTCATTCACCTTTGATTTTATGTTTGGTGTTGTGAAAATCTTCCATGCATTAAATAAAAAAACACCAGAAATGTATAAAAATCAATACTTGGCAAGAGTATTTGAAAAATCTAAACATTTTCGTCGCAGTAAAACAAGTCAATGTCATAGCAAGTTTGCAAATTATATGAGACAGTTGAAAGACTGGGAAAAAATCACTGGGGACACCAAAAAAAAAGGTATAAAGACTCACTGAGGAAGACGTTAACGACTTGTTAGACAGGTTAATGTTGTGGATATTACGAAGTTTAAGAAAAGTTAAGCCAAAAACTAAATTATACGGAATAAAAGTTGGATGTTGGAAATAAAAGCTTTAAGTAAAAAAAGTTTTAAATTCAAAATTAGTAAAATAATAAACGAAACAAAATTATTCGGAGCAAAGTTATCCTTTGTTATAGGCATTCTTGAAAACTGTTTCATTGAACAAAGCACCAGCATTTATAAATTTAAAATTATTTCCTTTATTTTTTAATTAAAAAACTCATACCTTTCAAGTTAAATAGTCCACATACCAAAAATGAAAATGAAAAATACTTCTTATAAAACATGTTTCGATAGGCTTTTATTATCAAACAAAATAAAATTTAAATACAATCAAATCTTTTGAATGAAAGAAATTTGAAATAATTTTTACTTTATTTCAATGCAATTGTAACTAAAGCATAGCCAAAGGCTGTACAAATTTAATATACAATTTCTGCATACTTTTAGGCAATCAATGTTTAAATCAAGTTCTGCATACAGAAAAGGTAAAAGAAAATAAAGTTTTTTATAACATTTCCAACAGAATATTGCAATATTGAAATTTATATTTGCCTAAAGAAATATCACAATAAAGAAGACAAAAGTAATGTAAAGAAACTAGTTAAAAAAATAAATACAATAAAACATACAGGCACTGTAGGAACTTTCATGCAAATGACAAAACGATGAATTAAATTTTTTTCTTCATTTGAGCATTTGCATAAAATATTTCAAGAGTTTTTAAGAATTCTTTTTTAGTACAATGTATTGCTAAGTGAGGCATTTTTGGTGCATACTTTAAAGACGGAAGCAAGAAAAGAGGAGAAGCGCCTACAAATTTATCAAGGATTTTGTCGCATAGAGGCAAATAAAATGGATGAAATAAAATCAAAACAATGACGTTAAGGGAAACATAAAATTGTAGCAGAAAGAAAGTATAATTTTATTAAAATTGGGTTTGGTTTACAGTCACAAAACATGGTAGTATATAGCTAGAGTGTTTGCTCATAAAACGAGAGTCCATGCTGACATTTCATACAAAAAGGAAAAATAAAAAAGTATTTCTTTCAACGATTTCATCTCCTGGAAAAAACACTGCCATGAATAATTGTTCTGTTGTTCAGAGTCGACGTAAATCTATAGGTCCCAATACTTATGGATACAATTTGAAACCGTAAAACTTTTTTGTGGGATATGGATAAACACAGCGGACTAATGAAACAAATCAAACATATCATTTGCCCTGTGCACGATGTAGTATTCCCGACATAATGGCATCAATATGTCTTTCAAACCAATAAAAAACGTCCATATGATATCTCACACACATACAAAATACCATAACAACCCTTCCGTCAGGAATACGACCTAGCTTCTCACACGACTTATGTTGTGTATGTTATTTTAATACATGAGTAGCAGGACTTACAGTTTATTTAAATCAACATATAGATATGTGGAGAATTATAATAGAATGAGTATAATGAGACTTAAGGAAAGCATTCGTTATTGTTAATCTCAATATAAAGGGTGGACCATTTAAAAGTTTAAATTTAAAATTGCAATAAAACAAAAACGGTTTGAAACTTAGTTAAGTTAATTTTTTTGTTGTGAAGTACAATCATTTATTTGGCTGCCATGGCCATATCTCATTCGATGAGTTCACTTTTCATGCACTTTTTCTAGTGTATGGGGTCGTATGTCGACATAGGCATCAGGAATGTTGGCCTTAAAATACTCAATTGCCTCTGGTTTGTCGGCATAACTCATTTTTTTCACGCCGCCCTACAGAAAGTAGTCTATGTGTGTCAAATCGCAACTTCTTGGCGACCAATGGACATCGCCATTTCGTCTAATTAAGCGGCCATCAATCGTTTGATGCAATAAATCGATTGTGGCATGATATGTCTGGCAAGTTGAAACCAAACATCGTTCACATCAATACCATGAAGAGCGGGTACTAAAAAATCGGTTATTATGGTGCGGTAGGTGTCTCATTTTCAAAGAAATATGGGCCAATGCTGCCCACAAGCCGTACCAAACAGTCACTCGTAGTGGATGCATTGGCTTTTGTAAGGACACGAGTGGGTTTTCTCAGCCCCAAATACGGGAATTTTGCTTATTAACGTACTCACCAAATGAAAATAGGTTTCATTCGAAAGGATCATTTCTTTTGGCGAAATCGACATCATCGTGCAGTTTCTCGTTAGTCCAATCCCAACGTTACTTAAAGGTAAATCGATTCATTACGTTCAATGGAGATAATACACTACATTTTATGACAGAATAGAATGGCATAAGTATTGCCAGACTCAAAATAACCGATGGTTCAAATTTAAACCGATAGATGGCCCACCCGATTATAGACCTGGCACTAAAAATCAGGGGACTTTCAGCAAAAATTGTCTTCTTTATTGCCGCAATGCTAAACCCCCTTTCCCACAATTCTCTCGTGTCTAACTGGGATTCCAGCTGTCTACAGGCACTCAAGATTTCATGTTGAAATCAGCCACTGCTAAGAAGTGACAAATCACTTGAGGGATTAACCATAAATCGAGCACTTCGATCACCGGCTGACATGTCTTTACTCATTTCGAGTGAAGAAGATATACAAGCAACTGAGTATGATTTAGTTACCACAGAGCTGGTATACAGAACAAAGTCAGTAGTGCCTTGCTGCACAAGGCATTCGATACACATTTGATAAAACTGTTCTGCCAGCACTAATGTGCGCAATATTTCGCAGTAAAATTGGTTTTCGTCTACAAAGCTAACACCAACCAAGTGTCTCATTCAAATCGACGTACACCGAAGCCATCATGTAGGCTTGTTGAGTGCTCGCCATCAAATATACCACCTTATTCTCTATAGGAAGCCTGTATCTTGTATAAACTGTGTTAACTTCTTGCAGTCAATTCCTCTGAGATGAGATATGTCTAGTAGAGTGTCATGCCTATAATATAAGGTTCTCGGTCTTACAAAGGCTGGACAATGACACAGAAGCTATTCCATCGTTTCGATTCGTCTACAAAAAATATCGAATCGAATAACTGAAGGTTTGTAATGACTTGTTAGGCTGAATTGTTAGGTAAGGTAGCCGACCTACCTTCCACAAAAAAATCGCACCAAATTTAATGGTGCAATGATACTGAGCTGTACGTATATAGAAAAGTATGTTTTGATCAGTAAAACCCGATATCTTAACTTCATTTTCTTCTTCTATTCAAATTAAAGTGATATTTAAAAAAAACATTTCTTGACTGCTTTAAACACTTTTATTTCGTGTTTATTTTGCTGGTAAATCATTCCCTCAGGACATTCGAAATTTACACGTTTTCATATGTCCGTCACTACATTTTCTACTCCCTATTTTTCTTTCATGGACACTCCACCGAACAGCATAGACTTGATAGAATAAAAGAAATATAAAATTTAAAAAAAAATAAATAAAATCAGACGAGACTTCAAATAAAGGAAGTAAGTTAACGTTGTTGGCCCGCAAGGGAAAAGTAATTTTCACACAGTAGCGAAAACACACATGTGCAAGTACGTATGTGGACTGACTTAATTAAATTTAAAATGCCCTTAAAAAAGAAATAAAAGAAAAAAATTAAAAGCATGAGTATCGTGCAGATGTTTGAAAGAGTGTAGTAATGTTTAAAACTATTTAGGGTTGGTATTGTTGGATTATTGTATCATTCGAATAACAAAATTTTTGACGTCATGCAGTGTAGTGGGTTAGCTTATTAGACGTGAGGCCAAGGTTTAGGTCTCCAGGTCAGACATCAAAACGAAGTATGAAAAAATATTTCTTCGGCGACTTCCTCTCACCAGATTTCTGCCAAAAATTCTGAAACTTGCTATTAAAAATCTGTCATTCGCAGTCGACTTTAAACTGTAGGTTACGCCACTCAAGCATAATATTAACACACACAACATAAGCTAGGTCGTAATCCTGACTGAAAGGTTGTAATGACCAATTAGGTATGTATGTATGTATTGTGGATAGCAGACTTGCTCAGACATACGTCTATCCATACGGTGCAATTACAACTTTCTTACAGTAATGGATACCTCAATAATAAAAGGAGCGTTGGTTTTTCCCCACTAGAATAGGCCAGAGTGGCAATTCCTTTCGTCGTGATACCGGAATAGCTGTAGAAACGGAAGTGATATCGGTTCTTCCTCTCCCTTTGAGGAGAGCTACCAACTGCTTAACAATAACCATAACTTGAGTAGCGCACTCATTTTGACATTCCAACCCCCACCCCCAAATTTTTAATTCTTTTCATGACAACTCTAAAGGGTTCGGGCTTATCTGAATGTGTGGATGTCAGTTCCACTTTATTACTATCCTTTACAACCCCCATTCATTAATCTAAAAGTTCGACAGCGCAACTAAAGTAGAATGTGGGCTCCCCAGTGTACAATTAATAATACTGCTTACAATACATACGTATTTTTTAATATTCTCTGGTTATCTAATAAGTAGTGTGCTATTCTATCAATGAGAGTGTGTCAGTTCGATTCCAACCAGAGGTTCTGGTCTGTAACTGGATCACGACACTAATAACTCTGCTCATAATGTTTAGAATATAATTTGAAATTGTATAGCAACAAATAAAATGAATGATTAAATTACCTTTACTTTGGATCACAGTTTAAATAAGAGACATACCTGTAAAGAAAATGAAAAATAAGATACAAAAATGATTTAATTGAATAAGAAAGATCATTTTCTACAATTTTTATAAATAAAAAACTTATGTTTTATGCTACCACTTATGCCATTGTAACTACCAAGAAATCACATTTAAATTTTTACACCTTTTGACACCTTTAATACACTGCACCAAATATTGATTACGGTGTGTGCTCTATTTTTATATAACGACAGCCCTGAACATGAGGTTTTTTGTTTCTTTTTATACATACATATACTGTAAATAATTAATTTGAAAGTTAAAAAGACAAAAAAAAAAACAATGTTCACTAAATTTTGAAGAAATGAACTAGAAATCGAAGAACTCTTTATTCAACGAAATGTTCTTCCAGTTCTTCTCGTGTACAATGTATACATCATGTTCACTCAGCCATAAAATTTTTTAAGTCCATTTGCAAGAGTTGTTAAGAAAATATTCGTATAAAAATATTCGTATATAGATGAAGACAATCAAAGGAATTGGTTTGAAGTATAGGTCGTCTATTTAGGGTTTTATAACAAAGAAACGTAACTACAGGTCCGTTTACATCCTGTAAATACCCTGCATTCAGATTAGATAATCAATACAACATTTACTCATCATTGACGCAATAATTTCACCTTCCTCCGAGCTAATCGAACAGTGACTTTCTATGACTACAAACAACTTTTTGGGCCCAATATCTATATTTCAGAACAATCAGAATTGGTCAGCTAAGAAAGTTATGTTCCCTGCTGTAAACCATTTGTAACCAATCAAGTTCTAATAATCTTCTGTCAAATGAATTGTCAAAGTAAGTAGTGTTATCAAATTGCACACACATACACATAACTGGACATTACAACCGTTCAGTCAGGATTACGACCTAGTTTCTCACACCACTTATGTTGCGTGTGTTAATTTTATACATGAGTGGCGGGATTTAAAGTCGACTCCGAACGACAGATTTTTGAGAAACTTTTCATGGCAATTTTAATTACTCGAAGAGTTTTTGCCAGAAATCTGCTGAGAGGAAGTAGTGGAAAAATACTTTTTGTTTTTTTTTTTTGATGTGTGGCCTGGTGTTTGAACCCTGGCTTTATGTCCATGGATATACGGATGGCATAACAACGACAGAAGGCATAACAAATCAATACCTCTCGACATTATTCGAAAATCTTGCTGAGCGACCACATGAAACAACAAATTAATATGTAGCACACAAATTTCTATGTAAGTCGTACTCTGATGTATTGATCCATTCAAACTCAAACAAATATATTCAACCATATTTTTTATTTTCTACTTCCCAAACTACCCAATAAAAACGTCAGGCATAAATCCAAAGAAGAAAATCATTGATTACTTTTAAAATTCTATGTGTTTGAGTGACCATATATGTATGTGTGTATCTCTTCAACAATATGGCCAAAATATTATGTGTTAGCAAAGGCATTTGCCCATATGTTCGTTATTCATTCAAGTGTACCTAATTTCTCTGAGTTTAAAATAAGCAAAAATGAAATTGGCAAACTTATACACTCTCTTTCTCTCTCTTGCTCTTACTCTTTTACATGAGTCTTCGGCATAGAAATAAGAACAATAAGCATGTGTTAAAAGTTGAATAGACTTTAAACAGTGTTATAAAAAAACAATATTTTCCATAATATTTCACCACACCACATACAATAGAGAGCGTGGAAACATTTCGCAGAACATTTCCTATTGTCACTTCTAGACGTAATTATTTATGGAGAAAACTTAAATTTCTATACAATAAAGAGAATCGTGTAATTCAAACCTCAGCATTGTGTCGATTTATCAGAAGCACAAACAAGCGCGATAAGTTCTACCCTTTGAAAGACCACTATTTCTATAGACCGAAATTCATCTTAGAATGCCTGCTGAATTGCAGCAAAATCCACCAATTTATGAAAGTTTATCAGTTTCGACTTATCGAAACACGGCAACTTTGAACTAAAACCTAGTGATACTGCGTTTGTTAAAATGTTTGTTATATATTCGATGGGATTGAAAGGGTTCATTACTATCAAATAGTGGCATTCAATATAAATCGTTTAAAATCTGACCGTCTGAAGAGAACAACTGCCCACAAGCGACTAGATTTATCGAGTGTTTTAAATTTGACTCATCGGTTATTTCCAACCTGGTAATGCGTGTGTTATTCTATTTTGTTACCAAATTCAATATATTACGTAATGAAGCGATTTACGCTTGAGCAACGTTGGGATTTCTTGGAAATTTGAGCCTACGAGAAACACGGTGATGTCGATTTTGCCAAAAAAAAGCATCTTTTCGGATAAAAATAATTTTCATCTGGGTCGGTACGTTAATAAGCAAAATTACCATATTTGGGGCTCAGAAAACCCACACGTATTTTTACATAAGCCAATACACCCGTTACGAGTAACTGTTTGGTGCGGCTTGTGGAGCAGCATTGGCCCATATTTCTTTGAAAATGATAACGGCGCAACTATTACTGCCAATGTAGACACATATCGCACCATGATAACCGATTTTTTGGTACTCGCTCTTCATGGTATTGAACGATGTTTAGATTCAAAAAGATGAAGCAAATTGCCACACATTTCATGTCACAATCGATTAATCCTGTCAAATGATTAATGGCCGTTTAATTAGCCAAAATGGTGATGTCCATTGGCCAACAAGAAGCTCGATTTTATTCTGTTGGATTATTTTCAGTGGGGCGCCGTTAAAGAACAACATTCGTGATGCCATTGTCGAGATACGACCACATACACTGGAAAAAGTGCACGAATATTGGGGGATCGAATGGAGTACTGTGTGGCCAGCCGCCGGAGCCATATGAATGAAATGATATTCGATTTCTAACCGGAACAACCTTATACAACCGATTCGAATTTATGGGTGAGTAACTGTAATACTTAATTCCTATTCTGAAGATTCGTACCGTATACGGTTAAGGCAAATATCTTGCCTCATTTATTATATTGACGGGATTTGATATTTTCAACATCAAAAGGTGTGGTCTACCATTCTGACTGAAGGTAGTTACGCTTGTAAGAGAAATGAAAAATGTTGAGCAAAATGCTTATGGGGTATAATAGTAGTACTGTAGTAGCAGTGGTAGTGTTTTAATTCTATGGCTTTTGTTTATGCCGGAGATCGTAGTTATAGCAACAGTATTGTAGAGTTAAAACAAGTTAATTGTCTTAATAAATCATGATGTTTTCTCTTTAAACTTATAACGTACAACAGGATAAATTGGTAGAAATACATTGCATACGGAGGCAAGGCAGTGTGCTGTTTGACCTTTTTTTAAAAGTTTTTTTTTAAAGTCATTTTATTTTCTTTAGCAAATTTTGCAAATATTTAATAAAATAATTAAATAACATGATAGAAGAATTGTGAAGTGAAGCGTAGTGAAAGTCAATAAACTCAAAGTGATTTTAAGGTATTTAGTGTACAGATAACAAGTAAATACAACTGTAAGGATAATTGGTTCATATTTTTATTTAAGATTAAGAAAGCTAAAAAAAATAAATGTTTTCAGATAGAAGGCATTAAAAATAGAAAGGATTGGCAACAAAAAATCAGTTCAGGAAATCCTCCTCAGCCTCGTATTTAAATAGTTTACGTTCTGCCTGATATAAAATATCTCTGGAATTACTTTTGCTGGCACAATCTAAGACTTTTTAATAGAAATCATATACACATACATATACACATAATTGTTCATTACTGCTCTGCAGTCAGCATTACACCCTAGAATCTTATACCACTTGCTGTTTATGGCAATTTAGTTTTCTCTCAGAGTTTTTGCCAAAAATCTGCTGAGAAGAAGTGGCCGAAGAAATATTTTTTTGCATTTCGATTTGATGGAGAGGTCTGAGTTAGGGTTTAAACCATGGCTTCACGTCTAATAAGCCAACACACTACTTAATAGACTACGGTGACTGTAGCGCTTTTAATTTGTTATTTATTGCAAAATCATTTCGGTCACAGTGGTGTTTGTGAAAATGGTTCAGTTAATTGGTTCCCTTGATTCCACGATTTATCGACTCTGGGTTACTTTTCATGGAGCTACCCTAAGTCATTCGTTTATATTGACAAACTAGCAGGGCTAGAAGCGTGCTGATTCGATTTTGAAAGTGATTTCTAGTTATTTTCAAAAATATGCTCATATGATGGTGGAGAGCAGAAAGAAAAACAAATTCCATGAATTCAATTCAAAGTAAACTTTGTAATATTGCGTATGGTTGTGTGCTCTATTGTAAACATACATAAATTCTTGTAAAATTGTCAGCTTCAGGTCATGTAAATACATGCAATCAACCATTATGAAAATGTGTGCTATAGCTACGTATGTATATATGTATACATTTATTATCTGTCCTACCTAAATCTATTTTGTTTATTGTTATTTACTTTATTTACATTGCTCTCCATCTCAGCTGTTATTGTTTCCATAGCGTTTATAATGAAAAGAAGCATTACACTTGGGATTAAAACAATGGTTACTCTTACTTGTTCTCCTCTTTTCTTTTTTCACACTTACTTTCGGTGTGAAATTGCAGTGCAAATAAAACAAAAACATAAACAATAGTAAGCCAGAGCAATAATAATAACAGCACAAAAGCGAAATTTTTCACGTTTGTTTATAATGCTGCCATGCAATGCATAAGCCGACAAACGACAGTGCAAACAATGTGATCAACATTATGGAGTATAGGGTGGTACTGTTCTAGTACATTTAAAAAATTGAAAAGTAATTTTCATTTTAAATGTTGGTTGTTATGTTGGAAGAATGATAGAAATCATAACATAAATACATACTGTTACGAAAATGGAAAAATCTAGATACTGGTGTTTTGCTTTTACATCTTTTAACATTAATTAATTACAAACAAAAACAATGAACTTGTTTACAAATTATCGTACTGCGTAATATAACAACAAACACCAGTATAAATAAACGATAAACTAGTAAACAAAAAATGTACCAACAAACACTACCAGAATAAATGTAAACAAAATACACATACAACAATAATGAAACAACGATGTTTACGTTTATAAAGATAGCGAAAAGGTGAAGCCACGAACATTCGACTTCAAGAACATTCATCACACTGTTTAGGTTGCCATATAAAAGGCAAGGCAAAGCAGGCAACTGTGTTAGTAAAAGTTCAGTCAGCCTTGTGTGAAGACGCGGTGCGATTGAAGAGCGTAATCGTGGTTTGAAGATCTCCGTTAGAAAGATCTGTCGAACAATTTTTTAGTAATTCTTATTGTTTATGCAAATGATGTAAACAGAAGAATAACAAATAAAGCAATTATTGTTCTTACATCAAGTTGTGAACAGTGGCAGACTGAATTGTGCGAATAATAAAGAATTTTGATTAAAACTAAACACAAACTTATTTTTATTTTATTTTCAATCTACGAGCGAGTAAGAAAAATCAATAAAAAAAATTGTAAACAAGGCATTACAGCATGCCGAGGGAAATAAATGTCATGGACAATAAAAATGGAAATAAAAATAAAAAGTATAACTGAACTCTCAAGGACATTTTATTAAGGCGTAAGGATAATACAAACATTTGTTTGTTATATTTATTACAAAAGTACAAGCCATTAGAAAACATTACTTAATGTTTCGTATATGAATTCATAAATTAAAAACAAATAGAACGTTAAAGAAGTTAAAAACATAATCAAGTTGAGTGATATTTTCCAGAGTAAGAAATTTATTCAATCAAAATTGGAATTAATTTGGAGTGTTCAAATTCATTGCAGTGCTTTGAATATGGACGTACTCAAAGCAAGTTAGAAAATAATAATCAGCCAAACAATCAATGGCTGAATGAATTTCTAACTGTGGCATGTTGCCATATATAAAAGTCTATTGAGACTCTATACAGACATAATATTCAAAACGATTACGGTTTGGTTAATTCACTTAGAAATAGTTTAACCCCCGTAGTTGTTGTTAAAGTCTTTCAGACTTAAAATACGAAAAATTACAGAAGCTTCTGTTAATTTGAGTATCAAAGGATCTGCTATTAGTGAGACAGCTAATAAAAGGCTAGAACTATATTCTGCATAAACTTACGTTTTTTGGAATGTTGTTTCTTCATTATTATTCTGTGACCATACGATCTATTGTAATTCCATTCAACTTTAAAAAATATCCTTACAATGTCTACTTAAAGCCTATTGTCCTGATAAACTTTAGGATGCTGCTAGATGTCAATAATGGAAATTCTCTGTCTAGCACATGATATGCACTCAAGTATTTATTTCTTGGGTGCTTTAATGCTCTACAGGTTCCGAGAAGACATACAAACATACATAGTTGGGAATTACAAGCCTTAAGTCAGGATTACGACCTAGTTTTTCACACCACTTATGTTGGGATATACTAGGGGATCAACATTTTAAGGTCGATTCCAAACAACAGATTGTTGAAAAACTGTCCATGACAATTTTATTTACTCTCAGAGTTATTGCCAGAAATCTACTGAAAGGAAGGCGTCGAAGAAATATTCCATTTTGTTGGAGATGTCTGACCAATGTTTTGAACCAAGGCCACACGTCTAAAAAGCCAACACACTACTTAATAGACTACGAAGACCACAGAATATGTTCATATAATTCACTCTCATCGTCATCGATTCTGCATGTTGGGCTCGAAACAACCCCTCTCCAACCCCATTCTGAATAAGTGTACTCTGTGTCTACAGTGACCTGTCAAAAGGACGGTTACCTATCTCAGTTTATTCTGATGGAATTTTCATAACAAACGTCTTAATTGACTCGGACCCACATAGTTTTATAAGAGCCTTTACCTCTCATTAACTTCCATTCGTTGAGTACACCTTTCAAAACATCCACCTACAATTTCACCTACTTAGCTGATTCAATTTCCAGATACTCCTACACTTAAAACGACATAACCTCAGAAGAGGTGAGTGCCCAAATGGCAGCTTGATATATCCTTTGAATTGATTACATCTTTGGATGGCATATCTGCGAAGTAGATACACACGAGTTTCCCCATGGGCTCAGAATATTTCATGTCGGGAGCAAAAACTCTTGATCCCATTCCAAAATCCGTTCTTCACCCATCCGTGTACCACAAAATAATCCCACTTTTTAAAGACTATGCAGCTTCAATATTAAAGCATTTACTTTTGATATTAAGTCTCGTTGCGAAGCACTTCGCTAAATCATACAGTCTACTGCCAGCAAATCGATTCCTTAGGTCACGAAATCCCCCAATGAATTTCATGTTATCTCCTATCAATCTAGTCGTAATCTACAAAGCTTTTGTCTGCACTACCATATACTACAGGCCTAAATCCACCAGAACTACCAGCGTCGCTGTAGAACAGGTTCCCATTGTCTCTATTATGAAAACACATGCTAGTCCCTGAATATTGATCAACTTCATTTTAATAGTTTTCAAATTTGTGCTGCCTGCCAAGACAATTGCCCCATTGGTCACTATTGAACTGACTATAAATGCATGGTATATATCCAGTGCATAATTCACGGGTTCCATTCTGTGATTTTCTTGCAATTTTCCGCGTTCGATTATAGAATGCCTGAAATTTACTGAAATGTTCTCTATAAGAGAACTCCATGTCAATTTACTCTCCGGTGTTATTTCTAAAAAATATCCATGTTCTGTGACATTGTCCCACCCAGAAACCAAATATTCTTTTATTTAGGAAGTTTTCTTGTTCTTGCAGCACTGTAACGCAGTATCACTGTTATGCACCAACGATCAAGACCTCTTTGATTGATGTTGCTGGAGGTCTCTTCAAACTCCCCTTTAGCAATCACAACTATATCATCTGCATATCCTTGGCTGTCTCAGTTTATACAAGTAAACTGACTTTGATGCTTTTGTGACAGAACTATTTGCACATCATGTGTGTCATATATTTAAATTTTAAATTGTAAATCTTTAAAAATAACCCGCTGGAAAATATTGAAAAAATTCTTTAATTATTGAGGAACTTAGTACCCACAATGCTGTGAACAATCAGTGCATAATTGAGAGAAAATTTCCTTTAAATTCTTTCAAATTACTTTAGTGGCTTCTTAAATCGATTTGCTTAAATTCAAAGCGAAACTCTTAAGAGCTTTTGAATTACGGCCTGTCGAGCGTGTGTGTGCAATGAATTTATTCGGCACTTAAGCAAATACCTTTTATGCCACCTTGCTGCCATACCTGCAATACTCAGACCAATTAATGCCATACACTTTACAACAATGACTGCAAATGATTGCACCTCTGCTGCATAGTCCTTTCGACATACACATACACACGATATATTTTTCATAAATGAATTGTGTTGCAATTTTCGTATAGAAACGTAATAAAATGAAAACAAATAAAATGGTTTTAAAAGTTTAACCTGTAACAACCTTTCTCTTTGCAAAATTCAAATAAATGCAATTTGTTGGCACCCGGTAAAGTAAAAATTTAATTAAAGAAAATACTTACAATGGCGCCTATGGTTCAAACAATATTGCCTTAAGAAAATTACCTGTAAATAAAACGGAAAAAAAGAAAATTAATCAGGATGATAGCGGATAGTTTTTTTTTTGCTTAAAATGTTATGGTTAATGTTAAAAAGTTAATCATGAGCAATACTATAAGTACATATATACATAATTGGTCATTACAACCCTACAGTCAGGATAACAACCTAGCTTCTCACACCACTGATGATGTGTGTGTGTTAGTTTTATACATGAGTGGCGGAACCTATGGTTTAAAATCGATTCCGAACAACAAATTTTTGAGAAACTTTTCATGGCAATTTTATTTACTCTCAGAGTTTTTGCTAGAAATCTGCTAAGAGGAAGTCGCCGAAGAAATGTTATTCTCATACTTCAATTTGTTGCAGATGTCTGACCTGGGGTTTGAACTAAGGTCTCATGTCTAATAAGTCAACACACTGTTTACCAAACGACGGCGACTACAGGCATGTCGACTATGATATAATAAATTGTTTTGGTATAAAACCTACCAATGAATTCACGGAGCAAGCACTCTTTAATACCTTTAGAAATATTGCTTGTAAGGCTTTAAAAAAAGTAAAATAACAATGAAAGAGGATTATCTCTCCAGATTGATCATTCACAAGCAACTGCAGATTGTGTGTAACTCCACTTTAACTGGGGTTTCTGGGATATTGTGCGAAAGAGTCCAGATCCACTTAAAAAATGCGAATATATTGGCTGGCATAATGCAAGCATCAAACCTTTTTAATGTTGAGTAGAGTTGTGGAGCACCACGACCCTCAACCCACATAGGTTGTGCCCGTCATGGCTCTCACAATTCTGTTGCTTTAGTAAATTTCAGAATGTTGTACTGTGACAGTCAAGATAACATCCTTTATAAACACTAAGAGAGGCAAAAGATCTTTTCTGGTGAATTATTCTCCTTGTTATGGTGTCTACTCCATTCCTAATCCAAAATTAGTGCTCCACAATGCCCGGTAAATGCCGGTTAAAATCTTTCAAAAGCCTGATGCATAATTCAAATCGCTGCTCACTGTAATTACTTCTCAGAAGTTTAGATTGTCGTAAACTTGATTTGATAAGAGCATCTGCCTGTTTTCTTCTTTCCTTTCGCCGACCTTGTTTCCAATTCCCATTTCCTATTCTGACCTCATCGATAATGTGGGACCTACTATTCTGGTCTTCACTGCCATACGCAACGGCTTTAAGTTCCACGGAGCCAACAGCACCCTTATCGGTCTCTGAGTTTTAGGCAACTCCATCTAACTTTTCTTAAAAGGTTATGCCGCTTGACTTTTCTTTCATTTCGTAGTTGATGGCATAAAAAATTTGCAGTTTTCTAGGAGAATTGGAGTGGTATAGGATTAAGGGGGAATCGAAGCCTCTTAATTCTTAAATTTCAAAAAGCATGATGAAAATTATGTGCCTTCTTCTGTGTTCTTAGATAGAGTAACGTTGGAAATTGTGCAGTATTTCAAGTGCATTTAATAAAAACTCTGTGGAAAATATGCCCAGATTTTTGAAAATCATCGTTAAATATAATCGATGTCCATACTGCGCTGAAATTAATACTTCATACAGACCTTAAACATGCAAAACTAAGTACGTAAAGTAGTTTTAAGTTTCGTTTTTACCACACAATCTTGTTTCTGTTCTGTTATAATGTAATTGCCATTAATGCAACACAATTTTTATGTACGTTTTTAAAAATATTTCACGAAATTTTTCCATTATAACCATAAAAAGCTTGCAAAACTATACTTAAATATAATTTTGTAAGGAAAAATTGTTTTGTTTTTGTAAAAACGAAGTGCACTTAAATTTACTTAAATATACAACAACTCTACTGCTATCGTAAAGAGCGTATTAATCAAAATCAATATCCTTTGACGTTTCTCTCCTAATTTTCAATGGAGAAGCAAAAACAAACAAAATTTTCTTTTCATTGAAGTTTTTAGCAACAAAAAAACTACGAAAAAATTTAGAGATGCAAATTACTTGCAACTTTAATATTGTTTATTGCAACATAATGTAACAGAAGACACAAAAAAAAATAAAACAAAACAAGGATACAGCAAGAAACTTCAATAAGAAGCTTTAGAAGCTGCAAATGATGAAAGGTTGTATTCAACGCAATAAAAATTTTTCGCTTTTCTTTTCTTTTGCTATTTAATCAAAAACTTTTAAGATTTTTTTATTTTATTGTTCATAAAAAACCGGGATAAGTGGAATTTGTAACTTTGTCACCTTTTGTTCTATAGAAATAAAAAGAAAACGATCAAATAAGAAACATTTTTATAGTCATGACAACCTTTCATAACAATTTTTAGTTAATAAAAAATTTTCATTAAAATAAATAAAAAAGAGAATTTAGAGCAAAATGCTTTGTTTATACCCATAATTGAGCGTTATTAAAAAAAAGAAAAATTCACATATTTGGTTCAAATACATGTCTTTTATGTACGGATCATTCAAATCAGATCAAAAAGAAATTGGCCATTATCAAATGCTCACCGTCGACAGTGATCGCCTAGCCAAAGTCGTTCTCAAGTAAATATGAAACGGTCACACTGCCACTTTAAAATCCTTACCAATCAATGACATTTGCAGTATTCATTGAACGCTTTTTATCGATACCGTTACAAAGTCAAAAGTTTTGTTTCTTCACGTATCCATTCATCCGGAAATAAATTTCATCGCTGAATATGATTTTTCGATGAAAATTATATTCACACAGAACTCACATTTTGGTAAAAAAAAATTTGTTATTTACACGTGTTGTTGTTGTATCTATCTATGCTGATTTGACAAAAAAGATTGATTAAATAAGAATCAATTTTTGACATATGTACCTTCTACAAAATGGCCTCTATCAAATGTCAAAGTTCAGTGGTCTCTGTTGGAGGACCGGATATATAAAATACGTGAAGAGTTAATTTAAGATGCATCATGAAAATGCGTGTGTCTGCATTACTTTTTTGGGTGTCGGTCTGTAAATTTCATTTACTGCGAGCAACATTCTTCAATAAATTCCGCGTATCTTCCATTCAACGGTATTTGGCTTAAACAAGATTAAATTACATGACACAAGTGAAATTTTCTTAAAAAATAGCAACATCAACGGGCCACCAAGATGATGACCGTTAACTCCTTATCATTGTAATCGAGATGACATTGCGATCAAGAATAGTCGGCCAAATGAGTCTGGCAGTGGGGCGAGATTCCTGATTGATCCGGGATAGGTTGGCGTCCCGAAATAATTTCCGCCAAATGGCCAATTTAAGGAGGTAAGTGGCATACCCAAATCGATTGACGGAGGGTTCTGCCGAGCTCGCCGGCCCTGCAGTTTCCGGAATGTAACTGTACCTAGGGACCCAGACAAGTGAGACACTGAAGCGCATAGAAAGAATGTCGAGACAGTGGCGGTAATCCATAACGAGTCTAGAGTTAATCACAACGCTCGATAGAGATCTTATTACAGCCTGACTATCAGAGAAAATTGAGATGCGGTTGAAAGCGGCATCGTTGATGGGGATCCATTGAGCTGTATGGTAGATGGCCGTTACCTGCGCTTGAAACTGGCAATCGTAGGGACTTTCTCGAATAACATGTGATAAAAATTCCTCATCATGTTTTTGTATAGTTTACCCAATCTACCTTCACTTATACTGCAGGAGTTCTATTTGAATTGGAACTTGGTTTTCAACCATAGATTCAACCAAATATTCTCGTTCCAGAATATTTTTAAGTCGCAATGTAGGCACCGTTTAATGATTGTTTTAATGTCGATGGCATTTGGACTTCAAGAAAAAATTGGTTGGTTGGTTCTGAGGTAACGAATAAGTCGACAAAATTTCGTTTCATTTCATAACAGATTTGTTAGATCTGATTTTAAGAAACGCTTTGGGTTTAATTGTATCATACTTGAACTTAATCTCGATGATTACTAACTCTAATGCATTTCATATGTGAACACTCATACTAAAAATTTGAAAAAAAAAAGATGGGAGAATGAGAAGGATCATAAATCAAAACAACTGAAAAAATATCTTTTATATCATGCCTACACATCACGAAAAGGTTTTAGTCATGCCTTCAAATTAAATTTTTATGAAACAATGTTAAAGACTTTCCCATAAAAGTATACTGCATTTTAATAATCTCCCTCTCATCTCAAATCTCTCTCCCTAAATATTTATAATTAAATTATTTTCACTTTGTTTTGCTATTTTTGTTGATGTTTATCACTTATACAAGCAGGGTGTATAACTCGTATACATGCTTTCGCTTTAGCACAAACATACATTTGCAAACTCACTTCAAAATTATAAAAGAACTTCCTGACACTTTTTTTACACTTCCTGTTGTCAAGCATATAACAATAAAATCTACTTAACAACAACTACAATAATAACAGCAACAGCAACAATAAAAACATCATGAAGCGTAACATCAACTAATCTCACTGGTCTCCTTTCACTATCTTTGCATTTAAAAAACATACACTTAGTCACACAGCCATACGCAAATATTAAGAAGCACGTTCTCCGACGTTGGAAGAAAACATTGATGCAACAACAACAATCAAAAATTAAAAAGACAATAACAATAACAAGTCAAAGCAACACTTTTTCTACTGGCAGTACGTGATCAGTGTCAACAAAAATATAAACACTCATACACAAATAATAAAAAAAAAAAACATGGAAGGCTGTTCACATATACCCATACCCTTACAATACATATAATTATATGTGAGTTTGTGAGTGTGTTAGAGAGGACCAAAACAAGAATGTTAAGAGAACGACGAAAGAAAGAAAAATAAAACAAAAAATCTAAAATCAAATAAACACTTGATGTGAGTTCTCTGACCTTTTAAACTTTTCTCAGAGTAGTTTGTTTATTTTGTTGTCTCGTAGAAAAAAACAAATACGAAAACACAACAACAATAAAAATTCTTTAAAAAGCATATGTATTGTGCCATTGAAACCCATCAACACAGACATATAAATTGAAGTTTTTCTATATTTTATGAGAATGGCAAGGAATGAATACAATTGTTGCATTCTTAAGGACTTAAAATATTTGGTTACATCAAATACTTTCAAGAAAAGCGCTGGAAGGAAAAAACTAATAGAAAAGAGAGAATGTTTCGGTTGGCAAATCACAACTATAATGTACCTTACAATGAAAGGATTTTTAATTTAATAATTCCATAAAATATAGTTTCCCAATAGAAATTTTCTATCCAGTTGACTGCATATATAACACTTGAAGGAAGGAGCCTTCAATAACGTCGAACTAAGCGATATTTCGGCTCATTTACAAGATAGATTATATAGGACATTGTGATGAACTGGATATCAGAACTGCATGCTTCATGGACGAACGATCTATTCGACGCTAGAGAACTCATAAAGATGGGAATAACTTGACAGGACAACTGACTTGATATAAGTATCTCCCTGCAGTATTATCAGAGATGCATTGCGTAATCTTTTTTCTTTTGGACGAACCTTTACTGTAAGAGCTTGACGGCTAAGATTATTAAGGGCCTCTGGGCGACTGGACAGTGACATAAATTAAATACTGGGCACGCAAAGTAGGACGGTACCGGTGAATACATGATATTGGGATAGCATTTTTCAATACGAATCGGCACATCCATTCCCCATAAGTATGTGTGGAAAAATGGTGAAATGCACCTCGTACGGGACTCAATAGAAATCTTCACCGATAGCTCCAAATTGTTCCCTTGGAGGCGGAATTTCCTCATAATCGATTGGAACAGCTCATACCTTAAGGCTGCCGAATTAATGTAGTGTTTTTGAGACGAAATTGTTGTCAATCCACAATAGAGGGTACCAAAGCAAATTTTAGGTAACTAAAGACCGGAACTATTGGAAACTGAATTTTCTCACAACCGATTAAAATATCGCAGCCCTTAAAACTGCCGAACCATAGTAACGTTTTACAGGTGAAACCGTCGGTAATACAGGCTGAAGTGAAAATTGTTAAAGACGCAAATATCTCCAGGATTCCGGCATCTAGTACAAAGCACTGAACTCAAGATGGTGTATAGCAGTCATAATAGAGGAAACCAGAGCACCGTGATATTTCAGGTAACTACAGAATAGGAATATTGGAAACGAAGTTTTCTCACAACCGAAGAGAATATCCCAGGTATTAAGGCTGCCGAATCATCGTAGGTTGAAGCAAAAATTATAAAAAACGCAAAGAAGCCTAGGATTCCGACAGCCAGGACAAAGTAATGCACTGAAGATGGTGTATAAGTGGCCGGATAAAATGCACAGGGATTCTACAACCATAGAACTCTCCCCTGAATTCTCGACTTTCGAGATCCCTCTAAGGACCTGCGGGCTTATAATTGACAATACAGTCATTGATTCCATCAACAGCAGGTGGGCAACTTTGGAAACGTGCAGAATGGGGTACAACTTCTGTTCAAGGGTGTATGGATGGCACACGAAAGATCTGCTAAATTGCTCTAATAGCTTCCTCAGTAGGTTTTTCGGGGTCTACAGAAGCTGTAGAGATAAGGAACAAGGGGAGACTGTTCTTCATCTACTGAGTTCATGCCCTTCACCATGTCGGAAAAGAAAAGCACATTACTACCAACCATAAGGATGGTCTGGAGGACCGGTTCACCAGAAGCTCGAAGTGATTCCGAGAGTAGGGGATAACAAAAAACTGTCGTATTTCAATGAAGCCAATGTGGCCTAAGTTTGTCCATTCAACTTCCTTGGATAGATAGCCACCTCTATCTACATACTTAACTACCCACGGGAGAATATATTGATCTTCGAGGAAAATTTTTTGCATGGATTGAGCATCTAGACTGAAATAAATCCCCAGAAAGGTATAATGGTTTATTTAAATTTCTTGGTCGAAACTGTAGTGTAGTGGCAGAGACCATAATCTAGATTTAGAAGCTTTCAATATGGCCGGCAAGATTTCTTCTTAGTTAATCTTCAAGCATTGGAATACTTATGAAATATAACTACGAGCTTCTATTCTAGGACGTCATTCTACTTCTTGTATTCAAATCCATATGGCCTCCAATATCAAAATCTAGTCTAAGTTTTTTTAAAAATTTTCCAAATAAACCGTTTCTAAAAATGTCACACAAGTTTAAAAATATAACCATTAAGTGTGTACTGTAGCGCAACACAACAATGCAACTTTATAGCAGCAGTCACATCAACAAAAACTATCACCAATATGTCAACGACATAAAGAGTGTCTGTCTGCATAGAATGCTTTCAAATGGGGGGAGTGTTCAAATAAACACTTCAAAATGATACGGTAATTGAGTGACAAATAATAACACACATATAAACATTAAACAGCATCCACCCATACAAAAGCAAATATAAATAACGTTTTAAAATATAAAATCAACTACAATACAAATAAATTGCTAGAGTTTAGACGACTAACGACAATCAAAGAAAAGCGAGCGAAATAAGGGGAATAAAAATATTTTTAAATCAAAATGGTTCTAGCATCTATGTATGTACAGCTGTGTAAGTTATTTAATAGAAGTTATTTACTTTTTTTCTATACATTAAATCAAATACATTTTAAAGGATACGTTTTTTTTTGAAAATGGGTAGTTTAGTGTGTAGTTTGTTAGACTATTAGCGTGAGAGTTGTGGGTTTAATTTAGAGGGCCCGGACTGCTGCCGTTGTTATTAGCAGGATCTAGACTAAGCACTGATTGGAGTGAAATTTTGCTGGAGGAAAGTTAAAGTGTGTGAGACATTATCTTATAACTTCAAGCTTCTGCTATGTTTCAGTACAACCATTATGAAGTCAGCAACATATTTGAAACTTTTTGACGATGTCCTTACCATAAAGCAAAAATTCTGAACATGGTTATATTTTCAAACAAGGTAATTGAGTTGTACATATCATGCAAAAAAGGAAGAAATGGTTTATATCCACGGCCAACATTCAGACGCGATTGCATACTCAGAGGGTATGCGGATATCCGCTGTAAATTATAAAAACAAGAATTTCAGGGAAGTTTGGATTGGTATTGCAATTCACACACAACGACTTATGATATTCGCTGAATGAGCACTGCACTCTAATTCATCCTGTTTTATACGCCAAAGTCATGGAAATTTGGAAATGTCCACATTTCGGATATGCACACCCAGAAAATCCAACGTGGATATTGGAACTATGCAATACACATAATGGCATCAATAGTTCTTTCAAATGATAAAAAGTTTCGACGAGCGGGAAGACGCTCACTGTGTTTTTTTTTATTTAAAGATAGAAAACGCTTAAAAAGACCCTATATTACAACTATTGAAATAACAAATAATAATAGTTTTACGTACCGCATGAACTTTACAAATAGTAAATGGAAGTCTTACCTGTAACAAAAACAAAAAGATAAAAATAATTAAAAAAAAAGAACACTCAGGATTACATTTCAAAGATTTTTTATAAGCATTTGACACTTAATCTAGCTTCACACACCACACTCATATTGTGTGTGCTAATTTTATACATGAGTGGCGGTAACTTCTGTTGAAAATCAATTTATGAGAAACTTTTCATTATAATTTTATTCACTCTCAGAGATTATGCCAGAAATGCGTATATAATCGGGAAAGCATTTTAAATGAAATAATATTCCATTTCTAATCGGAACAATTGTACTTCATAACAAAAAAATAAATTTGGCAAACTTTTTAACCGTTTTTGTTTTATCGCATTTTTAAATTTAAACTTTAAATCGCCCACCGATTATATTTACTCACTCACATTATGATCATATATAATCTGTAATATTCATTTATGACGATTTCATATGTGACGTATGAATGATATTTAATTCCATTAGTTTCATACATTACAAACTCAAGAAAAAAAAATTATTGCATACTTTTCAGAGTTACTATTCTGGTACGTGTAATATGCTGCGTATGAGTAATATAATTCAAATGGATTAAATAGAAGGTATACCATAATATTTAGTGGGTTTTTAAACCAGCAGCTAGGTCAGACATCTCCATCTTAACGAAATATGAAAAAAATATTTCTTCGGCGACTTCCTGTCGGCGGATTTCTGGAAAAACTCTGAGGATAAATGGAAAATTGCCATGAAAAGCATTTCAAAATTTGTCGAGGGAGTCGACTTTTAACTGTATGTCCCTTACCTCCACTCATGTATAAAATTGTAAACAAGAAAAACGAATTGACTGACATCATAGTTATGCTTTACAAGTAAAAACCCTACAGAAATTTCTTCAATAACAAACTTCTTATCAAACACCTCTTATCTGGTGTGTATCAAGGGAATAATAAAAAACAATTGCCAGTTAAAATAAAATTAATTAATAAATAAAATAAATAAAAAAAACAAGCATTTATTATTGCCATTGCCTTTAGATTTTTCAAAACGTTTTGAACAAAACTTATAAAGAAGAAAAGGGGGACGAAATGACCTGCTTTTGTTTTGTTTTGTCATTTAAAGGCTTTTAAATATTTAATCTTGAAAAGAGGTAAAGAAATATACTTTTATTATACCCCAGGTAAATTTACTTTCACTTTATGTTTTTCTGTTTTCCTATACCAAGTGGATTTGTTTTGTGTCCCATATTACGATATGCAAACACAACTTATTGATTTTTCTTTACGTTTTTCATTTCATTTCGTTTCATTTTTTTCATTTTTGTTCGACAAACCATCATAAATCAATTGCATATTTTTTTCTTCGGTTTTTTCATTTCGTTTGTCCCATTTGAATATTATTTCCATGCCTATGTGTATGTAATTCCATAAGTACTTGGAGTCATCCATGTATGGTACTTATGCACAGCATTTAGTTCACCCATTTTGATTTTATTCTAGAGAGTCTGTCTTTTGGACGATAGTAATAGTACAGCTACATGGCTTGTGAGGTTGGTTTTTTCCCATAAGAGATTTTTCCAATACCTATTTTTACTGCTGAGATATTTTAAACGTGTACATGTTTGCAAGGCACTGTGTTACGCATCCCCAAAGTCTAGTAGGTGGTGTGTTGACTTATTAGACGCTAAGCCAGGGTTGAAACTCCAGCCTAGACATATTTACCAAAGGAAATATGACAAAATATATTTTCTAGGCGACTTAACGTCAGCAGATTTCTGACAAAAACTCTGAGAGTAAATAAAAATGTCAACGAAAAGTTATTCAAGAACCTTTCAACTGTAGGTACCGCCATTCATGTATAAAATTAATACACACAACATAAGTGGTGCGAGAAGCTAAGGTGTAATCCTGACTGAGGGAGTAAGTATTAGGCATCTAAAAAGATGAATTATAAATTCCTTTCAATGATTGCATACAATTAAGAAAGCTTAACTAGGTTAGTCTATGATAATTTCGAAAAATAATGGACATACAAAACGGGTATGTTACGTTCACATATACCAATTAAGGCCTTTTCAGAGGCTTTAGTATTCATATCATTACCTGCTAGAAAAGTATCTTCCCTTTGCTTTGGTTGGATATGTGTCAAGTGTTGTAAGTATAATTCAATAACTTTGATTTAGATTTGCGTTCTTGCTTCTTCTTGCACTTACATTGTGTTCAATTCTCTTGAGGTAGACTATGTACCTAAAAATTGTTTTCAATCTTTAATCAAGTCTTAAGCAGAAAAATAAATTATGCAATTGAAAATAAATATTTTATACTCTGAACTCAGAAGACTTTAAATTCAGAAAAGATAATCAGAATATTTAATGATGATAAATTAATCCATTAAAAGTTAGGTTGTAGGGATACCCTTTTTATAGGTTTTTTTCAAAAACTTCATTTTTAGAGAAAATTAACGGCAACTGTTCACATGCAATGATGCAATAAATTAATAATAAGAGGTCTTGTGTTTAATTCTATCCACATAATCCCATACAGGTTTTACCTTTAAACAAGTGTTAAGTATTCATTTTGTTTTAAACACTTGACCTATGGACTTGACCTACGGGCCAATGGGTGTGCTCAAAAGACTGGCAAGAGTTCAATTTAGCGATGATCATTGAAATTGTATGAATTGGTGAAGCAGTGGATCATTAAGGCAGCCCCCGAAACTTAACCCGAATTTGTTTGATAGGCCGCTTACTATGTTCTTTCCTGGGATGCATTAATGCCTCACAAGTACCAAGACCGTGTTCTAATGATTCATTCTCATCGTCACAAAATCCACACGTTATTCTCGAAACAAATCCCATTCGCCGTAGTCTGGTAGGTAGTGTGTTGGCTCATTAAACATAAGGCCACGGTCCAAACTCCAACAAAACAGTTCAAACTGCAACAAAACAAAATCTAAAAAATATTTCTAGCTTTCCGAGAAAAAAAAATTTCCGTGAAAATGTTCTCAAAAAACTGTTATTCTGAGTCGACTTTAAACTGTAGGTCTCGCCGCTCATGTTTAAAATCGACACACACAACATCAGTGGAGTTAGAAATTAGGTCGTAATCCTGACTGAAGTATTGTAATGACCAATTATGTGCGTATGCATATATGCTACTCGGTGTCAACAATAGGATAAAATTAACACACACAGCATAAGTAGTCTGAGAAGCTAGGGTGAAATCCTGATTGTCCTCTCAAAGTACCAGTTAGTTATAAACTTCAGATTATTTCTTGATAATCTGATGCATGACTCAGAACTCTTCTTATTACTTTTTTTTCTTTTCCTAACATTCGCTGCCACTCCACAGAAAGGCTCTGGCCCTATGAACGTTGTGGAGGTTCCCCTCCTCGCAAAGTTTGCTCATTGCCCAGAATTCCAAAATGACTTGGGTTCCAGCCGAGAGTAACCTGGCTGATACGGCCTTTTCGAAAAGTTTCATAGGCCAAGTCATCTGCGTGCTCATTGCCCAGAATTTCAAAATGAGTTGAGTTCCAGCCGAGGGTAACATAGCTGATAACGCTTCTTCAATGTGATCCATAGGAATCAAGTGATTGCATGGCCGACTAACTATCAAATAGTATTGTTATGTTGTCTGTCCTTCATACTTTCTATTTCAGGCAGAGGAGATTATTGGTCCAATTTTCAACGATTTTGTGTGCGAATTATTTGCATTTTTGCCGATCTAATGATTATTCTCAGTATACTCACTGTATATGGTCTACGCATGTCTGATCTAAAACGAATTTTTCTCGATTAGGCCGTATAGCTGATATCATAGGGAAACGATCTTATGCACATTTATGGCGTAAATACAACCGAAAGTTAAGTCCCAAATATTATAGAAATAGTAGTCAACTGCAATAATACATATTGACTGCCTTGGTTGGTTGATTTGAAAACAAAATAATTCGAAAATTATGTATGATGTGCCTAGACTAAATTGATCACTCTTTGAAAGTAAAGGGTGTTTTTTATAGAGGTATAGAACTTTAAGTTGCAATAAAACAACGATGGATTATTCGATTGACATGAATTTTATTTATCCGAAAGATAATCTTGTGGCATTACATTTTAAATATGATTTCTGGCATATGACCGCCACGGCTGGCGCGGATGTAGTCCAATCTGGACGTCCAATTTTCGATGACTTTTTCCAACATTTGTGGCCGTATATCGGCAATAATACGGCGAATGTTGTCTTCCAAATGGTCAAGCGTTTGTGGCTTTACCGCATAGACCAATGACTTTACATAGCCCCACAGAAAGTAGGCTAGCGGTGTTAAATCACAAGATCTTGGAGGCCAATTCACAGGTCCAAAACGTGAAATTAGGCGGTCACCAAACGTGTCTTTCAATAAATCTATTGTGGCACGTGCTGTGTGACATGTTGCGCCGTCTTGTTGAAACCACATCTCCTGGACATCATGGTTATTCAATTCAGGAATGAAAAAGTTAGTAATCATGGCTCTATACCGATCATCATTGACTGTAACGTTCTGGCCACCATCGTTTTTGAAAAAGTACGGACCAATGATTCCACCAGCCCATAAAGGGCACCACACAGTCAGTTTTTCTGGATGTAACGGTGTTTCCACATACACTTGAGGATTACCTTCACTCCAAATGCGGCAGTTTTGTTTGTTGAAGTAGCCATTTAACCAGAAGTGCGCTCGCTTCATCGCTAAACAAAATTCGCTTATGAAAATCGGGAACAACGGTAATCTCGTTTTGGGCCTATTGCACTATTTGTAAGCGTTGTTCAGGCGTGAGTCTATTCATGCTGAATTGCCAAACCAAACTGAGAATAAATAACTTGACAGCTGTTAAATCGGTCGCCATCTTGAAAAGTAATGCCAACTTAAAGTTCTATACCTCTATAAAAAACACCCTTTAGTAATACAGGCAATTCACTAAAATAGGATAATGCGTGAAAGCTCTAAAATCGATTGCGGTTCATTGAACTAAAGATGCAATTTGGCTGTGCTCAACACACCTTGACTGAGCATAGACAATATAAATCACATCATCTTTCATAATATTCACTTTAAGTTTTTTTATTACAAAAATTTTTTTAGTTTTTCGTATTTCTTTTGCTTATCAATTCGTGAAAAAAAGAAGAAACGATAACTAAATACTTAAGAAACTTCTAAAATAAATAGTAAAACAAAAAAGAAAAACTATTTTGCGAAATCATCTAACCTGATGTCAGTTTGCTTAAATGTTTTCAAGTTTCTTGTTCTGTTTTAATAAATTGATGGCAGAGAGAAAAATATTTGCTCAAAAGAAAAACTATTTCTTCTCTATTCCACCCCCTCGTTTTTTTTAATATTTCTGGATATAAATTGTACGCCTTTTTATTCAACTGCCAATATGAATGGTTTTGCTTCTGGGTGCTAAACCCGGGTTAAAAGAAAATCTAGTCAAAGTTTCTTAAGTAAATTACAGAGACTGGGATTTGTCTCTTTAGAAATTCTTTTATCCCAGATTTTTTTTTTATTATTTTTAACTTTTTATTCGCCTCGTTGCTCGTATAATATAAATGCTTTACGAATTAAAGAGAAAATAGTTCTTACAGAAAGTTTTTAAAGAATTAAAAAAAAATAAGCCAGCAAATGTTGATTGTTAGTTTGATTGTTATCTCATACTCATTAAATCAGCAGAGAGTTATCTACAAATGATAACTCGTTATGAACAGAGCTCAAACCAGCAGAATTGAAAAGGAATATCAACCAGCATTAGCTACAGTTAGTTGTCATCTTTCTTGCGATCTGATCATAGAGTTGCATTTCTGCTACCAAAGGGTCATAATAGCGGCCGAAGTATACAAAAAACCACTTGTCTATGTCCCTCAACTAGCCTTAACATTCCAGCAAGATTCTGCACCATCTCATAAAGTTAAAACATTTCCAACCTAGCTACGATACAATTTACATACCTACATAATTATAACACTTAAGTCTGGATTACGACCTAGCTTCTCTCACAACTTATATTGTGTGTGTTAATTTTTTACCATGAGTGGCGTGAACTGCAATTTAAAGTCGACTGTGAAAAATGGATTTTTGAGTAACTTTTTTATGACAATTTTAATTACTCTCAGAGCTTTTGCGAGAAATCTGTTGAGAGGAAGTCGCCGCAGAAATATTTGCTCGCTGGTCCACAAATTATGTACAGTTTCAAAGCAGCGTCTAGTGCATCCCGAAAATGGTACCTTTTGGTATGGAATTTGAGCTCGATCCATATTTCTTTGAGAACGATGTTGCCCAGGTTAACACTATCAACGGCGAGCCCTTTAGTTCGACTTTTACCAACTTATTTTGGTCTGTATTGGACGACGAAGAGGTCACGTGAAGGACAAGTGAAGTGGGGCTTTTCTTTAGTTGCAGGTGGAAGCAAATAAGCCACAGATCACAGCGGTCCTCGAAGTCAACTTACCCATGCCATCGGTCAAATACAACATGATTTATGCGCCAGAGTCAAGGAAAATTAGATATTTCGGATACGCTTTACCTAGAGAAGCCGTGGCAGACTTTTGAACGTTGAACGTCTTTCAACGAATAAAAAAATGTTGATGATATTTCACCTACACTGCTGTCTATAAAAATGGTTGCTGGACTACATATATAACCTTTTCAATACGAAACTAATTCCTCCTCTTTTTTAGTCCAATTTATTGGGGATATTATAAGTGTTACTTAGAATTTCTGTAAATCTTGAGGTAATCCATTGCCAAGTGGTTTGCTGGGTAATAATTTTTTGTCCACAAATTTTTCGGTTGAAGAATTTCATGACGATACATTTTGCTTAGAAAAAAAAATCAGAAACTAAAAGTGGCTGAGGCATTTGATTATTTATTAGCTGAGGTTTTACCCATAGAAAAAGTTATGAAATAGTTTTTATTCCATATTCTAAGGAGAAGAAAAATGTTCCTGTGGTTGTTTATGATTAGAAAAAAAAGAAAAAACTTTACCTTCAAAGTTCCAATTGCAATTCAAATGGAAATTCAGTGAAGTAGAAATAAATAAATTAAGAAAATTTTATTAATGATTTCGTATGAATGTAAGAACCCATTTCACAATAATCCTTTATTTCTACTGAATTAATGACTGAGCCATAGGTTGCAACTTCAACTTTAACCTCAAATTAAGAATTTCATTTTCAATATTGACTTTTGCCACATATAGACCGACACACACTTGCTGTACACTTGCAAGCAGATTGTGTGAATACTGCTACGAAACTCATTTAACATGTAATAAAGGCCAGATTTTCAAGTTGTTTATTGGCCCATTGAGGTTTTCTGGCAAAAACCACTCATACGCTCATATAAATTCTTACGCTAGTGGTTAACGCTGAACTGGAATTAAAATTAAACCTTTTTTGGGGCAAAACGAGAAACATATTTTAATGAAACAAACAAACACTTTAAATAAAAGAAAGCAAATGTTCATTAAAAACTGTAGAAAATAATTTAATACGGTTTGGGAGGCATTGAATTTAATTTTTATCATATTCTTTCCTTCGTAAAAATCAGGCTTTTTTTGAAATATTTTTTTCGATTTTGTATTTCCTTTTTCGTTCGTTTTGTTTTCTATTTTACTGTGCTTTCTTGTGTCTAGCGATAGTGGCGGCGATATAGTCAGCTGGTATTCGACAAATTGATTGATTGATGTTGGCGAGGAAAAACGAAAATCCTACCCTTCAGCTTTGGGTGAAACAGAAAAAACTAAAATTTTTGCTTTTAAAAACTGAATCCAAATTAAATGCACAAATATAAATACGAGGGTTGTATTCTAATTGCGGTGTTGAATGCTATATTACCGAGAAACTCAATTTTACGAATATAATTAACAGATCCCACAATTATGATGTTATGGGGTATTTAGCGTATCTTCCAACAGGGACCACTGAACTTTGTCATTTGATACGCTATATATATAACAAATTAGTTGTCATTTACTCGGTCTATTTTACCAGATCACCATGGACGGATATAGCATTCAGCAACACGCGAAAATAATAAAATTGTTTCATCGAGATGGGTGTTCTGTCTAGCTCTGAAGTTGATCGAAAATTCATCTTCGACGATGAGCCCCGTTCCTGAATAAACGAATACACGAACAAACGAAATTATCGTCTTTTGAACGATACCAATCCTCATCAGATTCAAAAGCCGTATGATGGCTGAGTCTATTTCGAAATTATTTACAAAAATTTCAATACACGTTAAGTCCAAAACAATATCTTATACCAGATATAAGATAACTCCGAACATTTGTTTCCATAACCAATGTAGCCGCATTAATCCTAATGAGGCAACCTGCTATAACGAAAGACCATAGTTGGATATGATTATCAGTCTGTAGTCACTATAGTCTAGAAGGCATTGTGCTGGTTTATTAGTAAGGCCTCGGTTAAAACCCCAACAAAACGAAATATATAAAACAATATTTCTTCGGCGACTTCCTCTCAACAGTTTTCTTGCAAAAACTCTCAGTGTAAATAAAATTGTGCCCAAAAAGGTTCTCAAAAAAATCTGTGGTTCGGAGTCGACTTTAATTATAGTCCTGCCACACAAGGATATAAATTAACATACACAACATAAGCGGGATGAGAAAACAGGTTGTAATCCTGGCTAAAGGATTGAAATAATCAAATATGTATGTATGTATCTGTATCATTCCGAAATTCATCACCTTCACTAGATATAGGGTGCAGAACGAATATATATTAGACCACTTGGAAATATGGGTCTGCAACCAAATGGCCGAAAAATCTGAACTGTTCTTACAGTGTTTACTAAAATTTTTAACATGCTTTATTGCTTAGCCCATTCACATAATCCACTTAGTTAATGGAACTGACAGCTATTATAACGAACAAATTGGGACAATGGCAGATATGGGTGAATCTGATTTGGCGACTATCCGGATTAAAGGACTAAGGGGTATATAGCATAGTATTGGAATTACATTTAACAGCCTTGGAGAACTGTTGTAGGGCGTAGTTGGACGACAAAAAACACGGAAATTGCTCAAGAACAACTTACGCCCAACATAAAGGCAGCCAGTAATTAGATGCCGACGAGCAAGCCACTATATGTTCATGAGCACTGCTTACGTTTATGGTGATTCTTTATGAATTGCACTGTAAAAATTGTTATCATCAGACTTGTTTTAGAAATTGTTGTCGCTAAGAAGGAACGAATTGTGATGTTCATTTGCTTAATTTTGTATCGCAACGCCACAAGGGGTCGTTTCTATAGTTCATTGCACATGTAACCTAAGGCAATTACATATGTACATACATTGGCCATTACAACTCTTCCATCAGGACTGCGACCTAGCTTCTCACACCACTTAAGTTGTGTTCGTTAATTTTATACATGAATGGCAGGACCTAATGTTTAAAGACGACACCGAATGACAGATTTTTGAAAAACTTTTTCATGGAAATTTTATTTACTCTCAGAGTTTTTGCCAGTCAGTCATCTGTTGAGAGGATTGTTATATTGGATATGTCTGACCTGATGATCAAAGACAATAGTCAACCGAATTAAAAAATTAATCTATTGAATTCAAGCTCTAGGTTTGAGTAAGAACTGGCGTTCAATTACACTTTCTTATATAAATTCTTAAACTTTTTTCTGGTATCTAAACAGCCCAAAACATATTAAATTTTTTTAGAATATCACCGAAAAACAAGATGGACAAACAAACAATATAAACCAACTATTGATAAATTTATTGAAAATAAATTGTAAAAAAAACATTGAAATAAAAATTATTCCACGAAAGAGAAAATGAAAAAAGACGAAAAAATTCATACAAATCCAATCGTATGATTAACTGCCTATAAAAATAAGAACGAGACGAGAACAGCCATTTCATTCGCAATCAATGGGTCCTTTTCATTTTAAGCTCCTATTCCTGCTCCTGCTCCTTTTCTTTACAGTCTGCATGCATTTTTCAACAATAAGGCCACAACAAAGCAACAGAACACGACCATTCAGCGGCTGAATATGGCCGCGTTAAGAATGTCAATTGGTTTTTGTCGTTATATAAACGAGCACTGAATGAAAAAAATAAAATGAATTTTATACCAGAAAGGTAGGGAGCGAGAAACGGGAGATATTGTTTAACCCGTTTTGTTTTTCGATTGAAAAAAAAGAAAAATAATATTTGACTTGTGTTGTTGTTTTTTTATATAAAAAAAGAAAATATTGCTCAAAAGAGAAGGACAACAGTAGCGTGCATGTTAAAAGCCATTTTTGATTTATTGACAGACCAGAAATGGATTTAAATTTTCGCTCACAATACAGTTAACAATTTAATCGAGTTTAAAAGGTTGTTGGAAATTTCAAAATAAAAGGGTTTTCTATCGAATTAATGCATTAAACGATCATAATCTTTTCGGATGAAGCTCATTTTAATCGTGGCGGGTACGGTAATAACAAAATTGCAGTATTTGGGACTCAGAAAACCCACATATGGTCTTACAGAAGCCAATGCATCCATTACGGGTGACTGTTTGGTATATCTTTGAAAATGAGGACGGCGCAACCATTACGCACAATGTTAATCGATTCCTTTCTGCCCGCTCTTCATGGCATTTACGTGAACGAAGTTTGGTTTCAACAACTTGCAACACATCTCATGCCACAGTCGATTTATTGCGTCAAACGTTTGATGCCCGTTTAATTAGACGCCAAGAAGCTACGATTTGACACCGTTGCTCTGTCTTCTAGAGGGCGCCGTTAAAGAAAAGGGTTATGCCGACAAACCAGAGAAAATTGAGCATTTGGAGGCCAAAATTCGTTATGGCATTGCCATACGCTCGAAAAAGTGAACGAAAATTAAATTTCCTACCCTATAGAAGTGCCATGTATCGAGTAAGTAAAGCTCCAATTACTGTTGAATGCACTCTGGATGCTCTTACTTGCAAGGCCGCTGAAAAAGGCCTCAAAGATCAAAATACAAAATACAAAATACCACTAATGAGCTGCAGTATCTTTTTCTAATCGACTTGTTTCTTTTGGAAGGCTGCCGATTGGAGTATGTTACATCAAATCTTAACAAATTTCCGAAGACCACATCTTCAAACACAGTTTTGAAGTGAAAATCGAATCCGTTAAATTGTACTGGAGTTAAGATCAACGTAAATTAATGGGTTTTCAGAAACTTTCAACAAATTAAGAGCGTTGCTGAAGTAAAGTTCGCTGCGTAACCGCTTAGATCGCAGAGAAAAATGAAGAGCTCAATACTCAATCAATGTCCAAGACTCTGTGGCTGAAGTTGAGACAAACTAAACAAATGAAACTCCATACATAACCCATAGATAACTATTTCAACTTTGAGTTCGACACTATGGCACACGCATAGGCAGGTTTACACAATTTCATCGCTCTCGTTTCCCTCCAGGAAAGATATAAAACCAGACCTAGTAGGTAGTAAGTTGACTTATTGTACGTGAGGCCACGGTTCATACCCCAGGTCAGACATGTCCAACAAAACGAAAATTTGGCGACTGCCTCTCAACAGATTCTGGCAAAAACTCTGAGAGTAAATAAAATTCCATGAAAAGTTTCTTAAACTCCTGTCGATTTCTGGCAAAAGTCCCGAGAGTAATTAAAATTGCCATGAAAACTTTCTCAAAATCCTTTCGTTCCGAGGCGACTTTAAACTGTAGGTCCCGCCACTCATGTATAAAATTAGCACACGCAACATAAGTGGTGTGCGAAGCTAGTTTGTAATCCTGACTGAAGGTTTGCAATTATGTGTGCATATGTTTATTCTGCATCTGTAAATATCATATAAATTGTAAACCTAACCTTTTTAAAGTGATTTTTTAATCATACTAAATTTACATTATTACTGTGTATCATTGAGTATGTGCAGTGTTCTGTATTGTATTACCTAAGATTATGATTTTTAAATGTTAAACACATTTAAAATGTTTTAAAATATTTACCAATTAAATGCTAGTTTCAGTAAGTTCATGCTGCTTTACGGTTTGAATTTACCAGGAGTTTTTAAATCCCACAATACATTGTGGTCATAAATTATATTGTCAACTCGACCAAAATTAAGTGTCATGTTTAGCAAACCAACATACACTAGTTAACAAATACTTACGAGTCATTGACATGAACATACAGTAGAGAATAAATCAGAGGTAAATACAAAAGATAGTAGGGTGTTTTCAAAGGCAAAAAAACAAAAATAAATAAATAAAAATTATCAAAATAAAGTAGAAAAGCACTATCAGAGGCTAAAAATTTTCAGAAATTTAGTCTCTAGAGAAAAATTTCACGCCTGTTGTCGAATAGATGAAGTAGTAAATACTTTGTATGATACATGTACTTCAAAAAATTAATATACATTCTTGGGTACCCTAATAATATATTTTGTTGTTGTCATAATCAGACAAAACCACAATTTCATATGTTTTTCACTAAATATTGAAAATGACAGTCTACTATAGAATAACAAATCAAACTACAAACTACTCACTGTTGTGACGTCACAGATAAGCGGTAAAGCCAAAATAAAAAGTGAATTTCATGTAAGAAAAATAAAAAATGCTTCAATAAATGCATAAGTAAGGTTAGGTTAGGTTAGGTTTTCTCAACAAATTGGGCAGGGGTAATAACCTTAGTTTCTGCACGTGTGTCTAGGTAATACTTCTACCGTAACACATCTATAGAACAATTACTCCTCTGCAATTACGTACTGCAATCGAAATCAAGATTTATAAGCAGCAATTCAAAGCTGCGAAATAAATAATTATGTAGATTTAGAACCGGCCGGTTGGCTGCTTTTGTAGCCAAAAGTTTCGGTGGGTTATTATTCTGTTTTGTTTCTGTCTCGTTAGTCTATTGTGTTGTCCCAGCTAATCAGGTGATTCGTCTGCTGTTGCAATGTCCTAGGTTAATGCCTCGATATAACGCCCTCCGAGTATGTGCCTTAGTGCTAGGGATCCTTGCTGACCGTTGATCCTACTTTTTCTCAGCTAGTTGGCGGCACTGCCTGACTTTCATTTACATTTTCAGGCGGTGAGGACTGTATTGGAGGGGGTGAACCACTTAATTAGAAATTCGAAAAACATGATGACAGATTTTTCTTTTTTCATATTTTCTCTTTCCACATATTTTGGTATTCTAAGAAACCTATAAAACCTATTCACATCAATTGATATTAGTTCGGTAAATCCGCAAAACTTTTCTACACAGAAGCCTAGCTCTTTTTCATATTTATAGTTCAGCAAGACTCATTGTATAGAAAACCCTGTATTCCTGCAAATGTCTCCATTAGGTCTTAAGTAAATATGGGGTAGTGATGATGACTTGTAATGATTACAATGGGGACCACATATCCATCACGTATAGCGACAATGAATACGGAGGCAGCGGAAGTACATGGGAACCATGCGCTCTTGTAAAGGAAATGGAAGAAAGTAAATGAATCGTTATTGGAATGTCATGATGCTGGAACAACTAGAGCGATCAACTAGGCATGGATGAACACCACTTATTTGCCAGCGTATCTTATATAAGCTTCAGGGGGATCTGAATATCGGATATTGATGGCGAATCAGATTTTTTACTCCTTTACCGCCTTCAACTTTTCTTTCTCTACATATCCCCATAAGCAATCTAATATCATAATATCCTATAAAAAATCCATTACAAGTCTCGCATTGGGCTTAGTCAGCTCCGAGCAAGTTCTACCATGATCCAGTAAGGAAGTCAATTCAACCTCTTCTCCACGAATCAAACTCCCAAGGAGTCCTTAGGCGTAACAAATTGGAGAATTAAGCCAAATGTACGTATCTTAGAGTGAGAACCCATTCTATCATTATGACCACGAATCAATTAGACATAAAGGATTTCCTGTGCAAAGATTTTTATGGAGCCTTTACTATTGGACCGAAGTTCATTCAATTTTAATTGAACTTCTGGCATATGCTGTTATCATTAAAGAAAATTGAAAGTAAGAATAATGTATATCGACTTCTGTTCTTGCTAGACGTCAGTATTTAAATTAATTTCAATGTTTTCATATTCTCTTCAAGGATTTCAGCTATTTGTGCATTTCACAAATATATTCAATTATATACCCTGATAGCTCATAAGCCTTCTGTCTGAAAGCCATTAAAAAGGTAAAACACATCATTTTATTTTCCATTTTCCACAGTAACTTCCATAATTTTTTAAAGATAAAAATCACATGCTTTGCGTTTATCTTGCATGCACATGCAAATTTAATGTCAGTTTATAGGAACGAATTAATTTCCGTGAAATATAAAATATTTCGCAAATTACCACGGACGATGATTTAAATAACCATAATATTCTTCGTTTAAAAAGACAATAAAAAGAACCCTACAGAGTATTTAAAAAAGAGCTTAACAATCTGGTATTCTGTAGAAAAGCTTAAATCTTATAAAGTTTTGTTTCGACTTTTTAGTCATTTCTGTTACACCTTTTCTTTCTTATCATAACAGCAGTGAAATTCAGCTTTTCAGCGTTATACTCAAAGTGTGAAATATTCATTTGATAATGAGACCTTTGGGCCATCTGTGATATTTATCTCCCCCTCTTTTTTGTGTGTGCTCATGATCATCCGGTTTACATCATACACCATACAACATGTCAATATGGACATTAGGCTGTTTGGTAGTAGACATTGGTTCTACTCTTTGACATGCATAAGAGTCGGAAAATGCATTTAAATGAATGGGCTCAATCTGCCAGTACATTTACGAGACTTGACTACGTGACTATTTCATCGGCAATGAACTTTTGACAATATCCTGACTTACATATAAGAGTTACTTTTGAATGATCCGAAATTTCCCTAAGAAATCTTCAGCATACATAGAAAATATGAACGTTGGGAGAGATTTTTGAAGACGGACTTACAACTCAGAGTAAATTAAGAAACTTTTTGGAGAAATATCTCATCATCCACCACCATGCACCTATTTTAGAATGGTCTAGGAAACACTGTGGAGGTCAAGCGCTCTATGCGAAGATGTTGTTGAATGCTATATCCATACAAACAAAACAGACTTAATAAAAAAATCTTCAACTAGATAGTTGGTATCAACTCTCAAAGATCGGAAGTCTCTATTGGAACTAGAGATGAGCGATGAGATTTAATAGTAATTCTGCCTCGCTCAAAATGCAATGAAATAAATTTGAGTATGTAACAATTTTGAAAGAACGACATTATTAGTAACTGTTATTTGGCAATTTCAATCACTGCAGTTACCAGTGAATTAACAATCACCGTGATTAAATCACAGTTTTGAAAATATCGCTCATCTCTAATTGGAACCATCTGTCAGAACCATAGGTAGAAACTTCAAGGGACCTAGTGCGAACCTCTGACTTTTCAGACCAGAAATTTCAAGTTGGAATTCTAAAACCAAAGCTCTACTCAGAAATAAAAACCAACAATATAATGCAACATGTCCATAGTCCAGAATGAGCTAGCATTTGCTGCATTGAGCCAACACTTGGCCACTTGTGGGCCAGTGGGCAGACAATTGAGTTTTTGACGAAAGATTTCTTTACATTTTGCGTAAAGTTTGGCTGTCCCAGTGAATTAGCGTTTGTTTCCATTAAATGTTGCAGAAATATATTTTAAAATTGTGTGGGTTGAAGTGATTGATACATCCAGAGGAATACAGGATCGAAAGCGGGAGAAAAAAATTGTTTGAAAATTTCAGAATTAAATTGCCTGTGAAACAAAATTCGTTCTTGAAGCGACTTAAATCCCCAAAG
Source organism: Sarcophaga variegata (assembly GCA_932273835.1). Classification (NCBI taxonomy): domain Eukaryota; kingdom Metazoa; phylum Arthropoda; class Insecta; order Diptera; family Sarcophagidae; genus Sarcophaga; species Sarcophaga variegata. Next base: position 116,382,402 of record OW026358.1, on the reverse strand, counting down.
AGTATAATATCAACAGATTTCATCATAGGAAGGTTACGTAGTGCCGCTGAACAATATCAAAACATTTCCACAGAACTTGTGGTTTTTAGAAAACAACAGGGAGCAATCCTATCATCTTAGCTTCTGATTTTTCATTAAATATTTAGTCCTGATCAACATTTAACATGAACCTCAAAATCAGGCCTTTTTATGATTGTAATGCTCATAAGTCTTCCTCACCTTCGCTTGAGTGAAGAAAAAATTGTGTACTGCTTCCAATTGTCGGTCTTAAACGATAAAAATTTTTTGTACATATTGTTTGCACTATCTGTCTTCTCTTCAGTGAATGTCCAACACCAACACCAACTGCGTCTATTATGAGTGAATAAGTGCAAGAATTAATGCTGCCAAGTGAATGCGATGTGAATGCCATGAAAGAGTTTTTGTGTTTATTTAAGGCCTCTTTGTTTTATGGCACTGGCTTATTCACGATTTTAAGTTTGCGGTAATTTGGACTTTTACTACTTTTACTATAAACGTAATCGCATTACACATTAGTGCATAGGGGAAATGATGATAAAAGAAAAATACATTTGGATTCTTGGGTAGTTTTTATTTTATTTTTCCAGTGAAGTTTAGAGAAAATTCTTTTATAATTCCAAAACCAGAGTCAGTTTTGAGTAGAAATAAAAGTCAATTTTAATTCATTATTTTCTGTGATGCCAGGACAAAAAGTTTTAAATTTTTTATAGAGTCTCATATAGGCTTTAGTGACTTTCAATGTCCCAAGAAAAAAAAAAAAAATAAAATAATTTTCATAAAATTTAGTATAAATATATAAATTAGGTCCTTTAAGTCATATCCAGTTTAAAAGCGCAGTCGTAGCTTTGATATAAGCATAGTGCCCTGTTATGACGTCACAAATTAAGTGCAGTTTCTATACTCACCGAATTCCACCAAGCTTATCTATGAAGTTGATCACTGCAGGGGCTGCTTATGATGACACATGATGATAGAATGGGAGTCCAAATACAACAGGTTATCCTTCATTATCACTGAATATCGTTAAGTTAGTTTAAGTTACACTAGATTAGTTTCAAATCCTTGACTTTCCAAAAGGGTGGTAGGAAAAGGATACTGAACGAAAGGCAAAATAAAGAGAGACAAAGGCTCTCTCAATCAAAGAGGATTTGAGGCAAACAAAAATTTTATTGGAAAATTACAGTAAGAGGATATCTGAGTCATGCGTCAGACTATCAATAAATAAGCGGAGATTGGTAACCACTACTTTGACAGGGCACTGTAGGCTCAGAGTAAACTTATTTAGTATGAAGGTGGACTCCAGTCCAAAATATAGAATATGTCACGATAATAATGAGTCATTCCAATACCAGCAATTTGAGGCAATAATGAAGGAAACACTTAGTTTCATAGCAAGTACTGGCATTGTTGACACCGAGCGGCATCCTGAGGTTTGTTAGGTCAATAGGTCAGACGAAGACATTATAAGGACACTGTATAAAGCATGAGGAAGATACAATAAATCGTCTGGTCGTAGTCCTAAGGTTACTTTTCATCACAATATTCTTTAATTTGCTTGGAACAATTTAACTGGAGATACTATCAAGAGTCACTTTTTATATAAATTCGAGATCTCTATCGAATTGATCTCCGTCTACTCGTTGCTATAAAGAGAACGGTATGCCTTTACTTCGCTAAGGTAACTTCAGTATATGGCATCGCCAGAAAACTAATATATTCAGACTTCCAACATGCAGTGACCTGTAACAGCCCCAATAAGTAATAAGTTAACTAGTTAGCTAGTTAGTCTTTTGCCACTTTATTTCAGCTTTTTCATCTGATTTTATCTGAAGTCAAATGAGAGCTTCTGCATGCCCAACCTTCACAGTGACCACATGCAGCGGATAGGTGAAGTTCATAATCATAATCACTACAGACGGTTCACAGAAGAATTTCTCCAAAGCTATTGTTTTCATATACAATGGATACATGTAGTCACCGTAGTCTGGTAGGTATGTGTTTGCTTATTAGACATATGGCCACAGTTCAAACTCGAGGTCATGAAATAACATTTCTTCGGCAACTTCTTCTCAGAAGATTTCTGGCAAAAACTCTGAGAGTAAATAAAAAATTGCCATGAAAAGTTTCTCAGAAATCTGTCGTTCGGAGTCGACTTTAGATTGTAGGTCCTGCAGCTCATGTATACAATTAACACACACACAACATAAGTGGTGTGAGAATCTAGGTAGTAATCCTGACTGAAGGATGGTAATGACCAGTTATATATGTATGTATGTATGTATGAATGTATGCATTTAGAAACACCAAAGTACATAGTGCCTGAATGCTCAATAACTAGAAATACTTAAGAAATATGCTTTTTGAATATTCACCCTGTATCAAAACGTTTACTCACATGCAACAAACAGAAATCGAACATTAAAGTCAAAGTAAATTTGAACCGAAACACACACAAAAATAAGAACGAAAAGAAAAGGAAGGAAAGAAAAAATAAAAAAAATTTTCTTTTAAACTTATCGTTCATAAATTTTGTTTGAATACGAATATTTTTAACGATGGCCCTACTGATTATGATGACAAGGGCAATAATGGCTGCGTTGAAAATGTTACCATAAAAAAGGGTTATTTTTGTGCTCCATTGGCTTAGGCGAAAGTGTATTCTAACGTTTATCAGTTATGTCTGTTTGCCCAGGCTGAGTTGACATCTTTTAAGGTTAATTGCCACTATCGGGCGTGAAATGTTGATGAATAAGCAATTTTTACTTGGTAACATTAGCATGTTGGTTGAAGATTTTTTCTTTACGAGGATTAAAATGAGGAAAAGCAATCTCCAGTCATAAGATGAATTTTCGGAAGAATAAAAATGAAATCAAAGCAACAGTAGGTTTTTAACGCATATTAAAATTTGTGCGGAGGAAAGTGTTTGTAGAACAAAGACAGTAACTGTAACAGAGACTTGAATCTTAAAACAAATTCTTACAAATTCAGCATATTTCGTTGGGCAATTAAAGAAGGATAAACACTTGAGAAAATGATAAACTATGGGTTAAACTACCCTACAGGCTGCTTAACAAACATCACCATCACGTTGTATTCTTTTGAACAGATGAATATTTTTATTTCATTAAATTGTCAACAGCCCTCTGGTATGGCACCAGCGACCTCCAGCTTCAAGAAAGTGAAATTTTAAAAGGAACACACGAAAGCCATGTGATCCAAAAAAAGTTCTGCTTTGAAATCCGTTTGTAAGAGATAAATTGCTTCCTAGCACCGCCTATAGATAGAACCGCTCTCAGCTATTTCAATGAAGACAGCGAATTCTGTACTCGAGTTTCATGACGGAACAAAGAAATGAGGTGGCTTGAGGTAGAGGTTAAAATTTTAACTACGAAGAATGGTCAGGCCATACTTGTGACCTATGGCGTCGTTGTTAGCACAGAAAGAACGATTTTGAAAATAATGAAATTGGTAAAAAAAAACAGAGACTGACATGTGTTAGCCTAGCAGAGACAAAGAGAATCCACCCTACATCGATGTAAGAAAATATGCTGGACCTAAGTCCGTTGTATATAATAAAGGAACCTGTCACCTTTGGAATACGATTTATCAGAAAGCGTTATGATCTGACAGATAGAATGGCTGAAAGCTAATAGAAACAGCAAACTACTGGTATTCTGTGATATATGATTCAGTCAAAAACAGATAGTTGGACTGGAGCGGAGGCATTCGACTCTATATTGAAATATTGTAAGCCCATGTTACGCGCACATACATATTTATTGCCATCGAAAGAGGACGGAACCCAGCAATATTATCCAATAGTTAGGCTGTTAACCGAGTTTGGTTTCTTAGCAGGAGAAATAGATGCTAGATTCTAGATGATGTACGAATTCAGTAAAATCAATAGGCAGATATATTTACCAGGAGCAGCAATCTTGCACCGTCAATGGGTTCTGTACTTTACAATGGAGTGGAAAGTGTAGTTTGGAAAGATTCACTCGACGAAAGGGGAGTTAAAAAGAGTGTCCTATAGCAAGACATTTTGATATTATCATAACTTTGCCAAATTGTTAATAATGGGAAAAGATTTGAGTATTGTATTCACTTACATGGGAAATGGGAAGCGATAAATGGAACACGATAACCCAACTTGTGTTTAAAAAACTGAATTTAGTAACTGGCGCTAGAGAAGACATACAGAATTAACTGGCTTCTTAAGGAATTTACTTCACGCGGGAAAATAAGACTACCCAGATTATTTGCAAATTTTGGGTTAAAGAGCAAGCAAATGAGTTTGCGAAGAGGAGAACTTTCACGCCATTGATGGGGCCAGAACTCTTCTGCAGAGTGGGGACTGAAATTTGGAAAGGCACGTTCATCGAAAGGGAAGATAAAGAGAGTCAAACCAAATGGGGTTTAAGGCAATTGAGACTTTTGTTGGGAAATTACAATAAAACGAACCGTGAGTCATGCATTAGGCTATCAATAAATAGCATGAGGTTGATAACCATTGCATTGACAGAACACTGTGGACTCAGAGTAAACCTATTTAGAATGAAGATTGTCTCGAGCCCAAAATACAGGGCTTGTGACGAACCTGGTCTTGGTACATGTGCCGCAACAATGAAGGAAACACCTGGTTGTATACCAAGTGCTGGGCAGGGAGTTGGCATTGTTGAGTCTGAGTACCATCATAAAGTTTGTCAGGGCAATAGTCTCAGAGGAGACCTAAGTATATTCCATAAAGTAACAGGTGAGTACAATAGATAGGCACCTCTTAACGACAGTAAAAAATATTTTTTTTTAGTTTGAGTATAATTTCCGCTTGTAATAGCTAAGTGAAGCAAAGGTTTTATTTTAATTTTAATCTAAAAGCTACTAGACTACGGGAACTACTACAACTACGACTTCTACAGACTATTAAATGATTATGAACAAATTAAGGATTTGATTACAACAAAACTCTGGCAAAGAATTCCCTTACGTTTCGAACCCAACTCGAACCTGTACTTCATGGTCAAATTATATTGAATCTTGTCTTAACATTTACATTTCTTCATTTGTTTCTAAAGCTAATCGTTAAGCATAATAAAAATGATCCTATTTCAACAAACAATCCATTTTTCTTTCTTTTAGCATATTGAACATCCTTGGGTTGTAACTTCACTCCTAGTGGCAATGGTGCCTGTCTATGTTAAGACCAATTCAAAATGCTCAAGTCTTGTGACGGAAAAATTTCTCCGTTAAGACTGGAATACATTATTAATTCCAAACAATACTGCGCCATTAAATTGTCAATGTTTGCGTTATCGTATGCCCATAGTGGAGAAGACAGTCTTTGTATGCACTTTAAAGTATTTGTTTTACGAGTGAACGAGTTTAAAAGCTCAATGAACTCATTCTAATTTAGTTTGTCTCTGTTGACATTTGGCAAATGTTGATTGACTGACTGACTGACGGTACTGTTTTCATTAAACAGCAGCAGCAACAGCAATTTTAAGGGAATGACAATAAAAACTACTCATTTTATAAACAGCAGAAAATCTCATAGAAAAACTCGAAACTCTTAAAGAAAATTAAAAACAAAAATGAAAAAACGAAAAAAGAAGGAAAGAGAAAAGACTTTAAAGAATATGTGCGCATTATTAAATGGGTACCCAACTAGAGCAACGGAAATTATGACAAGGACATATTGCCTTCAGAGAATAACAGAATAACAACAATCTCTCACGCTCTATGTAAGTTGTTGCGTGCAGCAAAAAACATAAGTTAAGAAACATATACACACGTATACACACATACATTAAAAATTCTTTGTAAATTTCTAAACCAAAAGAGTGGAAAATAATTTATAATTTCTCTTATTTCCTAAGTTTACATTTCTAAAAAAAGCAACAAGAAAAACTACAACGTCAAATATAATATGCAAACAGTTTAGACAAGACGACCTGAGGAGAAAAAACGCAGCAACTTAGTTCAAAGTTTTTAAGAAAATTGAGAATTTCAGGCCATAATGTTGTTTTATAGAAAACAAACACACACATACAACAAAAACAAAGCGTGTCACATTTTCATAATGCACAACGTTTTAATGTTGCAGAAATGATTTCTTGCATGATTTTTAGTTTCTGTTGACATCTTTTGTTCAACAATCCCCAGGAATTACTGAATTATTATCATTCAAATGAAATGCTTTCAACTTTTCAGAATGATGATATGCGGTCATGGCCATACAGGTAAATGGGTAGAAATTTTTTGAGAAGCAAATAAAAGATTTCGTTTCAGTCACATTTAAAAAAAAATTCAAATTATTTGAAACTTTGGATATAAGGAGGGCAATAAAAATAGTATTTGATTCGATGGGTGGGTTAGCTAAAGTTAAATTATATTATCAGCCGCCTCAAACGCATATTAAGGTTGTAGCACCGTTAATATCCGCTACTGATCTCCATCATACAACAGTAACATTTAGCTAAGATTTCCAGTCATCCCGATTGTTTAAATAAGGAGCTGATTCTGTCTAAATTCCTGTGTGCCCAAGAATCCTTCGTCTCAGAGTATCAAATACCGGGCAATGAATGAGAGGGTATTCGGCGAAGGTATTTTTTCCTCATCATTACAGCTTCTGTAGAAGTTGGTCTAGCCTCTGGACTTGTTCTATGCGGTTCCTGAGATAGAATGTGGTCAGGTTGAACAAAATAATCGCATATATAATATTTACATACATAATGTATAATATTTGCATACATAACATAAGTGGTGTGAGAAGCTAGGTCGTAATCCTGACAGAAGGGTTGTAATAACCAATTATGTTATGTATGTATATATGTATGTATTCATATGGGGTAAAATTTGGTTGGTTTCCCTAAAAATATGTTCCTTATCCCATTTTTCTTTTGAAAATAAATGAAGTTTGCTTGGAGGCCATTTGTTTGCCCCTCCTCAGGGGAATGCTAATTTGACATATTAATTTGAATTTTTTGTTATACCTGCCTTTGAAAGTGCGGCGATCTTCAATGCCTCCATGGCCAGTAATCCATATGAGAGTAACCGTCATATGTAGGCTGTTTTCCAGCATATCGTGCTTTTGTGTGGAGCCTTTGCCTTAACCAAGTTCTGCGATGATTTTGATGCAATGCTGTCAAAACATGGACTACGATTACCATCACAGCGGCCCGCTATGCATGCTCAAGTGGGCTTTAGTATTAAAGTTACCACTTCACCCTATCTACCTAACCATCAAATATCTCCTCCATAGACAATTGACATTCATTAACCATATTAAGTGTGGTGTACACTCTTTCTAAATATGCCTGTGTCTCCCTTTAATACTGGATTCACACAGCGACAATTTTTATAGACATTATTTCGGCATGAAAATTGCTGTCGTAATCAGGATTTCAAAAGGTAGTTGACTATGTTGGGGGATTAAGTAGGATTTGCAAGAAAAACTTCAGGTCAAACGGCTCTGATGTCTTTGACGTTCTGAAGGAATACCTATTCACTTAACAATGCGTTTCTGCAGTGATCCCTCTATTACCTATGGTTGTAAATCATTATCGGGAGTTATTCAGGAAATTTATTTACGTTTTCGTCGTAGTCTAGTAGGTAGTTTGTTAGCCTATGAGATATAAGTTCTCCGTTCAAACCACTTGCCAGACATCTCCAACAAAGCGAAACATTTCTTCGGCGACTTCCTCTATGCAGATTTCCTGCAAAACCTCCGTGAGTAAATTGCCATGAAAACTTTCGCAAAAATCTGTCATTCAGAGACGACTTTAAACCGCAGGTTACGCCACTCATGTATAAAATTAACGGACATTACATAAGTGGCGTGAGGAGCTAGGATAGAAGCTGACAAAAGGCTTGTAATGAACAATTATGTACGTATTTCAGTAGGAATAATACAACTGCAAGTGGGATTGTGCAAGGTGACTGTGTTACGGTCAGTTCAGTTGGTTTGATATTTTTGAAGCTCTGTAAGATTCACGTATTCACAAACGCTTCGATTTTACAATGATCCTTCTATTACGACCAGCCGAAATTGTAAATCGATAGTGGAAATTGTTTAGGACATTTACGTTAAGGGGAATGCGCAAAAAAATTTACTTGTGACAAACGGTTGAGTGGAGTGTTTCAATAGTGTGCAGGGGCCATAATGATTGTCAGATGCCGTTTATCTTTAATGATAACTAAGAAAGGCACAAAACTACCCATATAATTAAAAGAGTTCATTTGTTTTGACCAGAATTCACAAATATTACCCACACATTGAATTTCAGGTTATTATTGGTAACTGCAAGATTGGTACGTGAGAAGATTAAATGTTTCGCACCAAGACTTTCGTAGGTACTGATTTTTTGTTTTCTCCATTTTATTACTTAGTGTTTTCTGTACCACAGCGATGATCCTCAATAAGTGCTCTTTAGGATTTTACGTTTCCATTAGAACTTTAAAATGGTTTAAAACAGTGTGTGACTGTTTGCTTTGACAAGAATTCACAGAATTCTTTTCCTTAACAGTGGTCATGTGACTTTTGCAGTGACATCAACAAAGAGAACGGGAGTGAGACTCTCATCAACTTCCTCCTGAATAATTACTCTAACCACAGTTTTCTTCATCTAGTATCGATGGATATTAAAAATCAACACGGTTTCCTTAGGACCTCAGGTATTCAAAAACTCCTTCTCATAATATTTCTATAATTTCTCTTTACATATGTTTTAAATTTACTACTTGTAGTTGTGTTGGTAACAATTAAATCTCAACTTTTTGTGTTCATCATTAACAAACTAACAATATGATGGCAACCTCATTAATGTTCATTGATTTCAATGAAATTATTGAAATGTAATTTCATATACATAATGTTCATTGAAAGAGAAGTGTAATAATTTTATTAAATTAATAATTTTTACATACCACCACCGTTATAATCAGAAAATAATAAAATGGACGCTCACATAAACAGTTTTCTGGTTTCATTTAAGTGACGTTCAATTTTATTAAATTATGTGCTCACCTGTAAGGAAAAAAAAATTAATGGAAAAAGCGTTATAATGAGAGTGATAATTAAATCAAGTTATATGTGTTTGTCTATGTGTAAAGGATGGGCGTAAAAATCTTTATGTATAAATGTATTAAAAAAAAGAATATTCAGCAGAACAGGGAAAACCTTTAATAAATAAAATATCATTTATAACAGGCGTATGAAGTAATGTAGTAGGGAAATTATTTACAATAAATTTGGTGTTCGATCAAAGGAATCTCAAAAAAATATTGCTATTATCTGCACAAGAACCTGTAACCAAAAATTAGTCTCTCAAATTCTAAACATATGTAGGTTGATGCCAAATAATGCTAAAAAAAATTAAGTTAGTAGCAAAAATTATGGTCACTTAATATTTAACTTGACCAACTCTATCATAAAATGTTTACTAATTATGTTTTGTAAGAATTTTCTGGCAACATTTCAGCACAAAGAGAAATACCAGCATTATTGTTAAATCTATCTGGACTTAAAGATACATGGAAGCACTGAAAACAATTGATTATCATTCCAATTATATGTTTCGATTAAAATATTGAACTTTACGAAATGGGTGCCCCGATGGTCTAGTTGGTAGTGGGCTAATCTTCAGGTGCGAAGACCGTACTTTCGATTCCCACCAGACACTCTGAGTGTTTATGATTGTCTGATCGTTTATCTGACAATATATGTGATTACTCACGATAGAAAAAAGAAAATGAGAATTATTACTAAAAAGCATTTCTCGGAAAAAATTATGCTGAAGGTATGTATCGGCTGGGCCATCTATCGGTTTAAATTTGAATCTTCGGTTATTTCGAATCTGACAATACTTATTGCATTCTGTTTTGTCACAAAGTTTAGTATATTATCTCTACTGAACGTAATGAAGCGATTTACGCTTGAGCAACGTTGGTATTCGGTGGAAATTTATTTTCAAAAACAAATACAATTGGTCGGAAATTGCACGAAAATGTCGCATAAAATTTGGTCGCAGAGAAGTACCAATAGTGCCCGGTATACGTAAGTTTATTGTTTCATTATTGCTGCGCCAAGATGGGAGCGTGCTCGTACAGTGCATACACCCGAAAATATCGATGCTATGGCTGAGAATGTGCGTGAAAATCAACTCGTCATCAACAGAATTGAACATTTTACGCAACAGTCTACGTCAAAATTTGCGAAAAGATATCGGTATGACGCCATACAAAGTTCAAATGGTTCAAGAGTTGAAACCGCATGATCATTCACCTCGTTTTCAGTTCGCTAGATGGACCTACGGGAAATTGCAGGATGATGTCGATCTTACCAAAAAAAAAAAATCGTCTTTTCGGCTGAAGATCATTTTCATCTTAGTGGGTACGTTAATAAGCAAAATTGCCGTATTTGGGGCTCAGAAAACCCACACGTGCTCTTACAGAAGCCAATGCAGCCATTACGATCGACTGTTTGCTGAAGTCATTAAAAAAAAATTGTTTAAAGAATGGAAATTTGACGCACACTACTCCCTCTTTCCTTTCTCTTATAAAATATCTTTCCTGTATTCAATCACAATGCACTGTACGAATAAAAGTTATCTCCTGAATATTGGCATAAAAAATAAAAATTTGGATGCCAATCCAATTTTTGGAACAGTCCACGTCACCATATTTGATCCATGCTGTATGGTGCAAAAATAGATTTAAATTATATTTATGCTAAAGACATTTAAAATTATTCGAGTGTATGTATTAGAATTTCCATTCTATGCGTTTATAAAGAAACAATAAACCCAACCAGAAAATCTTTAGCCGACGCTAAGGTGAATGAAAGTCATCTACAGTTCCATCATCCTTCCTAACTGTTATTATTAATAGGATTCTATTTTCTTTTTGTTTTCCTTCTTACTCTACCTTTTTCCGTTTTGTTTGCTTTTAACCTTATACGTGTTTTTCTTTTCTGTCCATTAAGAAAAAACAAAAAAAAAACATTCCTTGTAATTTAAATTCTTCTTAAGGTTTCTTGATTACAAAGATAAAAATAAATATGAGTGAAAATGAGGTCATATATGAAGGTTATAAATAAATCGTTAGAAATAATGGAAAAAGAACACACACTCAAACTGGCATACAGTACCAAAGCTCTTAAAATTAATATTAAAAATTTTCAAACACGTACACACCGTGTATACTTGGCATTAAAATTAACCCAGTAGGGTAGAGAAATTGTTTTTAGTTCAGCAATTTTTTATTTCATTGTTATTAAAATTAAGGTTTTAGAAATATTATTTTCTCTAAAGCTCACTTTCAAACAAATTAAGAATTTAATGCCCAATCCACTGTCAGGTGGATATATGAACGATACCGACTTTTGTCGCTGTGATAGACTAAAAGGTATTTTTGATTTTCCTATATTTCTCTCACAAAAATTAAATATTAAAGATCTTGTTGCACATTCAGACATGCCATAAATTGTTGTGACTTATTGCTTTTGTGATCACGATAACATTACTAGCAGAGACATGCAATTTAAGCATTAAAATTTATTTGGTAATTAACAGTAAAAATTAAAGAGAACAACGTACATATATATTTGGCATCAGGGTGGAGTTTCACAGAAATTTAAGTATAGGGAAGTACAATTAACATTTGTTTTAAAGCATGCTGCTTACCATAATAGCGTTAATCGCTTTTTGTGTTGCTCGTAATAAGAAGCTAAAGACTATAAAACATACTATCTATTGAAAAAATGAAAATAAATATGTTTTTATAGTTATTTACTTTATTGAAAGCCAAGGCAAGGCATCGATCTAGTCCTGCTCTGCGTTAATATCTTTAGTTTATACCACAATTTTACGCATTCGTTTACCAGCCTTATTACTTACTGGTCTAAAGCATCGTTCACAAAGCTTAGCATTTTCATGTTAAAGAGTCGTATACATATGCTAGATAGGTCGCTCTTGGTTTATATTTAAAGTTCAATACATCGCCATCTGTCTAAAAACATATGCGGTATAGATTCGTACAAGTGATGCTTTGCCCGTTGGCTGACCAGAATATTTCGCTTCGTAAGTGACTGCCCTGAGTGTAGAGCATCATTCCAAAGCTCACAGCCCTATAGAAGCATAGTTTCTACATTGGAAAAGCGAATTCAGAGCTTAACTTTAAGGTATATTCAAGGTGATTTCCAGAAATCCATGCAGTTTCCTTAGTCTTCGTAGTATCCTAATAAATTAAATTAACATACCCAACATGTATGAGCTGAATAGATTGTTGTACCCTTGACCAATTAGTTAAGTAAGTATGCTATGCTAAATGTTGTTTTTAGATACGGTGCTCCCTAGATAGCAAATAGACTATGCACTTTCCAGGTCCTAGTGACTAATTTTTTACTTTGAGGGTTCGCCAATTTGAACACAGCCTCTGTCTAATGTATTTCATTCAATTTAATACAAATGGAGAGAAACTTATGGGGGAATGAACAAATATTATTGTCTTAGCTGAAATCTGTAAATCGACCTCTAGTGTCTCATCGGATGCCTTTATAATTAGTTCTAGTTGCTGCACAGCTCTATCGAGTAGGATGTTGAGTAAAGCCGATTGTACTAATCGCCGTATTCTAGTAGGTATTGTGTTGTCTTATTAGACGTGAGGCCACGGTTCTAACTCAAACATCTCCAACAAAACGAAATATGAAAAAAATATTTCTCCGGCGACTTCTCAGCAGATTTCTAGCAAAAACTCTGGGAGTAAATAAAATTGTCATGAAACAGTTTCCTAAAAAGCTGTCGTTCGGAGTCGACTTTAAACTGTAGGTCTTTTCATTCATGCATAATGTTAAAACACACAACTTGAGTGGTGTGTAGTCCAGACTAAAGGGTTGCAATGACGAATAATGTATGTATGTATAAACTTAACTATGAGTTCATCTGTAACTTTCTTGCTATGCCATTTAGACTGATCCGAACATAGCTTACGTAATCTGCGTGTTTTAAACTTGGCTTGTTTGTGTCAAAAATCCGCTGTAAGGTGAATACGATATTCCCTAGTGAATTATAAATGCTAGTATTGTGATATTTGCCTTCTGGGGCAATTTAATTATGAATCCTACAATTAGTTTAGGTTGGAGGGAGTCATACTACCAGATTACGAAAAACCCTCAATTCAGGACCTGAATATATAATTTTCTTTACCTTTAAAAAACACAGGACAGTGACAAAACACCTTTCCCCACTTCTTATTATTATTCTGGGCTGAATTAATTGCCTTAATCCTGGACGGTTACTCTTCATTTTTGTACATAAAAGTTACTCTTCGTTGAATCGACGAACAATTTAACCCTGTAAGGTTACTGTTAATCGAATCAACGAAGCTCATTTACTCTTTATCATATAATAACAGATGACTCCCTAAATTTTTATCTGATTGAGACACTAATAAACTTCTATTTTCGATTATAATCTCTACTACAAACTCTTACAATCTAAAACAAAAAATAAATTTAATTCGGTTCAATTAACTTTTTCATTTCAATCCTTTTGTAGCAGTTCATTTCACAAAGTGTTATGTTTCTTCATTTGATTGAATCTCTTTTAAAGTCTGCGTATTATTCTCTACTCTGTGTATGACTCTTAATTAATTTCAGAATATTTTCAACATGTTTTCATTTTTTTTTTAATTTTTGCGAATTAAACAAAAACCTTTTACTTAAAACAGTTTAGAAAGAATTTTTAATTTTATCTATTCCTTAAGTAGTTTAAAAAGCTACTGTCAGTCATAACTGATAACAGGATATATTGAATCATAGAACATTTTGAAAAAAATTAGTAAGAAAGACAAGTATGGACAGATTGAAGTCATTCTGAGTAGTTTGGTAATGAGGCGGTGTGTTGTAGGCATTAGAGCGCTCGATTACAAACCTGAGTAATCCACGTTCAAAAACTGAATAAATCGATAAATTATGCTGTTATGGTTTATGAATTTATACAAATAAACACCCTACATTGAGCCAGCAATTGAGCCAGCAAGATCTTTGTCCGTTAAAATAACACTAGAGGATTAAAATAACACTAGAAGATTATACAATGAAACCTCTTCAAGAAGAGGTATAAGATTAATGTACACAATATGGGTGATGTGAGAAGTTGGGTTGTAATGTAAGTAGGTAAAACAATAAATGTTCCGTAAAAGAATAAAACGATATAAATATAGACATCGAATACAACAATCCAATGTGTGTTCATCGTAGATATTGTTTGTAGGTAAAGATATTGTAAAGTAGCAACTCTATCATCCTAGCATCTTCTACAATATCTACTAGAAACTGAAACGAAGTAGAGAAGTAATATAAAAATGAGAGAAAACAAAGAACGAAAATGAAAATAAGATTTTTTAAGAAACTGAAATCCCCAAGTTGTGGCTTCACATGGCATATTTTATTTAAACACAACGAATTGTGAACCTTTTTGCAGAGATGAGTTTTAGTTGGTGATTGAAAAAAAATTGTTTTTATGCTTGAAAAAACTATGGTGCTGACTCGGTTAATTATTTATTTTGAAGTAATAGAGGTAAACCAGAATAAAAATTGTCTGTGTTTGATGAGGTTTAAAAGGTTTTAAAAATAAGATTTTTTAAGAAACTGAAATCCCCAAGTTGTGGCTACTTTCGTAGCGAAAACAAACAAACTTGATTTAAGAAATCATTTAAATTTTATGTTACGTTGGAAACAAAAAGTGAGCATGATGCGAAGTAGGGTATCATTCCTGCCAACCGTCTGTATTTGCTTACATGTTTCATTTTTATAAAAATAAAAAACAATTTAAATAAAAATTGTTTCCAATCCTAAAAACCTGTAAAAATTCTAAAACCAATTAAATTTATTTCCCAGTTTTTTTTTTTTTTTTTGTTTAATTTTTCTAAAAGCTGTTAGTTTACATTTTTCACTCAGTTGATTTTTTTCAGTTTTAAGTGCAAATTTAACTTGATTTGATCATCACACATGATTGCACAAATTGCTTTTAAATGCACTGCAACAGAAACAGTAACGTCAAGAGCAAAAGCCATATAAAGCGTTCGGTGAGCGATAAAAAAATTATCAATTTCGTCATCACAACGAACAAATTGTAAAAATGAAAATTCACCAACTGCAGCCTACAAAAAAAATCATTAAGGATTACCCGAAAGAGGCTTCACATGGCATATTTTATTTAAACACAACGAATTGTGGACCTTTTTGGATGAGTTTTAGTTGGTGATTGAAAAAAGAAAAACATGTTTTTATGCTTGAAAAAACTATGCTGCTGACTCGGTTAATTATTTATTTTGAAACCATAGAGGTAAACCAGAATAAAAATTGTCTGTGTTTTTTGATGTTTTAAAAAAAAAAACATACACTCATACACAAAACATATGTAGTAGACAGTGCAAAGGAAAAAAGGAAATAAAATTTCCACTGTTCTCTTAAGTTTAATTTCAGAATAAATACATTTTTTAATTTTACGTTCAATAATTTAATATCTCCGAGATGCCATAGTTGTATTCTAAAATATATTCAAAGCACTCCTTACCAGTGACAGGGTGGACTATGGTATCTTTATTAGGGGCTCTGATATTAAACTTTCACAGTGGAGAGATTCTCCTTGCAAATTTGTTGATTTATTCGGATAGCAACGCTGCAATCAACTCCATAACGAACGCAGTTTCGACGTTCGTCCTTGTCCATGAAGGTCGAGGATTTCTCAGAGAAATTTCGGATCTTTCCAAGGTAACTCTTATATATGTCCCGGGACAAACAATGGAAATTGGATTGCTGATGAGCTGATCTGGACCGGTACGGAGCTGGCAGTCTTCGTCATGTTACAGGGCATAAGTATTTCATGCTTGATCCCCGGAAAGAATTAATTGTTGTTCAACAATGGGAATAAATGCTGGCCTAAGTGGGACCTCTTCCTTGTACTTGGAACTCATTATGTTTAAACAAATCACCATGAAAAAGTTTCTCAAAAATCTGTTGTTCGGAATTGTCTTTCAACTGTAAGTCTTGTCACTCATGAATAAAATTAACACACACAACATAAGTAGTGTGAGAGGCTAGGTCGTAATTCGGATTGAAGAGTTTTAATGAGTTGTATGTGTATATGTAGGGATGGTGAATAAAAAGTTTCCGGACTCCACTGTAAAAGACTTCGTTTTCTCAAAAACGATTTCTATTACTGGTATTCTGCTTAGTAAGTCATATATAAGGCGTACATAATCCAGGATTATTGAAGTATTCTTTTCAAGAATTATATTCCCTTTGAAATGGAAATAAAAGCAGAAAAGTCAACGTATACAAAATCATCGATTCTATATATCGACAGTTATAAACATAGTTTATTGGAGCTAAAATCATTAAAGTCTAAATTCTATCATAAATCCTATAATTCCACAAATTCCACTCTTGGTCACTTCGGTACTTATATTTATATTCACCAACAAGTGTTGAAACAAAAACAAATTTTTTTTGAAACAAAGTTTTTAATTGTAAAAAAGAAATGAAATAAAAAAATTAAGAAAAAGTTTTTCATGAAACATCTTTTTTTTGTATTCATTACACGACTCCATCTAACTCCAACCAATTTAAAGTTTGTTTCCTTTTTGTGCAATTACTTTTATTATTCATGTTACTTTTCCTCCTTTTATTACAAATATTGCAATGTTGTAGTTGTAGTTGTAGTTGTAGTTGTTATTGCAGTTCTTTTTTTCTTTTTTTATTTGTTTCTGTACTACAAAAGCATGAGTTGATGACGAAACATTACAAAACTTTTTTTTGTTTTGCTGTTTTTCATATATTTTTAATGAATCTAAAAATAGCATAAAGGCAGGGTGAACAAGAAAGATAGCTGGTATGCCATAGTTAGGAAATATGATATAGGAAAACGTAGATATGGGCCATAAACGGAAACGGATGCTTAGCAAATAAGAGAGGGACTGGAGATTTATCATGACATTCAGGCAATTCTCGTTTTTTTTAATCTGTAAAGGCTGTTTTGTTGTTAGAGAGCGTGCATACACACTAAAGATAATAAAAAAAATAAAAATCAACGAGATATGTTGCAAAAACACTCATCTGGAAAGAAACAACTTTTGCTTAATATAAGGATTATGTAAGGTTTTGTAAAAACTGCTTTTATGGTAAAGGCTTTGAATCTAACCAGAATTAACGACACTTTTCGACTTGCTGGGACTCTGTTCAGAGCAATATTAGCAGATTATAAAATGTTTAACTGAAGTCCATGGCCATGATTTGCGAACAAAAATCTATTCTAACCGGATTGAAAGTATCAAACCCAATAGCCTGGCCTCTTATGAGTGTTTGTTAATTTTTATCCATGTATAGCAGGACCTATAGAAATTTTAATAGCAGACGGATGATGTTACCTAGTCGAAGGAAAACATTTTGATATATTTTTTCTCTCCTTATAAGTCACCACACTTCTTATTAGACCACGGTGACTACCAAACTGCCCAAAGAGAGGGCAATGGTTTATAACTATCGACAAGATAATGACTGATTTGCTGAAATATTTAAGGTCTATAACGAAGAATGTTTAACAAGAGTGATCCCGAAATAGAAAAAATGGCATTAGAAGAAGTTGTACACTTCAAAATTAAAGCTAAAAATTAAACTCATATACAGTAAGACCCCATTTAATGCGGGGGATACGTTCCAATAAGGTTCCAGCGCTAAACGAAACAGTGTTCGTACTGTGAATGCGACTTTGGAAAATACAGTTGGAATCTTTATTCTGGACAGAGTACAAAAAGAGCGCTGAAAAAGATACATAGTATACACCGTCGCTATATAGTGCACCGGTTTTGGTTGGTGCATGGCCGTTACGTTTCCACACATACACAAAAAGTATCAATACAGTGGGCGATTTAGGGGTATTCCAATACTACCGCGTAATACTGAAACAGTGTTAAGCGGAACAGCGTTAAGCGGAACAGCGTTAAGCGGAACAGCGTTAAGCGGGGTCTTACTGTATAGCGTCCACGAAACTTTGTGTTAGTGCTTGAACTTCTATATTAATTGCCGCAGTCGATTTTTTTGAGGTAGTTTTTTACTACTAGCCTTCGCACCTTTCATTCTATATCTTGGCGATAAATCGTCAAATGTTGATTTTCACAAGCTCCAACATTGTGTCGGATTATCTTGGTAATCACGGTTTATGACGTAACCTCACAGAAAAGGTCCTACGGTGACAAATTGCATGTTCTTGAAGATCAAACAACGTTGCTAAAATTTTAAACACAAACTCATTTCGGAAGCTTCTTATTTTTTTATTTTTTATTTATTTCGAACGTCCCCGGCCTCACACCCTCACCCGACCGCGGAGAGCTCGTCCCCATTACATAGGGACACGTACACACTACAGTCCGGACTGTAGTGGGTAAGGGAAAAGTAATGGCAACGAGAACATAAAACAGCTACAGAACATAATCACAAGCTGAATAAAGTAACCATAAACAGGAACTACCTATACAAGAACGAAAATACATTTTTATATAATAATTTACAAATTAATGCCAGCATATAAGCTACGTTTTATATTACAAACACAATTAAAATCAATAAAATCATAATATAAGTTAAAATCATTACATAACTTACGAAAAGAAAAATTACATCTATAGTTCGTTCTATAAAAATCATTCATCATCATTCTGTAATAAAATCATTCGCGTTATTCGACTAGCGGCATTATCTTTAATTGTAGTTGAAAGAAATCGGTTAACACAGGGCTATATCGCTCTGAATTGACGAGCATACCTATTTACTTACTTAATCGATCATTATAACCCTTTAGTCAGGATTACAACTCAGCTACTCACACCCATTAGTTGCGGAGCCTACAGGTTAAAGACGCCTTCTCACGACAGATTTTTATGAAATATTTCATGGCAATTTTATTTACACTCAGCGTTTTTGCCAGAAGACTGCTGAGACTTAATCGCCGAAAAAATATTTTCTTTTATTTTCATATTTCCTTTTGATAGATATTTTTAAAACATAGGCTATTAGTCTTGAGCCACCACACGACCTACAATCCAATGGCGATTTCTGATATTTTCCGATCGGAGTTAACAGCATTTCCATAATTACTTCAGATTCGTAGACTTCCATATGCGACAATTTGTTGCTGTAGTCTAGTAGATAGTGTGGGCTTATTAGACGTGAAAGCACGGTTCAAATCAAAATATGAATAAATATTTCTTCGGGGACTTCTTCTCAGCAAATTTCTTCCCTTGAAAAGTTTCTTAAAAAGATCTGTTCTTTGGAGTCGTCTTTAAACTGTAGGTCCGCCACTTTGTAAATAAAATAAACACACACACACAAAATAAGTGGTGAGAGAAATTAGGTGGTTTCCTGACTAAAGGGCTGTAATGACCAATTATGTGTGTATGTATGTGAGAATGATCTTCACGGCCGAGAAAAATTTTGTTTTGAATGTTTAGTCTATGTGTTAAACTTCCTATCTCAAGTGTACTAAAAAGATAGCAGAGTCTCATGTCTACTGTTGTTGAACGATCCATATTAGTAAATTCAATGAAGGATATTTTAGATGAAAGATATTTAACAGCGTATGGCATTGTCCGACCTAAAGTTTTGTAAGCACTAAATGGATAACCCATTATTAACGGACCTATTTGACAGATGCAGAAATTATAATAACAAGTTTAACTACAGACTTTACGATTTTTTACTTACAATTTATGTTTTCGCTCGAAGTAATAATAATATTGTACATACCTGCAATTAAGAATAATATGTGTGTTAGAAGTTTAAATTTTAAATAAAAAGTAATTTTTCAATAATAGGCCATTTACACTACAGCGAAATCTAGTACTTATGAGATTTCGAGCCAAATCTAGTTGATTTTAACTAGATATCCCATACAAAACAAAATCTACTTATTTAGTAGATTTCGGCAAAATCTACTCAAAATCTAGTAAAAATAGAAATGCAACTATGTGTTTTGCCAAATAGTATTTAAAAATACAACGCTGAGCAGGAAAAAATGACATTTCAATTTAAAAACAAAACTTTAACCTCTTCACGCCCTTGGCCACATATGTGTACGTTTAATTTTTTATAATCATAATTATAATAATAATAAAAAAAAACAAAAATTTTATGGTAAGTTATTGACTACCAAATCCTCAGACCGTTTGTCTGCAGTGATGATATTATTTCCGACGCATAGTTAGATAAATAAAAAAAATGTGAAATAATTCTTCGGCAATCTGTTTTAGTGGATTATATCAAGAATAATATTTGAAAAAAAATAATATCAGTTATATTTAATATAATAAGTTTTACCATCACCACCTAAAAAATCTAAAAGCTGGACTAAAGTGAATCCTGGAATTAGACTGGACGGTATGGATCATTATCCTCAATACAAGGAACTGAAAAATCTCCCCAGATGTCACGACAAAAATTGTGTAAGACGAACTCTCTACATTTGTGAGAAATGTTAAGAATATATACGCCTGATATGCCCGGAATGTATGAAATCATATCACACATAAATTACCATTAACGCTCAGTGGCCACAAATGTGGACGTTATCCCTTTTTGTGAATTTTCATTGTTTTTTGTTTTCTGAATTCCTATTTAAATAAAATTAAATAATTTAAAAAGAAAACAAAATTTAATCATTTTTTTGTCACCATAAAAAATCGTCCCTGAAGAGGTTAAGCGTAACAAATGAAAAGTTTGGCGGCTTTTCGATGAACATATCATATGAAATATTAGGAATATCTTGCTCCCAGAATGACCCATGACGAACCTGTATTAAAGTGCGGTTTAATATTTATATATTATTACCTATATATATGTTTACGACACTAAATGTCCTATATTTTTCATTTTTGTTTGGTATTAAACTAAATTTGGAAATATTATTATTTGCTTTTAAATTTCAGTCAGCTGTTTTTGTTATTAAAATGAAATCTTGCTACTGTCAAATAAATCCAGTGTAAACGATCTAGATTTTGAGCAAGATTTGAAATCTAATCTACTAGATTTCGCTGTAGTGTAAATGGCCTATAATTAAAATTTATTTTTATTCAAAATAAAGTTCCAAAATGCATTTCATATGCTGTAAACAGTCGCAGAATAATGGTGAATGGAACAAACCAAGCAAAGTTTGATAGAAACTCAACAGCCATATAAAGAATACATTTCGCTTCTAATTAATTTTGAAAAGTTATTATTTAAAAAGGGATAACAAGAGGCCACAAAGGGAATAAAAATAAATTTAAAACAAAAAAAATTTCTTCTGTTAGACAGTAATTACCCGAGTTTGTTTCATTTTTGTTTAATTTTCTACACATATTACACATTTGATAGTGATTCCTCAAAAATCTGTCATTCGGAGTCGACTTTAAGCTGTATGTTCTGCCACTCATCTATAAAATTAACACACACAACATGGGTGGTGTGAGAGTGCGTAATTCTGCCAAAAGGGTTGACTAGTTAAGGAAGTAAGTAAGTGGGAATACATTGCACTTTTGCATCTGATTATCAAAGAGTAGACTTCAGTCACAACACTTGTCAAGAAAAGAGACCAGTTACTAACAAATTCAAAAAATTATGTGGGTCGCGCCAGCCCTATGCTTTGAGTCAGGCTAAAAACGTTATCGTCTGAAGGTGGGCGAGCTAACTCAAATGATGAACACCTGAAACTTCGAGGCAATTTAAAAAATGAAAATGAGAAGTAAATTCTCCTTTTCAGTCCCCTATATAAAAATGAATCAAATCACTGGAAAATGAATATCACTGGAAAAAGTATAACCAGTTAGAAGGAGATTATATTGTGAAATACAGAAAATTTTTTGAAATTTTGCTTTTGCGATGTTATGTACCAGGTGATCTACATCACACCAAAAACTTCTCAAACCACACAGCCAACAAGTACTTGAGTAAGCATATAAAACGTTGAAAAACTTGAACAAAACAAAAAATACCTGCAAACAACGAGTTTAAGTGTGAGTGCCCGAGTATGTGAATCTTTTCAAATGTGTAAGGCTTTTAACATTTACATCCATTGTGCAAATGTACTATTTTAGGCCTCGTCATACGTGCACAGATGGTGGTAAATCAGAAGCATAAAATTTTTCATTTTCTGATTTCCACTTCACAATTCATATGAGAATGTCTTTAAATAACAGAAGCAGCAGCAGCATAAAATCGGTACAATGTCAGAACATACATATAAAACGGAATGGAAGCAGTTAAAATATTTCTTCATTTAATAATTTGATTATGAAATATTTTTCTACTGTTTTATGCTTTTTTCCCTCCATTCTTTCGTTATGTTTTGTGTAGTGAGAATGGAATCTGCTTATGTTACACAAATATTGTTCAAAAAATAGTAGCAACACTAAAGAAAAAAAAGAAAGAGAACACAAGAAAGGAAAACCCTTAAGGGTTTCTTTTTTAATTTTTTATTATAGCCTTTGCATAGCTTAAATGAAAAGCTATTATTAAAAACGGATTTAATATGGCTCCCTGACTTTGAGCAACATATTATAACGACAACAGCAAATAGGGGTTTTTTTGTAATGTACTTTGACTTTAACTTGTACCGCACAACTATTTCTATTTCCATTTCCAGTTTTTAATTTTTGTTTGTCAACTTGGCTGTAAAAGGACTTGAATCACATACATATTTTATGTTTTTTTTTCTGCATTTCCTATTATAGCGAGAATTATTATGTCATTGTTCTGAAATAGTTGCCGTGGCAACAATTTTTCGTAAACTGTTTGCTGTAATTAGGTTGTGGCATAAAATATATCCTCAACTGCTTTCTCTTAGGCTCCTATGAATAGGAAACTTTTGTTTTCCTATAAAAAAAGCAGCCACTAAGTATGTTAGACAATGTTAATGAATGATTGTGCAATGGCGCTAAAGTTACTGAAAATAATTATGAAAATAAATGAAATGTTTAAACACAAAAAAAAAAAATTTGGAATATGTTTCCAAACAATAATTTGGAAATCAAGGCCAAGTTGCTCACCTAAATTTTTATTAGTTTCCGTAGATCTATAAGTGAGACACCAAGCTTCAATGGTCTTGCAAATAAATTCCGGAAAGTGTACATCTTAGAGAAAGCTATGCCCTAGCTCAACTGATCATAAGTATTTACGAAAATATTTTGTCCGATGATTTAAAATAATTTCATTCTGTTTCTTTCAAATTCATGAACGATTGGTTTGAAGTAGTTGATTAATTTTAATGCAAAAATAGTATAAAATCTTTCATTAAACGCCAACTATCTTTAAATTTTGTAATCGTTTGAAGTCGCCGTAGTCTAGGAGGTGGTGTCCTCGCAGCACTAGTTTTTCTGGAGGTGATAAGTCGCAGTATTGTTTGGTCAAGAAGAGACTGCCGCTTCTTGTGCATGATATTGCAATTGGGAGTGTTAGGCTCAAGTCACTTCTGCAGGACTATCTTGAGCATAGGTGGACGAACCGTGACAAGGGTAGGGTGTCTTATACCTGACGTGACGTTTGTACGGGGACACCCAGATTTTTGCTTCGGCTTAAATTTGGATTTCATACTTACGGGACATGGTACTTTTAATAAATTTTTGCATGCTAGGGGCCTGACCGATACAGCTAACTGTCGGTGTGGGATGGGGACTGTTGACTGGAGGTATGTATTGACTACATGCTCAAACTATACTGACATTAGAGATTGAGATAGTGTGGGTATTACCTGTACTCAGCTTGTATGGGATTTCAGTAGGGCCTTAGAAGACGTTCGGGCAATTGGGGGTTTGGCGTTTTCGGCAATGAAGTTTTTAGGAGAAGAAGAAGAGGAAGTTAGTGGAGGTTTTCACCTTCACTTCAATCGCAAGTGGATCCTGCTGCTCTTTTTTGTTTTTTGTGCCCTTTGTCTAATATTGTTGGCACTGTTGAATAGATTTCCTCTGGTAGTGGTTGTTGCGTTCAAAAGGTCACCAGTCTCTAACCGTTTAGGGTTCAAAGCTCGACCGGAGGCTTAATTCTTTTACCACGGGTGTCGGAAGCCGCCTAAACTAGTCTCTGCCCCACAATGGTGCTGCCCCTGGTGGGAATAAAGTGGTGTCTGTGGCTTATATCCAAATCGAGCGGTGAGAGCCAGCTCGGTGTGCCATTACTCTCTTAACCACTTTCACAAAGGAGTTTAGATAGTGTCCGACCTCTAACCCAGAGGGAAGTCATGTCCAAATGCATGGCTTCGAATTGGTACTCACGTATGGTGATGCAGTCAATGCATATGCCGATGTATATCATGCGGATGCATTATTGTGCGTGGGGGCGTTGGTAGATGGATTGTTTCCAGCCGTACTTAGAGCACCGTGGGGTGTGCTATCATGGCAATACTCACGTCACCTGTTCACATCATCTCAATGTGCGATGACCAAGTCCACAAATATCCAACAAGGCATGAAACCACATTTCGAGTAACTGACAGGTCCATTGTAAGTAACTGTCCCATTAAAATATTTTTGTTAAGAATTATTAACAAAACTCACATAATTCTTTGCTTCTACATTTATGAGATTCCTTCCACATTTGGCAATACTGTTACGGCATTTTTTTAACAATTAACTTTATGGATTAAAAAAGGAATTGAAATCTTTTTTTCGACTAAAACGCATGATTTTTTATAACAAGACATTGCAAAGGAGCCAAAAACATGCTTTTACGAAACTCCAATTAAAACTGAAGAACATTTTTTACTACTCTTCCAATGTAACAAAATCGAAAAAAGCATAAAAAAGCAATTTTAATGAATTAATACTCTGCCTTGAGTAGGAGTGGAAAAATAAAAAAATCGCAAAAAGTCAAGTAAAAGGCCCAATTTTGCAGATGTCATAAACAGTCTGTTTTCAGAACAATAAAAAAAGTAATTAGAAAAAGTCCTTAAAAAGGAAATCGAAATTGTTCACACACTTAGTACACACATGCCAGCAGTACAAGCAAGAATAGCAATATTAAGAAGACTAAACTGGAAAAAGAATGGAAATGGATAGAAATAAGGAAAAGAGTACAAAATAAATAAAAGACAAAATCTAGATATACATATATGTACGTGCTCTACATATATATGTATGTGTATACCATCCGTGAATGAATACTCATAATGTTAAAACCATTAAATGGTTTTCAACTTCATCATTTTAACTGTGATGGATATATCAACAGGAGTTTATACATTCGTTGCTATCATCATCGTTAGGGGTAGCAAGGCACATCAAAATGATGTCAATCATAATGTTGACTGAAACATGACTGTTTTTGATTTCCTTTACTTAGAAAGAAAGCAAGCAAATCATTAAAGCTATAATTTGAAATTACAATGAGAGAATGTCTATCTTTTATGATCCATATTTTAATTATTTTGTGCCACAAAACAATTCAATTTTTTATTTCATTTAATTATTTATTCATTAGCTCTCCTACAATCTAAAACGTTTAACTGAGTAAATATGTCACTACAGCGATTTTCTGTATAAAAAATTTTCCTGACATTGGACAATACAAAAAATACTCAGTAAGGCTTACTTTTACAACACTATTATTTTCGAAAAGTTCCGAAAAAGAAGCTAAGAAGCATATTTTTAGTCTAATGCTGCTGTAAGACCAACAAACGTTAGTCCCTGTTTCTTATCCAACTCTCTTTAAGCAGTTTTCATATTTTATTATATTTGATGAATGATCCCTATTGGTTTGACTAGCATGATGTACATCCAGGATTTGATAGAATAATTTGCCCACAACTTTACTTTTACTAATTTTAGCTGGACGTAGAAGTTTACATCATGGTTTTCTAATTTGCAAATTTACATACATACATACATACATACATAACTGGTCTGTGCAATCCTTAATCAGGACTACGACCTTATTTCTCACACTACTTGGCGTGATCAGCATATGTTCACAGAGTGATATGTTTCCAATTCAGGACAGATTGCAGCTCTATTAGACTTGCTACAGTTTATCACTCACAGTTCAACTGGAAAGGCTTGGATTACATTCTCAGGATTTCCATGCAAATTTTCTGACCTGCTCTCTATATGAGCTTGTCATCTCAATTTGCTATCCAATAAAATTTCTTGTCATTTTTTTATTTTCATTGATATTATTACACTCAGCTTTCCTCTTGAAAATGTTACTATTTTCGACGTGTTCGCTTTTATCCTTAGGCTCACTGCCATGCTTCATCGATTTAAAAGTGCCAAACCCTTTTGATGATGTAGGTAATAGCCTCTTAAAATTTTTCTCTTGCCATCGCGTGCATACCTTTGGCCAACGATGCCTGTCTCAAATAGTTTTGTAAAGAGTTTATCGTCAACCAAGCTCCACATAAGTGGTCAGCTGACCTCACCCTGTGGGCTTAATCTAGTTTTACTGAACTTTATTATCTCAGTTCGTGCGTTTATTTCTATAGATCATGAGTATATATCCCATCCATTTGGATATTACGCTCTATAATCCTCCCATCAAAAGTGTCCTGTCAATATATAATCACGACCTATGAGCCTGTTGGCTACTCTTTTCAATAAACCACGTCTTGTATAGAAGTGCCCAACATTCTTAAGTGTTTTCAATATAAACGAAGGGCCGAAGAATTTTGCGAGGTTTTGAGTGAGCACCGTTGTAAACACAGAGCTAGGCTAGCTTTTGTAATAGAGCAGAAAAAATTTTGTTCTGCTCCCTGCGAATTTCTCCGGATTAGAACTGTGTTGTTTGGTGGAGCGTATCTAGAACAAACTATTCAAGGTGTTAGCACAACCAACAACTTACAATTTATTCCTACATGGTACTTTACAATCACAACACATTATGTTTAAATAGTAAATCTATTTAAAAATTTCTATTTTCTTGTACTATTTGCAGTAATTGGAACAATAATTTGCTTTAAACTATAGAACAAGAAAAACGACTCAAAACCAATAAAACAAATTGAAACATGTTAGAACATGATCACAATTAATTTCAGCTGCATGCCAGCAAAACACAGTAACAAACAAGGAAGAACAACAATGAGTAACACATTGGGCGCCCACTTAAGTATGCTAAATTAAGGAGCCATGTTACATGTCCTAGTATCTCAATAAGGGTTACAAGTGCTGCGGTGACATCGATGTCTGTGTCTATGTGTCTATGTGGACTATAAAAGCAAAAGTAAAATGCTTAACAATGAACAATTCATGCCTGCCACTCAGTGCATTTACAAGCATTTTGTGCTAAATTTTTAATTTTTTGATAAATTAAACATGCCTTTATGCAGGTTGCAAAGGACAAAAAAACAAAGAGACGAAATATGCAAACCAAAAGGAATTTAGTAGGAGTTCCCTTAGTATAATTGGCAGGTGCTAAAGTGTTATAGTAGAAAGAAAAAATCAGGTTACGCGATAACAGAAAGAAAAGAAATAAGTGGACGAACAAGAGATATTTTTAGAATTTTGCAATTCTTTTTATTTTTATATACTGTTACGAAATTGGAAATGGTTTTACATCGCTTAACATTAAAATGATAGACAAAAGCTACAAAAACAAAAACAATGAACTTGTTTGCATGAAAAGCAAGTAAACAAAATATGCCGACAGTATCAGTACAAAAAAGGGGATAAACAAGTAAACAAAAATTGCAACAATAAATAATGTAAACAAAATGCACAAACAACAATGAAACAACGATATTTGCATTAACGGAGATCTCGAGAAGGCGAGGCCACGAACATTCGACCTTAAGATCACTCATCAGATTGTGTACGTTGACATATAAAAGGTAAGATATAGCAGGCAACGGAGTCAGTAAAAATTCAGTCAGTCTTGTGTGAAGGCGAGTTGCGTGTGAAGAGGATAATCGTGGTTTGAAGATCCCCGTTATAAAGATCAGCCGAACAATTGTTAGTGTTTACGCAAAAGAGTGTAAAGAAGAATAACAAAGTAAATTCTTGTTGTTTCCATCAAGTTGTGCGAACAATAAAGAATTTATCTAAAACTAAACACAAATTTATTTTTTTTATTTGCAATCTACGAATATGAGTTCGTAACGCTTTTAAAAGGGTAAAAACGTAACAATATTTTTTTTTGTTTAATTACGATTTGTTGATACATAAAATAAAAGAATGATATACATAGTCAGGCAATACAATACAGACTCAAAAGAAACCGTGTTATATTTAACCGCTAAGTTGCCGCTTAGGCTCGGTCAGACTAAACTGCATTGATAATTGCAATCAATGTGTACAAATAGCTTGTGAAAGAGGAGATATGACATAAAAACAATATGTAATGCGATTTTTTTAGCATATAAGGTACACGGTACATTTTTTACACGATTTCGCTTTTACACGGATTTCATTACGAAGTCTCGCCAATATAAAATCGTTCCTAATCCATCTAACACCGAAACAGAATCGCATAAAGTATTATCGAGTGATGAAAGCGACATCATACCAATCAGGAAGAAAAGATTATACATATCCTATGACAGATAACAGTACGTAATTAAATTTTTGGTAAAATTTTTTACATACTTATATTTCTGGTTTCTGTATGTAAAATGAATAACATATCCATATATAGGAGTACACTTTTATATATTTGTATTTTAATGAATAGATAGCTACTTTTATGTTTTTCAATATAAACGTACATATGTGCTATTTACTTTTATTTTACGTTGAAATAAATGACTGAGTTGTGCCTATTTTAGTTTGTTTTCGATTTACACGGTTTTACATAGCGAAATCTACTATTTCGGTTTAGACGGTTTTCTAAGGAACCTATCCTCAGTGTAAATCGGGGGATAGGTGTATCAAGAAAAATATTTCTTCCTTGGGCGGCTTCTGCTCAACTGTGTTTTTTTTAGCAAAAACTCTGAGAGTGATATAAAATTGCCATAAAAAGTTTTTCAAAAATCTGTCGTATGGAGTCATCTTTTAACTGTAGGTCCAGCTAACTTTAAAATTAACGCACAATATGGGTGGTGTCGGAAATTGGACGTGATTCAGACTAAGGAGTTATAATGACCAACTAAGCAAGTGAACAATTCTTAGCCCGAGAATCGTACAATGCATTACAAAGAGAAATTAAGTCGTAATCCCGACTGAAGTGTTGTAATGACCAATTATGTATGTATTTATACAAAGAGAATTTTTTTTTTTGGCTGCCACTTACAAACTCAAAACTCAGGATTCAATTATAATCTACAGAAGCACTACCATGAGATTTTATTATGAGTGTTGTTTGTACTACAAAAATTACCACTCAATCTATGACATTATGCACTGGATTCGGCTCTACTAGGGTCAAGAGAGAAGCCATTTATTGCAAGACGCCAGTGTTTAGTCTAGAGAGTGTGAGCCACATTCTGTATATAAAGTTTAGAATAGTTATGATCAGTTATTTGAAGTCGACTTCGTCTAGGAGATAGTGTGTTGGCTTATTAAATGTGAGGCCAAGGTTCAAACATTATGTCAGACATCTCCAACAAAACGACATAAAAAATAATATTTCTTCGGCGACTTCCTCTCAGCAGTCTTCTGGCAAAAACTCTAAGAGTAAATAAATAAAATTGCCATGAAAAGTTTCTCAGACAATCTTTCGTTCGAAGTCGACTTTAAACTGGATGGCTCGCCACTAATGTATAAAATTAACAATGGTCTGTTAGAATCAACGTCATAATCCTGACTGAAGTGTGTAGTGACCAATTACACATGTATGTATTGGGGTCAGATTACATAACTTGACTTCTTATTAAAGATTTTTATCGGAAAATTTGTATCAAAGTTTGAATTTTTGATAAATTTTCCGTATGTTCATACAAAAGCTTATCTGGCTTCCACTCAACTTAATCTAGTTGTCTCTCAAAGAAAGTATT
Source organism: Sarcophaga variegata (assembly GCA_932273835.1). Classification (NCBI taxonomy): domain Eukaryota; kingdom Metazoa; phylum Arthropoda; class Insecta; order Diptera; family Sarcophagidae; genus Sarcophaga; species Sarcophaga variegata. The sequence continues at coordinate 116,352,439 of OW026358.1, read as the reverse complement.
GACCTTTTTCAAGTAATCACATGTTGTCATGTTGAAGAAGAAAATCTTTCCAGCTCGAATTTCGATTGATGTGCCTCCTTATGAGTAATCAAGCATTTATAATGTGTTTGGGTTAAACTCAATATGACACCTAGAGGCAGTTTGAAAACAATTTTGTTCCAATTTGATTAAGTGATGTTCGAGATATTTTCGAAAAGAAATTTGCTGCGTCTTGCCTCATCTGAACCGCTATAGTATGTGTTTAAATGCTGTGGAATATCATTTAGATTCGTAGGCTTTATGTGGACGTTTTATATAATTTATTTATGACTGATGATTAATTCGAATTGCTGCTGTTGTTGGAACAAATTTAATTGAAGGGTGTATATTTTTTGTAAATAAAAATCCATTTAAAGCCACAATTATGAGGCAAATGATTGAATGCTATTGAATAATAATTTATTATGATATTAAATGTGATAATGGTTGTAATAACAATAGTCAAAGACAACAAATCTCATCACATATTTGATATCATTTGTAGCGGAGACAAGACGAGGTGTAGTGAAGTGGAAATCACTTTGACTTTTATTACCCTAATATGACTTGTTATACACAAATTTAATTGAAATATATGAGGGTATACATTCGAAACATAAGTACATATGTGTACGTATGTAAATATATTTATGAATGCGTATAATTGTTTAGTTATGGCATATCAAACTATCAAAAAGCTAATCTCAACCAACATGACATTTATTGTCTGTGAAACAATAAAAGCAGAAATGTTCTACAACTCACAAGCACACACACTTACACTCCCCACTCTCCAGTCGAATACAAATACAATATTCAACACAGCGTGAATAGAAGAGATTAGAGTAGCGTAGGGAAGAGTGAAGGAATATTAGTGGAGTTGCAATTGCTGTGATTGAATAGAAGCATTCATTATAGACTTCTTCATGTTCACTCTCTTCAATTACGCTTATTTACATGCACAATAGGCTACGTATTCTTATTGCAATCTTAATCAGCCATAATCAATTAAATGAACAGTACTAATACGTGGATAAATTTAAAATTAACTGAAAATTAATACTAATGACTTGAAGATGAAAAGGTGTTTATCTACTCTGCTATCTGCAAGCTGGTTAAAACCCGATTTTGTGAAAAATGGAGCCAAGTTTTTTTTCAAAATTAATTTTATAAAGTGAAGTAGAAGACCTACAAATCTCTCGGGTTGAGCTGGTTTTCATGGCTTTTGGAAATCGAAAGCTTACTTTGCAAAGCTTGGAGTTTATGAGAGAAAGGCGACATCAAGGGAGATTTTGTATTCGTAGTAAAACGACAATACTTGTGGCTTACCGTGTTAAATGCGAGATAGGCGCAGCACTATTAATCAATTTTCTACTGAATATCTACGTATCCTGGAAAGTTATGAGCATTTGCATTCCTTTAGTGAAGGAGATAAGAATAGTCCATGAACATGACACTCTTTTCATGGTAATTACATTGTAGTCGCCGCATTCTATTAGGTAGTGCGTTGGCATATTAGACGTGAGGCCACGGTTCAAACGCCCCACGTCAGATATCTTCAACAGAACGACTATCTCTCAGTAAATTTTCGGCAAAAACTCTAAGAGCGAAATAAAATTGCCATGATTTTGTTTACCAAAAATCTGTCATTCAAAGTCGACTTTAAGCTGCAGGTAGCGTCAGTCATGTATAAAATTAACACACAACATTAGTGCTGTGAGAAGTTAGTTCGTAATCCTAACTGAAGGGGTTGTAATGACTAACTTTGAATAATGAGTTTATATTGTGGAAATACAAATGTTCTCACTGCCCTTTTAAATATAAGCGATACGTGAACTTTGATAGGATGACAAAAAAGTCAAGTTGTTGTGAAACTTGTGATGAAATTGTATGTCTCAGAATAATTGTTTTTTGCCTCGTAATGCGAGGTTAGTGTAGCGAAACTTTAGATGTAGATTTGCCATTCGTTCGATAACCAATTAAGTATTTGCTCGTGCGGCTTCTTGTCGAGAAGAGTATGATAGAACTAAATGTGATGTCCTTATATATGTTATATATATATATATATTTAAATTATCGCTTTTGGGGCACCAAAAATAAAAATTCGAGTATAGCACATGTGATGCTGTGCTGTATGACGTGCTGTATGATGTGCTATATGATGTGCTGTATGATGTACTGTATGATGTGGTGTTAATGGTCGGATCTTATTTTTTCAAAAGTCTAACGCGAATGACGAGCGATACAGAGCCATACTAAATGGTTTTGGAACTCGTCAACATCTGGTTGCAACAGAGCGGTACAATGTCACGTACAGTATGCCCTATATTCATATTTCTAAGGGCTGCAATCCCGAGTCGTCTATTTTTATCTTTTGATAACTAGCAATGCCTATTTGTATGGGGTTTCTCGAAGTCACTATTCAATGTCAACGAATGTTAGACACTTGAAAATTTCAAAGAAAATATTCTTCAAGAATGTGGATGGGAATTCTAACAAAAGTGATTGAAAATGCTACAAATCGAAACCGTATGGTTGTCAATTGTAATGGAAATGACGTTTATTCACCAAAAGAATTTTTAAACAAATATTGGATAATAAATTGTACGCTACTTTGTAATAGACTACTTGTGTCTAAAGAAGTGATTCTTGCACAACCAATGCTTTTGCATGATGGTTGTGATGAAGTTTCAGTCTTGCCTTAAACGAGTAAGGAACAAGTCCTGTTTACTGCAATAACTTTTTGCATGTAATGTTTAAATTTGCGTGCAACCCCAGTAAATATGTAGAAAATATATGTAAATGGATATGGGGTTAACATTTCTCTCCACAATGGATTATAATATATGGTTACTGTGTGTTGGCAAACTCAAGTCTCATAATATTCAAAAGTCATTGAATATGAGAGTTGCTGACACATATTTAATTATTTAGCATATACTTGACACCCAACCAAACACACAACGCACATATGCATGTATAGTATAGTATGTATACTTTCATGCTGACATGCTTTTACAATACTCTACCATTGTAACCATAATATGTTGGAAATTTTCATTCAATCAAGACAGGCTACACAATACCGTACTGTGTATATATCATTAATACAATAACATACCGTAATCGAATATAATTTGTTATTTAAGCGGTATAAATGGTATAACTTTCATTACCATCACAGTCCCCCACAGTTCTCATAACCACCAATGTTGTTGTACGGTATGAATACATATCTACAAACGATTATTTTTGACTCAAATTTAGCACACAATAGCAAATTCATAAGTGTTGTGGAAAAAATATTAGAAATATATTCCATCAAGTAGTGTATGTGCATATTGTCTTAGACTTTATTGGTTACTTTATGTACACACATACATATACATATATATACATATATGTTTGCGGTTTCTATTGTATTAGAGAATATGACATGTAACAAGAAAATTTTCTATATTCTCACAGACATGCACCACAATAATAATACTATTAAACCGAGCATGTTATCTTCAATCATATGCACGTATGTATTTATTCTTATTAACTTAATCACATATGCATGAATGATTGAGCATACATACGTGTGAATGAGTTTGCATTTGTTTTGTTTTCTAATTAAATTTGGTTCAATCTAATTGCTAGTTTAGGTTTCAAATGAAAATAATTTTCTATAAAGAATAAAGAAAAATTATTGGAACGTAAATTTCTTTAAAAGTCAAAATCAAAAATCCAACAAACCATAATTAAAGCAATTACGGACTCCATTTCCATTCGAAGTAAGGAGACAAAATATGCTCTTAAAAGATTAGTTTCTACAAAGAAAAGTGAATGCCGAAATATCGTTGGCACTCTATTATGTGGTCTCCATCGGACATGTACAATGGGTCAATCTGACCTCCGGGTACTGTACTTGTCTTGACTGATGGGTGCAAGTTCACTAACCTAACCTCCATCGGACATTATGAATGGGTTTATAAGCTGTGATGTTTTAAACAATGGAGTTAGCACTGTGTTGTGCAAACTTGACCTTTCCGTAAATTTGTTTATCCATCTCTGGACATCTAAAATAGATTCGTTTGTGTGCAGAGGTTACAGCTTAGAAAGTCCTTTGGTCGCTAAGTCTGCATAGGTATTTAAAACCCTTTTAATGTTGTAGTCACCGTAGTTTAGTAGGCAGACTTATTAGACTTTAGTCGAGATTACAACATAGCTTCTCACACAGCTTATGTTGGTATGAGTAAATTTTATACATGAGTGGCGGGACCTACTGTTTAATGGCGACAGATTTGAGAAACTATTCATGCAATTTTAAATTACTTTCAATATATTTGCCAGAAGACTTTTAAGAGGAAGTCGACCAAGTAATATTATTTTTTTTATTACATTTTGTTCGAGATGTCTCAGCCAGGAGTTGGTGCAACACATTATATACTAGACTACGCTGACTTCTACTACTATAGTTTGAGTTAAGATATTAAGTTAACATATTTATAAAGTTAGAATATTTGAGGAGCTGATGAACAAAACCAGACTAGTTCCGTTAAGTATTTTTTTTATATGGCAGGCAAATAACAGAACTACGCCGATAGAATCTAGCGAGGATATTTCGTTGCATAATAGGTACACATCTTGAAGAGTCCGAAAGTAAAATAAAAATAAAATATTTACTGAAGGTATGTATACTTTTGTTCGCCAAATAATCATTTTTTCTAAAAAAAAAACAACCAACAAAACAAAACGGACATTTGAATGCTTACTGATACGAAGGTATCTTTAAAAATCTTGCAGGGAGACTACATAAACTGTTGCACTGATCAATAATTGAGAAACATATCAAGTGAGATCCTTTCGTATTTTTTTCTGATACTGATTTCAGCACACGATTGCAGGGTATTGAGAGTGTTTCAGTTGCCGACAAGGTGGTAAAGACATAGTGTCCTATTTTCGATGCTTAGAACAGAGAATGAAAATAAGAACGTATCGTAACATATGTACATATGTCCCTTTGATCTTGTAATGTCTTAACACATGGCAGAATATTAATATATTACGGAGGTATGTATATACAAGAAAATTAAATTCTATTGATTGGTGTTTAACGAAAGGATTTAAACCCTGCGCTTTATATGACTATTTGTTTGCACAGATAAACGTTAAGTGCTCAAAAATGTTCCTCATGTTCTGCAGAAAATTGCTATCTGATTTACCTATTTTAGCACCCATTTATATATTTTCATAACATTTTTCTGATTATAATTGTCTGTTCTTACCTTTTAGTTTCTGTTGAAGTATGCAACGTCCAATTTAAATATCTCTCCACTTCAGCAAAACGTTTTAATCTGCAAATGAAAAGAAAACATAAAAATGAACACCTCATATTAAAACGATGCATGGAATCATCTTCAAAAATATTTTTTTCTTTTTGAAGAATTTAAATCAACACTTAAGCATAAGCAATTTCGTTAAAAATATGCGCGAAACATTTAAACGATGCTAATTAAACCCATAATTTAAGTTGCTTTTAAAAAAGAGAAGAGATTATGAAAAAAGCAAATAAAAACAAAAACTTGCGAAATGATGAAAAGAAATGAACGACAAAAAAAATAATGCCTCTAAGCAATGATGAATTTAAGTCAAAAGGTCAACAGATAAAAAACCGAAATGGAAAAAGGGATTTCAAATTTTAAAAGTTAGAAAGAAGAGAAAAAAAGAAGAAATGGGAAGGAGGTTATTAAAAACCAACAAAAAATATTAAAACAAAGGAAAACGGTATTAAAATAAAACGCCTTTAGAAAGGCGTTAACAACATTGTTAAGTTTCCAATATAAAGAGGACAAATGTTGTTTGTTAAAGTCGAAATAAAATTGTTACTTTTGCTACTTGGTATACTATCCCCTGATAGTAAAGCCAGCCATCTGCTAGATGGCTAAATACACAACCAGCAACAGAAAACTCCGAAAAACCAAACCGAAATTGTAAAAGAAAATAATGAATAAAATAAAGAAAATTATGGTCAACAGAATAAACAAGAGAGAAGAAATAAGAAGAAGAAGAAGAAAAAACTGTGTTTATTTATTTTTATGGTGAGAATAGTATTCAGGCAATTCAAAAATAGTGTCATAGTCAAACAGATTTACACAAACGACCCTACTAACTATGGCAAGAATCCACAGAGGAAAAAAACACCATAGATTTGTGCACCGAAGAGAAAATTGCAAACAATATCATGTTTCTTGTTGAGTCCAATGAATGAACGAATAATGCGACCCAACTAATGGCCTTCTATTGCAATAATAAATATTTTTGATACCCATTTTTTACTCTCATATTTCTTTTTCACTCTTGTTTGTTGTTGTTGTTTTATAGTTTTTTTTATTGTTAACTTTTGTAACACTACAGTAATGAAATCGATAGATGCTGAAATTTATTGTTTTTGAATTTATTTATTGGTTTGAAGTGATTAAATTTTTTAGAAATAAGGCAAGATACTACAACAAACGAGGTTCTTATTCACATTCACTGTATCTTAGGAACATTTTTTTCATTGTAAATTATTTAAAAATTTAAAGAAAAATTTAAATTTTCTTCTGTTTGATTAAGATCCTGATGTAAGTTCAACCAACGATTACAATAAAAGTGAGTCTATTATGAAAATATTTAGTATGACTTGTAATCTTATACAATAATGATGCGTATAAAAGCCTAAAAACATTTTTAATTATCTGTGACCTCATTTTAATTATTTTTCTGCCTCTGTGATTTCTGTTGATGGAGCTGGAAACATTCCTAAAAAATAAACCTATGAGAATCTGTTTTATAACTCGTAACGAATTCGAAAATGCGCTATTTAACAAACAAATTTAATGGCTGAACCTACTTAAAGGTATTGGTCCCTTTAGCCCTACGTATAGGCCCATTACCTAAAGAGAACCAGATTGACTCCAAAATAAATCTTACTATTACCGACCATGAGAATCGCAAATTGGTGATGGATTGCCATGTGATTTAAAGATAATGTTGAATTAGTCCAGCACAATTTAGATATATTGTTGCCAATGAAGTTGGCTTTACTGGTAGTTTACATAAGTTAATCGGCGCTCTAATGCCATGTAACAAGTAAATATTGCCTACTTCGTACAGTCACTAGCCATTTCACCAAAAATACGATTTCAAAGGATATCATATTATGATACACCCAGGAACCCATAAAAGGTCAGGACTACTACCTAATTTCCCGCACCACTTATGTTTTGTTTGTTAATTTTATACATGAGTGGCGGAAATTAGCCATATGAGAATTATTCTTGAATTATCCGAAATTTTAGGCATTTTCGTACAAGACCCGACGTTGAAGAGACGTCCGTTAAGATCTGAATAGCAGTCTGGTTAACAGATTAAATGCAGAGACTACATACATACATAATTGGTCATTACAACCCTTCAGTCAGGATTATAACTTAGCTTCACACACAACTTATGTTGGAGTGCGATAATTTTAAACATGAGTGGCGGGGCTTATGATATAAAGTCGATTCGGAACGACAGATTTTTAAGAAATTTTTTAATGCCAATTTACTTATTCTCAGAGTTTTTGCCTGAAATCTGCTGAGAGATAATCGCCGAAGAAATATTTTTTCATAGTTCGTATTGTGAGTTTGAACGACACTATTATCGCTTTCCATACCCTCTTTTTTTATGTTCTACCTCCATGAGACTTTGGGATTCAGAATAACAATATGTTACCCCTTTAGACAGGGATGGTTACAGATGTAGGTACCTTGTATCGAATGGTGAGAAACATCAATTCCGTTTTGCAAGGGTTGATACCTAAACGACACGATGCGCACCATTCTGTTGTAAGTTTTAGAGCTCGGCTACGTCTCAAAGAGAGAGTTTGCGGATCAAAGTCTGATACCTTTAAAGTTTTAAGCTGTACACCTTAAGCAGAAGGTTTGCAGATCAAGTCGCCATACCATAATAGTCAAATGATTTCCATGACTGGCTCAGAGAGAATCATTCTTAATTATTCTTAATTTAAATATGTATTTAAATTTACCCAAATTCTTACCAAATTTGTGCACTTTGATCTTTGCTCTACTAGTAGTTTCCTTACCGTGCTGGGGTCATATTCATAATTTTCTTTGTTTTGTTTTTTTTTCATTTCATTTCCCCATACAACTGAACTCGAAAGAGGAAATATTAAAAAGAAACAAAAATAATAAAAATAACGACAACCTCTAAAGTAGAACAAAATATAAAATTTGTTAGTGGATGCTGGCTGGTATTATTCTTGGCTAAGGCAGAAAATAAATGAACAACACAAATGCATTTATGGTTCAAATGTGAACACAAATTGCGTTTGTTGTTGTTTTTCTTTACCTTGTACAATAAATAATCATTAGTTTTTGCACTTTCTCCTTAGTTTGGGTATATTTTTGCATTTCTCTTGGTTTTTTTTTGTCAATTTTTGCCAAGGTTATGTGTTTGGTATAATTTGGTTTTTGTTGTTCTACAATTTTGTGTCAACTTAATATAAAAACACTAACACTAACACTCAAAATAATGAAATTATATATGATTGTTGTTGCTATTGCCATTAAGATTTAAGTTCACAACCGTTGGCATTTATAAGTAAAGGTTTCAAGTGAAAGTTATTGTTAAGGTTGTGGGTATTATATTAATTGTTCTTTATCGAAACAGTTGAAATTTTATTGTTTTTAATGCCATTTGGGGTTTTATTGCTTTTCTTTTTCAGTCTCCATGAATAGGCTAAAAACTTTACAACGCATACAAAACCATTAAATTTTATTATCAAAACTAGTGATATGTGAAAAATATGTTTAAAAAGTCGAAAAATTAAAAAAAAATTGTCTTCAGCCACGTAATTAATTTTAAGCCCAAAATTTGATGTGGTTTGTAGGCCGGGTGCATCATTGGATCGTAGTTTTTCAAAAACCAGTGAAATTCGCAAACTTTCGGTGATTACTGACTTATTTTTATCCCAAATGCTTCAACTGGCCTTGGCAGCCAAGTAGTTTTAACAAGACGTTGCCATAAACCACACTTCGGGCAATGCTCTGAACTTATTGGGACAGTAATTAGAATTATGTTTTTAAGCAGTTTAGTGTTTTGAAGGTTTAGGTTTAGGTTAGAGGACGTGTGCTTGCCAATTGAGACAAGTATAGTACCCGGAGGTCTAGTTGACCCATTGTACAACGTCCTAAAGGGGAGAGGATAATAGGGGTGATAAAGAAAAAGGAGAGAAATAGGAAAGGGAGTCGGTGGTAGCAATTAGATTTTACAACTCTAGACAATGTTTTTTTAAATCTTAAAGTGTAACCAGTCTATAGTAATTCCTGTCTTGGAAAACAACAGATGCCATTGCAGAGATACTGTCACGAGAGTGTAGTCGTGTGCGAGAATTATATGACACAGTTTTTATAATAAAGGGTGTTTTTTATAGAGGTATAAAACTTTAAGTTAGCATTACTTATCAAGATGGCGACCGATTTAACAGCTGTCAAGTGATTTATTCTCAGTTTGGTTTGGCAATTCATCATGAATAGACTCACGCCTGAACAACGCTTATCGTCGACAAAATCGTCCATCAGAACAGTTAATTCGATTAACCATGGAACGTTTTCGCACCACGTTTACTCTTATTGATAACTCGCATCCCCAGAGACGCTGTACGGTGAGTACAGAAGAAGCTATTGCTGCTGTAGAGCGTAGCATTGAGTAAGACCCGAATGAGTCCATCCGCTATAGAGCACAGGAATTGGATCTGTGTCCATCCACTTTATGGAAGATATTGCGGAAGGATCTTGGTTAGCGTGCTTACAAAATGCAACTCGTGCAAGATTTGAAGCCAAACGATCATCAAGTAAGGCGTAGATTCGTCGAATGGGCCCAAAACGAGATTACCGTTGTTCCCGATTTTCATAAGCGAATTTTGTTTAGCGATGAAGCGCACTTCTGGTTGAATACGTCAACAAACAAAACTGCCGCATTTGGAGTGAAGGTAATCCTCAAGTGTATGTGGAAACACCGTTACATCCAAAAAAACTGACTGTTTGGTGCGCTTTATGGGCTGGTGGAATCATTGGTCCGTACTTTTTCAAAAACGGTGGTGGCCAGAACGTTACAGTCAATGCTGATCGGTATAGAGCCATGATTACTAACTTTTTCATTCCTGAATTGAATAACCATGATGTCCAGGAGATGTGGTTTCAACAAGACGGCGCAACATGTCACACAGCTCGTGCCACAATAGATTTATTGAAAGACACGTTTGGTGACCGCCTAATTTCACGTTTTTGACCTGTGAATTGGCCTCCAAGATCTTGTGATTTAACATCGCTAGACTACTTTCTGTGGGGCTATGTAAAGTCATTGGTCTATGCGGTAAAGCCACAAACGCTTGACCATTTGGAAGACAACATTCGCCGTATTATTGTCGATATACGGCCACAAATGTTGGAAAAAGTCATCGAAAATTGGACGTCCAGATTGGACTACATCCGCGCCAGCCGTGGCGGTCATATGCCAGAAATCATATTTAAAATGTAATGCCACAAGATTATCTTTCGGATAAATAAAATTCATGTCAATCGAATAATTCATCGTTGTTTTATTGCAACTTAAAGTTATATACCTCTGTAAAAAACACCCTTTATAAATGGTAGGCATGTATTTATCGCAGTGGTCGCCTTAATCTAGTAGGTAGTGTGTTGGCCTATTAGACGGTTCAAACCCCGGGTCAGACATCTCCAACAAAAAATACGAAAAATATTTCTTCGGCGACTTCCTCTCAGCAGATTTCTGGCAAACATTTTGAGAGAAAATAATAATAGTGTCATGAAAAGTTTCTCTAAAATCTGACGTTCGGAGTCGACTTTAAACTGTAGGTTCTGCTACTTATGTATAAACTTAACACCCACAACATAAGTGGTGTGAAAAGCTACGTCGTAATTCGGACTGAAGATTGGTAATGGCCAACGATGCATGTATATTTATAGTCCTAAATATTCCCCAAAATTTCCCAATTTTTTTTTTAATGTTTAAAACTCAAAATTGAAAGTAGTATTGTCCAATGCCAGGATCCTCAATTCGCTCTAGCTTTTACCCATTATGGCTACTTCAATTTGTTTCCTCTGTAAAGAACGAGCTACCTTACAGATTCCTCAGCTGCCTTGCAAATTACAGTCTGTGGTATCCCTTTTGGTAGCAATTCATGACCTTTTTAATGTGTAACCAATCCACCTACACTTACGTATTTTCATTTGTGTCACCTTTGGTCTTCGATTGAATTGTTCCAAAGCAGCAATTCATATGAATTCACAAACTTCTGGTAAATTTTCCTATATACTGAGGGCCATCGAAAAGAGCAGCGCAATAAATATTTTTATTGTAGGTCACAGCATTTTGTTTTCTCATAGTTTTTGTACAGTTGTGTAGCACAAATACATGCTTATGGATTCACAAGATTTATGACCCTTTTTGCTCTCAACATAAACGGAAATACTTTGTTCTCTACAATGGAAACGGAAATGGACAATATGTCTTACTCTTTACATATACAATTTGGACGAATGGTTACAACAAATAGCATCAGTTACGAATAAAAGGTTTTGAGGAAAAAATAAAACAAATACAATTTTGTTTAAATATTGAATTTAAAAATATTAACCAACAACTAAAATTTGATGGCTTTAAATGTGCCATTAATGTTGTATCATTTTTGGCTTGTAGTGTAGTGTAGTAGTTAAAGTAATTGATTGTGGCATTGTATAGCATCCATTTAATTTACGCAAAAGTCCTTTGATATTCCTAGGAGGATAAAAAAAGCCGTTCCCGAAGGTATTCGGATGGACCCACTTCGGCCACATGGGTTCCACTGTGATACCACAATTTTCATTAATTATCTCTAGTCATTTCCGGGCCTTCTACATAAATCATTTGCGAGGTATCTTTTGCGTGACGCACAGCAGCATTTCCTCATGCATCTTTATTCATAATGGTCACCCTGATTGTCATTGAAAATTTATATCGCGGTATCAGTCAATGTCGCCGATAGTCTCAAATTCCCCCAGGATACTCGAGTATATTCCTCGCCATTTTGCAGTCGCCCAGAGATGAATGTCAATCCTTGCCGCCACAACGCTACAATATAGATCAAGCAGTGGGTGGCCCAAAATTATCTCCAATATAACCGTAGGAGTAGTGCGTAAGGCGCCTCTAATAATTACGCAGGCAAATCCTTTCAGCCAGAGTCTAGTTAGTCATCTTAGTCGTTAAAATCTTAAAATGTTTGAAGTTGTACACAATTATGTTATCATCACAACCTTCTAATTTATGGGTTACATTTGATTTTCATGTTGATTGCAAAAATTAGTCAGCCATGTAGTACATCGTGTGAACAACAAAGTATGCTATTTCAACGTTAAATTTTTAAAAGGAAAAAAACTGTTTCGTATTTAATTTAAAATAAAAAAACAAGAGAAACAATCAAAATCTTAAAAGTATTTCGCCACTTCACTTTCTACCACAGGTTAAAAGAGTCTATAAAATGTATACTGCTTCGTCTCTTTGTCTGCAATTCATTCACAAACTCTTCACATTTAATGTGCACATCATACAGAATTTGTCAATCTGTCAATGGCGCTGTTTTGTTGAAAGTTCTTTAGACAGACATTTTGTGGTTTTAATGCTGGAATCATCATCACTTCAACGTCATCAGAAGACGGTTTTATGGATGATGATATCGATGATGGTGGTGGTAATCGCTGAGCTGCTTGATTGCTGGCAACATTTTGCAGAGGCAAATGTCAACGATTTCTATTTTATTTATCAATCATTAGCATACAACCCATGTATCAGCTATTACTCATCATTATTTTAATGTTTTCCATTCCATTCCATTTTATTTTTATTTTTATTTTTTTCTTCTGAATTTGATGTTGTGGAAAAACGAAATGAAAATTTTTAAAGAAATATTTGGTCTTAAAGCATACAAGCAATCTAAGGTTTAATAAAATTGAAATGTGTAAAGGAAATTTTATTTAAAAACAATCTGATTCTTTTTGTGATACAAGACATATAATAAATCTTTTCCATTGATTATATATATTCAAAAATATATTTCTTTTTTCTTAGATTTGGTGGGCCCTTACATTTAGGTGTCATAAAAGTTTAGTTTATTAAAAAAAATTGATTCAGTTCCTAACAATGATTCCACCCACTTTCAAAAATTTGTAACTTTCTGCGCAGAATTAACCCTTTCAGACATTCATCGGAAATAGTTGAGATAAAATTCTGAATATTTTACTGTGAATTAATTTGAGGCTGCTGATTGATGTCCAATATATTGGACAAATTTACTCAGTTCTTATGTGTCTCATGGACATAGGTGTAATTGTATAACATAAAAAAATGTCTTTGGAAGTGTAATTTGTTGTCACCGTAGGCTAGTAGGTAGTGTGTTGACTTGTGAGTCGTGAGACCCCTGGTCAGACATCTCAAACAGAACGAAATACTCTCAGCAAATTTCTGGCAAAAGCTCTGAGGGTAAAAAAATTGCAAAGAAAAGTTTCTCAAAAATCTGTCGTTCGGAATTGACTTTAAACTGTAGGTCGCGCCCCTCAAGTATAAAATTAACGCACACAGTATAACAGATGTGAGAAGCTAGGTCGTAATCCTCACTGCAGGGATGTAATGACCAATTGTGTGTGTGTATAAGTGTATTCTAGATTAAAATCAGATTCGCGGCTTACATTTTATTTTTGTTTTTTGAGACCAACACTTGGAATGGCTCCTATGCATGCAGTGCATTGTGTTGGGATACAGGATAAAAAGAAAAGGAGAAAGGAAAGAGGGGCTAGTGTGCGAAATATGTTTTATTGACCAATGAATATACTTTCGTCACAATTTTTTTTTCGAGAATTGCACTTTAGTAATAATTCACACTTTCATTTTTCTACTGTGAATAATCACATATAATGTCAGACAGTCACAAACACCCAGAGTGTTGTGTGTGTTTCGAAGCCACGGTCTTGGCGCTTGAAGTTTAGCACTCAACCAACTAGGCCATTGGGGGACCCAAAAAGCGATGATAAGTTGGAGGTTTAATGTTTAAACTTTAAACGATACATACATATATTATAGTAATCTAAACATTCGTTCACTCTTTAACCGCAAAAATCTGTTTACACTCGCAGCCCATATTGGACAAAATCCTTGAAATGGATAAGGAACAATATACTTATATATGTATATACACTGAGCGCCAAAAGTGAGTAAACACCATGAAATAATTCATTTTCCTAGGATAGCGAGAAAAGAAATGAGAATAGTCGAATAAATTTCCAAAAATAATAACGTTTATTTATTACTTATAAAATTTTAAAGCAAAAACAACAATTCATGATAAAGGAACTTTTTTATACTTAAGAACAAAACTGTTTTATACTTAAGAACAAAAGTGTTGACTCACTTATGGCGCTCACTGTATGTATACATATGTATCTGTCAAACTTTAGAATGTTTCCATTTTGCTTTACCACTGATCTTAAGAAAATAAATATTAATCCAGTGAACTCAACAATACACCCCAGGCAACATATTTAGTCTTACCTTGAAGACAGGATGTTGCACTACACTTCTGAAATAACTCAGCAACAGCTTAGTCTCAATCAATTAGGCAACAGTAGTATTAGAATCAAACTGAAACATAGCGTTTTCGCTTAAAAATTGTTGAATAATATTTCAGTGACTCTTATTTCAGTGAACTACGAAGGTCTCTGCCGAATAGATAGTGAGATTCAGAGAACCAGGTGTAGTCCTAAATAATTGACCTAATAACTAGAGTTTGGGAATTCCCGGACATTTTCATTTCCCGGGAAACGGGAATGAAAAATTCGGGAATCCAGGGAAATCTTTTAAAAATCACAATACTAGTAAAATGCTTAAGATTTTTATTACAATGTTATTTTATTAACAAAAAAGAAAACAATACATTTAAATTTATACTGTTTAAACAAAAACAAACAGATTAATGATAACATTTTGAGATCAGTTATTATTAAAATATAATTAAAAATATTATTTAAAAATGAAAAAAATGTGTTTTTAAAATTATTAGTGCACATAATAACTCACCAGACATTCTATTTCGTAAATTTGTTGAAAATTTACCAATACCGAAAAAACACGTTCGCTTTCTACAGAAGTGGGCTTTAGCGTTAACAATGCATTAAAAAGTATGTTTAAATTTTTGGTTCTGTTTGTACTAGCTTCAAATAGACTAGATAATTTACTAATGACATCAATTTACTTTACTTTTAATTGTGTGAACCATTTTTTTTTTCGAAAGTATAGAAACAACAGATAATAACTGTTCATAAAGAGTATTCATAATAGCATTACCTATTATCAAATTGGTTTCACGCCTGCCTAATGGGGTTATGGGGTTCAAAACGTTTACCAATGTTTCCAAGTGTTGGACATAAGCTTCAACAAACAATGATGATAAATGTAATTCTATTAAAGCCTTTTTATTGCATTTTTAATTTTTAGAAATGATTGTATCATTCCAACCATGCTGTTCCAACTAGTTCGTACATCTAGGATTAGATGATACTCATTATTGAATTCTTTTTTTTTACATATTTTTGAAGAAGAGCATTTTGTATGTACAAGAATACATTAATTTGAAATTTCCCGTTTTTCCTGGGAATATTTAAAAAATTTCCCGGGAGAATAAACTGTTAAATATTTACTTGCCCTTCAGGGCAGTAGTGGATTGCAGAATGTATTAAACAGCTGTTCTCCTTTTGCAGCAGAGAACTTTCTATTTCTGGTCGTATTAAACCAATATGGAATACAATCAATTCACTGAGTATTTATATAAACGAAAGAAATTGAAATTCACTTAAAAAATATTTAAGTTTTAAGTGTCTTCGGATTATAAAATTCTGCTGCTATTCTGGTACTACTTAAGAAGCTATAACCACTTATAAGAGTCTCTTTTCGGTTTAACCACTTAACACTTGTATATAAAGAATTCTATTCAATGAAATTCTTTCATTATTTTTTACAGTCTAATTTCAGTTTTTGAAGTGTTAATTAAATTCGCATTACTTTCCAAAATTGAACAGAAGCTTTTTACACATATCATCTTCTCTTTCTTTGGATTTATTTTGAGAATTTGAGAAATAATGTTCAATTGTTTGTCAAAATAAAATCGAAAAATTGTGGCAAATATACATGCAATAATCAAATTCATAAAAAGAGTTCTTCAATGTAAGATATTAAAAAATATTTCGATCTTCTAGGTATACATTAATTTCCACAAAATATGGTTCAGTTTTGTGATACCCAATTCAAGCAAAAGTTGAAACCAGCTTCTATTAATTGCGTGACAAATAAATTTAAAGAGATAAGTTAATGCGAATATATGCAATATGCTGATGTAAATAAAAACAATTTATAGGGTATTTTTTAAGGACGTCTTATCCTTAAATTTGAAGAGAACAAAGCGCGTGTGGGATTCCATCGCAAATTTTTCCTTCGTTTTAACGGTCTCTTTATGCCTTTATAAGTGGAACATACATACATACTCTATATCACTGAAATGACCGCAAATGCTTCTCTGGGTTCGAAATGTCCAATTGTCCATGATTCTAGCTCATAAATCAGGCAGAATTTGGGCGATATTGACTGATTCACAGTCGGCTCCGAACGACAGACTTTTGAGAAACTTTTCATGGCAACTTTATTAACAAGTTTTTCCAGAAATTTGCTGAGAGGAAGTAACCGAAGAAATATTTTTCTATATTTCGTTTTGTTAGAGAGGACTGACCTAGGGTATGAACCGCGGCCTCATGTCTAATAAGCCATCTACTCTACCTTCTAGACTACGGCAGTCTAATGTGATCAAATCGCACCATTTTGGTGGTCAGTTAACATCACCCACACGTGAGATGATCACGACCTCAAATCTCTTGTGCAGAATCTAATGTAAATTAAGCTGTGTGGCACAAAACGCCGTTCTGTTGAAATCACTTGTAGTTGGTATTCATGCCAAAAGAAGTTGGTAATCATGTACCTACAACCGAACTCATTTTTGTCTCAATGCTCACGTTAACAAACAGAATTGCCGAATTTGTTGTTTTAGAACTGCCAGCGCCCCCTTGAAATAAGCACTGTTTGGTGCATTTAATTGGCCCGAGTTATTATTAAACCATTCATCATTAAGAACGATGAAAACTTCAAAGTACTATGTAATGATTACTGAGAGTTTTTTAGTCAACGTGGAAGAACTTGATTAACATGTAGTTTCAAGAAGACCGTGCCACACTGCATTCGAAAAGACGGGCGATACCATTGCTCACAATCGAAATCAACGATAATTGTGTAATAAGTTCCCATGATGTTTATCGTTCTTTAACCGCAATATGGGTAAGTTCTTCTGTCGTTTCAGAACTGTGGACGTAACTTTTCTGGAAATCACTAGTCAACACTGAGCTTTTCTCATAGAGAAGCGCAGTCAAAGAAGGCGGTTTTATTAGCCAACACAGTCTAACATATTTAATAAAAAAAAAGTTTTACCAATAACAGCATTCGGACAGGAAAAGTTATCTTTCGCACCAAGCCAATGCAATGCTGAACACATTCAGCTTCTAGAGCAAAAACCCCCGAATTAGACCACGAATTGTCTTCTTATTCACTTTATTTTCTAGATTTACGCATGAGTGTTCGTACCTTGTTTCCGAATTTGAAAAAATGAGTCAGCAGAAACAGAATTCATGGTTGTTAATATTAATTTATGACCTCGAGGATAATGTTTTTTTTTAACGATTTCGCAGTAAAATTTAAAAACTTTTAGGTATTACTTTATAAACTTTGTGTTCATTTCGAATATTGGTCAACTAATATTGGTTGAACTTCTGAGATAGAAACTTAGACACGTGTAATCTAAACATATGTATAGCAAGCTCAAGAAGTGAAAAAAGGATTTAGCAGGGCAGACATTTTGTTTAATTTTTCACATGAATTGCGACGTGAAGTTGGCAGCAGTTGGTGATTGTATTACACTTTATAGGACAACATACTCAAGTCGGTTATTAAAACCCTTCGTAATGAACTTTCGGTACTAAACGAATTCTTGTATACAGCACCATCTTGAGGACTTTTGTGGAATTCTTCAGAGTTTCTCCAAGGCGAAAGTGGTATTCTAAGTCGATCCTTAATTTTAAAGCGTGACGATATCATGTGGGATATCTTTTAGATAAAATCCCTTGTACGTCAAAATTATGTGAAGGTTTCCATTTCTGCTTTTCAATTCATGTCCTCTTACAATCCTTATCTTGGTCAGTAGTTAGAGGCCCTATTATGAGGTCATCACAAACGTAGTAGGTTTCACAAATTGCGATTAATAAAGGCCCAGATTTTGTAAATTTTACGCCACCTGGTTGTCGTCAAAACTTATTTCAAAGCAATTTAAACAATCTCACAGGTGTATGTAAGCAGAATCTACTTTATTCATGTTTTAATCTTTTAAATGAAAGTGTTTTAACGTTTCTTTTCGTTATTATTTCTATAAAGCACTTCAATTTACGTGGGCATTTTGTGAAAGACAATAACAGATTCCCTAACAGAGGGCGTTAAACCGCTGAATAATTAAAATTTCTCTCTAAGCGTAATGAAGTGAAATTAAATGAATGAAAAACGCAATAAAAAGACTAACGCATAATAATGTTTTTCTCTCACTCGTGAGTCAAGTCGTAAATTGGCGTTTTTTATTTGCTTTTTAGGTCACGCCTTTATCATTTTTAATTAGCATTCATTTTTTTTCATAATTTCATAAAATTTTGTGGCCAAAGTTGTTAAACGCAATTGTTGGTTTTTTAATTAAAAATTTCTTTTTTTGTTTGAGATTTTCACTCTTTTTCTTTCTGTTTTGCTTTTCTTCTATTTCTATTTCAATTCTATAGTTTGATGGTAATTTTTCTAAAGCTTATGTCATTTTGCGTAAACAAAGAAGTAAGAATTGAATACAAAACATTCTGGAAACGCTACAGGACTACAAGCAGGAGATAAGGAATCGTTTTCTCTTTTCTTTTCTTTTTTGTCAGTAAATAAAAAAAAATTTTAATTTGTTCTCCGCAATTAACAGCGAACAACGAACTAAATCCATAAAATACGCTGTTTATGGAACACAAAAAGTCAAAAATATTTTCACTGATGTCCTAAATAAACTTCCATTTTTTTTTTAAATATTTTTTCTTTTTTCCCAAAAACAAAATATTAAAAAAGTGGGAAATATGGTTTAAGTAGAATTTAGTTCATGTTAATGAGAAAAACATGTTTGCCAACGAACCCCTTACTATTTAAGTACATCGAGATTTATAGGAGGGATTCTTTTAATTTTTTTTTTAATTCATTTTAATTGCAAAATTCTGTATATTTTATGGAGTATGTTCCCAGTTTATGATATTTTTTGTTAAATAGGTTAACAAACTTTTAGATTTTTAAAAATTTAAATAAGTTGGGCAAATAAATTGAAAGTTTAAAACATACTAAACTGCATGAGAAATATTTCGTCAAAATTAAAAATAAAAGATCAGTTTTTTCGACAATTTTGTTTTCATATTCCCTCTTATGTAAATAAACACTTAGCATTTCTAAATTGTCACCTAAACAATGCGCACGTGGTTCTAAAATATGCCAACCTAATGTAAAGAAGCGTTGTAAATTTCAAAAAAATTAATTTCATTCTCAATTTACTACAAAACCTTTAAAAAAATACTCTCCGAAAAGCTTTCAGGTGCAAGAAGGATTTTCAAATTTGTCAGTTCATAACGGTTATCTTCCAATTTAGCTGCCAATTTAGCTGCCATTTAATAAGTGTGATTTTTCCAATCGATTACAGACAACGACAAGCAGTTGGCAGGGACCCTAATTTTCTCAAAAAATTATTTTTAGCTATAATGGCCATTTCTGAACTTGAACAAAGAAAATTTTCTTCAACAATGAGACCCACTTCTGGGCCTAAACAAACAATACTGTCGAAGTCAAAACTATAGTAATCTGCGTTAGATCTAATAGCGTCCAATACATCCCAAAGAAGTGGCAATTTCTAACAGGTGGCGTCATCGGTACTTATTTCTTTGAGGACTGTTAACTACCAACTTCATCTGGCATGAGTTGGATGATGATTTCACGTGCTACGTGCCACATAGCACGTGTTATATTGGATATTATCCACGACCTATGTATGAGCACGTGGAATACGTGGTGGTGACATGAACTGGCAACTGAGATCGTTCCATTTGACCCCGTTAGACCTTTTTCTATAGTTTTCTCAAGTCACAGGTGTATGCGAATAAAATTCAAACCCATCCAAATAATGCGTGGGTACCATTTCGAGCGGTGTATTACTAATGAGGCTCAGAGTAATAGCTGCAACAAGAAGTATGTTTGTGGCGGTTCTGGATCATTTTTTTTCCATACAATTTTTGGTTCATTCCAATGTTATACTCGATATGGTTCGTTAATTGATTACATACGCATACAATTTGTAGATTACGACTCTTCAGTCAGGTTTACGACTTAGCTTCTCACATCACTTATGTTGTGTGTGTTAAATAAAATTGAAAGAGAGTCGCCGAAGAATTATTCTCTCACAATTTTCGTTTTGTAGTCTGAACTGGGGTTTGAACCGTGGCGTCACATCTAATAAGCCACCACACTACCAACTAGATTACGGGGCCGCAAACACTTAGGATGCAGAACGGTACAGCGATGTTTATTCATAAATTTTGGATGTTAACATCGATGTTTTGATGGACGATATATCGACGATGAAGCGGCATTTAATGGATGATACATCGGCGTTCGAATTAAGGAAGTTCTAAATGGTTCATCATAAAACGCATGTTTATGTGCTTTAGGGCTTGTGTTTATTTGTCATTGACAGTGTTACAATCAAAGAAACCATAGACACCGTTTATATGAACGATTTTCTGTATGCATACACATAGTTTAAACATTTTTGGTTAAAAATTAGTTTTTATTTTAAAAAATATTTTTGAAGTTTTTATCGTCATATGAATTCATAAAAGCTAATTACACTAAAACTTGTTTTAGGAGAGCAAATTCACATTTTCATTATAAAGTCGTTTTTTTATCACAAGAGTGTAACAGGAGCATATATTTTAATACTGTGCATCGTAATCAATGAAGAAGTAGATTTTAAATGTTTTGTGTGGACTTTTTTGAAATCATATGAAATCATATTATGTATGTGTGTTGCGCTAAAATGTTGTATCTAAGTATCGATTTTATCACCGATATTTTTTAACATCGATGTTTTATACACTTCGTTTTATTTAAATTTAGAGATAGTAAGCTCTTATTTTTTTTATTTTTACTTATTTTTATTTATTTTTATTTATTTCAAGTCTATGGAAAATCCTTACAGAATTTCAATTCAAAAAATAAGTTACAAAAGAGACAACATTGAAATTATTAATTAAATGAGTTTAATTGTAAAATTATATCCTTTTTAATGGATACCACACTTTTATTAAAATCTATATGAAGATACAGATTATTAAAACCATTACAGATTCTACGAAATGGATCGAAGTTCGCGTAGTTAATTGTGTAATATTTTATATTTAAGAAATTATGGTATCTTGTTGGACGTACAGGTACTTTTATGGAAACTTTTTCTAGAAGAAATTGAGAGTTGATAACACCATTAATCAGCTTCATTTAGCATTTTACGACGGTTTTTTAAAGTTGGTAATTTAATGAGTGTTAGGCGTTTTTCATATGATGGTAACCTTTCATTAGGATCCCATCCATTCCCTAAACCACGAAGACAAAATAATAAGAACTGTTTTTGAAATGATTCAATTTTGTCAGAGTGTACAGCGTATTGAGGGTCCCATATTACAGATCCATATTCAAGAATTGGGCGAACCAGTGTGGTGAACAATTGCTTAGTAACATAAGGATAAGAAAACTCTTTAGCCCATCGTTTGATAAATTCCAGGGTACATGTAGCTTTACTAACAGTTGATGTAATATGATTTCTGAAGTCCAATTTACAATCGAAAACTATACCTAAATCGTTAAAGGTATTGACTAGTTTAAGAGCGGCACCATTCTATTGTTTGGAGATGATCTAGTGAATTACATATATTAAAATTTTTTAACATTCAACTCCATTAAATTAATACTACACCAAGAGGTTAAGTAGTTAATATCGTCTTGTAAAATTACTTGGTATTCAATGTTATTAAATGATAAAAATATTTTAACATCGTCTGCATACATTAATGTGTTTGAATTTTCGATAACAGAAGGCAGATCATTTATAAAAAGAGTAAATAGGAGCGGTCTAAAATGACTACCCTGTGGTACGCCTGACAGTATATCAATAAAGTTAGATTGCGTATTCCTGAATTTAACGCACTGTTTTCTGTCTACTAAATACGAATTAATCCAATTCAATAAAGATGAACTAAAACCAAGTTGATTAAGCTTATGAACGAGTAAGTTATGATTTAGTTTATCAAATGCCTTACTGAAATCGATATAAATGACGTCAGTTTGTTTGCCTACAATAAATCCATCATTTACCAAAGTTGTAATTTCAAGAAGATTTGTGATTGTTAATCGAGACTTACAGAATCCATGCTGGGAAGCAGATAAAATAGACGATGCTTGAAATGACAGTGTATCACATAAGAGTTTTTCAAATAATTTCGGTATAATGTTGAGTTTAGCAATTCCTCTAGAGCCTTAGCTCCTGATTTAAACAGGGGAATGATAAATGATTGGGAAAATAGCCCAATTTAAGCGATTTATTGCATAAGTAGGTTAATGGAGTAGTCAATAATTGAAAATGGTGTTTTAAAATACTGGTAGGAACCCCATCCGGACCGGCAATATGCGAAGATGAAAGATCTTATATACATACTGGAAGTTATGTAAGTTGAAGGAGATTATTATTCCATTAGTTTTCCTTATGCATTACACCGTGACGGCTTTTTGTGCTCCCACCAAAGGATATTTTAACCATAGGAAATCTACCCCGTATATTAAAAAAATTCTGATTTCCCATATAGAAAGTGCTCAATTTTTGCGATATCCTCTCTACATGCACTGCAGATCTACATACGTTTCAAATGTATCTTTCAAACTGCCCAGATTACTTTTAATAAAAGTAGGGTGAAACACATATATGTGACTAGCGCCTACTGCCGGCGTCTCAAAAGTAAACGTGTGCTTAATATGGAACAAAAGCAAATTAAATTCAGTGGTCAAATGAAATTCCAGCATTTCTTTTGCATCACCTCATGAATTATCAGTGACTGTCAAAAAGCGCAAGCATGCAATTAAATTTTACGTTGAGAGTCTGAGCTCAAATTTAAAGTGATTTTAATTTGGTAACAAAAAACTGTAAGTACCCCAAATATGATTGTCTTAATTATGGTTATTACATGCATACATATATGCGGAACGATATTGTATGATAGCCAATATCGACTACCTCTCTCTTCCGTTTTAAAAAAAACCGCAGCTTAAAAATTATTTTTTTGTTGGAAATAAAAATTGTTTAACGCGTTTCTGTTTTCTCCAACAATGCAGCGTCAAGGTCGACTAGTTTTTAAACTGAAATAATTATTTCGAACTGACAACCAAAAAAAAAGCAAACAAATATACAAAATGAGTCGAAATTAATAAAAAGCAAAAAACAAAAAAAAAACGAAATGTAATGAATAAAAAAATACAAAAAACATCAGAAGCTGAAAACTAATTTGAATTTGATGTGCGTTTCAGTTTAATATTTCGTTACACACGATGGCTTCATTATTCATCATTGCAATGATGACGCTGCTGTCCAAACTCACAAAAACAACTGTGCATGGCATTCTGAAAATGGACATTTTCAAGTAATTTTTATGTCGTATTATAGTTTCGTACATTCATATTGAGTACTACAGATGATGTATTTTTGTTTTTATTTTTCATTTAAATTTCAAACAATTAAATTGATATTAAAACGCTGATAATTTATTCATTCATTCAATTTTATGATTTATTGATGGCTAGAATTGTTGTTGTTGTTGATAATTTTTTTGTTTTAGAACGTTGCAATTAAAATTGTTTTATAATTGTGGCTACACTATAATTATTGCTATTTAATTGGAAGAAAATATATTGCGTTTTAATTTTTTACTGTATTCTGTAGTTATATTGTGTTTTATATTGTAATGTTGTGAACTAGTCAAAGCCCGTTGTGCTTTGCTAATACCTACTTTCAAAATATTTTAAATGAATCAAATTTAAATATTGAAACTATCGTCAACTGTCATAGACACACACATTAAAATTCATTTTACAATATCACAATATATCCAGTTTTGTGTAGCCAATTTACTTACTTAATTTTCCCAGATAACGCTTTAGTTAGGATTAAAACCTAGCTTTTCCTAGTCGATTCGGATGTGCTTTCAGAGTTCTTTGCCAGAAGACCGCTGAGGGAAAGTTACTATACAACGGAGGCAATTAAACCAATTTTGTTATATATTTTTGTTATTCCCCAGATAAACGATGTTATGTATGCTTGGGAGTTGCTATGCTTAATGTTTCAATGTTACAATTTTCTAATTATTCTCTCCATATTTTCAAATGTTTACTGTAGGACTCTACTAAATATTGTGGATGCCAAGTCTACTACTCTAATCTTCAGGCATTCAAAAATGCTCCCGTAGAAGGATTGAATTTTAAAGACGCTTTGATTAACGATAATTCAGACACGTACGCGTAATATAGTCGCCGGGGTCAAAATCAGTCTGTAGCTATTTGACTGAAACCCCGTTTAGTGGTGTTTTAGCGCTAGGCTTTACTAGTCGGTAAATTATTAGTACTCCAAAGACAAATTCGGTCAAATTAGTACGCGACCGCAAATAGAAGTTGTTGGTTGTATAATGCCTTGTTATACGTAAGGCAATGGTTTAAACCCCAGGTCAGACATCGAAATTTGAAAAAATATTTCTTCGGCGACTTCCTATCAGCAGATTTCTGGCAAAAACTCTGAGATTAAATAAAATTGCCATGAAATAGTTTCTCAAAAATATCTGGTTCAGCGTACACTTTAAAGTGTAGGTCTCACCCGCTCTTCTATAAAATGAAAACACACAACATAAGTGGCGTGAGAAGCTAGGTCGTAATCCTGACTGAAGGGTTGTAATGACCAAATAAAGGTTATCAGTGCTAATAAAACACTCCTCTTTTTCCCTACATTATCACATATGTCTGTATCACGATTTGAAGGTTTTATGCAACACTTCTACAATTCTTGCCGTTTGTTAGTTTATAAAATATAAATTTTTTTCTATTAATTAACTTTAAATGGTTTGAATTAATTCCATAATAAACTGTGATTATCTCTGATATTGTATTTAATTTCTTGTTATTTTTTATTCGCTTATTTCAGTTTCCTTATAAAAATTATTTACTATTCAAGTGTAAGCTTTTATTCACCTCAGAATCTTTGTTTTATTTCTGTCTCATGTAAATGATACAAATTAATAAAAAAAAACATAAATAAAATAAAAAATTTAAGCAATTTAAAACGGTGACAAGCATAATAAATGTAAACAATTCCATCAATTGTATTTATAGCGATAAATTGAAAATTAAAATAAATAAATTGACCTTGTCTAAGGTCAAGTTCAATTATTTTTAAACAAGATCTTTTAAAGAGACTAATAAACTATCTTATTAACATATACATTTGTTCTTAAGTTTTTCGCAAATAAATTAAATGTTTGTGTGTGACATAAGGGAAAGAAAAAATTAATTATTTGATGCATAACAATAAAATAACTTTTTAAAACTCGGTATTGTATATGTATGCATAGTGTGGGTCATCAATCGTTTGAAATTTGACACATCGGTTATTTCGAACCTGGCTACTTCTGTCATTCTATTCTGCCACAAAATTCAGTATATCATCTTTACTGGACGTTATGAATCGATTTACGCTCGAACAACGTTAGGATTTATTGGGCCAACGAGAAACTGCACGATAATGTCGATTTAAACAAAAAAAAAAAAAGTATGAACCTCATTTTCATCTTGGTGGGTACGTTAATAAACAAAATTCCCGTATTTGAGGCCCAGAAAACCTACTCGTGGTATTCCGGAAGCTAATACACCCATTACAAATAATGCTTTGGTGCTGCTTGTAGAACAGAGGCATCATTGCGATGTTTGGTTTCAACAGAATGGTGCAACTTGCCACACATGTCATACCACAATCGATTTATTGCATCAAACCTTTAATGCCAGTTTAATTAGACGAAATGATGATGTCATTTGGCCGCCAAGAAGCTACGATTTGACAACGTTTGAATATATTTTGCTTAGTGCGTCGTTAAAGAAAAGTATTATGCAAAAACAAACCAGAGGCAATTAAGCATTTGAAGGCCAACATTCGTGATACCATTGCCGAGGTGTGAACCCGTTCACTCGAAAAAGTGCGCGAGAACTGGTCCGATCGAATGTAGTACTGTGGGACCAGTCGCTTCAGCCATATGTACTTTTATGTACATAACAACAAAAAAATAAATTTGGCAAAATTGCAAAGCATTTCTGTTTAATTGCATTTTTATATTTAAACTTTAAAATGGCCCACCCTTTACATATGTCCTGTGTGCACTTATTTCGAGCAGTAAATGGTCGATGCAAGAAAGTTAATGGAATAGTAATGCCGTTTAAGAAATCGTATATAATTTACTTACATACATGTTTGTAATATTTAAACTCCCTCTGTTTTTATTCGGAAATCAGTATTAAAAAATCTTTCTTTGAACTTACCTGGAAAGAAAAAACAAAAGAGTGTGTTGTTAAGCGGTTAGTCAAATAAGATCGAAATAACAGAAAGCAAAAAGAAATGAAGTGAACAAAATATGAGAATTAGCAGAAATCGGAGCTTGTATTTTCACTACTTTGAATTGATTTAAATTGTGCCACATTATTCCACATTGAACACCTAAAATATCTTAAAATCCCAATTGTATCCACATAAACCTTTCCCTGTTTATGATGATGCCAATTTTAACGCCCCACTTATTAATTATTTTATATTTAAAAATATTTTTAATCGTTTTATTTCATTGTTTTTTTTGGTTTAAAAATTATTTAAACAAATAATTTCATTTCTGTCGTTTCCATTGTTGTCGTTTACTTTGCCATAACTATTAAAGGAATTGAAATTGCTGCTGTTGTCCCCAATGCTATGCACACAAGTAATTTATTGTCGGTATTTTAATTCAACGCTTTGTTGTTTCGAATTATTTTAAAAAAGAAATTTTTTTTATTTTTTATTTAAATAATTTGAATGAGGATTGGGTTAATAAATGATATCGTTTTTGTTTTTCCTAAAGTATTTTTATAGAATTTTATTTAAAATAAAAAAACTGTTCGATTAATTCGACTGCTTCCAGATAAGTTTAATTATTTCAAAGAGCGTATATTTAGGTATAATTCGTAAATTATACACTGTGAGAAAAATGTATGAATTAGGTTGTAATCCTGACTGAAGAGTCGTAATGACTAACTATGTATGTATAGTATACACCGAATAAGAAATTTAAACTGTGTAGTAAATTACACTGGTTTCGGAAAACATAAAAGCGAAAAAATAATTTTATAATTTTATAATTTTATAAGCTACTCCGAATGAATAATTTTGATCTCCTTCCTCTGTTGGTTTTCTAAAGTGCCAAATATTTGGCCCTGATAGTAGATAGTTAAGTAACTAAGTTAAGTGGCTTTTTTAATGGTAGAAGACACATCAATTTGTTTATGAATCTTTCATCTCATACATTGCTAGTGATACGGGGTCATACATTAATGTGAAAATAAAATATAAGGAGCAGTATCAGATCATTGAAAGTGGGCACTGAGCATGATTAATTTTTCGAAATTAACCACGTCAATCACATACATACATACATATACATAATTTGGCATTCGAATCCATTAGTGGGGATTACAACCTGGGTTTCGCACATCAGTTATGTTCTGTATGTCAATTTGTATACTTGAGTGGCGGAACGTACAGTTACAAGCCGATTCCGATTAACAAAACTGTCTTGAAAAACTTTTTTTGGCAATCTTATTTACGCTCAGAGTATTTGTCAGAAATCTATTGAGCAGAAGTCACCAAAGAAATATTTATCAGATTTCGTTTTGTAGGGGTTGCCTGACTTGAGGTTTGAGCAGTGTCCTGCTAAGCTACAAAAAATTGTTTAAGAAAAATCAAACAAACCAAAAAAATAAATGGGCTGCTTTTTGGTCTTAGAGGAACAAAAGGGGATTAGAAATATTTATCAATTTGTTCAATAGAAAAATTAGTTCTTAGAAATTATATTAGCTGCCTATTCCAAAAACTTCACCTGTATTTCCTGTAATTATTAACCTATGCAAACCTTAACTCTCCTTTAACATATAGGGTGTCTTTTTGTTTTGGAATTCTTTTGTTGTAATTTTAATACCCTAATAAAGAATTATATTGTATTTAACAAATAAGAATAATGTATGTAATCTTTTCGAATTTTTAAACAAAAACCGATTTTATTCAATATTTTTTCATCCTTTGGATTTTCAATATTTCGACAGTTATTAGCGGATTAAAATAAAATCATAAATAAACAAAAAAAAACTGAGTAAAGTAAACCAAAGTAGTAAAGATGGTATCTAATGGAGTGGCAAATACGTATAGCAGGGATATTGAAAACAAATTGACTACAGGCAGTGGTTAGACAATAAATTTTGCTTGTCCCTTTGCAATAAAACTGATATTGAGTACATTTTAATGCAGTGATAAAACCACAATTATACGCAATAGAATAACGTTTCGATAATATTATAAAATTAAAAATAAAATTATTGTACTGAATTTAAACTGCATAGAATTATTAATTAAATTTCTATTGAAACTTTTTCTAACATTCTTTAATTGTCACCCTAGAATCGAAATACTACTCTTAAACAGGGAGCCTCTTTTCTAAAATCTGCCTGCGATGAGATGCCTCAGTGTCATGTACAAAAAATTGAGGAAAAGGTTATCTTTTCCTCAATTACGAACACGAAATGTTTTCGAAATTAAAACGAGGCAACACGACTTGTTAATACAAAAAGTGTTGTTGGCGGGTAGTTCGCCGTTCATAGGCAAATTCATTCGGTGACCTATATGATCCATTTTGTTACCCAATGTGAGGTTAGCGGTACGTTCACTACCATGCCCAGATCATCAAATGTTTTGTTACCTAAAACCGATGAGAACTGCTTTGATGTGGAAGACACTCACATTGCACCGATTCCGGTTCTTCCGCAGCTTCTCCAGTAATCCTGGTGAGGCAGACCGAGCTTGTCAGCGGCATTGCTAATAGCTCAGTTTTCTATTTAATTTCCTGCTGAAGAGGTGTTAGACGTAATTTAGTTAGTGTAATGTACTAGTTTAGTGCATTGGGTATTTAGACGAGGGCGCATAATTCAAACCTCAGCTCAGACATGTCGTATAGTATAGTATAGTATAGTATAGTATAGTATAGTATAGTATAGTATAGTATAGTATAGTATAGTATAGTATAGTATAGTATAGTATAGTATATAGTATAGTATAGTATAGTATAGTATAGTATAGTATAGTATAGTATAGTATAGTATAGTAGAGTATAGTATAGTATAGTATAGTATAGTAAAGTATAGTATAGTATAGTATAGTATAGTATAGTATAGTATAGTATAGTATAGTATAGTATAGTATAGTATAGTATAGTATAGTATAGTATAGTATAGTATAGTATAGTATAGTATAGTATAGTATAGTATAGTATAGTATAGTATAGTATAGTATAGTATAGTATAGTATAGTATAGTATAGTATAGTATAGTATAGTATAGTATAGTATAGTATAGTATAGTATAGTATAGTATAGTATAGTATAGTATAGTATAGAATAGTATAGTATAGTATAGTATAGTATAGTATAGTACAGTATAGTATAGTATAGTATAGTATAGTATAGTATAGTATAGTATAGTATAGTATAGTATAGTATAGTATAGTATAGTATAGTATAGTATAGTATAGTATAGTATAGTATAGTATAGTATAGTATAGTATAGTATAGTATAGTATAGTATAGTATAGTATAGTATAGTATAGTATAGTATAGTATAGTATAGTATAGTATAGTATAGTATAGTATAGTATAGTATAGTATAGTATAGTATAGTATAGTATAGTATAGTATAGTATAGTATAGTATAGTATAGTATAGTATAGTATAGTATAGTATAGTATAGTATAGTATAGTTCCCTCTAAGCTTTGTCATACTAAATCCCAAAAACGCCTATCCACCGAAACCTCTTTGAGAATAGAAACAAAATAAAAACCTACGAGAATAGATGATAACAAATATTCCTGTCTTAGAAGAAAGCAAACACATTGTGGGAACATTCCCCAGTCTCTAAATGTGCAGAACTTCAACACAAGAATATGTAAGCACTTGTTAGTGTATCTCCATATCATGTTATGTTCTCAGGCGGTTTTATTTTCCTACTTGCAACACCAGTACACATTTAGTAGTATTTGCCCATATGAGGGCAATTTTCAACCACAGATACACGCATTTTAGCAATAACATCAACCAGCCTGCCCTTCCTTTTTCCAGCTCCTTTTTTTTAACAATTTTAGTGATTTGTGGTTAAAATTTGGTGCACTGCTCCATGCAATGAATGAATGAATAAATGAAAGCAGGAAGGAATGCATGAATGAAGGCATGAATTCATAAAATGGTTGAATGTATATTGTTTTGCAGTATTTATGGACAAAACGTCATAAATATTGATTCATATTCAACAATAAAACTCTTAAATTATGGCAGACCATTAACATTCTCATAATCATGTGAAGGATAGAAAGAAGGACAGAAGAAAAGCCTGGAATAATACGTGAACAATTTTTAAACCAGGAATAGTAAACATGCTGCGGAAGTAATACTTGAAGCTGATTAAAGTAATAAACAAAAATAATGTTAAACAGCTGCAGGAAGACTTTTCACTTAATTTAAATATACAAAAATATTCAAAATAATTATTTTTCTTTACCAAAAAATCAAAATTTATACGAAATAATATTCTAGATTTGATTCACATTCATTGGAAAACCGGCAAACCATGGTTTAAACTTGCAATGTAGGCCCATAGCCACTGTGAACGAAAAGTGCACGGAAATAGTCATAAAATTTTGAAAACTAGTCTTGCAGCAAGAGAGAGAAAGAGAGCTGGAGAGAGAGGACGAAGATTATAATCTATTGTAGGGTTGTTGTTTCCTCGGTCATTTCAAACTGTTATGGCAGGTTTCCTTACACACACATAAAACACACATTTTTGTTCTGTTTAAAAACTGTACATGTATGCGAATGAATTTTGTTTGTATTTTATGGTTCTTAAACAAAAATTTTTACCAAATGCTGTAGCAAAATTTTAATTCTGCTACAGTTTTCTGTTGCAACAATTATGAATGAATGGTTGCACATGTATTAAATGCTTTACAGCAGTTTTGTGTCTGTCTGTATACCTTTCTAGTTGTCAGTCTATAGCCCGCAGCAAAGGGGATTGAAACCGAACTTGCATTTACTATAAAATTCCAAGCATTTTGCAGAATAGTTGTCTTGCTATTAACGATCAAAGTAATAAAGATTTTATTTCGAAAAACTTTATTTGCAATAGTACAACATTCGATGGTTTCCTCCTTCTCTGGGGGAGACAATAGAACATCTATTATCAAATTGTAAGGTGCTTGAAACATAAAGATAAAGAACTCCTTGGTACCCAGAATGTAGTGGCAAAACATGTCTGGCTTTAGGATATTTGAAAAACTCATGCCTTCATAACTCATGCCGTTATAAGATATATAAACGATCTACAATTTAGAGCATACATAACATAACATACATAATTGGTCATTACAATCCTTTAGTCAGGATTACGACCTAGTTTCTCACAGAGGAAGTCGCTGAAGAAATATTTTTTTCGTATTTCATCTTTTTCGAGATGTGCGGGGTTTGAATCGTAGACGTACGACTAATAAGCCAATACATTAAATACTAGAATACGGCGAGTTCAATGGTCATCTTGAACCAATATTCACTGATGCAACATTCTTATTAAATCCGCGTTCGTGGTTATGCGAGATGGTAATTATTACTGTCACCATCCAGCTTGCTTAAACAGAGAAATGTTTCTGAGAGGGTTATTTTGGCTGGTCTGGTGCCTATAGATTTCGTTAGGTTCCATGGACTCAATAGGCTTTCAAAATGAACTTCATCAGGTGACAAGGTCTGTAAATAACGACGACAGTGCACTTTATTAGTTCATTGAAATTCGAGAAGATGTGCTTGGGATAGACTCGTGACGCAGCTCAGTAAACTCATACTCATACTAGGACTTGATCTGACGTGGTTGATGTCTGTTGCAGTAGACGCTATAAATTGCCCCTTTGCACACCCCGCATTGAAATCGTTTGTATTGAGAGTATATGCCGTAAACCTAATCTATATCGCCAGTTAAGGCTACACACTTAAACAGTAATAATCGTGGGATACATTCTCTCCAATAGAATTACTAGTTTATACACATGTATGCACTTGTAAATGTATGTGCGTTCATACACAAACGAATGAATAAACTTTAAATAAACAACATGCGATACATCAACAGTAGTAACAATTATATGGCTGGCACAGTGGGACTCTAAGTAACATATGAATTCATTATTTTTTTATTAAAACATGTAGCTTCTGACATATAAAGCCATTGCATGTGAAAATTTAAAATCCAATTTGACCACTGTAAGTTAGTTTGTGTGTGTCGTTGTTATAGACAATATTTTGCAAAAAAAGACATGAATTGAAAGAAAATTATGGAGAAAAAGTGTATTTCAAATGGAGTCATTTTGATTTATACGAGAAGTTGTAAACAAAATGGACTGCATCATAATACTGCATCTACTATAACACTATCACTGTAGATGTAGTCGTACTTAGTTATGAAGTCAATTTCATTTAAAAGCTGGTCTTATCATATGTGCGAGTTTTTTTATTTTCTTTTTCCAGATGCTATTACAGGACTGTTTAAACAATTTTAAATCAAATTTCATATTTTATGATAAACATTTAATGAACTGTAAGACTCATTTAATTAAATTGCATTTTTAATGGAGTTTTACTTTACACTTATTTTGCGATAAAACTTAAATATTCTTTTCTATGTTCAGATCATTAAGTGAACAGACAGAACTGTTTTAATAACAGATGACATCGTTTTAAATAAATTTGATTTGAAAATTGTTTAAATTTCTGCTACTATTTATTTATTTATTAATTACAATACAATTACAAATTATATTTTAATTATATACGAGCTGAGTAACTTTGACCATATGCTCGGTGTAGTGTCACAGACCAGAGTCTCTGGTGGGAATCAAACCCACGACCCTCACCCACTAGACTACCAGGGCACCTAATTTCTGCTACTAAATTAATTATTTTATTCATAAAATCCCCATGTCTGAACATGAACATATATAAATACATATCGGGTGGGCCATCTATCGGTTTAAATTTCAACAGTCGATTATTTCGAACCTGGCAATACTTAAAAACTTTTCTTTTTATAAACTTTTCATAGAAATTTTATTTTATTCTCAGAGTTTTTGCCAGAAATCTGTTGAGGGGAAGTCGCCGAGAAAAATTTTTCATATTTTGTTTTGTTTTAGATGCCTGACCTGAGGTTTCAACCGTGGCGTCACTTATAACAAGCCAACACTAGACTACGGCGACTTCTTTGGTGCGCATAATTTACAATCAACATCACAATTCCATGATAAATTACTCAAAGCAATTGTTAATGTTCATTAATGTTTAACAATAATATGAATAATTTTTAAAAGTTAAAAAAGAAAAAAATGATGTGGCGTTATCCCCAAAGAGATTTCAATATATTCGTCTTCTTTTATATTCAAATTTGTGGGGAAATTATTTTCACTATTTCTACGAATTTTTTAATTTTTATGAATGATTGTTTGCTAGATTTCTTATCAATTTTCTTGAAAAAATTCGCTTTAAATAAATGAGTGTTTTTGTTTAATTTAAAAAGAAAAAATATTAAAAATAAAAATACAAAGATTTTATATTCTTGTGAATTTTTTTTGTATACATTTTAAACGTATATTTTTCATATTCGATTGATAACGTTTCATGCAGGTTAGTCTCTACAGATAATTTGAAATTCCGTTTGAAACAAAATAAGCGCTGTATACAATCTCATTTAGTTTTAGAAATTTATATTAAAGAAACTAAAGATAAGGCAAAACAAAAGGGGAAATAGCGAACTAAAAACTATAATTTTTGACAATTTTATAAAGCTTGTGAAGATTATTTAAAAATATTTAAAAATTTTAAGAATTATCGTTCAATGACTCTAAAATCTACTATGTCTGGTGATATTAAATGCATCAAACCATGCTATAGCTTGTTTGAAAGGTGTTATATTAGGCTTTAGTTTGTCAGCAGACATTATCAAAGTCACATTAACCGGTGAAAATTCAAAACATTACTGTCATATTTTGCGTTCTACTATAATTGCCGAAAGAAACAGTAAATGCTGCGATCCTGTAACAAACAAAACTCAAGCAGAATGGTGTGTTTCTTATTGATTTGATTATTTTTATGTTAACACAGTCGTGGACAGTCACTGCTTAAATGGAGCGTAATAGAACTTCTGTGACCCTTCGGTCAGGTCACACCACTTATGTTGTGTTTGGTAATTTTAAATATGAGTGGCGGGACCTACAGTTTAAAGTCAACGACGAACAGCAAACCATTCATGCATTTTTTTATTCTCAGAATTTTTCCAAAAATCTATGAGAGGCAGTTCCCGAAAAAATATATTTTTAAATTTCGCACGGTAAGAATTCATCTACTAAAAAGTGGTGCGTTTCATTATGGCAACGCTTGACAACACATGCCTTCGTTGGCACAGAAGGAATTGAGAAAACTTGGATGGAAAGTCTTGATGTATTCACCATATTATCTCAGATAATAATAAGCAGTGCTTAGGAAGGTAATTGCTCCTTGACTGGCTACATGCCTTTAAATTCATAAAAACTTTTAAACGAAAAACCATTTTTATAAAATCTTAAAAGTCGCAATAATGCTTCCTGAACTATTAGTAAATTTTGAAAATCTTTTATTTTCCATATAGAATGCCGTAAATTACTCATTGTTTTCAGTGAGCGTCAAAATATTAAAACTAAATACCCAATATTACCATAGAAAATACGCATTCTCGGGAATAGTTTAGAAGAGTGCATCAATCTTTCAAACTAAAGAATATTCCCTGGTATACTTTCATAATATATTCACTTTGATCTCTTATAGGTTAATATAATTTTCATCAATCAATGAGAGATTGATCCCATCAGAGACCATAAGGGCATTAATCCGATGAGTTAGTATAAAAAATTTTGAGAAATTAGAGTTCAGTTTCCTCCGGAGACTCTAGCCTACTAAAATGAATTAAATTTGTGAATTATGAGAAAGAGAAAGGACATTTGGAATAAATGCAACACTTCTCATTAAAAACTCGACGCGTTAAATAGTGGCATCAGTTAAATAAAATCGGACACACCGGATTTTTTTATGCCCTTGTACCATATATAACCCATGATGGGAATTTCCCAAGTTTATAGTGGCTTTACTTCCTAATGACAAATTTTATTAGGTGCCAGAGGTTGTGTGGATGGTGCTTAAGAATGGCAATAGAATTGCTGCATACGTGACTGTTGCATAGGATATTATACATTACAACCCTTCAGTCAGCATTAGAATATAGCTTTTCACACAGGGTATTAGCAGGCTTATATGTTCTGTTTTACTCTACAACTTGGTAGATTGCCTTACAATATCTCTGTTCCAGTAATTTCGAACTGTGACACACGAGTATGTAAGTATCAAAAGGTTTACTCGTCATGTGTCAATTCTGAAACAAAGTACCCTAATTAATGGTTGCTGTTCTCCACAGTCTTTTGAGTACAATAATTTACAGCAGGTTAACCCCATTTGAATTATTCCCTGTCACCAATCATACATACATGCGTACATAATTGCTCATGACAATCCTTCAGCCAGAATTACGATCTAGTTTTACACACCAATTATGTTGTGTGTGATAATCTTATACATGAGTGGCGAGGCCTACAGTTTAAAGTTGATTCCGAACGATAGATTTTTGAGAAACTTTTCATCTTTTTTACTGTCGGAGTTGTTGCTAGAAATATGCTCAGAGGAAGCTGCAAAAGAAATATTTTTTTGTATTTCATTTTGTTGGAGCTATCTGGGCTGGGGTTTGACCCGTGACCTCACGTCTTATAGGTCAACACACTACATACTAGACTACGGCGACCCTGTTGTCAATCACTTTTTTGCCAGTTTTCTCTACATTTTTTATTCGATTTAAAATAGAAAAACATATTTAAATAGCAAATACATAAATTATACAAAATACCATTCATTGGCTAACTTTTTGGCTGGCAAATAAGACATATTTTATGGTTTGCTTTAAGGATTAAGAAAATCATAAATCTTTCGTTGTATGCAATAACCCTGACCGCATGGTATTTGTAGTTGGCTCTTGCCATTATTTAACCACACAATGCCAAATGTATTAGAGACATGGCTAATTAAGAAAAGCAAAAACAAATAAAGTTACGGGAAAAATCCTGTCACATCTTTACACACAAAAATAGATTCTAAGCCTTTAACTACAAAGGATGTACACACAACACAAATTCAGCAGAATTCAGAATTCAACAGTAAATATGAGAAAAATTAAATGGAAATTACACAGTAGAAGAGAGAGAGAGAGGACGACTCACTCACTCATTTACTTAAACTTAAAGAGCAGAGTAATGGTTGCTGCCAAATTAGTTAATTATGTGAACAACAGCAAGATAATTATACGGAATCGTATTTATTATAACACACGAGAACACATGCATTGTAAAACATACGCACGCACACTGGCACAAAGCAAATTCTAAAATAGTATAAAAACAAACAACAAAATTTTTACAAATGGCTAAAGGATGAAATACAAAGTGATTGAAAGATAGAGAGATGGGCAGAGAAAGGGTAAACAACAGTTAATGCCTGAGTTGAGAGGAGGTCAAATATAATAGCAAATAAATAGAATAGAGAACAAAAGAGAGAGAAAAATGATGCCATACAATTACAGATGAACGCATACATACATACATTATAATTATAATGATGGTGGTTTATTTTTATTTCAGTAGAGTAAATATCACATGTGTAGTAGTAATAATGATAATAAGGTCAATGTAAACGCACATACATAAGTGTATATATGTGTGTCTGTCTGAACCAGAGAGAGTCCAATTCTTTCACAAACACTGCACAGTGAAATAAAATGTGGTATTTTCAACACCTAAACAATAATATTGTGTATTCGTGTGTTTGTTTAAAAATATGACTGTACGTGTAATAAAGCCATTAAATTAAACGCTTGTATATGTATATGTAATAGACACCATGTTCACTTACACATGTGCTTATAATGGCCAAAGGGACGTTGAAATAAAAAATATTTTCTACAACTATTAAGAATTCTGTTTAGGTATGGCAATATTGTAAAATATACTGCAATGTATAGAGGGGGCTTCCAACAGGGACTTTCGAAGTTTACAATTGATAATGGCCGTTTTGTTGAAGTTTTATGTGTTAAATTAGTTCTGGTTTATTCAGTATGTTTTGTCAAATTGGAAGGCGAAGTCATCACAGACAACTACAAATTTTCACTGAATGGGCTTTGAACAGTTGGCAACTCATCAAGAAATCATATGCTGTGATGAAGCCCACTTCTGGGTAAATGGTTACGTGAACAAACAAAATTGTCTGATTTGGGACGATACATGATATCTAAGAGCATACAATGCATCTCAAAAAAGTCACTGTTTGCCCAATATTTCTTTGAGAACAACGTTGGTCAGGACATTACTGCCGACAGCGAGTAACACAGGTCGATATTACCCACTTTCTTTGGTCTAAAAAGGAAGATCTGAATACAGTGGATATTCTGCAGCAGCGATTTAAAAGAGGTGAATGGAGCTGGCCACCACGATCGTGCAAATTGACCCCGATAGACTTTTATTTCTGAGGTTTTCGTTGGTTCCAGATGTATGCGAATGAGGCACAAATCACAGCGGTCTTCAAAACCAATATAACCCATGTTATCAGTCAAATTGAGCCCATTTTTTGTACCACCTTCCATCATTTCAATTTAAATACAGGAAGCGCTTAAAAGGACCCTTACACTTTTAGGAACAAATTTCTCCTTTTCTTGTGTTAGTTATTAGTAGTAACTTAATTAGTTTCCGTTAAGTTTAATGGAATGAAAATTATAGAACTGAAGTTGGTAATCCATGAGGAGAGGTAATTTGTCTGTCACCTCAATGTTTCTATGATCTCGCATCAAATCTGCGAAATCTAATATGAACAACAGATGCTCGTGTATTTAAACTAATCATTGCTAAAACAGAAATAAAAGAGACGTCATGAGACAATCAAATAGAAGATGTCAGGCAGCAGCTTAATTTACTATATATAAGTACGAACGAAGGTATTGACAACTGGAAGCTTAACATAGGGAGCACAATGGTGTCTTGGTCCACTTTCCTTGCAACACTTTGCGATGCTGCCCTAGACATATGCAAAAAAGCTTGGTGTTCAGGAAATAATGTCTCTGCAGGATGTTAGTTTCGCCTAACAACTGGTTTTTGGAACAGTGTTCGGTATGAGCAAATTTATTGCTAAAGTTCGTTGAACTAGTTTCATTGTTGATGCATCAAAAAGTGAGCGTGCAATCAAAACGCAAGTGACTGGTGCAGTTTGTGGAGTGGAAGCATATTTGGGCCATATTTCTTTAAAATTGAGGACAGCGCAACCATTACGGTCAATGGAGACACCTATCGTACCATGATAACTGATTTTTTCATGGTATTGATGTGAACGATGTTTGGTTTCACTAGGATGGTGCTACTTGCCATACATCTCATGCCACAATCGATTTACTGCATCAAACGTTTGATGGTTTTTTAATTAGCCGAAATCGTGAAGTCAATTGGCCGCCAAGAAGATGTGATTTGACACCCTTAGGTTATTTTCTGTGGGGCGCCGTTATAGAAAATTGTTATGCCGACAAATCAGAGACAATATTCGTAATGCCATTGTCGAGATACGACCCCATCAAATGAGATACAGTAAGGCCTGGTGCTCGTGTATTTAAACTAACCATTGCCAAGACAATCTTGAGAGAAATCATTATATATACCCACTTATAATACGAACGCTGAATCGAATTTATGGTTGACCATTTGAGAAAAGTGGACCACGGCTCAGCCCTCTTAAAAAAAAATATCTGTGACAGAAAACTTTTAAATTATGTTGTTCAGAATCGTTATTAAACTAAAGGTTTTGGCGCTTATGTATTGAAATTAACACAGTCAATATGTGTGGTTTAGACGACACGTCCGTGATCTTAACTACAATGTAGCATTTTCAAGCAAAGTATGAATTTTGTATCCTTTTTTGTATGACAAATTTCCGTTTTTCCTGTTATCACGAAACCTTAAATGTACGTGCGAAATAAGTAAAAGAAAGAATACCGCATAAAGTGTTTATTGTCTTTTGCTTCTTAAAATTTCCAAG
Source organism: Sarcophaga variegata (assembly GCA_932273835.1). Taxonomy (NCBI): domain Eukaryota; kingdom Metazoa; phylum Arthropoda; class Insecta; order Diptera; family Sarcophagidae; genus Sarcophaga; species Sarcophaga variegata. The sequence continues at coordinate 116,312,536 of OW026358.1, read as the reverse complement.
TAAGCAACCTCTGCAGTCCATTTTAACTCTAACTCCTTACCCATTCTCTGAAAAGATGTTATTTGAACAGTTAAAGAGAAATATACTTGAGTTCAAGTCTGCCATACAGAAATGAAAATAAAATTAAAAAGATTTGGTATGTTTTTCTAAAACCACAGAAAGTAGAGAAAAAGAATTCTTTGCTAGTCTAGTCGAGTTTTTATGCAGCACGATGCAACCCCAGTAGACAATGCAAAAACTACAGCAAACGCTAAATATTAGAGACATTTAAGAACATACTAGCCAGAGAATCAATACAGGTTACTCAGTCATTTACAATATTTCTTCTTTCAGTTTAAACTTAAAGCTTAAAAATATAGCTAACTTTTCTCGAGGTTTTTTTATTTTATTAAAACAGATTGATTTATAGGGTTTTTGCATTTGTTTTGATAAAAAATGTGTTCCAAGAGAACAATACCACAGTAAATGAAGGACTCGTTATCCATAAACAAAGAAATTTGCGGCGAAAAAGAAGAAATGCCATCAAAACACCACACAGTCCAATAGACAATATTCGTCTGCAATAAAATCAACGTCAGCGTCTCCTTCGTCATCATCATCATCATCATTAGCATCAGAATCGTTATCCAAAAATAAAAACGACATCATCCGACCTTTCCTGCAAACAAAACATGCTCACTATGTACGCTGGCAATAACGAAAACTCAACAGACAATGAGAGTAACAACAACAACAACATCAAGAAGAAGAAAACAGAGAAAATTATTGTTGTTATGAACATGAAGGACACTACAAATAAGAGAATGCTTTTGAAGTTGCTGATTATTTGAAAATAAAAAAACCAAACGCATACTGATGACCAAACACAAGCTAATAATGTTGCATGTCAGCTATCAGTAGCATAGTAATGACTTGGCAACACTTGATTACCAATGATGTTGAAGTCTCATCCTTTAAGGTTACTGGCTCTACGCAGTGTAACTATGTTTGTGTTTGTTTACGTGTCATGTTGATAGTGTTGTTGAGGTTTCTGGGTTTCTTCTGACATCACTACTATAGCCGATGTTGTTGTTCTCTTCCATAGTGTTGCCGCCTTGGAGCAACGTAACGTGACAATAGTTTAAAAATATTTCAAGCATAAGAATAATACAGAATAATACACTACCACCCACATATATACATACAATATACACACTGTATGTATAATGATTTTGTGTATGCTTATATATGTGTGTATATTAAAAGAAATAATCGTCGATAAACACAATATAAATGCAAGACTCTCTCTATATGTCGTCTTGTATAAACATTTTTTATATCTTATTCTCCTTTTTTCTCTGAATTTTTCTTTTATCTTTTTTGTTGTTGGTTGGTCGCTCCGCTTATCGTTGCCAGAAGAACAAAAAAAAACAACTTCGTTATAACGTGGACAAGTTTAAAACGAGTTTAAATATTGAGATTGAAAATTAATAATATAAGCCAAATCAATAAAAGTCAAGCGTCAACGAAGTGCTACAGTGTCCGTGTTGCATAAAAGGCTCATTACTGTGTGAATTTGTTAAAAAGCAATAATAGAGGGTGCATATGCATGTAAAAATGGCGAAATAATAGTGATTGTGCGGAGAGCATATAAATGTAGACATTCCCTAACTAGAGTAGCCACAAGAAAGTTTAATAAAATTGGAGAAATGCCTGTATAACAAGGACAAACCACCAGGAATCTACCGAAAATACTACTCATAATTGAAGAAATTTGGTTATACCATTCAATTTAATCTAAACTAAAAGATATTATTATTCGCGTGATGCTTACTTTTATTTGATCAATTAAACGATGTTGAAAGAAAACAAGGAAGTACAAGAACACATGGAGCATGTTTTATAAATTTTATTATTCCGTAGTGATCTGGTTAGCAACAAAACTGGTCGCTCATGATAAATCCAGGTGGAATAATTGAATAATGAGATTGAGGATTAAAACGACAGTATTTAGTGCAGCAGCTTTGCTGCTCTGATCTGAATAAGAAGAGGGATACTTATCACCTTTCCCTGAGTCTCTTATCTGTGTCATAGAAGACTATCCCATTGGTAAGTGTGCCAATAAACTCAGCATTCCCTCATGTGCACGAGGATGAGACTATTTTTCACAGAGCCTGCCATTGCCCAGTTTTTCCCATGAAGAGGCGGAAGTACTTAGACTTCAATTTCCTCTCAGCTTTGCTAAAATCTTCAAAATAAAAACCACCGAAACAGCGAGTGTAATGACCTAAACTACCCCCGAAAAAGGGAATGCGGACAAGATGTCTAAAAATAACATCAGTTTACAATCAAGTGGAGATGAAAACAAACAAATCTTTCGTTTCGTCTCATGTACGCTATCAAAACGAATTTCTTGTCAAAAATTTTAATTTTACTGACCAATTAACCCACTTGTAAAGCATTTTAATATTTAGAGTAGCCTTGGTTATTGCTGTTGCTCTGTTAATATCAACGACAAACTACTCAAAAAAAAAAAAGATTTTTTCTTAGATATTTTTATTGTTGTTTCGCTTGTTTCTATTGTTGCTGTTGTTCAAGAGTAAAAATGGCAATGGAAAAAGTTCAAAAATAAATATTTTTTACCATACACAGCAATGCCATTTTATACGTGTATGAGTACATTTGAATCTACATATGACACCTCTCTTTCTATGTGTGTGTGTGTGCAATTGTATTGTTACGAGGATTCTTTTTTAATAAATTTAATCCCATTATCCTTTTGTAACAACTTCTGTTGCTAGCAGCACTAACAAAATTTAAATTGCTTTAAATGCTGCCGCTGCGTTTGTCTCTTTTTTGGCTGCCATAGTTTCTATTTTAATACCAAAGCAGCTGCTGAAGATGTTGTTGCCATGGTAAAAATTTCAAGGTCTTTTTGTGTACAATAAAATAAATAAAATTTTTGCCAAACCAAAAACGAAATAATGCAGTTAAGGATCTTCCTTTTTTCCTATTCTGATTCTCAGTCAGACAAACAATATTAAATAAGACACAAATACATACTTATTTAAGGCGAATTAAATGTAGTTGTACATAAAATACAAAGAATATTTAAATTTGTTTTTTGGAATCCAAAAATATAGTTTTACCATCTCCAGTTGTAAAAAGAACTCCCTCCCCCATTCATTCACTTTCTTCCACTTACAAATGCAATGATTGCCATGCCAGTGGGTTTGAAATGTCTATTGTTTTAACCATTTTAGGGGTTTGTTTGTTTGGTTTGGTTTCCTGGTAAGATAACAAGTATTACGATATAATTTGCTTCGTAACTCCCTTTTTAGCATTTCTTTCTTTGAGGCATTTAGAAAACAACAGACAGACGAACGATTAAGTACTCGACTAAAATGATTTCGAGGATTATTTTATTTAATTTTCTTTGAAATAATTTGGTGTAGAATAAACAATAAAAATATTTTTTGAAATTGAAATTACAAAGTACAGTACTTGATACTTCCTGACGGGACGGTAAGGAATGGATGACTCTTTATTGACATGACGAAATATGTACCTTGTAAGGCACAATTATTGATTTGACCAAGTATTATAAGCTTCTGAATCAAGGGCATACAATACTACATAAGAGGTGTGATAAAAAATCAAATCCATTGACGGCTCGGAAGACTTTGGAGTTTGATAGTTAAAATTTGCAAAATATCACCCACAATGAGCTTCTTGTTGGGCTATTGAAAGTGGTTAACTGCAAAGTTACACAATAAAAATAAAAATCGGGTCTTTAGTTGCCAAAAAAAAAATTAAAACGCTTTCCGTTCCTCTGCACATTATACACGAAAGAAGACCGGTAACCTTACAATTCTATGACCTTTCACAGGTTTAATCCCTCAGTTACTTGGAAAAATTTGATTAATAGAGAGTTAATAAAGCATTGAAATAAGAAAATAGGAATACGAAGCTTTTAAAACAGCAACAACAAACAAGCAACTCTTGCGGCGATCGGACTGAATTGGATAAATTGTTGGCTTAAGCAGTTTCTTGGATATGTATCAATATACAGTCTCAGTTTTTCCAAACAACGAGAACGGCTCCTCCTACAAATTTCATAGGAGTGTTCACCAATGGCTCAAAATTAACTGGAAGATCAGGTTGTGAAGCTCTAATTCATATTGGTGGATTCCTTAATAAGTCCCGTATTTGGGCTCAGGAAATCCACACGTGGTCTTACAAAAGCCAATGCATCCATTACTAGTGACTGTTTGGTGCGGCTTGTGGAGCGGAGGCACCATTTCTCTGAAAATGAGTACGGCGCAGCCATTACAATCAATGAGGATACCTATCGCACCATGATAACCGATCCGCTAAATTACTCGGAAGTTTCATGTAGAGAACTGTTTTGCTGATATTGAATCATTACTCGAGATAGTAGTCGATGTACCTAGGAAGTCCCTTCAAATATTTAAATATCAGTTAATGTCCTCACTATTCAGTTCAGAAATATCGTTTAATCGCGCGGTAAGACTTTTCTTCTCAGTCCTAATCGAAATCGGTGCAAGTCTCATTGCCTCTGTATTGCCAAAACAAATAGTTCGATGCTGTTCACTAAAAACCAAACCTAACCTTCTTTTGTGTAGTCATCGGCCACCATACCAAAGACGCAAAAGATTTAACAATCAAAGTGAAGGCTATTCTGGGATTCAAATTCTGCAAATAGTAATCTTCTAGTAATCTTGTATTCCAAATGAGAACGTTTCTCACTACTTTAAAGGAAATGATTTCAACGTAAAATTTTGTGATGAATACTTCTATTCGCTCCACTGTGCCTAGTTTTTCACTTTTAGAAATGAAATTAAATCCTACGACGACAACAACAATTTCGCATAACTTGATCTTATTTCATTTAAATACATTCACGGAAAACAACAACAAAAACAACGAAATAAATGAACACATTACAATTGCAAATAGATGGTACAATAAAGGAGAAATGTGGTTTCATTTCTGTAGTCATATTTGTTATTGTTTTTATTTTTGCTCTCTAAGACCAGTTGTCATAATTTCTTTTGTAATAACAATACTCAGCCAGCAAACGGGGTTTAAATATAATAATAATAATAATAGCAACAACAATAAAAACTAAGAAATATTATATTGTTTTCTTTTCAATATTTTCTAGACCTCGTCTTCATAACAAAATTAAAGAAAAAACTGAGAGGACGAATGAATATACACACACACACATGCATACTAAAAAAGATAAACAGAAAGAAAAAAATTTTAAAATTATAACACAATAAAAACAAAAACAATAATGAGAGTAAAATGGCGTTTGTGTAAATGTATGTGTAAGTAAGAATAACAATATAAAGAGAGAAAACTAAGTAAAGTAATACTGACCTGACCTACTCTCCACGTTGAGCAAAACTGAGAGTACGAACAACAAAAAATATCCCAAAAAAAAAAACAAGCACGACAAAGATGGCTCCGTTGGAGTTCACTGTTTGGTGCACTGCTCCAAAAATGTCGCTGCTTTAAGCCGAAAGTCCATACCATCCTTTTCATGCGCCTTGCGAATCTTGCTTTCTATGCCGATTTTATTGCAAGTTACACACAATGCGTTTATGCGACTGGTTTTTTGTTTTGATCAGCTGTTGTGGTAAACAACAAACAAGCGAACAAGAATATTTTTGGAAAAAATAGAAAATCAAATTGTAATTTTAAAAGAATTTATGACATTAATTTCAAATTTATGAGTTTATTTAAATTTATGAGTTTACATTTGAAAAACGCTCATAACATAAAAGGACAGGTCAATTTAGAGGGAGAAAAAAATGTTATAAGTTTTGCGAGGCAAATGTGTTAGAAGCAACAAATATACAGAGTGAAAACTGGCAGATAAAGTAAAAAAATTAAATGTAAACAAACATTTATTTTGTGTTAAAAAGGGGAAAATTTGGAATATTTTTTAATTTCGTCAATGAAAAGTTTAAAGATTCTTAAATATTTAAATATTAATCGAAATGTTGGTGAATTTCGGTCACAATGAGTATAGTTTCTTGAGCAAGAGTTAATTAAGAAGCTAAATATAATAAGATCAAAATAAGACGTACTGCTCATAAAAAATTTTTCTTGCTGAAAGTTGCCAACATTTTTTAATTTCTTGGAAGGAAAAATTAAAAATTGTTATTAGTTGTTTTTATTATTAATAGTTTTACACAAAAATTACATTGTATTGTGCTGTTAAGGCCTACGAAAATCCTCAAAAGAACACAAGACGAGTGTTTTCAGTAAATTTATCCTCCATTTTTCTTGTTTACAAATTAATAAATTCAAAATAGATGACACTCAGTACATAAAAACAATCATATACATACATATATATAAACAATCATCATATACATATTTTGTTCATGAAAGAAATTTGTTAAAAAATGTATTTTAATGTATTTTCCTCTTAAATTAGTAATAAACTTTATTATGAAATATGTGTTTATTAATATTTTTATAATACAAATAAAGAAAAATGCGAAAATAGTAATGCACTATTTAAACATATTTGTAGAAACCATTCACAATAATATATAATTTGGCATGCCAAGTTTAAAAAACTGCTGACATTTTCCAACACTGCATTATTCGCATATAAAAGTAGAAAGTAATCCTACTTTGTATGCGTCTATGCATATTATGCTTTTTCTTCTGTAACTTGTCACAATCAAATACACTGATTCTACTTTTTCTTTATACGCATGTTATGCAAAACGCATGGTATGGACTTTCGGCTTTAGTCGTCTTGAATCTTAGGCACTCATACATACATATACACACACACGCTTGCGAGAGCACTGAAATTGCTCGTCTTTACAATGCAGCAAAATTTGTGAAAAAAAACAACACAATTGTATCCTTTTCTGCTATTTTTTGTTATTTAAATTTTTTTCTTTGTTTTTAAAAAAGATTTGCACTCTTCTCTCTATTTCTGTGCTTCTGTTTTTCACTTTTATTTTTTGCACAAAATTTATTGTTTATTACGCGCTTTTTAAAGCGTCTATTTGTTGTTGTATTTTCTTTGTCGTTATTTTTAAAACGGCACTGTTTAACTGTAAAAGGAAAAGGAAAATAATATTTTCCATTTTCATTCTTTTTTTGCAAAGTTTTTATTTAGAAATTAAATACGAAAAGGAAAAGAAAAACAAATAAAAAATGTGCAAATTATGTAGCAGTATTCTCCGCTGCTTTGCGGTACAAACCAGAATAAGGATGGAAAGGATAAAAGCAACGCAAATATTTATAAACACACTGAGGGCATTGCCTCCCAGATGAATCGAAAGCTCATTTTGCTAATGAGCAAAAACAAAAAACGGAATGAAAAAAACATTCATGAAAGGAAACGTCATAAAAGAAGTCGTAGGTTATAAACAATGTCACATTGAAGCGAATTTTTTTCGTGCAATAAGTACTTTACTAATTTAAAAACAGGATTTAAATTTTAAAAACAAATTTTTTATTCATTTAAATTATAGTCCAAGCAAGAGAGGAAAATAATATGTTTATTACTATTAGAATGGAAACACATTGTTTTTGGGCAAAAAATCATTTTGTTTTCCTGTATACTCTCTGTACACCTTCTCCCACGTTTATTCAATTTTGTTTTTCTTCCAATAAAATGAAATTTTTGAGGTCATCAAGATAAATTTGTTTGTGAGTCATTGATATCGTTGGAATCGAGTCTCTTTCTGCAGAAATTGTTTTTTTCAGTTTTCAGGAACAAGAAATAGTCATTCAGGGATAAGTCCGCAGAATGCGGCGAATGTAAGAGCAATTTGTAAACAAATTCAAGCATTTTTCTCATGGATTTTTGTACGTATTGGTATCCTTGCATTATCCTGGTATAAAAAACACTGTTTTCTTGTTTCTCATATCCAAATGAAAACAATGCAATAGATGGGGCCTAGTATTCGCCATTAATTATTACATCCTTGTTTGAAGGTAGTAAATTAAAACAGTATCACAAAAACGTTCACCACAATTGTACAGGCCTACTCTAGTGCCGTTTTTCAATGATAAACTCACTGTGTTAACTATTATTTGGTCTCTGGTTTATTGTATGGAATCCATGTTTCATCTATTGTTACGTAAGGATGAAAGAACTCTTCCATTTTAAAGCTCAATAATGCTCAACACTACTGCTAAGCTACACGATAGCGTTTTTGTTGATAATGATTAAACTCTGCACTTATTTTACAACCCTTCAGTCAGAATTAGAACCTATCTTCTCACACCATCCATGGTGATTGTTATTTCAATTCTTGAGTGGCGAGTGCTACATTTTAAAGTCGACTTCGAGCGACAAATTTTAGAGAAACTATTCATTGCAATTTTTTTCTTACTCAGTGTTTTTTTGCCAGCAATCCCCTTCCATTTCGTTCGGTATGTTTGACCCTCACGTCTAACAAGAGAACGCAATACCTACTAGACTAAAGAGGCTTTTTCATACGGCCTTTATTTATCAAATATTTCTTTGATGGTATCTGATGCTCCACCTTAATTGCAAGAAATATAACCAAGACTAATGTCAGCAATATTGTCTCCTTACTGTCTTTATTGTCCCAGTGTATGAAAGATAGCGCGTTTGCCGACATAAAGTATCATTGTGTGGATAACCTGCATTATCTTGATGGCCAATCGCCAATCTCCATTCAAATTTCACGAAGCCCATTAAGTGAACTTCAGTTCAGTATCTGCTGCATTAAGCGTTTCATACTAAATTCTTTACGTACAATTTTCTAGGTGATCAAATAACCGAACAACGATGACAATGATGGTAGACTATGAATGGCAACTTTCTTTTGTTAGCAAAATCATGGTGAAATGACAATCTTACCGAGCTTTTCTGACTAATGAGAAAATGTCATAAAAAAAGTCACACGTAGAGTATCTATTGAATTAAAGGGGATTTTATTTTATAAAACCTTCGATTTTTTTATAATTTTTTGTTATTGTTTTTATTTTATTTTTTCTTTGGTCGCTATATAAAGTTTCATTATTTAATTATGTTTACTCAAATCAATTTCGTTTTAAATGCTCTTCCTACGTCTTTCACTAAATTAGTTCCAAGAAAATCGCTTCATTGACATCTTTTCTAAAAACACCACAATTATTGTATAAAAACAGAAAAAACCAGAACCTAATAAGCGATTAAAAAATAAAATTCCCTTTCAAACTCATACTCCAAAGGTGACCAGTTGCATGATTTGCAAAAACAACGAAAACAATAATTAGTGGGTGAAACACCTGCACGTACACGCACTCGGTTTACTATTATCGTAGACAAGCAACACCACACCAATAATAAAGGAGAATATGCAAATAATGCCACTAATAGTCGTATAATCTGTTTTCAAATGCTATTATTTTGTAGATACCCTACATTATGAATTGTGGAAATAATCCGTTGTGCTGTATTATGTAACACCGAAAGTGTTATCTTAAATTGATATTTTTATGAGGTTCATGTGAGTAATAACAGTGGATAGCCTCTTGACATCTGCTCAGAAGATAGTCCTCAATACCGTGGCTTGTAATAAATGTTTGAATTAAAAGTATTTTTTCTACATGAAAGAAATAAATAGGGTCACAGTTCAAGATTGATACACTGGCTTTGCATACACTGGCTAACATAAGTATATACATTTCACCGGATAGAAAGTACAAAATCTGAATACTACAAAGTATTCAAAGGATGTGGTATATTCCCCGATAGCGGAGGATAAGGACATTACTAAATAGGGTATTGGAAAAAATCCTTTTTGCTCAACTAGTTGCTATACGATATGATGAGGCTCTCACTACATGTTGGCTTCAGACTATGAGGAAAAAGTACGATAATTATATACACCATTTACATCACTCTGACGGCGGATCGACACTGCTGACTTAACAGTACGCATATGTAATAATATAAGCAGAAGTCAGCCGTAGTTTTCTCTCGTAACTAGAAACGTGACCTTCATAAGAATGTTGCATTTTGGTTCAAGAGGATGATTTTTGGAGTCGCCGTACTCTAGAGGTAGTGTGTTAAGTTATTAGATGTAAGGCCATGATTCTTCTCTAGGTCAGACATCTCGAACAAAACGAAATATGAAAAAATATTTCTTCGGCGACTTCCTATCAGCAGATTTCTGGCAAAAGCTATGAGAGTAATTTCGTTCAGAGTCGACTTAAACACTGTAGATCCCGCCACTCATGTATGAAATTAACACACACAACATAATTGGTGTGAGAAGTTAGGTCGTAATCAATCCTGACTATAGGTTATAATAACCAATAATGTAATGACGAATTACGTATGTATGTACGAGCAGAAGTCCGATCCTTCAACGTGCCTGCTAAATTTGCAAAGACCATCATGAATATGTCTTCACAGCTGCAGAAGCTGAAGCCGTACAGAGCCTACTATCGTTTCCTTTTGCGGAAGAGGTCTTTGGAATACCTATCAGAATTTAGCATACGATGGCTATGTTAGTAATCATATCCACTACCGGGTAGTGACTACCCATCATTTTAATGTAGCCCACTAAATATTTGATACCAAAAAATTGGTAAAACAGAGCAAATTCTTAAGCTATTCTAAATGAATGGACCTAGAAGTCATATAAATCTTTATAAAAAAGCGCTGTAATCTTATTCACGAATTTCAATAAATCACTGTATAGTGGGCATAGTTGTCACATATTCTTTATCAAAAATATTTTTTATCCAAAATTCAAAATTCTTGTGTCGGCATTCGTTTTTTAGACTAATCAAAATTCCTGAAAAATTTTACCCAATTTTTTAATTTAATCGGGTTTAAGGCGTCCGTTGCTGTGCTGGCAACCTCTAGTATCCAACCTAACCTATGAGTGAAATTGGCTCAACTAAGTTTTGATTAGTTTTTCTGCCTATTTTAGTGAATACCATCATAAGCCATAGTGCCTATGAAAGCTAATCTAAAACATTGTGGAATATTTCATCGCTACTTAATTACCATGTGCTGTAGTGCACAGTTAACCATCAATACCAAATGATAGTATAGGGTATTATTGACAGCCAGGTTTGTTGTTATTGCTTCTTATGACTATTATTCCTTTGTTTTTTTGGTTTTTATAGGTAGTGTTGTTGTTTTTGCTTTTCTTAATTACAAAATTTCTCATCTTTATTTTTGTTATTATGCTGAGACAATGACGTGATTTGAGAAAATTTTTATTTGTACGGTATTTCCGTTTGTTTTCGTTTTTTTATTTTTCTTAGTTGTGTTTTTGTTTTTATTTTCTTTTACTTAGTAATTTAAACACTTTAATTTTTATTTATTTTCTTCTTATTTGCCACTTTAATTACATCAGAATATTATTTATTTATTTTATTGGAAAATATTCTGTAAAACTTTTATATTTTCTATTAGAAAAAAAAAGAAATCGCTTTGATTTTATTTTTTGCTGTTAATTTTATTCATTTAATATTTTTTATTTTTGCTTTTTTTATTTCTATTTGTTTTTTTGCTTCGCTGGCATTGACCATTTATTTAGAAAATAAATAATTTTTTTATATTTGATTTTGTAGTTTTAATTTAGCCACTTTGAAAATAAATCTATACATATGTATATATTAACACTTACGTGTTTAGATATTTTGTTTTTGTTTAAATCAATTTGTTTTGAATATTAAAATAAAGTAAAACCGTCAGCGATTTTACGAAATTTAAAAACGCCACCAATCAAACGAATACACAACCTTTCACAACGATAACACGTTTCCAACTAAACATCATGAGATATTTCATGTTGGCGAAACTAAAACAGCAATTTACTTAAGATTTTTTTATAAGTGTAAAAAAAACAGGTTTCTGTACTGTGTTAAATGCTAACGTTAGCATTTAACATAAGTATTCCCCATATATTAAGCTCCAACTCTGTTACATTACTCTCTGTTACACTACTCTCTGTTCAATTGCTCTGTCTGTAGATTTTACTTACTCAGGGTTTATATTTTACTCTCGCTCTCTTTCTCATTCACTCTTTATTGTAATTAATTGCTGCTGTTGTCTATGGATTTAATATTTCTGCATGACCGCTGTTTGTTGCTGTGTCATGTTTGCTGCATAATTTGATGTTATTTGCGCTGTCTATGTTCTCTCTTTTTGTTTTTGTTTATATTCCTTTCACTCTTTGTTATTGTTATTCGTTAACAAAACCGTTTTTAATTCAAGTTCAACATGTGTTTGTTATTGTTTTTACCTACATTGCTTATACATTAGTCACACGCGCACTCACAAAAATAACAACAATAATAACATTGCAGTTAATGGCAATTACTTGTTGCGCTCATTGAATATTTTATTAGAAAATGTTGAAAACAACACACATTAATTAAGGTTATTTAGGACTAACCTCAGTTAAATTTAAACTACAACCATTCGAATACAACAAAATAATTGCAAATTTATTTATAAAACTTTATTTTAACCAGTTGTTAATTTGCTTTTTGTTTTACCCTTCAATGATACACTAAATAAAACGAAATTAATTTACGCGTCTTTTCTTTTAGCACAATCACGTATGACTGAACTGAACCGGTTTAGTTTTATCATGTCTGTTAAAGTAAAATCAACAGAGAAATTATTTTTGTTTTGTAAGGTGACCATACGACATATGCGAACAAAAAATGTTTACAGAACGGCTCAGTTTAAAATGAATGTGCAGACGTTTACAGAACAAAGAAAATTCAGTGATGTTAGGTACGTAGCTGTGATATTATAAAAAAAAACTCATACCAGAAAATGTTGTGTGCATGCATATGCATGGGAGACGTGATGATGTTATAAAAAAAACTTTACTATAACTTCCTGCTCAACGTATAATGTAACCTCTGTTAACAATCAAAATATATTCCTGACAAGAAATATAAAGGCTTACACAGTTTTCGGTTTCAAAAATGAAACTTAAAAGCCACTTGTAAAGTTCTGGTGTCGATGAAAATTTTATTCCACAATAATGCACGAACTTTGACATGACGGTCTCTGGATTGGTTGCAACACTCGATCGTTTTGAATTAGTTTTCTATCACATTATCGCCCGTTACAGGCGAAGTTTAGCCGATAACTTGACGAATGATGGTTTTTAAATTCTCCAACGTTAGTGTTTGTTGACAGTTTCTTTAACGCTTCCCCATAATAAATCTTTAAAGCCGGCAAATCTCATGATCATAGTGTCAAATTGACGGCTCCAAAATATGACATTACTTTTGAAGGAAATTCCATATGCTGTTAAAGTCGTCGTAATCTATTAGGTAGTGTGCTGGCTTATTAGACGTGGGGCCATGGTTCAAACATCAGGTCAGACATCTCGATCAAAAAGAAATATAAAAAAATATTTCTTCGGTGACTTCCTCTTAGAAAGGTTTCTCCAAAATTTGTCGTTCAAAGTAGACTTCAAACTGTAGGTCCCGCACACAACATGGCTGGTGTGAGAAGCTAGGTTTTAATCCTGACTGAAGGGATGTAATGACCACTTATGTATGTATAAAGCTAAAATCGATCGTGTTATTTGGCTCTTGTCATCGTCTTTTAAAACCACATACCATTCAATTCATAATCTTCAATTCCAAGCCTAAAAAATCGATTATCATACGACCATATTTCGTTCAACATAATTTTTAAAAACAATTCTTCAAATCATAATGCGTAACAAGCGCTTACTTTAATCCACTAAGCTCCAGAACAGCGTATTTCTAATGAAAAAACTCTGAATAAATTGAAAAACAATTTCCGAAGTAGCATGTCTCATTGTTTGTGAAAATATAATAAAAATACTTTTTCCATATTTGATATCATATTCAGAAGTAATCACGAGCAACATTACACTGTAACAACATCGAAGTAAAATTCCAGGACCAGAGAGCTAGACAGTTGAAAAGGCAAATACGGTGAACACTTTTCAAAAAATACTTGTACTAAAGAATTTTCCATAACCATGACTAACCATCATTTGGCGATTTACAGCGCCAAAGTGTCTGCAATTGGGCACCATAAACTATTTGGCCAATTTTAACATTTGGTCTGATTTGAATCAATTTTATTTTTAATTTTATTTGTGAACCTAAATTAGAAAAAAAAACATTTTTTGTTTGCAGCAATTCCGCCCACCAAGTTATGCTTTTGCAAACAATAGCAGCAGACATCCGTTCTGACACTTATGGGTCACATTTAAGCTCATACTCATGCATGTGTTAAGCATACACATACATATAAAACAACCATTCATTTCAATAACATAAGAGTACATACTGACTTTTCCAAAAAGCGGAATGAAAGAAGAAGAAGAATTCGCTTTATTGCTTGGCAAATATTTGATTACTTCTGTTACAGCAATAAACGTAAGTGCACAGTAGTATCCAACAGATAAAAACTTTTCAATTATTTAATAAATTCTGCGCTATCTGCAGACACAACAACAACTTGGTGGTAATCTCAACAAGAGAGGGGTCGGTGTTAAAAAATGTAAACGATAACCCATACAATTCTATTTCGAACGCAAGAAAAAAATGGAAAGCACTTTCTAAACATTAGTTTTCAGATTTTAAAAATAAAGAAAATAAAAAATAAATTCTCCAGAAGACCTCTACATCACAGAGAAGGTAACTTCAACAGCGGGCGTTGACAGATAGTCAGAGATATCCAGAACTTGAGAAAATGTAGAACTCAATCAGGATTGTTCCTATCCTTAATAGCCAATACATGTTCACAGAGAGAATTGTTTCAAGTTAACTACTGTGGCGCAAAAACTTGATTAATAAAATGGAAAACAAAAAGAATATGATGAAAAGACAGAGCAACTCAAGAAACTCTATTGTTTTGAATACTACAAGCGAATTGAGGGACTTTAAAGTCATACAACGTTACTCAAGATTCCTTTCTAGCCACAGAGGTAAAAGTTGACAGAACTACCGGCGCCTATGTCTCTCATCTCCTGTCTTTTTTAGGGTCAAAGGATATCTCACGGCAAGTGGACCGGAATCCTTGAAATTTCCGTTAATGATGGCGTAATTCAAATGTGCTTGTAGAATGATGGATCATATGGTCAATAAAATTATAGAAGGCTGTAGTGATCACTAAGTTCAAGTCCTATTATGTACTAGTTAGTAACCGCCAGGTAGTACTTCAGAATTTGAAATTGACTTTAAGTTTTATATTCCACTTGAATTCGGAGCACGCTTCTGAGGCATGGAGGGATAACAAGGTGACCGCTATTGCCACAGCTATAAAAGACCAACAGAACTCAATTAGGAATTGTAGACTTTATAGTTGTCAGCAATTCTACCATGAGAAAATCATGTGCATGATGTTGCAAGATCGGCACACAGATCTTTGTAGAGACCAAGTGCCCTCATTATCATGAAACATACATAATAGGTCACTACAACGCTTTAGTTAGGATTACGACCTAGCTTCTCACACAACTTGTGCTGTGTGTTAATTTTATACATGAGTGGCGGGACCTTCAGTTTAAAGTCGACTCTGAAAGACAGATTTTTGAGAAACTTTTCATGGCAATTTGATTTACTTTCAGCGTTTTTGCCAGAAATCTTCTGAGAAGTAGTCGAATTATTTTGTTTTTATTGGAGATGTCTGACCTGGTGTACGGACCCTGGCCTCATGTCTAATAAGCTGACAAACTAGCTACTAGACTACTGCGAAAGTGAAAATACACGTAAAATTGGCTCCAACTGGTTTCCCAAGAATCAATTAAAGTTAGCATTTATCATCACTCACTTGAGCGCTTTGGTCTCATTGGCCTGTTCACAAGAAATCTATGTTTACCAGCCGCAAAATGCATCAAACTTTGTTGAAATGTAATGTAAAGACGTGATTCAAATTGGTTCAATGGGAGCGAATGGATGTTTCAAAATTTCCGAAATAATATATCGACAGATCGTTTTTTACCTACGAGAAAAATTATATTTAAACCTGATCAGAGGAAAAATTCAAATGAGAAAATCTTTATCCTTTTTTCCGAGTCTTATTACTGATTTTTTTATAATCTTTATCACGGTCCACGGTGGTACATGTAAGTGAAATGAAAACAAATAAAAACTTATCATTGTGTAGGATTCGCAATAATGAAATATACATGAAAGGAGTCCTTTATTTTCAATATAATCAAAGAGAAAAAGCAAACTAATAAATACACATTCTCACACAAATACATACATAAATACTACAAATACAAATATAAAGGAATATAAAGTTTTCAACTTGAAATTTTTGGCTCATTACGTTCCTTACTTGTATTCAATGACAGTTTTAAAGGATCATTTTATTTTCTTCGTATTTGTTTTCATATGATGGGTATGTAAATGAGAAAGGTGGTATGTAAGTAAGCGTGTCAGATTTAGAAAAAAAAACTTTTAGAAAATATTGAAAGGGGAATCCATGTATTTACTTACAACGAAGACTCAAAGTGAGAAAAAGCGTGTGTGTATGTGTATGAGTGTAAGTGTTGATTTTGTATGTCCTTTGCAAGAAGTGATATTATTTCCGTTATGACCAGAATTCATATTAAAAAGTTTATCTGAATCTAAAATTGTATGCTATTTTATGTTATTTACGCATTCCCTAGTTGGTGAGATGATTTTTAAACAGGTAATGAAAAGAATTCAATCATTGAGTTGTTGAGAACATAGAACAGAGTTGAGTTGTTAAAACAATTAAAAAGAACACATTGTTTGAAGTGAATCAGGCATTTTATTAAAAGTTTTACGTGCTTTGAGAAGTTTCCCACTTAAACATTTATTCTCCACATTAAGTTTACGGCCAAAAAATAGGGATGTGAAGACTAACCTTTTCACTACAGACGACAGGACCACCACCACTTATTTTTACGATATCAAATCGACGCCTCCATTACATAACGTTCTAAGTGTGCATTTTTACGTTCTCTAACTTAAATACTGTCAAAGTTTGGTTAAGATGGGCCGATCCGTTCCGAAGTTATAGGTAAAAATCTACTCAGAATACACATATAGTCGTATGTCGTGAGAAAACTTTGAGAGCACATAACTCAAAACACACTTTTTCGACTTAGAATGTTATAGAACGGAGGCGTCGAAATAAGAATCACACTTACCACTGCAATACCATAAATATGCCAGCTTATTGCACAAATAGGTCGAGTACTTTTTTGACAAATTATCGAGAGTGGGTTTTAATGTTATACCATGGGGGCTACCAGCCGTTACTGACTTAAAATTTTTTATTTGATTTGTCTTCAGAACACATGTTTCTATTGTTACGCTTTCATGCACAGTCAGCAAGTGAAACATAGAGTTTACATGACTAAATTAATAAAAAGAAATACCTCAGGCGCATTACATGCAAAACATACGGCTTTGAACATAACCGTAATTTACCGGAGGGCTAGATAATTGGTTTATTTGCCAAGTAATGTAGCAATGAAGTCGCCGTAGCCCAATAGGTAGTGTGTTGGGGATTATACGTAAAGCCAAGGTTCAAACCCCTGCCCAGACATCTGAAAAATATTCTTAGCATATTTCTGGCAAAAACTCTGATAGTAAACAAATTGCCATGAAAAGTATCTCAAAAAATCTGTCATTCGCAGAGAGCACTGTAGGTCCCGCCACTCATGTGTAAAAATTAACATACACAACATAGGTGCTGTGAGAAGCTGGGTCATAATCCTGAACGAAGGGTTGTAGTAGCCATTTATGTATGTACGTATGTAATGATTTCACTCTTTGTCATAACTGTTCTTAATCTGCCAAAATCTAGGTTATTTGGTCACATATGCAATCTAGAAAAGATTTGATTTTATTTGAATGCTTTTTCGATAGGTTTGCCAATTTTCAAGATATAAATTTTTCCATGGACAAATACGCCATTTACAGTTAAAACAACAATATTTTTTTGAACGGTTTCCATTTAAATAAACGTTATTTATTCCAAAAGAAAAGAGCTCTATAAAGACGATATTAAAATCAAATGTTTTAAAGATTTTATTTGAAATTGATGATGAACTACTACTGCATTCATTTTGAAAACTCTTTTGAAATGTGACAGTCGATGGAAGACAAATGCAAACATTACAATACCTACTGGCATGTATGTATCAGCATAATATTGATTGCAAAGTTTTAAGGAAATAAAATAGTGCAAAATACGTGTCATGTATTTCGACGGCCAGCATTGGAAGAATGACTTAACAACTATAAGTTAACTTTCTGTAATTTAGCGGAATTTAGTAGGTAGTGTGTTGGCTTATTAGACGTAAAGTCAGTGTTCAAACGCCAGGCCAGACATCAAAACAAAATACAAAAAGTATTTCTTCGTCGACTTACTCTCAGCAGATGTCTGGCAAAAATTTTGTGAGTAAATAAAATTGGCATGAAAAGTTTCTCAAAAATCTGTCTTTCAGAGTTGACTTTAAAACTGTAGGTCCCGCCACTCATGTATAAAATTAACACACAAAACATAAGTGGTGTGAGAAACTAGGTCGTAATGCTAACTAAAGGGTTGTAATAACCAAGCATGTAAGTATGTAAGCAAACCAATATTGCAAGAGCTACTATGGAGTGGAATCCACAGGGATTCTATAGAATTCAAAGGTAAACCTATACTTACAGAAATCAGATGGAGAAATAACCTGAATATTGACTTTGAATAGACGTAATTTTAATTTTTTAGCGCCATCTGTTGTTTGTTTTATGAATTAATATAACACGATAATATGACACTTTAAACTGACGTAATTTGAAACAAACTGTTACGGTCTTATGCTTCCCAGTGGATTACCAACAGAATTAATAAAAAAATCATTTTTATCGCACTCTTTTGTTTGTTTTATATGTTAATACAACACCATGGCAACGACTTAAATGTCGACTTGAAACAATAAAAATATTTGACAAAAGAGGGCACTGCTTTATGTTTGTTCTAGCAAAGACAATAACCAATGAAAATTTAAAAATTATTTGAATTCATGTTAGCTTGACAATCATTTACTATTTACATGACTTAGGATCTAAGGTCTCCACATAATTTTTTGAGACCAATATTCAGGAAATATTGTGTTTTATTCGGTTTTATGTAGTTGTTTGAGAAGTAAAGAAGAAAATGTACACAAGTTGGTGATGAAACAAACTATTGCGGCCCCCAAAACAAAGCTAAATGAAGATTGCTTATATGATAGAATAGAATAATTATTCTGGGTTTACTGTAAAATATCAATTGTTCTTGATGAGTCGGCTGACTCTTTTTAAAAGACTGAACAAATTTAATATTAAAGTTTGTACTTAATAGCTACAGACAATTTGAGAAGAAAATTTAGCTCAAAAATTCATAAATTGAGCAATAAATTGCTTTCTCGTTTCCTCTATTCTTCGAACATAGCGCTAAGTGAACAATTTTTCTTTGTAAACTTGAAGAAGTTGTTCTGGGGGAAGAGATTTTCAACAATGAAATCATCTCACAGCCAAGTCCAGTTTGATGACACCTAAACAATTTTTTTTAATGGGTAAGGAAAGTTTGAGATTCGTTAGACAAAGTGTACAGAAAACAAAAAGTTTTTTTCCAAACAAGCCGTATTTCGTTTCCAAAGCCTCGATTTTATTTATCCATCCCCATACTAGAAAAATATTTTCCATGTACATTATTCTGCCTATAATATGCTGTACAGAAATTGCATCATTATATAATACTTTTCGCCAACTAGAAATCACTACAATATTTTGGAACATTCCTTACAATATTTTTCATCTTCAATATTTTTGTTTCAAATCTGTGCCTTTTGTTTGCGTCATAACAAAAAATAATTGTTTCGTAATTCTAAAATGCCACAATTGAGAGAAATTGACAAACACATTTGCACTAGAAACACCATATCTGCGTAACTGGGGTGACTGTGTGTATGTGGTTTAATCATTTTAAAAGCCACAAAACTCTTACTACTGACCGTATTTACCCTATTGGCGACAGAAATCTTTTTGACCGGATGTAATCCTAACAGATACTGTCTAAGTACTCTCACGAATTCGAGTACAGACACATATATATACAATATTAAAATATTTGGCAGCCGTTTAAATGTTACACAACATCTTCAAATCGCAGTACATAGTACATAGCAATGATATGGGAAAAGAAAGACTCATAAAATTTTAACAGTGGTGTTTACTATTGTAGCAGCAATGCTACAGTACAGCCATAACTATTTTGGAAGCAAATGAGAAGTGCTGAATAACTGAACAACTTTTGAAAATTTCAAAAGAGAGAACAACAGCAACCTTTTGGAAAATGATTTTCGGATATTAAGCAATAACTTTGGGAATCTAAGGTAAAATTCTATAATTTGACATCGAAAACGCAGCTGAAGGCTACCTGCAACTTGGAAAAGCAGTCATCTTTATAAAGTTGCACAGAAAAGTGGTGATAATGAAGAACACAACAACATGACAAATTTCACGATGCTACTTGGTGTTAACAAGGTACAAGTGTGCTTGGAGACTACATTGAGCTGTCAGAAAGTCGGTTCCTAACATAAAATTGTTCGTGGATAGTCTGACGTATGACCATAATCTCCTCCTTTTGCTATTATCTTTGAAAGTTTTCCTCAAACCCATTTAGTTTGCGAAGAGTCTTTACTTCTTCTCTTTGCCTTCCCTTTCGTTTAGTAAACCTTTCGAAAATCTCATGCCACTTCACTGAAGGTCCTGACAGTATCAGGGACAAGAAAGCCAACGAATTCCCTATTTTTATTACCTAGTTGATTATGCTTCCGACGCTCAGATGACGGCGTGAGTGACGTAGAATCAGAACCAGTTTTCATCATGCCGCTCAATATAATGCATATATACAGAACTGTAGGATGCTGTTTCTTAAAATTTTTGGATAATAAGTTGTACTGCAGAGGTTGTTGTACTCCAGTACATACTGTGTTGGCTGATTAGACGAGAGCCTGGGGTTCAAATCCCAGCACAAACATTTTTTGAACAAGAACGAAATATGAAAAAATATTTCTTTCGGCGGCTTTTCGTACTTTTCGTTACGTTACTTTTCGACTTTACACTCTTCGATAAAATTAACACACACAGCATTGGTAGTGAGAGATGCTAGGTTGTAGTCCTAACTAAGTAAGTTGGGCCATGCCGACAGTCGATCGTTCACGTAATCATTTACGTTTCTAAAGATTTTTTGAAACGGTTTGTGGAACGCTACATATTACATATTATGACATTGCCTATATGCAGTCCTGATTTAAATCCTTTAAAGAACATTTGGTGTTGATGTCAACACAAAATGTAGGCCTCAGGTACAAGGACACAATCGCAAAACTGGGTTAAAGTTGAATTTTGAACATGAATTAAGTTTGGGAAGAAGTACATTAAGCATTTCTTTTAAAAACAGACTAAAACTACTCAATGTGCTAAATATGTCAACACCTCTGTGCTCGACACTCTATATAACTAAACGAAAAAAAAACTTTCTCTTTAGCTTTTTATGTCCAAAGGACTATTGGAAGAAGAATTTAGATCATAAAAAATCACGTAAAGAAGCAGTTGGTAAAAAAATCTCGCTGCTGTTCATTGAGTCTTTAGGCAAGTATACATTTATACACACAAACTCCACCATCCTTGTACACTGGGTTATATTTATTTGTATCTAAATACTCATATTCTACAGATTTTCTTGAGTTTTTTATTATGCGACATGATTTTTTCTTACGTTCCAAGATTTATTGCATTTTATTGGCAATTGCTGTGCATGAAATTAGAAGCGAAAAATGTAAGATAGAGAGAGAGCGAGAAGGAATATAATTTTTATAAAAAATATGATGCTTTCGTAGTCCTTATAACGCAGTTTCCAAATAGATTTTCATTTGAAATATTTTGTTTTGGTAGAGAATAACATGAGTCTACATGACCGCTTCCAATTTTCTAAATTCTATTTCTATTTCCTTCTAGAAAGTGAAATAAAAATAAAAATCATACACAAAGAATTGCTTGTAGGCAGTTTTTATAGTCAGTCCGTTAAAAAGCAATACAGCACAGAATAAAGACGCCACAATACATAAAAAAATACATGAAAAGTTTATTATAGACTCAGAGCTAATAAAGATGCAGAGGGAGAAGGGGGGAGTTGTGAAATAGAAGAAATCATAGCATAAAGAGCACTTCACACGAAACAGACTTAAGCATTAATTAATTGTGCAGCTTCTGCGCTGACCAACTTTTCAAGTGAATTTTGGTATCAAAGCTACTACTCCAACCTAAACCAAGTCCTAATCCAATCAGTCCAAATCAACGTATCCTCTTATACGAGCCTCTTTTGCAAATTGATGAAACGATTGCTTTCTGATGAGATGATGAATAGCTTGGGAATGAAGACATTTTTTATTGAACTCATGAATACATATTTCTCTCTTACTATCTCTGTTAATCATTGCACTGGAGTTTATCTCGGGGTTTAAGATGTGTCTACGTTATGTCGGAGACTGTTTTGGAATGAACATACAAGAATCACAGTCTAACATGGTAATAATGTTTCGAGCAATTAGCGGCCATAAAACGTTTGACGCAATAAATCGATTGTGTCGTGAAATGAGATGCAAGTTGCACCATCCTCTTAACACTAAACATAGTTCACATCAATACCATCAAGAGCGGGGACAAAAAAATCGGATATCAGGGTGCGATAGGTGTCTCCATTGACCATATGGGTTGCGTAGTCCACATTTTCAAAGAAATATGGATTGTTGTAATGGATTAACCGATTAGAAGGCATGTCTGTCCTTTTACCATTCAATTCTTTAAAGGTTCCTGAAAACCCGTCATTGATCTACGTTTCGAATTTTGTGCCTTCACCTGTATCACAAATATCCGACTTTACAGCACAACTTTTCAGAAGCGGCTGCAAATTATCTTATTTATAATTTTCAGTTTTCTTACAACAAAACATAGTGCAACGTCTAGCAAATGTTTTATGCATGTGATAATAAACAAAGGAAATTGTTGCTTGCTTCGTGCCTGTATACTTTTTGTTGATAAGGGGTGAAGTAGTATCCCGACAAAAATTGTTCCACTTGTTATTCTAGACTAGATATGCAAATAATTCATTCATATTGCAACACAAGCACATAAAGAACAGTATAACTTTGCAACTTGCCAAAAAAAAAAAAATATTAGAAATGCACGAAATAACAACCAAAAATGTCAGACGTCACATACAAAATTGTAAAATTTACTGGGACTATGTTTTCTTTTTTGGGAACACAGTTTTATAAATATGAGATGTAACCATTGTTGCATTAACTTCATTTAATATGAGCAAAGAACACAAAAAAACACAAAATGTACGAGGTGGGTTCAAAAGTAAGGCACATTTTAAGATTTCACAAGTTGTATCTCTATTGAGGAAAGCGGAAATGGTCTCAGGGAGCTATGCCATAAGGATTTGACATGATTGTCACTATTTATTAACAACAAAAAAATATTTAAAAACATATCTAAGAGTAGGTTTATTATCAATCCACCATTATTTCAATTTTAAGATTCTATCGGGTCTTTTAATTTTTGGAATTTTGAACTTAGCCATTTCGCGAAGCTACATTTATCAAAATGGTTGTAATTTTTTTTCTGCTCTGCTGAATCATCATGGGCGACCAGAGATAACAACCTGTATTCGCTTCTTTCGCTTTGTAGCATTTGGCAACTTATTTTCACAAAAAAATCATCTGGACTGACAAAGCCTATTTCTTCTGTATGGATAGGTACCTGAATAAACTAAATTCTGGATTTTGGGGCAATTTCACAAGAGATGCTAGAATGTCTAAAATATTCCGAAGAAGTTACCTTTTGGTGTGGATTTTGGACTGGCGGCGTCATCGTTCCCCATCTCTTTCATAACGACTTTAGTCAGGACCACACTGTCAAGGGTGAGCACTATAAATTGATGATTATCAAATTCTTTTGGTCTAAATTGAATGATCTGTTCACGAGCGACAAATGATTTCAACAGGACGAGGGCTATGTGCCACACAATTCATTTTAATTTGATGTTCTGCACTAGTGATTTGGGGGCGTGATCTTCTTACATGGACTTGATATGAACTGGGATCGTGGAGTCAGACTTTTTCTTGTCAGGTTTTCCTATGTAGCACGTGTATGCGAATGAGTGAACAGTGGTACTTAAATCCTAAATAACTCATGCACTAGCGATTTGAAGACGTGGTCATCTCACGTAGACGTGATGTGAACTGGCCACTGGGTTCCTGGGATTTAACCTCGTTAGACTTTTTTTTGGCAGTTTTTCTTAAGTCGCAAGTGTATGCGAATGAGCACAAAACGCAGCGGTACTAAAACTCTACTTAAACCAAGCCATGACATGTTAAACTCAAACTTATTTATGCATTAGTGTGTAGGAAAATTGGACGTAGCGGATTAGTTTTACCAAGAGGCCGTGACGGACTTTTGAACTGTCCCTGTACCGATCGAATTCCAAACTAATCGAAGAAGTAGGTCAGCGCTAGTACTACACAGCTTGTCATGGTCTATGCTATTTCTTGCTGTTGTAACGCTAACCTTTCACCATAGGGTTCTAAAATGTTCTCCTCGTTAGAGTCTGATAATAACGAATACCGTGCTATACTTTACTGTGCCTACAATCAATATATTCCACTGAAGACGGTCGAAAGTAGCATGGAAATCATATTTTTGGTGTAAAAGGTAAGTAAAATCCAAACTTCTTCAACACATCTCGGAATCAAATGATGTCATGCATGACAACAATAAAATTCCTTACATTCAGCAACATTTAAAACGAAAAACCAAGAATAAAAAAGACATTTCCACTGAAATCATCTATTCGGCAGATATTTTGCAAGAGAACAATAAAGGGAATGGATTTCATATAAATAAATGAGACTCAAAGTGCCTATTTGTAAAACGCTAACGAAATAAACTTGACAGATGGTATTGACAAAATTTGAAATTGTAAATAAAGGTGATTGCATTTACATTTTGAATGCGAAACAGTAAAGAAATGTGAAAAAAATGCAGTATTTCTTCACGTGAACACGTTTGATCTTTTAAAAGATTCCCATTAAAATTCTCAGACTTAAAAATTAAATAATCCTCAAACCTTATGACCCTTTTATGATCAAATATTTCAAATTTTACAGCCGACTTCTTGCGGCACAGATCCAACTATATAGGCTTACGTTGCTATTTGACTTACTACTCTGTGATATCTTCATTAAGTGTCGTGATATTAAACTTTCTTATAAGCTGCGGACTGCTTGTTGAGTGGCGGGATTTTCCTTGAAAATCTTCTGATTTACTCGGATAGCAATGCCGCGATTAAGTCCGTAACGAAAGTAGTTCCGACGTCCGTCCTTGCCAATGAATATCAAGGATTTCTACGTATCATTCAAAGGTAACTCTTATATGGGTTCCGGCACACATGATCGTCGTTGGAAATTGCATTGCTGATGATCTGACGAGGGCCGGTATGGAGCAAACAATCTCCGACATGTTACAGGGTATATTATTCTCATTGCTTCGGTTAATTTGGATGTTGTCACTCGTTCAACGATGACGCTCCATCTTGTTGGCAGCAAGAGTGTACGTGCAATATTGCCAGACCCTGGTGGACACGCATGGACAGGAAGAGGACTGAATTACTTCTGACATTATATTGCATGGCCATCCATCGCACGATGGCGGTTTGTCCTTTTGGTAGACACGCCGAAAGACTCGGCATTCCTACTAATGACTTCTGCAGGAGCTGTGGGTAATGAGGAGGAGGAAGAGGTTATCTTTTACCTTATTTGTCAGTGCCCTGCTGCTTTCATGAAGAAATGGAGGTTTCTGACCTCTAATTTTCAGATATCGTTGACCGATTTCTCTAATATAAAAATTACTGCAATACCAAGATTTATTTTGAACTCGGAATGGTTTTCTCTAGGGAATGGTTTACACCCGGGTGGAATTGTGGTATCACAGAGGTCCTAAATGCTGGCATAAGTGGGACCTCTTTTCCTCCTAACCTAGCCTAACCTACTTCGCTATTTTCCTGCTGATTCCACGTCTATTTCATTGCCGTAGTCTAGTAGGTAGTGTATGGGCTTATTAGAAGTGGGGAGACGGTTCAAACCCCAGGTCAGGTCTCCAACAAAAGCAGCTTTCAGCAGATTCCTTCCAAAAACTATGACAGTTAATAAAAAATTGCTATGGAAAGTTTCCCAAAGACCTGTCGTTCAAAGATGACTTTAAACTTAATATCCCGCGACTCATGTATGAAATTAAAGCACTCAACATATTTTCTATGATCTTGGTTGTACTAATTAAGTTTCAAACTCAAATGACAAACAGTGGGTTTCTTACTTCTTCTATTTTATTTCATTCTGGCTTATATGTTCGCATATGAATGCTTGCATACATCATGTAAGAAGAATTTGTAACATATCATTGGAAGTGATATGATATCATTACGAAAATGTCATCCACAGAATAGTAACAATGCGTTTGCATTGGTTAACGGATATCAGGGTGAAATTACATGCGAAAATGTTATTGTATTGATATTCTACATGGCTTTGTTTATCTACTACGGTATACATGAGTATGCAGTTGTAAATACCCTGAAAGCATTTGTTTGAATATTTCTTATGTTCTCGACCAAACGTCTCGAATATTTCAATATGTCTTGGAAAAGTAACAACTGTTATATTTACTGTTGATTATTTGTTCAAAACCCAAGTGCCACTGGTATGAACAAAAACATTGCAAAGACACGGTGAAAAAATACAATATAAACTGCAGCCAACGACAATAAAACAGCGTTTATCATATGCATATATGATATGCATATTGATGAAGGCAGGAGAAAAAGAATAAGTGGTGAATTTTTAAATGCTTGGATCCTGCTCTATAGTAATGTAGTCGTATTACGAAATTGAAATAACTTACTTACTTAATTAGTCATTACGACCCTTTAGTCATGATTACAACATAGATTTTCACATCACTTATGTTGTGTGTGTTCATTTTATACATGAGTGGACCTACAGTTTAAAGTCAACTCCGAACGACAGAAATTTGAGTCGCTGAACAAATATTCCTTCATATTTCGTTTTGTTCAAGATGTCGGGGCTGAGGTTTGAGCCACCTCCTCACGTCTAATAAGCCAAAACACAACAACTAGACTATGCGGCTTCATATGACTCTTCACTCATAGTTATTTGCTAAATCGAAGTTAATATTTATTTGAGGCGATAAATGGCTGTATACCATTTGCATTTTAAAAGTTAATGCCAACACAGTGAGTAGTCAATCTGTTCAATTTTGGAGCATTTCGGCTAGTATTTCTCCAATGCCATGTTTTAATTATCAGAAGCTTCACTAATTCCAATAAAGAAGAGTATAGTGGAGCCAAAATGCAAATTAGCTGCTCCAAAGTGTAAAATAGAAAATAAATCCGCTTTCCAATAAGTTCATGGCATGTGGCACCATCTTGTTGGAACCAGGAAACAACCAATTCGCTACTCTTCGTACTTGACAAAGATGCCACCGGCTCTTATGGATGCATTATATTGCCTTTGGTTGGCTCTTGACACCAAATTTGGAAATTTTGTTCCGTGATGGTTGTTCGGTGGATCGATTATAACGACCATAAAAAGATTTAAATAAAAATACGAAAAACATTTCTCATACAACACGAATTTTTTGATAAAATTTAAAGATTGCCAAACGTTGTTCGTTTGAGAGTCTATACGTGACTAATTGGTAAGCCTTACTTAAGCCTTTTTTGCATATTTATACACAGAGAAATTACAAACGCATGGACAGGAAGAGGACTGACTTACTTCTGTGCTTAAATTGTATGGCCATCCATCGCACAATGGCGATCCTTATAAACCATTGTCCTTTTGGCAAGAACGCCGAAAAACTTGGCATTTCAAACAATGACTTCTGCAGGAAGAGAAAAAGACTGTCTTTCACCTCATATGTCAGTGCCCTGTTCTTGTCATGAAGGGACGGAGGTTTCTGGTATCGTTGACAGAGTTCTCTAATATTAAGATTGCTGTTCAGAATGGTTTTCTATATGAAATGATTGACTCCCGGTTAGAATTGATTGTGGTATTACAACGGGCATAAATGTTGTTCTAAATGGGACTTCTTCCTTCGAGGGGGTCCGCCACCTAACCTAACCTACACGGAAAACTAAATTTCAAAAAAATTTACCCGATAGATGTTGATTATTCCAATCAGGTAATAGGAGGGCATGTTTGCGCTTGAACACGATCTGCTGCATCAATGCCGTGGACTATTTTCTTACCCCAAAACCAAAAGCAGTAGTGTAGGGAATGGGTACTACTTATTCACTAAACCAACATGAAAATCAACGCCATTTCGATTTCTTTAGAAGCTCGAGTAAAAGTTCTTGCCGGTATATGACTCATCATTACAATTGTGCAATTATATCCGTTAAGAAAAGATAATAGTGTGTGGAATGTGTCTCTCCCTATATCATGTGCATTTCATACATGACACTTGAATAGCAGTGATCATTAGGGTTTTCCTTTTGGCTGACGTTTCTCATTCGTACATCTTATGTCTGTATTACTACAACTATCCAGGCAAACATGTGCCAATTAATATGCAAAACACTTAAAGCTTATTGTTGTTGCATAAGCAGTTTGTGTTGTAGTAGTGCTAAATGGCTTTGCTGTGGTAAATACAAAAACAAACAAATTTTAGACTCTGCGCAAATATGTACAAATTTCATATGCACATGCATACATAATAAATGTCAAATGATTGTAACAGAGACTGAATTTGCATTTAAACAGCGAGTAGTTGGAACGAGTCCTTAAAGAAAAAATTAAAGTTGCTTTTAAGGGTATATGTGCGGCTGTGGATGAACTGCATCGACGTAGTTTTAGAGATTCTGGCCTTAATGGTATCAAATTTCACGCACACTCTCTCTTTGAGTACAATTTTGGAGTTCAATTCATCAAGGTCATCTTGAATCACAAGCTCGAATGGAAGCATAACATAATTGGTAGGCCTAGAATAGCAACAACAGCACTATACATCTGCAAATGACCGTAGGCAAGATCTGGGTTCTCAAACCTAGCATCACAAACTGTCTCTATCAGGCTGCTGTGGAGTCATGGAGTTGTTTATTTATTTGGCAACTGTGGGGAAGTGAATTTAAGGTCTATGCTGACGATCTGACCATTATGGCTTCAGATTTCCGCATACCCCTCTTTGAGGTGTAACCAGGCTCTAAGGCTTACAATTAAGTGGGGCTCTTCGTATTGTTTACGTGTTAATCCTCGCAAAACAGAAATTATGCTTTTTACCAGCTAAGATGGTAATTATTTTTATTTACTGATTCTTAATGGGATTCAATTTCCCTCATACAACAGTGTTAAATATCTGAAGGTAATTCTTGATCCCAAGTTCTCATGGAAGGAGGAGAACATCGTTGATAGGGCTGGAAAAGCTATCATACCTTTGTACATCTGCGAAAGGACCGTTGGAAATCTCAGACCAACCATCATATACTGTCTCAATCGGGCTGTGGTGGAGTTAACCTCGTTCTATGGTGTAAATGTATCTTGGACGGTGTGCAAACACCAATGCCAGCGTCGGCTGATAGCCAAGGTACAAACAAAATTTTTGTATCTAAAAATTAAACTTTCTTACTTAACTTGTCAATAGATTTCGTCAAGATTACAATCCTTTTATTTAAACCAAATATCAACGATATTGGGTCCCACGACACGTCGCAACTTCCATACAGCAGTTGTTTTATTGCAAGATCAATTTGGTGACATCTTCGATTCCAAAAACCAGAACCTTCAATGGTTCTACGTTAAGGCATTGGTTTATGACGACGAACAAGCCACACTTGAGCTTTTAAGCCACCATTGAGACTATACGGCTATAGTTATTAAAAAATTGGACTGATCGAATAGACCATGCAACTCGTTGCCTAGGCGGACATATGCCGAAAATTAATTTATCTTCCAGATTATAAATAAACCAATGACTTAACATAATCACATAAAAAGCCATACAAAGGCGTCAGCGAAGAGAACCATTTCTAGAAGGAATTGATTTCTCAATAAATTGATTGCTAAGTGTGCTATGCCAAAAGTTGCGTTGTCTTTCTGGATGCAATTTGGACTAAAAAATCGGTCAGTATGGCTCGAAAAAATAAGGCACGATGAGTTAATTTTAGTTGATGTAATGGTAAGTCATAAACGGTTTAAGGATTGAAAGGAGTTTTATCCTCAGACACAACTCTCTAATAAAAATGCTGATTTTCGATCAGTTTGCAATGAATCCAATCTGAAAGAATGCGTGATCTTTTAACTGCCATTCTATACAAAAGCAAGGCAAGTGCCTTATGCAGAATTTTTCACGCAGTCGAAAGATAAAAGCCTGCAAATTAGGATCGAAATCGAATCGATATTTTGACGTGTTCTTTAAAACATTGGTCTACAGCAGCAATATTCCCTTCTGAACACGAATTTCTTTATTTCATTTATGGTTTTGAATTCAAAAGTGTAAAATTAGTGCGATTGCGATCAGTACCTGCAAGAGGTGCTTACTTAATTGGCCGATTATGTTGACTGTTGTATAATGCACGAAGTGCTCAGTGAACTTCGTTAACACACTAATTTTTTTTAAAACAATTTCCCATAATTTGGAAGCATTGTTGTGACATTAAACAATTCATAATGGTATGCCAGACCTTACATACATACATAATTGGTCATTGCAACCCTTTAACCAGGATTACGAAATAGTTTCTCACACAACTTGTGTTGTGTGGGTTAATTTTATACATGAGTGGTGGAACGGACAGTAAAACTTTCCATGGCAATTTTATTTACTCGCAGAGTTTTTGCCAGAACTCTGCTGAGAGGAAGTTACTGAAGAAATATTTTTCTTTTTTCATTTTATTGGAGATGTCTGATCTGGTGTTTGAATGTCTAATAAGCCAAGACATTACCTACTAGACTATTGCAACTTCAGACCTTGCCGAATAGAAATGGCAACATAGTTTTACATTACAAGCTGTCAATCTATAGTTTTTTATATCGATAGTTCTGGTAGCTATAGCGAAACCAATAGATTGGCTGGGCAATTTTCAATAAAGTACTGTCATACTTTATTTAATTTATTTTCTTAATTTTATCTATTTTCAGATGAAAATGCTTAACACTTTGATCCTTCATAACATTTTGTAATATCCATAAATATATTTGCCACATATCAGTTGGAGCATCCATCAACGCGGGGCAATATAAATGTTAATTTTATTATGAGTGAGTCATCACAATTTGTTTTGAGATGAAATTATTCATATTGAACTTCAGTAGAATTCCACAATATTTTATTACTTTGTAAAACAGTTGTATACTGTATGTACAGCTTTTGCAGCAGTAAACAAAATTGAATTTCATATACACTCACAGCTGAAACCAATTTGAAATGCTTAGTTATGATGGCAACCAGCCAGTATATTCTCGAAAATGTTTCCTCAGATATTTTCCATTACAACCAATACAGAGAATTTTGTTTTCATCGCTTGCTTTTGCTGATACTCCTAAATCGCTGTCATTTCTATACAAGTGTTGCTGTATTAAAAAGTTAAACGGGATCAAATAGAAATTGAACAGACAAATTTAAATGTTATTGCAAAGATGAAA
Source organism: Sarcophaga variegata (assembly GCA_932273835.1). Classification (NCBI taxonomy): domain Eukaryota; kingdom Metazoa; phylum Arthropoda; class Insecta; order Diptera; family Sarcophagidae; genus Sarcophaga; species Sarcophaga variegata. The sequence goes on along the minus strand of OW026358.1, from coordinate 116,280,773 downwards.
TCAAATAGTGCTTAAGGCGGAAACAAATACAAGGTATCAATATGTATGATATTCTCTTTTAAACAAATTCAATTTTTTTCATTGACTTCTTTTAGAGCGTCTAATGCCCCACAGCTGTGAACTAAATAAAAGCATGTAGAAATGTTGTAAGAAATGAAAAGCAGTTCAATTCGTTACTAAGGGTTTTGGTTGTTGTTGTTAACACTGTTGCTCATATTGAAGACTTAGGTAGTGATACAAAGGTAATAACGTCGATAATACATACATACATTATTACGATTCTTCAGTCAGGATTCCGACTTAGCTTCTGATACCACTTATATCACACCACTTATATTGTGTGTGTTAATTTTATACATGAGTGGCTGGAGCTATAGTTTAAAGTCGACTCCGAACGAGAGAATTTTGACAAACTTTTCATTGCATTTTTATTTAAGTATCATAGCTTTTGCCAGAAATCTGCTGTTTTGTTTTGTTGGAGCTGTCTGACCTGGGGTTTCAACTGTGGTCTCACGTCTAATAAGCCAATCGACTACCTACTAGACTACCGCGACCTAATCATCGATAATATGCCACGATAGAAACGTGTAGATAGACTCAAGATTGCAGAATTGAACCAAGCAAATAAAAACCATTTATAAGTCCTGTGCCATCTAACGATTAATTTCTATATCAAACATCAACAATGTAGCTGAATTCTCCTACTTTGCAATGTTACAGTTTCTGCAGAATTGATTGATGGGAATACACAATCCTCCACAAGATCAATGACCTTTAATTACCCCGACACCAATCATACTTTGATGACATCTGTGAATGCTAGTAAATGAAGCACATTCAGGTCTTTACTGTTTTACTGCCTACTAGAAACGTTATCCTCTGCTCATAGCGAATTCATGCTGTCACAGAAGCAAATGAGATTCTGATTATGAAATCATGATGACAGTCAGATTATGCAACAATATTTATCAGATTTTCTTAAACGTTTGTGGTGTGCATACCTAAAATGGTTGAGACTCTTCAGTGTTAGCCTTTGCAGTTAGTTTTACTCTTATTGTGGCAAAGAGGTGCCTTAGTCCAGCGACCTATTGATCTATTGTACTTCCCTTATACTTTATAAGGTCTACCTTTAACATATGCTCCCAGCCAATTGGCTGGGCAAACTTCAGGATGCTGCTCGGTGTCTAGTATGCATGAAAGAGTTCCATTCTAAATAATTTCACTCTTAGTCTATAGTGCCCTGACAGAAGAACGGTAGGAGGAAACTTCATTTTGCCACCCTAGTTGTTTTAACTCCTACTGATAGTCCTATACTATCTTTTATTTAAACTCATAGAGGCGAGAGTTCAAGTATATAGTATGGCACTGTCCAGGCTTTTGTACCTCTGTGAATGTCAGGAAATAAAGAATATTTTTTCTGAATGTGCTATTTGGCTCATCACTGTTGGTCAGTTTTCCTGAACTGTTATCCTTAGCTCGTAGACAACTCTAGCTGTCACCGAAATATATATAAACAGGATTGAAGATTATTAACTGATGATGACTATTATTTTATACAGTTTAAACGACAGCACTTTACAGATATCTTGATAGTTTCTGGTGCAGATACCTCAATTGGTTGACCACTGCAGTGACACTTAATTTGGCACTTAATTTGCCACTTAATATCATTTATTCGTAAACGGGGGAGTGGAGCAGAATATAACTTAGAGTAGGTAAACTTTAGTACTGGTTGAATTGTGACTGTTCAAAAGAAAGTATGGAATTACTTAACAGTGACTGAGATTTGTATCAGACTTACCAAATTTTGTTTTTTTTTACTTAGTACCTCCAAACTGTGAGATCCACCGAACTTTGTAAATTCTGAAAAAACCAAATCGTTTGGCCTTTCTGTAATAATAATATTTACAGTACCATCTCATGTGAATTCCTGTTCAAAGGTTTTGAAGTTTCATTCAATACAAAATGCACTCAAATTTAATTTCATACTCAAATGCTGAACATGTTTCATATTCAATTTCCCATTCCCAAGACTAAATTAGTATTGGCTTGGCTGCCAAATATTTGATAATAAATTTTAATTTGACAATATACCGCAAAATTCAACAATAATAAGTTTTATTTATTACAATAAAAGTTTTTGCTTAAGGCACATTAGATTGACTACTTATTCAATTTAGTGATGTTGTTGTAAAAAAATTAGATTTTTACAGAGAGTTGTGTTACATCGATTTTACATCGATAAAGATTTTTATATGACTTTAACAAAAGCTTGTAAAGGCTCCATTGTTTTGCTAATATGACAAATATGTAAAGAATGTGGTTACCTAGCCAGGCTAGCATATTGCAGGTGGAGATTTTTGCTATTGAACAAGTTACTCCTTCGAACTTATGTATGGACTGTAAAGCGAGAATCAAAGCGCTGGAATTCCACCTTGTCAAATTAAAGGGCGCCAGGAGTTGCTTAGACTCTCTACACCCGCTTCTACTGGGTTCCGGTTCTGTGGTATACAAGGAAAGGAAAAGGTGAACGCAGTGGCACGGACGAATCCCATTTGCTTGTGGAAGAGGCGATAGAGGAGGTATAGAAGAATACCTTTTCAAATTAGAAAAAACAATATGGAATTCAATAAACATTAGATGGTCCAACTGTTTTAACATTTTCATTCAGTAAGGTCTGAAGTCGCCGTATTCTAGTAGGTAGTGTGTTGGCTTATTGGACATAAGGATGCCGGTCAAATCTCAGGTCAGACATCTCGATGAAAACGAATTATAAAAAAGATATTTTTTGTCGGCTTTATTTCAGCAGATTTCTGGCAAAAACTCTACGAGTAAATAAAAAATTGCCATGAATAGCTTTTCAAAATTATCTGTCGTTAGGAGTCGACTTTAAAATGTAGGTCCCGCAACTGACTGAAGGGTTGTAATGATCACCTATATTACATAATGTCCACATACCTGGTTGCCAAACTTCAAAACTGCTGTGTGCAGCGGTGAACAGCAGGAAAGCCAAGGAACTACTTTAGTTCTTTAAGAGAACGGTTCGCCCTCGAACAGGAACTCTAGCGGGACACTGCGCTATTGGCAGTTTTGCTGACAAGCTCGATCTGACTCACCAGGATTACGGTAGAAGCTGCCACACCTTTTATGTGAGTGCCCTGCACTTCAAAAAAGACGTCATCGGTTTTTGGGAGACAGAACGTTTAAGAATTTGGGTATGGTGGCGCACGTGCCACTATGGGAATTGGGCAATTTCGCCCGGAACCTGGGGTGATTGAAATCAACCACTAACGGATTATGAGGGCCATTAGGATCAATTAATACGTAAGTGTTCCTTTAGCAAACTTATTATATTTTAAAAATTCTACTTGGACGGAATACTTGTCGACAACTACCACAAACTGTAATTCTCATCACAATAATGGCACTGAAATTAATTCATATTACAATTTACAACACACTTGTTTTCTACACAATTTCCAATTGTATCACAGCTAAGTTTAATAAATTTGAAACAATTTCAACAAATTCTAATTGACCTCATTTTTTTTACTGTTTTTCTTCGTTTATCTTTATTTGAAAAAATTTATTTTCATTGCCTGTATTATTTCCTTTAATACGTATTCCAGCCCCCTTACGTTTAACAGATTGCACTGCTTTAAATGTTTGAGTTTCAGTTGCAAAATTTAATTGTTTTTCTGTCTGTTTTATAAAAGCGATTGTGTGTTGCAATATTAAATATTTGCATCTCGAAACTTTTCTCTTTGTATTGAACTTTTCTCCTGCAAAGTTTTTCTGTTTTATTTTTGCTTTATTCGTTATATTGACTGTTCAATGGAACATAAACATTTGATATTGAAAAAAATGGAAAACTTCAATGTTGATTGAGTGAAAAATAATTATGAAAATATTGCAAACAAAAAAAAAAACTTAATAAAGTCTTCAAAGTAAGGTAAATATATTTCAATGGCATGAAAGCAGGAACCCGTATTTGCTAGATGACGGCATATGAAGAATAAAAAAGTTTGTATTCATATCGGTCGCAAAGCACTTCAAACTGTGACATTTTATGTTCATAAAGTTTAAAGTCGACTCCGAATGACAGATTTTTGAGAAACTTTTCATGGCAATTTTATTCACTTCTCAGATTTTTTTGGCAGAAATCTGCTGAGAGGAAGTCACCGAAGAAATATTTTTCCATATTTCGTTTAGTTGGAGATGCCTGGTCTAAAAAAATATCGTACCTATCGGTGAGTAACAACGTCCATGCTTCTGCGCCATAGAGAAGCCCATGGTGGATGGCCAACTTGTAGAGCATTACACACACAACTGAGGAGGTGATCAAAAAACAACCTGAATTCTCCAGACTTTTGTGGAAGTATAACGAATTTGCCCTGTATTATTAATATAAAATTGAAGAATTGAATAACCAGTACACAAGAGATATCAAAATCGGCAGTAATTTCGTAAGACGATTGAGGTGGGTACTACTACTACAATTGTCTCCTATGACCAAAGTAACATTTGTTGGTACAGTAGATCGTACGTTTAACCTTTAAGCTGACTTCATTTTTGCTGGTAATGGCGAACGTTCATTACTGCACCTTCTCGAAATCTCTATAAATGTAAACAAGGATGTTTACATTTATTATTGTAGTGTTGTTGGTATATTTTTGTTTACTTGTTTAACGTTTTTTATGCTGGTGTTTGTTGTTATATTACAAAGTACGATAATTTGTAAACAGGTTTACTGCTTTATTTTGTTTTTGTAGCTTTTGTTTATAATTTTAATGTTAAACGATGTAAAAGCAAAACACCGGTATCTAGATATTTAATTTTCGTAATAATATGTTCAAAAATGCTGTGGCAATGAATCCTCAAATTGGCTTTGAAAGACTGGACAGATCTCGTGAAATTGTGGGCAAATCCAGGACTCATTATATTTCAGAAATATTAACTGCTAGAGTATGGCATAAGAAAGCAACTGTTCTTCTGTTGCTGTTTCACACACTTTTGTAAAATGTCTGTTGCTTGTTTAACCATAAATATAAACATATAATAATCTTTTTTTAACATCCGCTATTAAATACATCCATACAAAAATCATTTGAACAAGGATGACTTGTGAAAAAGATTCCCTTGTAGCACTTTACATAATTTCACGTATTTACGCCTGGGTAAATATGCTTTACAGCTTAAGGTAAGTAAATGTTACACAAATTCTTATTGAGATCATGTATTCCTTTTTGTGGGTGAATAAAGAGAGGATAACTAGGCCTTTCGAATTTGAAAAACATTTTCAAAATTCAAGATTAACAAAAATGTAGAGAAGAGTTTAAAAGGTCTTTATTCAAGCTGACCTGTTTCCATTGTATTTGTAACCCTGTTTAATAATTCATAAAAATGAATAGAAAATGAATATGTAACACTAGATATGAACTATATTTTGACTTTTAATGTTTTTTTCTATTCATGTTTAGTTTTGCTCGCGTAAAAAGAGAAAAATATAACTTTTCTCTCTCTTTTCTTTCTCCTACAATGTATGAGAGTTAACTCCTTTGTCTTAGCCTGGGTAGAAATAACTTGTACACAAATATACCACGAATATACTAAAAATGCTCAAATGCAGCTCCCAGCACAGGGATAATCAGGTTCATATTAGACTTATTGGCGATCACACTTTCTTTAATATGAAGTATGTGAAAGAATTATAATTAAGTAAGCAAGAAATTGCTGACCATGCTTAGTAGTAAAAGACTACTGTAAAATAGATGCTAGCTATAAAGACTACGCTAGACTGTCATGGTTGCTTTAAGTAGATCCTTGAAAGTATATAGTTGAGGTCTTAACTTACTTACTTAATTATCCATTAACAACCCGATTAACGGATTTCGGCCTTCTAGGAGCCTCAGCTTCTTGCGCGTCTACGCCAGTTGGTCACACCAATGATAGGGCTTCCTTGATTTGGTCCTTCCTTCCGTCTAGCTGGAGCATACTTCTCCATTCGAATGACATGGCGAAGCCAGCGCATCCGATGGATATTAATGTCTATATCGTTGGGGACAGTCGTGGATCGGATGCGGAAATCATCGTCTACTCGCACTCTACCGAAGATCTTACGTAGGACTTTTCTCTCGAATAGTCTCAAGGCAGCTGCATCAGTGCTTAATAGGGTCAATACCTCTGCGCCATAAAGAAGAACGGGGATGAGCGTCTTGTAGAGTATTAGTTTCGTCGTACGGAAGAGGTCCCTGCTACTCAATTGCCTATTAAAACCATAGTAGTAGCATCTGTTGGCAAGAGTGATCCTGCGCTTAATCTCCAGACTGACATAATTATTGTGGTAACGGCGGAGCCAAGATATATAAATTTCATGACTATATCGAAAGTGTAGTTATCGGCCGTTATCTGAGATCCAATACACCGCACGTTTCTACTTGTGGATAACATATACTTCGTTTTGCCCTCAATTATAGCATTAAAGGCAGCAGTAACATCTCGCTTGGTACGCCCTATGAAGCAACTGAACGCTTTTTGAAAAATAGTGGCATTGCGATGCACACGCGTCTTTCGTATAACACTCTCCATGGCGAAGTTGAAGAGTCGCATGATAAGTGGTCGCCTTGTTTGAAACCTCGCACAGTATCAAAAGCAGAGGTCCATTTCTACCTCGACGGAGCTGCAGGAATTACTCAACGTCATTCTGCATAGCCTTATCAGCTTGGCAGGTATACCGAGCTCAGACATTGCGGCAAAAACACGATCCCTTATGGGACTATCGAAAGCTGACTTATAGTCGACAAAAAAATATGTGTTGCGACTTGTTTTTCGTGGGTCTTTTCCATATAAGAGTGCGTGCGTGAGATCATGGTAGGCAGTGTGTGAACCAATGGCCAATCGACGACAAACGGATATGCTCTGCGAGAAAGACGAGTGGTAGGTACGAATACATAATTCTTGAGAATTATATCGCGCAAGCAAAATCCATTACAGTTGTGATATAACATTGAAACAGAAGCCACATTGCGATAATAATGCAATAGTTCAATAGAGCACCAGCATGTTTGATCACAATCAACAATAACCGCAATAATGTAACAATTTCCCAGGAGTGTTCGAAGTTGTACAACCCTTTTATTGATTAGTTTTCGCTTCATTGATCCATCATAATGTATCAAAGATCATACTCTCATCCAGTCAGTAAGTTTGTCAGGACGAAACGGCAGCAAAGAGAGCCAAGTTCACAGCGATGATGAGATGAAACTCCTGTAGTCAGTAGGTAGTGTGTTGGGTTATTAGACGTAAGGGCACGGTTCAAACGAGTAATTCCTACGGTGACTCTCCTCAGCAGATTTCGGAAAAAATTCTCAGAGTTAATAAAATTGCCATGAAAAAGTTTCTAAAAAACCTGTCGTTTGGATTCGAGCTCAACTTTAATATTCGGTGGACTAAAATTTGTTTAATTTGTCACTATTCGTAGATGTAATAAAGAAATTAATTTTTAAAAAAGGAAGCTGTATGGTATCGAAAGGTCATATTCCATTTACAAAAATTTGTGTTTTTGTAGTTACCCTTGCCATCTTTTTGTGACAACCTTTTTCACAAAACTGACAAAGTTTGTAAGACAATTTTGCAGATTCAACATTTCTATGCCGTTAGCATTTAACCCAGATACACAGTTGATAACCCCTAAAAAAATTTGATTGAGCAACATTATTAGCACATCATGTATTTGTTGTCATCATTGTTATTATAATCTGTTTAACCATCCAATTCCCATACAATGAAAAACGAAGAGAATAAAAAAGATTATATGGGTGTTATATTTTTTCTTTCGTTTAATATTTTTAAAGGTTTACTGACGTTTTCTCTGGCTTTAGTTTACTTGTTCAATGACTCTCTGCAGTAAAGTCTTCAAGTATATGAGAAAGGAATCTGGAAAGTTTTTTAAATGAAGCTTCTTTTAATTCTAAGCTAAATAAAGTTTCAATTAATAGATCCATATGTCTGGAAGCTAATATAGCATATGGATGATACATATTTCACAAATACATAGGCATTTCCACCTCCGAAATCAGTGGTTATACCAGTTTGTATTTAACAGTTAATTAAATAGTTAATGCACAACATTACTTAGTTCATTAAAAAAGAATCAATTGTTTTATTCACGTACAAATTCATTATAAATGAATGTTATTTGATTTGCGTAGCGAGGACGTAATTAGGCAACCAGAACACGTAATTAATTAAACGCAGAGGGATATTATTCAATCAATGTCTATAAAGTACGTACGTGCTCTTTTGAGTTGATAATTTTTAAATGATATTAACTGGTTGTAAACCACCAGGAAGCAGTACGGGTGCGCGACATTTGTTCTAGATCCTATTATGGCAACAATAATGTCCTCCATCCCTCTATTGATACATCTCGTATACTTACAAAGGAATAAAGTATTTGATATGTAAACTTCTATGCCAAATTCATTTTGCTTCCGTAACCACTATTAACATTCAAAAATTACATACTTTAAGACATAATAATGCCATCTTCTGTAAGATTTAATTGTCCTTAAATTTATAAAAAGAAGTTTGAAAACATACACACATATACATAATCTGTCACTACACGCTACAGTCAGGATTACGAGCTAGCTTCTGACACTACTTATGTTGTGTGTGCGTTAATTTTATACATCAGTGGCAGGAGCTACAGTTTAAAGTCGATTCCGAACGCCAGAATTTTTTGAGAAACCTTTCATGGCAATTTTTTCTTTACTCTCATAGCTCTTGCCAGAAATCTGCTGAGAGGAAGTCGCCGAAGAAATCTTTTTTAGTATTTCGTTTTGCAAGTGATGTATGACCTGGGGTTTGAACCGTTGCCTCATCTAATAAAACAACACGCTATCTGCTAGACTATAGCTACTTTAAACTTTGAAAATACTAAACAAAAATTTTATTACTTAAAGTCCTAGCGCCTTCCGATAACTCGATTCACTGCACTATATCCACTTCCTTTTCGCTCTCTGTACTTCATAACATTTTCCCGCCTGCTATGAAACGATTCGTTTTTATATACGACTTCTACCATTTAAATTGAAAACTTTGTTTTCTCGCTAGGAAATTTAGTTTCAAAGGACAAAAATTATTGAAAAAAATTAAATGTCTGTGAATTCAAGCTTTCATCCGTACGAAAACATTTACGATTAAATCAAGATACAAATCTTTGTTTAATTACAAGTGCGAGTAGGCGTTCAGCATCCTACATAAGATCTTCGGTTCAGTGCGAGTTGGCTATAGTTTCCGCATCTGATCTAACAATGAGCTGTATGAGCTCCTGAACGACATGGAAGTTGTGTAGCGTATTAATATCGGCCATGTCGTTCGAATGGAGGAGGATGGGTACTTTATGGGGGGGTTTGCGGAAGTCGGCGAGGAGGATGAATTTGTTTGTGTTCAGCAGCACTGATGGTTATTACGAACAGTACATTCAAACTAAGGCTCTTTCTTTTCCTAATGGAAGGAGAGCACTATGCGAAAGTCTAGGAATTTTAATCGACAAGGGTTGTTCACCTATTTATCGGGATAATGTGGTGTGGATTTCTATCGCGCCTTTTAACACAGTTTTCCAAATTTTGACTGTTGATAAGGGCAATATTGTTGAACATATATTTGTCAAATTAGTTTCCAAATAAATAAAATTGTTTTTATTAACGTACCGAGATTTTCGCGTTTTGGAGGATCTCCATAACCGTCCTATCGTCTCTTTGCAATGCAGTGATTTAATTAGAATCCATTCATTCATTCATCCGGCATTCTTAATATTCACGTTATTTTAATCACAGTATTTGCTTACAAATGCAGATTCATAGCAGCCGGTGTTTCCCATACAGTCTTTAATTCTAAATCTATGTAATTGGCAATTGAATAAAGATAACAATTAAATAAAAAAATACTGGAACGTGAAATATCCTGCATTGTTCACAATAAATTTTGTCCAATGCATTGTGCTTTTACTGGATAGTCCACTACGTTGACAGTTCACTTTACCGCAAAATTTACTGCTTGTCTAAAGGTGCTAAAATGTTTAAAACTGATTCAGGAACTATCTTACTTTGGTAAAATATTTGAATTGAAAAAATATTTTCTTTGTGAACAAACCACTTGGGTAACAAAAACGAAACTAAAATTAAGCAACTGTGCTACAACCATCAAATGAAATGGAAACCACTATTCAGTTTTGCCAATACAAACTGAAACAAATTGGCCAAAAGCCAACAAAATCGAATAAAAACGTAAGGTTGCCACAAAAGAACAACCAACAAATGCGACCACGTGAAAGGCGTTTGTATTACACCTGATTTTGATTTCAATAATTAATTAATTTTTGAGGGCAACTCAAACACAATTGTCACAGAATAAATTAAAAAAATTATTTAGATAAGCCGGTGCATTTTTAACTGATTGGATTCTAAAAAAGGATAAAAAACGCAGACAATTTTTACTTGTAATGACTGGCTATCATCTATTCTATAAGGAATGTCCTATCTTGGCATAGTTGTTTTAGTATTTCAATCAATGTGCCACCATTGTCGGCCGTAATGTTCTCTCTCATATACTACAGTATATGAAAAATCATTTCATAATTTCATGTTTTGCACATGATATATCTTGTTGAAAGCACACGTAACCACAAAGCCAATTCTTCAATTCAGAAAACTGTCGGTAATCATGGCACAGTTACTTGTGCCGTAGACGAAGAGGTTTGTTGAAAATTTCGCGGGCTACGTACATAAATAAGACAAGTGTTTTGTTTGTTTGACGATCTTCTGCTATCGAGAAAAATGTATCAAAAAGAATTTGATCCAAAAGTGGAAGAAAAAGCTCAAAAACACTTGAAATGTTGACATTGGCTGGATTGTGGTTGACATCATTCAACAATTCCTGAGCAATGCCAATGAGACTTTTTTTTTTGGTAAAAATTCAGCAACTTTGGAACGAATTTCTCTCTGACATACGCTTCATGCCCAAAATTTCCGTAAAATTTGATAACATGGGCCAAGCGATATGCCGATAGCCTCAGCAATTTCTCTAATTGTGATTCGATGATTCTTCAGTTTTCCTTATTCATCGACTTTTAAACATTTTTATCGGTTATTGACATGCTAGGACTTCCACCATTCACTTCTTTTCGATCTTCTATGAAAAGCTTGTATCATTTGTTAACATTTTTACGACTCGGCGAACTCTCACCGTATACCGTATGTCAACATTTGCAGAGTTAACATGGCAGGAGTATCTGTTACGATTTACTTTACAAAGGGCCTTCGTACAGGAACTTCCGAAATTTGCCTCTGTTAAATTAGTTGTCATTTATCCAGTCTACTTCACGAAATCGCTATGGATGATTATCGAGAACGGCGTCTGTTCTCTAAATGGACTGTAAATCAGTTGGCAAATGACCCAATTTTCATCGCAAAATCTAAAACAAACAGAACTGACGATTTGGGAACGATGCCAACTCGCAAGAGCGTCCAAGGATTTCAAAATTTTCATTTTCATTCTTTGGTGTTGGTTTTGGACTGGTGAAGTCATCGGCTTATATTTGTTCGAGAATAACGTTGTCCAGGCCATCATTGTTAATTGCGATTACTATAGCTCGAAGATTTTCAATTTCTTTTGATCTGAATGGAATGATATGGACACGAACGATATGTGATTTCACCAGCACATCGCTATGTGCCACATAGTTCTTGCTACATTAGTTATTCTGCATGAGTGATTTTATAACATTGTCATCTCATGTGAAGGTAATGTGAACCGGCCACTGAAACTTTTTCTTGTAGGATTTTCTTAAGCTGTAGGTGTAGGTGTATGCGAATAAGCCACAAATATTTATTCGCATTTCTTTTTGTTCGAGATGTCTGACCAGGGGTTTGAACCATGACCTCAAGTCTACACACTACCTATTACACTTAAAAGTAGATAGCTCTTAAAAATAGCCGGTAGTTTAATTGTTTATTGTTTTTCCTAACATTATCGTTCTGTTTTCCAATACAATAATTCGAATGCTTTTATGGAAAATTGCAAGTAAATTTAATAAAAAAAAATTAAAATCGTTTTCCATATAAAATCGTTGTATTCTACAGTTTTTTAAAATTTTATTTTCAATTGAAAGTGGTGGTTTACGAGAATAAAATCTCAGCAAAATAAATTCTATAAAAAAAATTTTTTAAGAAGGCGGAGTCTATAAAACTTGCATGCAAATGATGACGAAAATTTCATATATTTCTTATGGCATTTTCAATTTTTTTTAGCTTTTTTCCCTCGCCACCTACTATACTGCCACTTTAATTTCTTTATAAGAAAGTTTTTCCGTTTTTATGTGTGGCATTTTGCAGCCACATATTTCGAATATGCAAATTATTTCATGCTAATAAAAAACTCTGGCCCAAGGGGAAAAGTCTTACTCATACCAGCGATGTAGTAAATGAAGACTTGAGTGATGAAAACGACAAAAATACAATCTTAGGAAAAACCATGATTGCCACGAACGTAAACTTTATTGTAGAATAAAATAAAATAAAGGAAATAAAAAATATTGTTTTTTTTTTTAATAAAACATTTAAATCTGAAATATCTATGTTTCAACAGGCTAATGGCATTTTTATTAAATAACATTTTATCAAATAATATTGGGGTAAGGGAACCAAACAACTAGTTAACTGAGATTTTAATGAAATACTCTGGCATTCAAAATATTTCCAAAAGTTTTGCTAGAATTAATGTTAAAATATTTCTACTTTTTTTAATAGATAAGGGTGGCTCAAAAGACAATAATTTTTTTTATAAAAAATTCGCAAAAATTTCATTGCATTGTACAGTTTGAATTTCGACATCCTAATACACGCATAAGCCTTTTCCTTAATGGAGCCCAACAGAAAATAGTACAACGGTGACATTACCATTCATTTAATTAAACGGCCATCAAACGTTTGACGCAATAAATCGATTGTGGCATGAGATGTGTGGCAAGTTGAACCATGCTATTGAAACGAAACATCGTCCACATCAATACCAATGAAGAGCGTATAAAAAAAAATCGATTATCATTGTGCGATGGACCGTAATGATTGCGCCGTCCTCCTCATTTTCAAGGAAATATGGGCGAAGCTGAAACAAAGAGTCACTCGTAGTGGGTGCATTGACTTCAATAATACCACCTGTGGGTTTTGGTGAGTCCCAAACACGGCAATTTTGCTGATTAACGTACCCACCAAGATGAAAATGAGCTTCATCCGAAATTTTTTTTTGGCAAAATTCTCATCATCGTGCAGTTTCTCTTTGGCCGATCTATTTCAATAGATTCTACCGATGTTCAAGCGTAAATCGAATCATTACGTTCAGAGGAGATAATATACTGAATTTTGTGACAGAATAGAATGACATAAGTATTGCCTGATTCGCAATAACCAATGATTCAAATTTAAGCCGATAAATGGCCCACCCTATGGAAGTGATATTTTGGAGGATACTTTATTTACGACATGTTGATCATATTTATATTGACAAATTTGTCTGATGCGGCTGCCATGTTGGAGGCAGTGGAAATATTATAAACTTTTGGGCAAAAACTATTAAATATTCATGATGATTCCAGATGGAGAACAAAGGCAAAATGGTATCTTCTGAGGCTACAGGACCATTTCAGTGTTTCTATGCATCAGTATCAGCCTATAGTTTTTAATAGTCGGATGGTTACCACGTCCCTTCACCTAATGTCTTCTAGGTCGGTATTCAAAGTCTCTCTGATTTTATGGAATTGGAATGCTGTAGCAAAACTACGAAGCCCACAAGTGTAACTTCGGATACGTAGAAGAAAACGCAGATAATTTTGGTAAAATGGAATAGATTATGCACGTAATATCGCTTTAAATTCCAAAGGTGCACTGTTGTTGAACTGAAGACTTCAGTTAGGGCACTCATGCGAGACTTATTGGTGTTGATTGTATGGCCACAGGCTTCTATCAGGTTCTAAAATCGGTTGTTCGAAGTCGACTTTAAAATGTAGGTCCCGCCACTCATGGATAAAATTAACACACACAACATAAGTGGTCTGAGAAGCTAGATCGTAGTCCTAACGGAAGGGTTATAATGATCTATTATGTATATATAATGTAATATATACCTATTATGTATATATAAATTTAAAAATCTGTTATCGTTCGTTCGCAATATCACGTAGACAATAAGTTCTTAAATAATTTTCTCATTTCTACCATTTAAATTTTTATTGAAATATTCTATGCTTTGTTTTCTTTTCTTCTTAATTAATGGTATTTGTCTAATGAAATTTCATTTCGTCTATAAAGACTTTGCGTGTATAAATTATGAAAATTCTTTAACACTTTAGCTGTAGTTTCAACATATTTATAGCCCTTGTATGTACTCTATCTACCGTATAAACCACACCTTAACACGAACGAACATTATGCCTTCCAGGCTTTACAGGTAAAAGGATAGCCATGAAATGGGCTATAAAGAGATAAGTAGACAAGCAGAAACTGAATGCAGCAGAAGGCTATTACATCATTTCCTTTTCAAAGCAAAAATGTCGAGAACAAATTAAAATGTACAATAAATTAACATAATAATGTATTGTGAAGAGAATAAAGAACAAAAAAATCCAAAAAAACAGAAAATGCATTGAAAGCTGGCAAGGAAATAAAGCTAAAAAGGAGTCTTACTTCGTATAGCCATTTTCTCCAAAGGAGTTAGTATACAGGGTGGATTTTTAAATGTTTAAATTGAAGTTTTTTAATATGAAAAATTTGAATTATTTTATTTAAACCACATGCTTGTATTATTAATAATTAAATATGATTTTATGTATGAAACATGATTAAATGTGATGTATTCACCAAAGTCTAGTTGGTAATGTTTCGGCATATTAGACGTAAGGCCACGGTCGAACATCCACAACAAAACAAAGTATGAAAAATTATTTTTTTGGCGACCGCCTCTCAGCAGATTTCTCCCATAAACTGTGAGAGTAAAATTGCCATGGAAAGGCTTACAAAAATTTGTCATTTGGAGTCAATTTTAAACAGTACGTCTCACTGCTCATGTATAAAACTAACATATATAACATAAGTGGGGTGAGAGGCTAGGTTGTAATCCAGACTGAAGGTTTGCAATGATCAATTATGTGGGTATGTACGCTTTTAAAAAACACCCTTTAGAATGAATTACATAAATTACATTGCAATGATGACTGTGGCATACTCGTTTATGCTGAAGTTTAAATCCTCATAAATTTCTAATTACTTAGCCACATCATATTACACCAGTCAACAACGCTGTGTTCGAGGTGGATTGTTTTTCTGTGTAAGAGTTGAAAAACTTAAAAGCATAATTATTTGATTAGGAGCAATATTGTTGGAATGATTCTGTTTTACTTTAATTTGATAATTAACTTCATGACATTAATTTTTTAAATATGATTTGCGGCATATGCTTGTCTCAGTTACGAGTTACATGACATGCTGATCAATTTTAACTACTACACATATAAAGTCGCCAGAGTCTAGTAGGTAGTGTGTTGACTTATTAGACATGAGGCCTCGGTTCAAACAAAGGCAAAACAAAGAATTGCCTTGAAAAGTTTCTCAAAAACTCTGTCGTTTGGAATCGACTTTAAACTGTAGCTCCCGCCACTCATGTATAAAATTAACGCACACAATATATGTAATGTGAGAAGCTAGGTTGTAAACCTGACTAAGGAGTTGTAATTACCAATTATGTCTGTATGTATTTTCAATAAATCTGGTCGTATAGCGTCTAAGGCGATTTGAATATTGACTTCAAATACTTCTGGTTTGTCGGAATAAACTAACGACTTAACAAAGGCCCCATAAAAACAATTGAGAGTCTTTAAATAGCACAAACGTGGAAACCAGCAAACAGGACCATATTTGGAGAAAAATTACCACCAAATTGATTTTGAATTAAATGAATTGTTAAGAGCTCTTTACAGCAAGTTTCGCCGTCTTGTGCTAAGCGAATGATTTAAATGTGGAACTGATTAGTTTTTTAAAAATAAAAATTAGATTAGAATGACTTTATTTTAATGGCAGCATTTTGTTCAGTTCAGTTGCAAAACAGTAGATCATTAAGCACGATAAGGAACAAAGTTGGATATAGATAGTGGAGTATACGACTGTTTGTTACCAAAAAGAGCTAAAGAGCTAAGAATCATCCACGGAATAATTTGAGTTCGACAAGAGAATAGTTCGCATTCTGAAAAGAATTATAACGAGAGGCAGCGCAATTGATAGTTTCGCTGCCAAGCTCGGTTTTCCCCACCAGGATTACTGCATATTTTGCCATGTTGTGGGGGACATGCAATCAGTACAACACCTTTTATGCGAGGCCCCTACACTTTAGGACGGACGTCATCGGTTTTTGGGTTATATAACATTTAAATATCTGGGCATTATAGTAAACGTGGCACTAAGAGAACTGGCCAGTTTCATCTGGAGCTCGGGTTGGTGCAAACCCGCCAGTAAAAGAATCATGACAAGGAGGCTTACCTAACGCTAACTTGCCTGTAAATGGTAAGCTACCCGCTAACCTAACATAGAAAATCATCAGATAATACCAGATATTGTCTTCGTAGTTCAGTGGGTAGTGTATTGACTTCTTAGACACGAGTATATTGTTCAAACTCCAGCTCAGGCATCTCAAACAATAAAAAGAATATTTCTTTCGGCGACTTCCTTGTTATCAGTAGTCTTCTTCCAAGAACTCTATGAGTAAAAGAAAATTACCATGAAATTTTACTTAAAAAACCCTCGTTTGCAGTTGACTTTAGAAAGTAGGTTCTGCCACCACTCATGCATAAAACAAACACATGCAATATGGGTGGTGTAAGAGGCTAAGTTGTAATACAGATTGAAGGGTTGTTGAGAATAACTGGGTAAGTAAGTTCAGAACTGTTTCAAAAATTTCAATAAATTCGAATGACATTCAATGAACTCCAAACGTAGATTTCAGTTACGCAATATAACACCATTAAGACCGACATAGCCAGGATGCAGTTAGTGAGGTATATAGGTTCATTTTTTGTTTTTCATAAAATTTTAATCCTTAAATCTAAACTTCTCAGTTGCCTTTAAAAAAACTTATCCAATACGGACTTTAATAAAACTTAACTGTACTCAAAATAGAAAATGTCATTGTCCTGGTAAAATTTGCTTACAAATCATGGATTCATTCTCTCAAAAACAAATTTCGGTTTATGTTGAAAGTTGAGATTTGTTCCAGAAAGTTCTAACAAATTTAATTAGTTGTTGTTCTTGCTGTCGTTGTAGTTAATGTCTACAGAATTATGCAGAACGTAATAATTTATACAACCGTTTTGTGTTGTGCTAAAAGGAGTGCTTAGAGTATTTATAGAGCAAATAAAATAAAACCTAAACAGGAGCATACAATACTCATAGAAAATTTGTTTTGTGTCTGGCCAAAGAAACAAAAAAATTGTTGTCCATATTTTAACTGAAAAATTCTCATCTAAAAGTTTATGTTTAAAAAAGGGTCTAATGTCACATGAAAGCATTAAGCTGACAACTAAAACGGACAGTGACTGAAACCATTTATTTCACTTACAAACCCTTTTTCATTTCTGCTCGCAGATAGTGACCGAAAAGTATAAAAAGAAACTGGGGAAATTAGAAAAAGGAGAAGTTTCAATG
Source organism: Sarcophaga variegata (assembly GCA_932273835.1). Classification (NCBI taxonomy): domain Eukaryota; kingdom Metazoa; phylum Arthropoda; class Insecta; order Diptera; family Sarcophagidae; genus Sarcophaga; species Sarcophaga variegata. The sequence goes on along the minus strand of OW026358.1, from coordinate 116,263,023 downwards.
ATAAATATTTATTATTTTAATAATGAATTTTGTTTTGTCGGTTTACCGGGTTTTGTGGTTAACGTTTAAGGTTTTTGTGTTTTTGATTTTTAATGGAAGTACTTGTGGTTGGTAGTCATAGACAATATAACGTCATATAATATTTATTAATATAATATAAACACTTTAATATTAAATACGATTACAAAAACAAGAACGAACTTTAGTAAATTTAGACAGACAGGAGTTCATATACTGACTATTACACGTAGGTTGTCATATCAAATTTATAAACATATTTCAGACTACAGGCTACCAAGTAAATCATCATTAAGATTCACGATTTTTTTTTGGCACTGAGATAGACGATATTTAAATGTGATAATCGATGAATTAAATCTTTGACAGTAGTCCCATCAAATAAGACTCAAAGCCTTATCACGCTGGCGCATCATCCCTTCTGGTTATTCCTTTATTTTGGGGATTACTGTAATGTGTTTCAGGCCGCTCAATCGACGCTCATCAACGATGCTGCTTTCACCCGCATCACAATCCTTTCTGATAGTCAGGCTGCTGTAAGATCTCTATCGAGCGTTGTGATTAACTCTAACGCCGCCGTCGACGTTTTCTCTGTGTACTTCAGAGTCTCACTTGTCTGTATTCCTGGGCACAGTCACGTTCCGGGAAAATGCAGAACCGATGAGCTTGCCAGAGCTGGTGTACTCCTTCCGAAACCTTCGTAAATCGATTTGGATATGCTACTTACCTCGGGTAAATTTGCCATTGGGGGAAATTCTTTCACGACGCCAACATATCCTGAGTCAATAAGGAATCCTACTCCACTGCTAGACTCACTTGGCCCTCGATGTGTAGAAGGCGTGTCACCTCGATCACAGTGGCCATGCTTATTGGGCATTGCGGAATTGCGTTACGGGAAGACAAGCAGAAAGACTGCAGTTAGCGTCTATCTGTCAAATTTCTGTATTGCCAAATCACCATAGAGTAGAATGAGATTACCGTGCAACAACAAGTGCAACATAAATAGCGAAAGATCATCTGCAGCGATGGAGCCATTTCTGAATGAATGCTTAAGTGAACAAACAAAATTCTCGAATTTGAGACCATCTCAATCCACATAAGATCCAAGAGTGTCCAACGCACAACGAAAAAATTACTATTTGGTAAGTATTTTGGGCTGATCATCAGCTTCTATGCCTATGAAAAGAAGTTGTCCTGGCCATTTTCTGGTCTTAATGAGATTATCTTCAACAGATTTCAACAAGGCGGTGATACATGTCATGTGGCTCATGTCACATTTGATAGTCTGTAGAAGAGTTTTAAGGGCATGATCATATCAGATGAAGGTGATGTGAACTATCCACCGAAATTGTGCAATAAAACCTGGTTAACTTTCCTCTTATGAGGCAGGAGTATACGAACAAGCACAAACCATAGTAGTACTTAAAACCAATATAACCCATCCGTCAAATTGAACGCATTGATAGATATGCTGATATGTCTCACACATTTTGTTTTATGGAAATTTAAAAAGGAGGCCCTTAATCAAATACCCGATGATTGTTGCACTTACATACATACATAATAGGTCATTACAACCCTTCAGTCAGGATTACGACATAGTTTCTCACACCACTTATGTTGTGTGTGTTAATTTTATACATGAGTGGTGGGACCTACAGTTTAAAGTCGACTCTGAACGAAATATTTTTGAGAAACTTTTCATGGCAATTTTATTTTACTCTCAAAGTTTTTGCCAGAAATCTGCTGAGAGGAAGACGCCGAAAAAATACTTTTTGTTTTTTGTTTTGATGTCTGGCCTGGGGCTCCAAACCTAGCTTTACGTCTAATAAGCCAACATACTACCTACTAGACTACGGCGATTGTTGCACTTGCTTGAAAGAAAATTTACAAGGTCAGCTGACGGTCAATTGAGAATGGTCGACGAAAGTATTAGAATGTACGCCAGAAGAATATGGAAACAGATAATTCACTGTCGCTATTTTAATGCTAGCAACGATAATTTGGAGATTGAAGACTATGCCTAGACTTTAAATCAATATTTCAGCTCTAAAGGAACATACAATAGAGAAATTGATATACAAGTTCCTTTTGTATCTTGTTTCACAGATATGGTATCATCATTTGGTTCTTTTTATAAGTGTGTTGATGACATTAATGTCTCCCCCATACATTGCAAAATGCTCCTGAGTTCATGATAACAATGAATAAAGTTGTTGAAAATTTAATCAACTCTAATGTAGTAAAAACGTTAATATACCATACAATATGTAAGAAAACAAAAAGAAAGAACAGGATAAACTTAAGTGGAGAACATCATCAAGTTTTGAGGATATAAGATTGAAAGCCAAACAACAAAAAAAATAACTCCTTTTAGCAGTACAAATATGACAACCAACTAAAGGCTGAACTTCTTGTTGCCAACGAAAAAGGAGGAAAAAGGTAATGTAAGTTAAATGCTCTGATGGATGTATGCATGCACGTTTATTGTACATGGAAGGGTCTCATGTGTTCATGCAACATCAAATAAAATAAAATGGAGTGAAGATACTCTGGAGCTACAATAAGTTTCATGTTATACAGGAGCGCTATGGTTGTTGTTGGGTGCAATTCCGAAGTTAAGATGATACTGCACAAATTAAGTTTTAAAGTTTCTAAGATAAGCTGTTGCGAAAACATGCGATGCGAAACACGAAACAATATTCCAAAGGTATAAACTTACAAATTTAAAATAAAAGCAAGAAAACTGGAATTAAAAACTATATTTAACACGGTTCGTTAAATCTGCTTAAATATGAAACTTTGAAATATTTTTAAAATTAAATATTTTCAACAATTTGTTACAAAAATAATATTTTATGTTGCTTGGCTATGTTGTTTTGTGAATATTATAGAGATAGCTTGGTCTGAGCACGTTAAGCTGTATCTGCCAGATAGCAAATTAGTTAATGCCCTATCATAATAGAAAGGTATACGAGTTCCAGACGTTCTCTAATAGAGAAATAAACACAATGCTTGGGCGTTGACGGCTACTGACATAGCTCCTATGTTACTGTCCTATTGTCGATGGTAGACAGCTGATGAAAATGGGCTAGTAGTCTTTACAATCTTTCCGATTTGAAACACAAACTGATTCTACGGTGGCGTTCACTGTTTAACTAAAGTTTCATGACAAATAGGGGTGAATTTGCCAACTGTAATGGAAATCAGCTAACCAGGTTACATTCTTAAATAGTATGAATATAAATCCAAATTCGCCGTAGTTTAGTAGGTAGTGCGTGGACTTCTTAGAGGCCACGTTTCAAACCCAAGGTTAGACGTCCCCAACTAAACGAAATATGAAAAAATATTTCTTTGGCGACTTCCTCTCTGCAGATTATAGCAAAAACTCTGAGAGTAAAAAAATTCCTATGAAAAGGTCCTTAAAAAATCTGTCGATTATAAACTATAGGTCCCGCTGCTAATGCGTAAAAATTTACACACACAAGATAAGTGGTGTAAGAATCTAGGTCGTTATCCTGAGTGAAGGGTTGTTATGACCAACTATGTGTGTATGTATCACAGGAGAAAAAATGATATAAGACTGCTATGTAATGCAGCAGCAAAGTCTTATAAAAGCCTACTTCTACGCAGATGAAAGTCATTGATCAACTCACAATCTAAGAAAATCATCTTAGATTGAAATCACAGTGTAAAAGTCGAGTAGCACTCAAATAGAAGACATCTATAGAAGTAAATTAGACTGATTGGACGAAGCTGGATTAAAATCAGACAAATAGGAGGCAGTACGATTTTTTGGTAATATATTGAAATGGCTTAACGTAACCATTACAATTTTAAATTATAAAAGAGCCGAAGGCACGGGATTTTTCTATTAATCCCAATGGAGGTTGAAATGTCCCACAATATTGATTGATCCTATGACGGCGGGTCAATGAAACCATAAACACTGGTTCTCTGACTCAATATAATCTCCTTTCAGTTGAATACAACTTGTCTAACGTTTTTCAAATTTTTCGTTCACTTCAAAAAATAGAGACATCTCGAGGTCATCAAAATGAATTTCTTCGAGAGATGATTTCATAGTTGGTTTAGAGAATTTAACCTTCCGGGTTGCCTGTTTCCTGAGCTTTTGTCACGGATTCTTACATTCTACTAAAGGAAAAGAACATTGTTTCCTTGCCAAATGCGAATTTTTTTAAATCCTCCTTTAATCTATAGAAATTCTGCAACTTCCTCTCAGCAGATTTTTGATAAAATTATCATGAAAATTTTTTTCAAAAATATATCTTTCTCAATCGATTTTAAACTGTAGGTCTCGCCACTTATGTACAAAATTAACACAGGCAACGTTAGTGGTGTGAGAAGGTGGGTCGTAATCAAAATTGAGGATTTATAATGACCAATTAGGTATGTTATGTATGTCAAATCGATGCAATTATTAAACGAATAATAGCTTCCGTTGATTATTTTATTGTATAAAAGATCGACAATGTAAATATTGCTGTGTGCAATCTAGATTGGTGTCCTTTGACGCCTCGGAAAAATCATAGCATTAACATTTGCTTGACCTCTAGTAAGTTTTCTGCGATATTACCTCACCATTGAAATTGTGGCCGATTGTATGCAAACCTATCGCAAATCCTGCTGAAACCATATAATGATTTAATATCCAAACTGATGCGCTGATTGAGATGCTTTGATCTGACACAACACCATGCCTTAAATTCTTGCTTTTATTTGAGCTGCATATATCTTATCTGATAGTTAATGAAGTCAATGATATTCGGAATCGTCATGGTAATTAAAAGACTTACCATGGGTTTGGACACAGCTGTTGTCTAATTTAGAGTAGTTAATATCGTGATATTGAATCCACTTTATCACTCTTCTGTCAGTTATACTTAAACTTCTTCTCGAGACATTGTTTTGATATGGCGTTCCTTGTACGCCGTTTTTGCTTTCATAGAGAAGTTGGTTGGCAAGCTTTTTCGACTGTTTTAGGGAAACTTTTCTTTTCGGCTGCCCAAATAAAGTTGCATTTAAATTTCGTTCAAGTGTAATAGATTCTGTTAGACATTTTAAACCCTTTAAACTTTTTCTTTGTTATGCTGCAATTAATAATTTTTTACTATATTTGTTGCAAAAAAAAGAAGATACGAGATCTACTGTAAAAGCAAATAAATTAAAATAAAAACTATTTTTCAAGGAAAATTGTCAACAATAAAGTTTTATTTTCGCTAATTACTAGGGGATGAGGCGTTTGTTTCAAAAGTTCTTCACAACTGCTGCAGCTAAAGTTAATGGAGATGACATAAACAAATGATTTCCTTCCTTACGTTTGAATATGAAAAACTAAAAGAAAATAAACGAATAATTTTTAGTTTTGTTCTTTTTTTTATCATTTCCGTTACAAAATATTCTAAACAATTATCATAAAATAAAGAAATGAAATAGTTATCGTTTGGTGAAGGAGAGTAATTGAATGCATAAATTTTTTTATTTAATTGCATAAAATTATTATCCTGATGAGGCAGTGAAATATCGAACATAACACATAGAAACTGTGAGTTTTATTGAAGCAACTTGCTCGCCAGCCACTGCATATCAGTGTCTTTTGAAATGCAGATGGGGTCTCCGCCTGACTACACGCGCTGTATCTATTCTGCAGTCATTGAACCCAAGTTGCTGTAGGGAGTTGTTTAATGGTAGACTGCTCTGAATAGACAACATAATATCAGGCTTCTTGACAAGATCAGAAGTTCTGCAGCTACTGATATCGCCAGTGCTCTACGTATCAACCCTACAAAAACCTTCCTCGTAATGCTTAACTGGCTTCCCAATGTGCTTCCTGCTTAACAAGCAGGCAAACTTTCCGCTACTATACTTAATACCTTGTCTTGCTGGTGTATCATTCCCTCCTCTTTTTTTGGAGGTCAATCTCCCTGCCCATCAGACAACGATTATCTCCCTTCAGTTTACTATTTGGACAGGACTTTTCATTTTTTGATTCCGAGCAGGGACGGCTGGGTCTCTAACATAATCATCTCCCCGAAATCTCTCGAGGTATACACTGATGACACAGCACAGGGTAGTCGTGCTTTTAATGTGCAGCCCCTGTGCTGACCAACTTATTCGTTGAGTTCGGTTAGTACAGGGACTACGCTTACCTGTAGCGTCATGCTATGCCTGCTCAAGTGTGCCTTGGTAATTAAAGAGATCACAGCGATCTAACTTAACCAGCATCTGCATAAAAATAAATAGCTTCTGCAGACCTTAAACAATTTTATTTTTCTCTTTTCTTGCGAAATTCCTTTCTTTTATCGAAAATTTCTTTTTACAATATTGTCCTCTATTTTGAAGTTTATCATAATCAAATCAAGTTCTTTTGCTTTGCAATCATTTAAAATTATCCCATGTAGTACTTTACAAACAAATTTTTTACGTCACAGATTAAATACGAGCAAGTTTTTGGATTGAATTGAATTTTACGACTGATTATAAACTTTAAAAACGAAAATAAAAATATTTTTCGTAGAGAAATATGCTTAATATAAAGAAAGGAAAAGAAAGAAGAAGAAAGGGTGGGCTATTTAAAACTGCAATGAAACAAAAACGGTTTTAAAATTTTCCAAATTTATATTTTTTGTTGTGAAGTACAATTGTGCCGGTTAAAAATGGAATATTATTTCATTCATATGGCTGCTGCGGCTAGCCTCACAGTACCTAATTCGATTATATTGTGGTGTGTGTTAATTTTATATATGAGAGATAAAACCTACAGTTTAAATTTGATTCTGAACGATAGATTTTTGAAAAACTTTTCATGATATTTTTTTTATTTACCTTCCGAATTTTAGCCAGAAGTCTGCTGAGCGAAAACCACCGTAGAAATATTTTTCATATATCGTTCTGTTGGATATATCAGACCTGGGGTTTGCACCGAGACTTCACGTCTAATAAGCTAGCGCACTACCTACTATACTACGGCGATATTATATACTGAAATTTATAGTGTTTGGGACACACCGTAATAAAAATTTAAAAACGTAATATTTTCAATATTAAATTAACTTCTACATTGAAATTGCTATAAAAGTAAAGATAAAGGTAAATACCTCTCATTTAATCATACTTCATTAATGAAAGGAAACAATTAGGACAAGTGCGTAACGAAAATCGTTTTCGTTTTCGTTTCTTCTTTTACTGCCCTTAAAGCGATTTACGTTGCACTTCGCTTTGATGCATAATTAAGGGCATGTTTGATTAAGGCCATAAGAAAGAAGTGAATGCAAATGAAAGGAGAATATTTTTCCAAAGCATATAACAAGTAATAAAAGTGAAAGGAATTTTTAATTAAAATCAAAATGAAAGTGAAAGAAAAATGTAAAAGCGAATATTTTGGAAAATCTTTGTGAAGAATAAACACTTTTTTAAACAGAATATTTAAGCAGAATTAAAAATGAATTAAGCATTTCAAGCAATGAATAGAAAAGTTGAATAGAAATACTGAATTTGTTAGGAAAGAAATGAAGTGAAATAAAAATAAAATTTAATGTACACATATATCTGTTTTTACGTAGTGTGTGGGCTTATTAGAAGTTAGGCCAGGGTTCAAACCTCATGTCAGACAACTCCCACAAACTGAAACTTGAAAAAAAAATTTCTTCGCCAACTTCTGCATCAGATTCCTGGCAAAAACTCTGAGAGTAAATAAAATTCCCATGATAAGTTTCTCAAACATCTATCGTTCGGAGTCGATTTTAAGCTGCAGGTTCCGTCACTTGTGTATAAGCTTAACACACAATATAAGTGGTATGAGGAGCTATGTTGTCATCCTGACTGAAGGGTTGTAATGACCAATTATTTATGTATGTACGTATCTACAAATAATCAATGTACATATTTATCTTAATAAATTCATCTCCTTCTACTAATTTTTTACTTAATTTTTATAAAGTGATTAAAAGTTTATATTCCATTTCATTTTGTTTAAGAAATATTGCCTAAAGATTTGCACAACTCCTAATGCCCAGAAAGTCTTACTGCGTTCGAAATTCAAGACAATTTCCTTGAACATAAAAACTTAAAGGAACTTGCAGACATCAACACTTGGCGACCACACAGAAATATTCGAATTTATCAGAGAAAATTTAAGTTTAAAAAAAGAAACAAAAAAGGAAACCCAACTTCAAAAATAGTACTGACTAAAAACGTAGGAAAGAAATTTACGATACTAGTACCCCTTAAGGAAAAAAGTAATTTTCACACAGTTACGACCAACACATACCTCGAATTGTAGGATGGGAAAATTCTTAAATAACTTTCAAATTCTCTTAAGGAGATGTTAAAAATTTAAGAAAGCCAGATATTTAAAAGATTAAATTCTTTAAATATGTGTCACAGTACGGAGACTAGAAGCAGTTTCTATACATTTATGTAAAGAAGTTTTAGTTGAGTGAAGGTATATTGCAGGAGTACGAGTAGAGCCTGAAATCGTTACACTTGAAAAGAACTTGAACTTATTTATCAAGTTCGAAACACAGTGGAGTATGGCAGTAAAAAACAATTCATTGAGTTTAGTACGTATATATGCGGAAATGTTAATTAAAATGGGGTTAGGATGTAATGATTCCGATTCTAAAGTTTTTAACTAAAATCCAGAGGGAATAGGTTGAATAAGACCAGGAGAAGAAGAATAAAATTCCAATACATTTGGAATTTTGAAAATTATGGGCTATAATAATCGAAATAATCCATTTAGGAAGAAAGCACAAAAGAGAAACTGCAAACATTATAGGAAGGCATCACATATTGAGAATATATAGGATTCAAAGAATATAGGTTCTAAACAACCCCATATATCTGTTGTTTTTATGCAACCTTATCAATCTATAATATAAGACAAATGATACTGCTTTGCCTGAAAAACTGGATGACTAAAGCTTAAATAAATCACAGAGAAGTCGCCGTAGTATGTTGTGTGGGCTCATTAAAGGCAGGATTAAAACCCCAGGCCAAACATCAAAATAAAATACAAAACTTATTTCTTCGGCGACTTTCTCTCAGCAGATTTCTGGCAAAAACTTTGAGAGTAAAACAAAATTACCATGAAAAGTTTCTCAAAAATCTGTCGTTCGGAGTCGACTTTAAACTGTAGGTCCCGCCACTCATGTTGGTGTCCAAATCATACAGTCCAGGCCAAAAGGAGACTATAGTGCTTGAGGCCTGACTAACTACGTTCTCATACAGATATGCACCGAAAATGCCGCCAACCCACAATCCAGAAATTTTTTCAAATTGCAATGGACAATCTTGGATCTCATATGGATGGGCATCATTTCAAATTGAACTATTTTGTTTGTTTATAATTTAGGGCTTCATTGATCAGGATGCTATTTCGATGAAAATCAGCGCCAGTTTCTACTACTCCAGAGCCCATTCACGAACACACGTCGCTGTCTATTAACGTTCATAGTGGCTTAGCAAAAGAGACAGAATAAATGACAACTAATTTAACAGATGGGACATCATTAAAAGCTCCGTTATTTAGTGTCAATATGCGGAAATTTTCACAGAACTGTCGTTCGGAATCCAAAGAAGGCTCTGTCGCCGCTTATGATTAAAGTTGGTGTTATGAGAAGATATGTTGTAATCCTGACTAAAGGATTTTTATGCCCAATTGAGGAAGTAACTTAAAGTTTATGATAAAATTGTATGAACTAAGTAGAGTGTGTAAGATTTTCTCTGAGGTTTGAATAAAACCTCCCGCCACTCATGTTGGTGTCCAAATCATACAGTCCAGGCCAAAAGGAGACTATAGTGCTTGAGGCCTGGCTAACGACGTTCTTATACAGATATGCACCGAAAATGCCGCCAACCCACAATCCAGAAATTTTTTCAAATTGCAATGGACAATCTTGGATCTCATATGGATGGGTATCATTTCAAATTGAACTATTTTGTTTGTTTATAATTTAGGGCTTCATTGATCAGGATGCTATTTCGATGAAAATCAGAGCCAGTTTCTACTACTCCAGAGCCCATTCACGAACACACGTCGCTGTCTATTAACGTTCATAGTGGCTTAGCAAAAGAGACAGAATAAATGACAACTAATTTAACAGATGGGGCATCATTAAAAGCTCCGTTATTTAGTGTCAATATGCGGAAATTTTCACAGAACTGTCGTTCGGAATCCAAAGAAGGCTCTGTCGCCGCTTATGATTAAAGTTGGTGTTATGAGAAGATATGTTGTAATCCTGACTAAAAGATTTTTATGCCCAATTGAGGAAGTAACCTAAAGTTTATGATAAAATTGTATGAACTAAGTAGAGTGTGTAAGATTTTCTCTGAGGTTTGAATAAAACCTCAGCCAAATGATTCCGTTGAACTAGAACTGTGGGCCAATGAATCGAATTAGAATGTAATAATCTCATGATCGTAGTATTTATGGAGTTATACCAGAAATTTAATTCATTATTGTTCGAATTTAAATGGCACTTTGAATACAACATTTCAATCTATCTGTTACCTTTCAACAGCGTTAATCTAAATGATGATATTCATTCAATACTCTGGACTTCCTATCAAACCCTAATATACGACCAGTACGCTGTTTTTATTTTCTCAAGTATCCTTAAGCCACATACATACAGTCTTTGGTTTTCTATAGAAACATTGTTACTTACTTTAAATAAAATAAAAAGAAAATAAAAAAATAAATTTTTAACAAAAATTGAAGAAAGAAATAAAAATAAAAACGCTTCACTTCACTGCGAACAAGAAAATATTTTCTTTTACTTTTGTTTTGCTTTTGCAATGTTTTACCTTTTCGGACATGTTTTCAACGTATAAATAAGTTACGAAGAAATAAATATAAAAATAAGTATGGTATGGTATACGTTTTAATGTAACACATGTGGAACGGCATGCCCACTGGCTCGTAAAATACTAAAATACTCTGATCGAATACAAGAGTTGTTAAGGAAGTATAGAAATTAACAAACAAAATAAAATGTAGGTGGAAAATTTTGAAAGCATCTGAATGGACTCCTACTCTAAGCCATTCTGGCATCACAGCTTTCAATCCCATTTTTCACGAGAGAAACTCCTCATAAAGTTCCTCTTCATAAAAAAAGAGTAGAAATGTAATTCATATTTAAAATGATAACAAGCATTGTTCTGAAGTGCAATCATTGCACATTGTAGGTTAGAAGAGCGTTGCATTTAAATCGTTGAAACAATTTTTTTTATTAGCATGGACGAACGCATTTTGGGGAGACTTTAATCCTTCGCCAGAATTAAACTTATTTTGCCGTGGTTTTTTTTGCGAATAAGTCAAGGCGGCGTGGGATCATTTGTTTGCCTCTCGAGAGAGGAACGCCCATTTTGAACGCCCTGCAATTCCCTATTATATCCTTGAACACTTTAATTGCAGATTGTAAACATTGTTAATGCAGTCTTCGTAGTCTAGTAAGTAGTGTGTTGGCATATTAGATTAGAAAGTTCAAACCCCAGGTCAGACATCAAAACGAAAATATGAAAATATTTCTTTGGCGGTTTCTTCTGAGCAGATTTCTTGCAAAATCTCTGAGAGCAAATAAAATTTCAATGAAAATTTTCGCAATAATCTGTCGTTCGGAGTCGACTTTAAAATGTAGGTCCCGCCACTCATGTATGAAATTAACGCATACAACGTAAGTCGTGTGAGAAGCTATGTCAAACGTAATGACTGAACAGATGTATTGACCAATTATCTATGTAAACATTGTAAATTTGCATAATTTTAATTCATTTAGTAATAGAAACGGCTTTTCCAGGCAACTTAGCATTAAAGTTCAATTGGAAAGCAAAAAAAAAATATTTTTGTCCTCTTTCTTCTACCAACAACAACCGTAACTCCAGTATTACAAAAAAACAAATTACTTGACAGAATAGAAGTAGAAAAACATTTCACAAAAATAAAGAAAAAAAAAATACCAAAGTCAAGTTGTTCAATATTGTGGAGAAATACATCCCTTTTTCATTTGTTTTCTCTTTGTTTCCGTGCTTTGTTACTGGTTGGTGTATGGTATAGCTGTGTGCCAAAGTCTTGAACGCTGTAAACCCTGGCTTTTTATTGTAGCTTTTTTGTTTGTTTACAATTTTTTCCGTAATATTTTACAACAACACCTTTACGCTTCAATTGTGGCTTTTTGCTTTGGCTACATGCAACAACACCTTCTCTAGTTACTCAAGTATAAAGTAAAATTGGCAACAACAGTTTAAAAAATTTGAGTATTGGAACAATTGCTTTCAGTTGGTAAATGAAAAAAAAAAACACTGCAAAACATTAAGTGGTCTTTAATAAATAAAATAAGAATTTTTAAATCCATAGGATTCGCTTGTAATTCTACTGTTTAAACGTGGTAGTAAAGGTAGGTAACAAACTACAAAGAAATTGCCAATTGCTGATAGCTGATAGAAAATGTATTTGGCTTTTTCTAGATGTTAGCATGACTTACATTCTGAAAATAGCCATTACTTAGACTTACAATAAATGTAAGTAGCGAGACCTACAGTTTAGAGCCAATCCCGAACGACAGATTTTTGAGAAACTTTTTCAAGGTAATTTTATTTATTCCCAAAGGTTTTGTCCAGAAATCTGCTGAAAGGCAGTCGCCAGAAAATATTTTCTCGTATTTCGTTTTGTTGGAGACGTCTGACCTGATGTGAAAAGAGAATAGTTCATGCATGAATATTGATTCCTTTGGAACAAATTTTTTATATTTCAGTGCAACTTTCCATTCAGTATGACGAGTTTCCAGCATCAGTGTTTACCATTTGTAAGCAAATCAATCACACACTTACTCAATTTTCCTTTTGATATATTTATCACAACAACCATAATGAAACCATGAAATAATGATGGATGAGACGGCGGATGCTTTCTCTAGGTTAGGTTCGCTTCCTGAGGGCGATTTAATACTTGGTACTGATCCCCTAATCTGCCAATCAATGGATGGGTCAAGGGGAAAGAGCAAAGTCTCTTCTGTTTCTAAGTGTCTATGGCCTGCTATAGACAGTGTTAAAACAGGTTGGCTGCTGTGGTTGGAGAAGGCCAGTTTAAAGTTAGTTATTGGGTTTATTACGGGGCACTGCTAGATTAGGTCGTTGACAACCATCTGGAACAGAGCCCAGCCGGACTATTGTAGTTGCGGTGAGGAGGAGTTGGAGACTATCGAGTACCTCCTCTGTTACTGCCCAGCCCTTAGTAGATTGAGGTTGAAGACCCTTGGCAGGAGCTTCTTTAGGGGTTTAAATTCTGTGTCGAGAGCCGACATCGAGGCTCTCCATAGATTCATGATTAGCTTGAGCTGTTTGGGAAGTGCTAGGGCTTCATCAGTGTAGTCGCGCTCTCCCTTGTGTGTTTGTTGACAAGTATACGTCCTCAAACCTAAACTTAAAATAATGAGTTTAATAATAATTAATGGGCTCATAATCAACGTGAATGTTTATACGTGTTCCCCCTTTCAATTGTTTTGCTTTATGCTTTGTCAACAGATGCCTGAGTAATTTGAAATTTAAATTTTTCTTTACTACGTTTCACATTAACCTGATGATATTATATTTGCATTTAGCTTTTGAAAGTTGTTTTGATTTGATTGCTTTTATTGTTATCTTTGAAAGGATATTATTTTACAAAAAAAACTAGAGAATAAAATTACTTGAAGGTGGTCGGCAGAGCCACAGGTCCCACTTGCACCAACATTTATACCCACTATCATGGAATTACATCTCTTTTTATATTATTTATATTGTTTACAGATTAATTTTCTTATTTTTGTTCTGAATAGGCATTTGTAACGAGGATAGATACAAGAACTTTTAGTAAAATTTTTGCTATTTTTTTGAAACTTTATTGAACCCACCACGACCACTTAAATTAATATTTCATTTTGAATTGTTGTTATTATTGTGGATTACATTGTCATTGTTATTTCTTCTAAAATTATAATTTATTATAAAAATTTGCCTCAACAACATAAATGCATGAATAGTCTGCAGAATGGAGACATTTTCCACAATCAAAACAGGATTCTAAAACTGTTGTACAAACATTTTTTATACGAACAACAAAGCATTTAACATGAAAGACGGAGTGCTAGGAAAAAGGACAAGTAAAATGAACAATGAATATAACTGTTTAGGGTACATTGCCACTAACTTTATGTTTAGTCGTTGGTACTATTCATCTTAAAATGAAAATTGTAAAGAGGAAAATATTTCCATGATATTGCTATTTGTATAAGTTTTCATATGCAGTCTACAGTTACATTATTTATAATGGCTATTAAAGCTCTTTTGCTAATAAAATTTGAAATTTTAACAATAAATATAGAATATAATGGAATATACAGCCTTTTTAATATATGTACGTAAACAAAATTATCATATTGGTCAATGCTGGCTATACACAGACGCCGGTATATGTTTCTTATATAAATAACTCGAGTGCTTAATGGCTTATCCACTGCTAACAATTGATATTGAAAGAAAAACGTATTAAATTCAGTAAAATATGAGAATATAATTGACTAGAACATTACAAAACAGAAAGAGGAGACTTACATAAATACATACATAATTGGTCATTACAAGATGAAACTTTTCTTGTCAATTTCATTTACCCCCAGAATTTTTGAAATAAATCTGCTAAAAGGTAGTCGCCAAAGAAATATTTTTTCATATTTTGTTTTGTTGAAAATGTATGACCTGGAGTTTGAACCATGGCCTTACGTTCAATAAGCCAACACACTACCTACTAGGTTATGGCGACTTACGAAAGGGAGAAGTTGCTTTAATAAAATTCTTATAACAGAAAACATTAAACACATGCTTTGTTGTATTGAAACATATTCTTAATTCGGTAAGATATTTTATAATTCCATCTACGCTTTCAGCAACTTTCTTTGTAAGTTTAAATTATTTTTATTTGTTGTCAATCATTAGCATCCACGTTACGTTCGGGGATGCAATTGCTTTAGTATCTAATAACACAGTAACAGTAGTGGTAACATAGAACTGCTAAGAATAAAAACAAAAAAAAAAAAAAAGGAAAAATAAAAACAGAAATTCTCTATTATGCTTGAAGCACTTTTGTGACAAGTACCGTTCAGTATAATGCTTGACTAAAGTCAACAACAACAACCCATACATTAATATGCATGCTCTGTACTTTTGCATGCTTCTATAAATTCACTCACTTGCAGTGAATATGTATGATGAAAAAGACAAGAAATTAGCATGCGAATACTATCAAAGGTGGTTTTGTATCGGTGTTTACATATACATACATAAATTTGTAATAGTGGAACTTATGCTTGAGAAAATTTATAAAACAAGCAAGCTTGTTGCCATTTTTATGTATTTCTAAGTAGCTTATAAGTCTTAGCACATTAATCTAAAAGAAAGGAAATGTGGGAATGCAATACTGTATGGTTAAGGCCGACTACAAAATACCATAACCACCTTAGTGATTAGAAATTGAACGAATTTTTACAAATTCGTTCGAGAAATTTCTTCTAGAAAACCGTCTTATAGTTGCCTACTATTTTTACAATTATTATTATCAGAATTACATAGGAATGAGATATGTAGCACCCACAAGAGCTTGTCGTTGGAGACCAGATCATCCAATTCAGGCCAAAAGAACTTGGTAATTACATACATACAGAACTGGTCATTACAACCCTTCAGTCAGGATTACGACCTAGGTTCTCACACCAACATAAGTGGTTAGTGTGCGTTAATTTTATACATGAGTGGCGGGATCTACAGTTTAAAGTCGACTCCGAACGATAGATTTTTGAGAAACAATTGGCAATTTTATTTACTCTCGTAGTTTTTGCCAGAAATCTGCTGAAAGGAATTTGCCGTAGTTTGTTCAACATTATTCTTAAGGAAAATGGACCGATGACAGCGTCAGCCCACAATTCATGTAAACAGTAGATGAACAGTGAAATATCCTTCAAGATTAAGACTATTTGGTCTGTTTATCGCTTATTTTGTTATAATTTTTTAGCCACTAGTTAGGGATAACATACTTCAACATGCTTACACATAAGTTGCAGTGTGTGATAAAAATTTTGAAGGATGTCATCGCAAGTTCTATAGATTCAACAATTACGGATTGATTCGATGTACTTCCTCGCAATTCAGCCCTTCATATAAAGACCACAATGCCTGAAGTCCTATATAGTACTTCAGATACATTAAATTTCGAATATACGGGAAGGTCGTAAACGGATAGAACTGCAAGGACATTGAATGAATTCTTTTAATCAATTGTCAAATTCTTCTTTTATTCTGTTCTCAAATTAAATCACTTTTCAAACAAATATCATGGGCATGCACTTTATTATTATGCTTGCAACTATAATGTGAACACATGAAGAAATTAGTAAAAGGGAATGCAATCAATTTTACTTAATTGAGGCGTTAAATACCACATCTTTTGCTTTCATTACATTCTTTACAAACGTGACCTGGAGTGTAAAGTTTATAATTGGCATTAAAAATCATCATAATATTCTCATTTGTAAAGAACAGAACAAATGAAAGGTAATAAAACACAACCACCGGAAAACTGTTCATTGCTTTCGACAAATGAAAATAAATTGCCATTTTGTCTTTTTACCAACGTACAACGGGGAAAAAAATACAACAGAGAGGAAAGAACAAAGTTACCACACCCTATACGAAATATAAAAGCTCATGAAACATAATTTGTTCCTAGCAAACTGTCAGGAAATATGACATTTTAAACCGATTTTCTAATTAATTAAGGAACAATACATTGGCTTCACTTGATTTCTTTACATTGTGATGGGAAAAACGTGAAATTTCTTTTACAAGAAACGTGATGCTAGTTTTGTGAAGCATTAAATATTGTGTTTTATTCTGCATTCATTTTAGTGGTACATTGTGCTTTTCTGGACTCTTTTCAAGAAGAAATAAATTGAAGTAAAAATCTTTGTAGGAAAATATGTTTTTTATGAGGTTCTAAATGAAGACACAGGAACGGTTGTTAAAAATAAATGCCTCCTCTAAACTTGCAGCTCTTTTCTTTTCTTTTTAGTTTGAAAAAACTAAATTACATTAGCGAAAGAGAAAAAAAGGCTGGCCATAAATGTAAGAACAGGAGGAAAAAATTTCTCTTCAATTATATTTTACATTAGAAACTGAAATAAATAGAGAATAAAAAAAGAATTACTGGTGGTGTACAAACGAATTTAATAATAACTTTGCTATGAAGGACTCTGCTTGAAAAGGACGTTTAGTTATCTGATAAAATGCATCAGCGTTTTCGCATCTCGCAACCAGGAAAGAACATTTGCGCTGGTACTTACAACCATTTAGTCAGCATAACAACTCACCTCTCATGGACAACATTACGCACGCTTCACTTATTTATGCGATCGCCATAATTGTCCCACCGTGAAAACTATTCGCAATGTGGTGAATAAATTCGAGTCCACTGGTTCAGTAAACTATCAGCGTATGATGTACTTTGATGAAAAGGAAGGTCCACGGAAAACAATGCCGCTGTCCATGAGAAGGTGCAAGAAAATCTAAAACCGATTTCGTGTCGCTCACAAGATCTCGATTTTTCGCAACCCTCAGCTGCGCATATTGTACATCGGGAGTTGGACTGACACATGTAATAAATTCAATTCAGTTAGGAACTGAAGATAAACGACACGCGGTAGGTGAATGATCTCTGAAGCAGTTCGGCACTGACCCTAATTTTAATGGAAAAATCATCCTTAGAGATGAGGTACATTTCTAGATGAATTGTAATGTGAATGTATCTCGGAAAGGTCATTGTTTGGTGTGAGTTTTGGTCTGGCGGTGTCATCGGTCCATTCTCTTTGAGAACTACGCTGTCCAGACCAACACTGTCAATAAGGAGCACTATAGGTTTATAATTGCTATCTTCTTTTGACTTGAATTGAATGTTATGAATACCAATGATATGTGGTTTCACTTCACATTGGATAACTTGCACGTGCGACTTGAGGGCTTAATCATGACGCGTAGAGGTGGTGTGATTTTTTCCAAAGTGTTTTTCATAAGTTGCATGCGTATGTGAATAAGCCACAATCCAAAGCGGTTCTGAAAGCACAAATGACCCATGCCATCGGTATAATGCAGTCCAATATATGCGGCAGTAACATTGAAATCGTCGTAGACTAGTAGGTAGTGTGTTGGCTTATTGGACCCAAGGCCTATATTCAAACCCCAGGGCAGATATCTCAAACAAAACGAAATGTGAAAGAAATATTTCTTCAATTTCTGGCAGAAACTCTGAGAGTAAATAAAATTGCCTGGAAAAGTTTCTCAAAAATCTACCGTTCGGAACCGACTTAAAACTGTAGGTGTGAGAAACAAGATTATAATCCTGACTACTGGGTTGTAATGAGTAATTGTGTATGTATGTATGTTGCATAGAAGATGAGACGTTTACAATGTTCTCCACGAAGAGAAGCCATTTAGGACTTTCAAACGTTGCTATATTCCACACATAATAGCATCAATTGGGCGTTCAAACGAAAAAAAATTTCGATGATATTTCACAAATACTTTGTTTTACTTTAATTTGAAATTGGAAGCGACTTGACGTTTATTTTGTAAACATATACAATATTTTTGCATATATTTTGTGCTACAATTTGTGCAACTTATTTTCATAACACCGCCTATAGCAGCTATTCTGCCGATAATTTTAAGGCCCTTGTTAAACAATAAAGTTTTGCCATTTCATTATGCTGCCTTTGATAAGTTTTATTATTTTTTATTTTTATATTGGAATTAAAAAATTTCAATTACAATTATAAAAAAAACGGTTTCGAAAACGACAGACAAAAATAACATGCCATTGCAGACAACAGTATCATCGAACTATCGTATGTTAATTTTTAATCTAAAATAACAAAGTTTTAAACGATATTCGAATACAGTTTAATAAATTTAACTCTAAAAAATTAAAATTCCTTTTAAACTGAAGATAATTGCGAAAAAAACCGATATTAAAATTGAATTGAAATATACAGAGGTGAAACCCATGAAAAAATATGCTATAATTGCAATCCGTATTTCAAATATAAATACTAGAGATTGCAAAACTCCACGTAAACAGCCACCTATTTACTTCAGTACATACATACATAATCAAATACAGTAAAAAAACTATCATTGAAACGGCGAATTAAAGGCTACAAGAGCGGGCATATGGAAAGAAATATTGACGAATAAAAAGTGTACATGAACATGTAAACAACTGCATGGTAACAGGGTATGGAGATGTATTTATTAGCATTGAATTGGCCAC
This sequence comes from Sarcophaga variegata, assembly GCA_932273835.1. Classification (NCBI taxonomy): domain Eukaryota; kingdom Metazoa; phylum Arthropoda; class Insecta; order Diptera; family Sarcophagidae; genus Sarcophaga; species Sarcophaga variegata. The sequence goes on along the minus strand of OW026358.1, from coordinate 116,243,630 downwards.
AATTCCCTTCTTTCGTTTTGGTAAACATATTTGTATTCCCAGCTACCGAAAGACGCATTTGTTATTGTTAAAAGCCATGGTTCACTGTAGGTTTCCCACGAATAATAACAACGTCAGCAGGAACATACTACTGCAACAGCATGTTGTCGCTTATACAACAACAAAAGTATTGACGATATTGTTCGCCAGCAGTAACAAACATACATATATACAGAGGCTAGCAATAACACAAGCAGGGTATAATCCCACAAAATGTATGTAAATTTAGTCAGCCTAGCAAAAAAACAAGACTGTTAGGGTTTCGTAAATAGCACAAGAAGGGATACTTACATGTAAAAATCTGTACTCATTCAAGCTTAAATATTTCATAATAAAAAAGAGCACCAATCTTGGACACAGTATTATTCAAATTCTTCATCTGATATTGATCTTCGGGGAACAATTTATTGACAATTGTTTATTACAGGTCCTAAGAAGTTGCAGTTTCATAAACTATCTTAAGCTTAGCATGCATAGCACTATAACTAGTTACAAAATACATATAAAAGGTGTGTTATTTAAAAGTTTAAATTTAAAAATGCTATAAAACAAAAAGGGTTTGAAATTTTTCCAAATTTATTTTTTTGTTCTGAAGTGCAATTGTTCCGGTTAGAAATGGAATATTATTTCATTCTTATGGCTGCTGCGGCTGGTTTAAAAATCCACTAGAAATTATGGTATACTTTCTATTTAATTGTATTTGACATATATTACTCATACGCATCATATTACATGTATGTACTAGAATAGTTACTCTGAAAAGTATGTAATAAAAAAATTTTGATTTAGTCATGTATGCGGCTAATGGAATTAAATATCACTCATACGTCACATACATATGTACTTGTAATTAATGAATTTTATATGTGAGCATAATATGAGTAAATATAATGGGTGGGCGATTTAAAAGTTTACATTTAAAAATGCAATAAAACAAAAACGGTTGAAAATTTTACCAAATTTATTTTTTTTGTTATGAAGTACAATTGTTCCGATTAGAAATGGAATATTATTTAATTCAAAATGCTGTCGCGACTGGCCCTCACCTCATTCGATCGGACCAATTTTCGTGCACTTTTTTCGATTGCATGAGGACGCAGCAATTACATCACGAATGTTGGTCTTCAAATGCTAAATTGTCTCTAGTTTGTCGGCATAAGATTGTTCTTTAACGGCGCTCCGCAGAAAATATAACAACGGCGTCAAATCATAGCTTCTTGGCGGGCCAATGACATCACTATTTCGACTAATTATATGGCCATTAAACGTTTGACGCAAGAAATCGATTGTCGCATGAGATGTTTACCAAGTTGCATCATCCTGTTGAAACCAAACATCGTTCATATCAATACCATGAAGAGCGAGTAAAAAATAATTTGGTTGCCATGGTGCGATAGGTGTTCTCATAGACCGTAATGGTTGCGCCGTCTTCATTTTCAAAGAAATATGGGACAATAATGGCTCCGCTTCACAAGTCGCACCAAACAATTACTCGTAATGGGTCCATTGGCTTCTGTAAGATCGCGTGTGGGTTGGAAAACGAAATGATGAAAATGAGCTGCATTCGAAAAGATAATTTTTTTTTTGTTAAATCGACATCATCGTGCAGTTTCTCGTTGGACCAACAACTCCCGACGTTGCTCTAGAGTAAATTCATTCATTACGTTCAGTGAAGATAATTTTGTGATAGAATGACATAAGTATTATCAGATTCCAAATTACAAATGATTCATATTTAAACCAATAGATGGCCCACACGATATTATCAACAAATTTCAAATACGTAATAATCCAGAAGGCATAAAACTCTGATCCAAGTTGTTGTCTTCATAGAAGCAGCGAATGACTGTCCAATACGATATTAAATTTTTAAGGAATACGTGCCTTACACATACCTGTTTTCACAACTATGAGGCATACTACATCATCATGTAGAAGGGGACATGTGGAATCGTACAAATTATTTAAGAACTCAACGACTTCCATGTATATGTCTTCAGACTTGTTAGGCGTGACGCCACGGCTCAAACCCCATGTCAGACACCTCTAACAAAACTAAATTTGAATATTTCTTCGCCTACTTCTGGTAAAAACTCTGCTAGTAAATAAAATTGTAATGAAAGTTTCTCAAAAATCTGTAGTTCGGAATCGATTTTAAGCTGTAGGTCTTGCCACCTATGTACAAAATTAACACACACAACATAAATAATGTTGAAAACTAAGTCCAGGCACTGATTGAAGGGTTGTAATGACCAATTATGCATGAATGTATGTTATAGCTTTGCAGATCGTTTTTTAATATCAAATCTATGAGATTTAAGCATACGGTTGAGCGACCCTCGATAATCATATAATCATAATGAAATAAAAAATTTTAACATTAAAAAATTGTAATGCTAATTAAGTAGCATCAGCTGTATAGCATATCAAAGATATGCCACAAATGTTTTCCACTTCTTCATCTCAACCATTTGCATAAGGCATACAAATATTTAATGTAACAACAATGCTTTCGCCTACAAATGCCACAATCGTATTTAAGACAGACCGGGCGTTTTATGAAAACCTTTGTAACGTGGTAGCATACATTATGTGCGCTCTCCTGTTAGGAAGAACATTCGAATGAGTACTACTATAATACCTTATAATTTTTGTTTTTTTTCGGATTTTAATTTGAAACTTGTTTTCAAATAAAATCTTTTCATTCCCCTTTTTTATTTCATATATTTTTTTATTTCATATATTTATTTTTAAATCATCTTCCTATTAATAACAAGTGAAGAGTATTAGATTTTATTTCCTGACATAAATAACAATACAAGGACACATTAAAGAGTTATCTATTTAAAGTAAACCCACCTTTTTAATATATCATGATGGATTATTTAATTTTCTGTCCCAACAGAAACTCAAACAGTATCTTGGGCAATAACTTCAATGGAATTCTAAATTTTTTATATAAGATTTGTAAACGAATACTGTAAGTAAAAAACATTCAAAACATCAATGTCATAATAAAAATATAGCGAAGCTGCAGGTAGACTACCATATTCTACACACCTATACCATTATCCATATGCCAGTCAAGACTTATATGAGCGACATAGTCGTTCCAGCTCCATTCAGTCAGTATTACTACCCAGCTTCTCATACCATTTTTGTTGTGTGTGTTATATTTATACATGATTGACAGGATCTACAATTTAATGTCGACTTCGAACGAAATATTTTTGAGAAACTTTTCCTTGCAATTTTATTTATGCTCAGAGTTTTTGCCAGAAATCTTCTGAGAGATAGTAGCCGAAGATATATTTCTTTCATATTTCGTTTCGTTGGATATGTGTGATCTGGGATCCGTCCCAAATCGGACAATTTTATTTGTTCACTCACTCAAGAAATGGAAAATGATTTTTCGATGAAAATAGTGATCTGCTGCCATATGCTTCAGAATTCATTTAGCGTCTATGGTCGACTATTGAGATTTTGCAAAACAGACTAAATAAAAGACATGTAATCTGACATCAACAAGATTGCCGTTATAAACTATCCTTGTCCTTGTTGTAGCGCCTACCAACAGTATCTATGCCTACAGTTTATTTCTCAATCTAATCAAGTACTTTCAAAAAACTAACTCGAAAATACGAAATTTATTACGTCGGTTTATAAGGTTCTACTCCCGCGAAGTTTCTTGGTTGGTTTATAGCCGTAGAATATTAGATGGCAGGGCTTGAATTAGACTAAATGACCTGCCTAAACAAGCATCCACAAAATGGTATCGAAAAATAGTCGCCAGTGCGCAAGCTTGCTGAAATGGTAGGCATTTAACACAAAGCACTTGGATCCAAAAATTTGGAAATGCGAGTGCTGTGTACAAAGTATAACATGGTTACTCATAATAAAACTAAAACAACATCATTAAAATATTTCAGTAAAATGTTCGGTGGTGCTTCACCGACTTCACCTGAAAAGTGCAGAAAAATCAGTGAGTCCGATTGTGTTAATTATGTGCCGAGAAAGGGAAGTTTCAATATTTTGAGGTCCTTCTAGAGGTGATTTTAACAGATTGTGTTTAAAAAGGAAGTGTGAAACCAATTTCTTAAAAAATTAAAAATCACCCCTGAATAATGAAAATGTGACGAAAATATAGAAGATGAATATACAATAAAATATAAAAGTTTTTAGTTTTTTTGTTTACAAATTTTATTTGCATATTTACACATGATTTATTGTTTTGTGTTTTAATTTTCTTTTTAATGAAATTTAATTTTGTTTTTAAATATTGTTTTATTTGCAATAATTTAAATTTATTGCCTCGTTTTATTGTTATCGTTTTATGCTTTATTGTTTATGTTTATTTGCTACAACACATGGTTTAAACATGCAGAAATGTTTAAGTGTTAGTAATATTAGGATTCTAAATACATATTCGAAATAAAGAGAAGAGCGTTTAAATATTAGTTGATAAAAATATACGATGAAGTAAAAACATATTCAATATTTTTTCAATAAATGGCTTTAGAAATTTGGACTTGTCGCATTGTGATTGCTTGATTAAGCGTGCGAAAAATGTTTACTAGCAAAGAGACAATATGGAGTGTTCCATTAAGCGCTTCTTATCCTTAAATTTAAATAAAACAAAGTGTATGAGTAGTTGCCGTAGTATAGTAGGTAGTGTGTTGGCTTATTAGACTTCAAACCCCATGTCAAACATCGCCAACTAGAGGGAAAAATTAAAAAGTATTTCTTCGGCGACTTTCTCTCAGCCGATTTCTGGCAAAAACTATAAGAGTTAGAAAGAAAAGCTTCTCAAAAAATTTGTCGTTCGAAGTTGACTTTAAACTGTAGGTTTCGCTATACACCATAAGCGGTATGAAAAGCTGGGTTGTAATCCAGACTGAAGGGTTGTAATGTACCATTATGTTCGTATGTATAATCAGGCTGAATTTGACGATTATCTTGGGTTATGTTGGTGTTGAGGACAGCAGAAGTTTTTTACTTATTCTAGTACCCGGCTTTAGAAAACCTCCTAAAATAAAGTATAACGGGATCAATTATGATTATGATACTGATGGCCTCCTCTCATCACCTCCCCGTGAGATGATTATGACCCTTAATCGCTCGTGTAGAATATCGGATGTGATTGTGCGGCAGATAGTGCTGTCCTATTGAAACCATATGCTTTGGTGTTCAGATCATCCAATTCAGGAAAAAAAAATTGGTAATCATGATCATTTCAGCAAAGGACCAAGTTCCTGTTGATTGTATTCAAGAACCTGTTGTCAGATGGGTTACTTTAATCACTTAAACGTTTAACAACGTTTAGCTCATACCATACCTACATAATTGGTCATTACATCCCTTCAGACAGGACTATTACTTCTCACACCACTTATGTTGTGTATGTTAATCTTATCCGTAAGTGGCAGGACCTAAAGCTTATAGTCGACTCCGAAAGACAGATTCTTGAGAATCTTTTTCATGGTATTATTTACTCTCAGAGTTTTTGCCAGAAATCTATTGAATTATTTTCTTCATATTTCGTTTTGTTGGAGACGTCTGACCTGGGATTTGAACCATGGCTTGGGGTATAATAAGCCAACATACCACCTACTAGACTACGGCAACTTAGCACATACCACTCTAAAGAAATTACAACCCACTGTGCCATCCTATTGAAAACATTGAATAGAGTTCTTAAGCTGCAAATTAGGAAATCAATTAACACATCGTTAAGCGATGCCTTTCGGGCATGATAATCTCTGGAAATTCGTTGGAACTCTAGAGAGATAAAGACTAGAACCAGGCAATTACAAATAAACTGTTTTTGTTATTGCTTTAATTACTTTAACTGTAATGCATGTAATAGCATACTTCACATAATACGCGTACATATATCTACAAATGGGATGAACAAAAGCGATGTACAGAAGATATATACCAGATATAAACAAAGTTTTATAAAAAAATATAACAAATAAAGGAGATCAAAACACTCTTTATTGAATGATTAACTGCCTATAAAAACATGAAAAATGTAAAATCAGTGGTTCTTTTCATTTACAGCTTGTACGCTTTTCTGCTGCTATTGCTTGTATACTGCATTTTTTAACATCCCAACCACAACAAGATGCAAACGTCCTGGTTGTTGTCAATGCAAGGCAATGTTTTCGTCTGTGCCATAAAGTCGTAAAATCTGAAAATGGGGAACATTTTTAACGACTTTTATTTTATTTTTCTTTTATCTGTTTCTTACACATTAAATAAATGCGTTATTGAGCTTTTATATTCGATAACAAAATAAATCCAACGACAGTGCGTTATCTGATAAAAGGTCTTTTTGATTTATTGAGAGACCATTTATATTGGATTTAAATTTAAGATCAAATACATTTCATAATACATACATACATACATAATTGGTCACTACAATCCTTCATTCAGGATTACGATCTAGCTTCTCAACCACTTATGTTAATTTCACACATGAGTGGCGGTTCCTACAGTTTAAAGTCGTTTCCGAACTACAAATTTTTGAGAAACTTTTTTTATTTTATTTTCTCTCAGAATTTTCCATATCCTTAGACGTTCATTTAATAATAGAAAGTGCTGCAGTTAGGAACCTGATGGAATTTCTGCCGAGAGTCTAGAGAACATTGGTTCTCTCTATCACCTGTAAACGACGACATCAAGATACTTCCGTTTCATTTTGCCTTTGCCAAATCCTAAAAGCGTTTGAACCTGAAATCCACTTTTTCCTTGCGAATGTGAAGTATTAACCCAGTAAACGTGCCATGTATTTATCATTAACATATCCTTGATACAGATCAGATCATGAAAATCGTTCACAAAACTGTCTTAGCCTCAGCTACCGTAGAACGAGGCATTTACAAATAAAATGTTGTTGTTGAGCACTCATCAGCACTCTGATTCTCGAACGATATGGGACCCAGATCAGGTCTACATAATTTGAGGAATAGTAGTTGAAAATAAATTTTGAGTTGAGAACATTTAAGGATATGTATTGTAAGCTGCACAGGAATCGAAAACCTAAGCTTTTTTATAATTCTCCAATACACATTCTCCAATACACAAGGCGCCTGGAAAACGGACCAAATGAGAGAAGTTTATCAGGATAATTACAGAATCATCACCTGTTTTCGACTTTGAGTTTTCAATAAAGATGGCGAGCGTATGATGGAGCGTATTTTAGTCTAGCAAAAATAAAAAAAATAATAATAACGAAGTCACCGTAGGACATTGTCTAGTCTCGAACGAAACGAAATATGAACAAATATTTCTTCAGCGACTTCCTCTCAGCAGATTTTTGAAAAAGTTTCTCAAACTTTAAACCATGATTTTAAACTGTAGGTCCCGCCACTCATGTTCAAAATCAACACAAACAACATAGGTGATGTGGGAGCTAGGTAATAATCCTGACTGAAAAATTGTAATGACCAATTTTGTATGTATGTACGTATGTATGCCTTAGGCAATCGGATTGATGCTGAATATAAAAACCACCACCGACCTTCAGAGTTGACCGCCAATAATGTATAAAAATGAACACATACAGCATGATTAATGTAAGAAGCTAGATCGTAATCCTGACTCAAGGTTAGATTAATAATAAAAATATTTTTGAATTAAAATTCTTCTTAATTCGTTCATTCCGCTAAAATTGGAAAAACAAATTTTATGGAATCGAATAAAAAACCTCTGCTTTCACGGTTATTAAAATATATTTTAACATAAAAAAATATTTTTAAAATTTTTAATATTGCGTTATCAGAATAATAGTTTTTCTGGTTTATTGTTGTCACATTGCAAAACAGTTTAAGAACCACTTTATTGTGGTCATAAATCATATTGTTAACATGATCAAAATTAAGTGTCACATATATTTACTATACGCTGGGCACATATGAATCCTATGAAAACCGACCCAGATATGCAAACGTTTGCTGAGTTAATGACATTTACACAGAATATTAACTACAATGGGGCATAAAACCATGTGTTTTGTATATTTTTCTTAATTATTCATGAGCAGACAAAACCGCAAATGTAAATAATTTTAACTAAAATGCAAAATCAGTTATGCATAGAAAAACAGAATGTATATTTAGTGTGAATTTGTTTTAGTAATGCTTGATAAGGTAAAAGCAAAACTGAGTATTGGCTGTACGTAAAAGTTTTAGTAAAAATTATATACAAAACTGAAATATTTTTAGAATAAAATTATACGTTCTGTTACGAAAATAGAAATGGTGTTACTTCGTTTAACATTAATATTATAAATAAAAGCTACAAGAACAAAAGCAATGGACTTATTTTGTTTAATAAACAAAAATATACCATCGACATCAGTATAAGAAAGGGGATAAAAAAATAAACAAACAGGCGACAATAACACTGCAAGGACAAACGTAAACAAAATACACAAACAACAACAACGTATACAACATTTACATTTATAGACATTTCGCCAAGGAAAAGTCAAGAGCATTCAGCATGCAAAATAAAAGGCAAGGCAAAGCAAGCAACGGAGTCAGTAAAAATTCAGTCAGTCTTGTGTGAAGACAAGTTGCGCGTGAAGAGAATAAGCGTAGTTTGAAGATCGCCGCTATAAAGATCTGCGAGCAATTGTTAGTGTTACGCAGAGTGTAAAGAACAATAACAAACAAAGTAAATTGTTGTTGTTGACATCAAGTTGTCAACAGTGGCACACAGAATTGTACGAACAATAAAGAATTTATCTAAAACTAAACACAAATTTATTTTTTTTTATTTGCAATCCACGAATTCATATTTTAAACGTTTTTAAAAGGGTAAAACCCTTAACAATACATAGGCCATACATAATTGGCCTTTACAACTCTTCAGTCAGGATTACGGCCTGGCTTTGCATACCTCTTAAGTCGTGTGTGTGTTAATTTTATACTTGAGTGGCTGAACAAAATCTTTTTATTATATTCTGAGGGATAATTACAGGGCATTTATTTTTTAAATACGATTTGCGGCATATAGCCGCGAGCATAAGGGCAATTATTTTCTCATTTTCTTATAAAGCTGCCCGCAAAATGGCAATAGTGCTTTGACTATTAGTTTACAAGGCTCAGCAATTTTAGTTTTAACCTGTTCAGTATGCACATATCTTAGGTTCATTAATGTTCTTGAATTTAAAAGAGCAAATATACCTTCAATACCTTCACGAATTCCTTGCTCACTGTGCCGATTATAGAGAACGTAAGGTGGTCGTACATGTTTCTTTTTTCAAAGTAAATTTCAATAACTTGGAAGTGTTTTCTGTAGTTCAACGATTCATGATGTCTTGCTGAACTGTACTGAACAGAAGTGTTAATAAAGTCTGACATTCCCAGCTATAAAAAAAATAGTTATTGATATTCGTAGTCCACATGCTGCTCAAAAAGTAGACGATAATTAATTTTAATTCAAAATATTTATGTTTCCATTGAATAAGAAGAGAACGTAACTTCATTTTAAATTCGCCTATGTCATATCTTTTTGTTTCGAGATCTTGAAATTTTTAACTACTTGGCAGAACATGATTTCTAACATGAATTTTAATTACTACATAGAAATAATAATTTCTATTTATTCAAAAGGTTGCGGACATTATTGTTCTCTTAACGAGAAAGTAAGAAATAACACCTTAAGTTGTTATAGTTTTATGTTTGGAATGCAACTTTATGATTGACCTGTCTTGAAATTCCACGATTTCTGTCATATAAAGGCTATTTTTTAAGTGCTTCCTATCTTTAAATTTAGATAAAACAAAGTGTGTATGAGATATGTAAGTAGCCGTAGACTGGTAGGTAGTATGTTGGCTTATTAGACGTAAAGCCCGGGTTCGTATCCCAGGTCATACATCAAAACGAAATATGAAACAAAAAAAATATTTCTTCGGCGACTTTCTCTCAGCAGATTTCTGGCAAAAACTCTGAGAGTAAATAAACCTGCCATGAAAAAGTTTCTCAAAAATCTGTCGTTCGGAGTCGACGTTAAACTGTAGGTCCCACCACTCATGTATAAAATTAACACACACAACATAAGTGGTGTCAGAAACTAGGTCGTAATCCTGACTGAAGGGTTGTAATGACCAATTATGTATGGATTTCTTCTTTTCATTTATTTTGCATTCCCTTTTTCTTTTTAATCACAATCACTTTCGTATTGTGGCTTTTGTTTTTGAGATTACATGTCGAATTCTTTTTTATTTATTCCATACTTGCTAAACGACTGTTTATGACATTCTTTGATATTCTGCTTTATGTTCTTGTATCTTTTACGTACTTTTTTCATTTTGTTTGTTACGAGAATATACAAAAAAGTTGTATGTAAGAAACTCTTACAGATTGTTTATCTTTCCGAGTTTTGTGTGCTGTATCAGCATTAAAAGACGTATATTTTCAGTTTTAATTGGTATTCCTTAGATGCAATTATGTATTCGTTATTGAAAACGAAGCAATTATTCAATGGTTTCAGCACACTTAAGTACTGTTCATGAAGAAGCCAAAAGAATGTGTTTCTTTAAGAAAGTACTGTAGATTAAAGCTTAAGTGTAAGCAGATTAAAAGCTAAATGACTTAAAAACTTATTGAATGTGATAACTGTGTTCAACAAGAACTTTGGGAGGTTTGTACAGGAATTAATGAACAAATAAATTTTTAATTCATTAAACGACGAATTAAAAAGGCCGGTTTAGTATCGAGTTCACACGATAATATGCCCGATTCCTCAAAATTTAAACCGTTCTGAGGATATCAGTGTACTTAACGTTATTAGAATGATGCCCATCACAAAAGTATTGAATGATACACTTCTCCGTAATTATATCTGCTTTATAAAGCAGATAATGAAAGGATGATCCCTTATCATGCAGTAAATGGTATGGTAACAAAATTAGATTTAAACTAAGTTTATGTTATTAGTGAACTAAAATAACTCTATAGCAAGTGCAATCTACATATGATTGGGTGATCAATAAATGAGTTTCCCCCTCTGTAATGAATAGTTTGATTCCCGAAACGGTTTGAAATTTTGCCAAATTTAGTTTTTTGTTGTGAAATACAATTGTTTTGCTTAAAAAGAAATGCTTTTACAGACAAACGTCGCATCAAATTTTTATGCCACGATCAGGTTCCTATGGATCATAAGCAGCCTGAAAACTGACCTTAATCATACTGTAATAAAGTATACGATTACAGTGTTATCCTTCATCTACAATATACATTGGTTTCCTGTAATGTCTTCACTTTTTGTATTGATAAACCACAGGTTTGATGTCTGTAAAGTAATTAAAATAAAATACCCCATTTTCTGTATTGGAAATGCATTAACACTACACAGATTCCAATTATTGTTCTGCTAATTCGCTTTTCTCATTACATAATCCCGAATATATGGATTGTTTTGAGGAGTTTCCCATTTAAAGGTTTATTCTCCCAATTTGTGGTTACGGCACACAGTTAAGGGGTGTGAAGACCAACCTTTTCACCGCAGACGTAAGGAAGTGATTCCTATTTGGGAACTTTTTACTACAGACGTTAGGAAATGACTCCTAATCCGGAAAAATGTTTTTTAAGTTTGCAATGTCCAGTCAAAAGTTCTATTTTCTGGCTGCTCCAGGATATACCGATATAAGAAACACATCGCTTTCCACTGTAACAACCTCGCAAAAGCTCAAAACATACTATATTGAAAAGAGTCTTCATCTTTTTTTCAAGTTCGTAAGTATACCTCTCGAAACATTTTTTCCCACTCAATGAAATGGTTCTGGCACCTTTAACGGTTTGGAAGCTTCTTGTCTGCCTGTTCACTATATTGAAATTCTTTATGACCTGATTTTCAACGAACGTTGACGCTGTTTGCCACACCTACATAGTTTCATACTGACACAGAGAAACACTTTTAGGAGGCTGCTTGTAAGTCGGATGCCAATCTCTTGAAGCGTGAATCTTAGCGGAACATTTAGTATACAGATGGTAGAGCTGCCGTATTAATGAAAATTCCGTTGGAAAGACCTACTACTTAGTTAACACACTATTTATCCTCCTTAGCATTCACTTATCCAATCGTAAAAATGTTTAAAATTCTAAGCTGAGCGCACCAATAAAACGTTTTACTTTGGCGTAGCAACAAAACCTTTTCTTATTTGGGTCGTTTAATTCAGGGTTGTTGGGTAACCATCCTCTAACAATCTCTATCCCCTTATCCCCATATCCCCAGATTTGCGATAAATGCCTAAACCCCCTAACAATAGAAAAGTAGGGAGGTCAAAAGGAATTGCCAAACAGATTATAAGAGGAACTTAAACAAACAAAAAATTAAAACATAAAGAAAATTATGGTCAACGAAATAAAACACCAACAACAACAAAATATTGTTTTGTTATATTTGTTTTTATGGTGTGAATAGTTTCCAGGCAACATAAAAATTGTGTCATAGTCGTACAGATTTATAGAAACAACCAAAACTATTATAAGAAAAGAAAACAACATAAAGGAGGAGAAACAAGAGTAACAAGAGAAAAGTCATGATTCTTGGTCCAATGAACAAGAACGTGCCAACTAATGGCTTTCTATTGGAATATTATTTTTGATTTAAACTTTCTTCACTTCTAATATTTTATACACTTAGAATCCTTATTATTTACGAAAAATAGTTTAAATAAAAACCAACAACGTGCCAACGAAATTATTTGATTTTAATGTGATGCGAAGTGATTAAGTTTTAAAGTCTAATCTGATAAAAACAGGAAGTAAGTAAACGTGTCAGTAAGTAGTTATTTAAAACGTTGCTACAAAAGGAACTTATATTATATATATTGATATATATTATATCACTATTTCTAATATTTTGAACATGGACTAGTACCCAAGCATAGATTATGTTAGGTTTGGTTAGCGGGTAGCTTGCCATTCACTGGCAAGTTCACTCGGAGGCCCAAATGGCTCACTGTGTTATGCAGTCTAATGTAAGGCTGCTTGTCTTGATCCGTTAGTGGTGGGTTTGAACCACCCCGAGAGTCGGATGCAACCGGCCTGTTGCTTTAGTGGCACGTTCGCCACCCAAAAACCGATGACGCCTGCTTTGAAGTGCAGGGCAGTTACATAAAATGTGTTGTACACATTCCGTTTCTCCCACTTAGCTTAGATTAATTGTACAGCAACTGAGCAACTAAAGATTTATTCCTTCAAGACATCAAATTAAATCGGAAATGAACAAATTATCCCTGTTTTAAATCAATCAATAGTAGATAGGTTGCAGTCTCCGAATAATAGGTAAGGTTAGGTTTAAGGACCAGAGGTCAAAATGAGAAATTATAACTACTTCCTAGAAAAGAAGGAGAGAGAGGATAGTGAAGGTGATAAGAGGTTAGAAGGGGGTATAGGAAAACCGAATAGTATCTCAGAATAAAATTCTTGGATCGGCATACAGCTAAGTCATCAAGTAGTCTTGTTATGTATTCATCATTTGCAATACCAACCAAACTTGCTATTGGAAGTCTGTATTTTGTACAAACTTTTTTATCTTCCTCCAGTATACTCCGCTGACATGGGTTAAATCTGTAGTACCTTATCCAAACTAAAGATATGATATAAAATCAGTTCTATGGTTTCGTTGTCTTCAATATATGTTCTGCAATCATTATTATTTAAGGCTTTGATTGGCATTTGACTACCAGATAATGTATTCCACTAATAGCACGTTCTTCATATGAAAGACCGTAGCCAGTGACATAATTTGGTTTCTCGGTTCTTATATGTAGAGGCCTCGTCCAGTTCTACCTCCATGTTTGGAGTCATTCGTATAGCAAAAAGGTTTCCATAGGCATTTGTTCTATTGATTCGTTTGACCAAGAAAGTCGATTAGATATCAAGGTGATGCAATTGGCCGCATCCAAATATTTTGGCTCTATCTGGTGTGTCTAAATTCATGTACTGAAATAATGGGGCAAGAACTCAGCCGATAAGGTATTCCATCTGAGATACCATGGTTTGTAGTACCCGCAGTGGAACCATATTTCAGTTCACTATTCTAAACATAATCCTGTATGATCGGCAATAGGTATGTAAAAAAAATTGTTTCGTGCTAACGTTATAATGTTTTATTCTACTGTGTTGATGCAAAATTCTAAGTTACAAGAACACAATTCATCTTTGTGCCACTAGAGCAGCTTTTCTCTTTATTGGCATTCGAAGTTGTTTCAAGTGCAACATTTTTAGTATTCATTCTGTTATTGAAGTATAAAATAGCTGGAGAGTATAATTTATTGAAATACACAAGTTGGTGTCGAAGGAAAAGTCGTCTATCCATACATATAATTGGACGATAACAGGAGGCAGACACCCCGTATACACATAGGTAAACACACATATATTTGAAACTAAGTTTGTTGCCGCAACTGTAATAAATGTTTGTCTGCTGAACACAGTGAATTGTATTCATAGGTGTTAAATAATATGAAATGATAAATAAAAAAAATAAATTTTTAAATTCTAAATTCTAAATTTTAGTATTTTATCATTTTAATTTATTTTGTACAGAGTTCCTAAATACGTCGGAAATTAGGCCTTTTCTTCTGTTCTGTTGTATACTGTTTAATTGGTTGTTCCATAACGGCCGCCATTGTTGTGTGCAGCCATTGATGCGTACCGCCATTGATTTTTGCTGCCATTGATGTTAATTATAGCTTTAAAGTAACATGCGAATGTATTGTAATAATACAGACATTCATAGGTGTGTATAAGATCGACATGTGAGAATATTACCATTCATTGATGCTGATACAAACAAAAAAATATTTTTTTAAACAATGACACTTTGTTTTATACAACAATCTGTTAATTAAGAGGCTTGTAATCAATGATAAGCGATTATTCTTTTTTATATTATTTTTATTCATTTAAAATAACAAAAAAATAATTAAAGCAATGTAAAACTATAAAATATTATTAAAATTACAAGTTGCTGTTCACTGTGGTACAAATGCTAAAGAGTCCACTACAAATAAAAGGCTGGCAATATCGTAGTCATTATTCCAAGCCGTTGGATATTTTTCAATTGATTGCCATGGAGTTTGCAAATAACAATTAAGTGTTACTGTTCGTCTTATCATTGTTATTTTAATTATTTTTATCTTCTTTGTATGTTTTTGGATAATATTATATATTTTTAACATGCATATGGAAAACAAATTAAACTTACAAACTTAATGTAAAAATATACAAAAACTTGTCTTCGTATTTTATTTCCACTCCTTTTACACGGAATGGTAGTTCTCATACAGATGTGGAGTGCGCCCTAAAAAATTTAAGTTGTAAGCGTTGGCTGCTATTGTATTGTTTTATCGTTTTTGCCTGTTGTGTGAGTGATTTCATATCGAAACAATTTATCTTCTGATTCTTTTTGAATAATTCTGATAAAAAAATTCTTTACAAATAAAATACAATTGTCCCATCAATAATGACGATAAAAGCTTAAGGAAGAGAGTCAAATACAATAAAAAAGGGATTTAAAGAAGGAATCGACCAGAATTTACAACATACAATGAGCAATAAAAGCCAACCTATTGAAACAATAGATCAACTAGCAAAGACAATTTTTGTTCAATTATAAGGAAAAAATGAATTTTAATGCCAAATTGTTTACAAAAATCTAAAATTAAATTAAAGAATTAAATGAAATATTAAAGCTGGTGTTAAAATTTCAATTTTCTTGCTGAAATAGGTACTCTTTACTTATAGTTATCAGTCTTTTGGCAAAAATAAACTCAAAGAGGAAATAAAATTGCCATGAAAAGTTTGTCAATAATCTGTCGTTTAAAGACGACTTTGAACTGTAGGTATCGTCGCTTATGGATAAAGTTAACACATACAACATGTGTGGTATGTGAAGCTTGGTTAGAATCCTAACTAAAGAGTTGTAATGCCCAACTAAGTAAGTAAAGTTAGGTTAGATTAAGTTTGAGGACGTGAATTTACTATTGGGACAAGTACAATACCCAGATGTCATAAAGCGTTCTAGAAAAGAAAGATAGAGATGATAGTGAGGGAAATAAGGAAATTGGAAAAGAAAAAAAGCCCGGAAAGAGAGAATAGAGGCAACGGAGGAAAACAGATGAAATACAAATATATCAGAGAGCGCGACTATAATCTTAATGCTCTAGCACTTCTCTACAAGCTAAATCTGCTTATGAATCATCTAAGGACAGCCCTAATGTTGGCTCCTGACAGAGAGTGCAACCCTGCAAAGAAGCCCCTGCCCAGAATTCTAAACCTACTAAGGGCTGGATATCTGCAGAAGAGGTGTTCGATAGTCTCTAACTCCTCCTCATCGCAACATACCCTGCAATACTAGGGTTAGGCTCTGTTTCAGGTCATTTCCCTGTGAGTTAATCACTCAGTACCCTGTAATAAAACTAATAACTAACCTCAGGATGGCCTTATGGAAGACCAGCAGCAAGTAAGTTATAGCATTATTTATAGCATGTCATAGACTCCTAGATATATAACATCTCGATCCATCCTCCCAACGCTTCTGCTTTTCCTTCGTGACCTGACCCATCTAGTGATGGGCCGTAGAAATGTAAGATAAGGGGATTGGCATAAATTATTAAGCTGCACTCTGAACCTAATCTAGCGAGAGAAATATTTTAAAATAAACACACAACAATTCTGTATTAACGTTAGTCAAGAAAATTAAGGAAATTAATTGCGACTAAAATAATTTTTTTTATAGACAAACTTAACTTTAACTATAACTCTGCACTTTTCGCCTTCACTTCCTTCTGTTTGCTTAACCCTTGTGGCAGAGCAAGCCAACTACAAATTCAAACCTACGTTTAAAGGACCCTTTAGTAGAAAATCTCACTGATATTGAAAATAATGTTTGTGTGGTATTTTAGTTAATAACTGTTACCCAGTTTCTCGTTGTCGCAATGGAAAAGATTTTGAAACAAGTCAGTATTTTTTAACTGAAAGATATTACTTCAAGGCTTCGAAATAGACCTTCGCAAATAAATGTCTAAATGTGTTCTCTTTCTTTATGATTCGCTTGCATGTATCATATATATAGGAATATTCGAAATATATTTAATAAATTTAGTAATGGAACGCCATGTATGATGGTGTACTGAGGCTTAGGCTCCCTACGGGCGCACAAATATTTGAATTTGCGGACGATATTGCCCTCGTGGTAAGGGATAAACATCTTGATGAATTGGAACGAACATGGAATGCAGCAGTTGGCAGAGTTGCTGATCATAAAACGGACGTCATATTGGTGAGCAGTAGGAAGAGAATTGACTTCATCACCATAACTGTAGGCGAACAAAGGATAACATCGAAGCAGTCAATCAAGTACCTGGGAGCTATGATTGATAACAGACTCACATTCAAGGAATACCTGATGTATATTAGTAGGAAGTATGCGGCGACAGCGGGCGCACTCCTTAATGGAAGTGTGACGAACTAGGTTGGTATGCGCTTTGAAAGCCGAGAGTAAGTCTTGTGGTGAATCGTGCACATTGCATAGCTATAAAAAAAATTACACTCCTTCAGTTAGGACTACGACCTGGTTTATAGCCCTACAGATTAAAGTCGATTTCGAAAGGCAGATTTCTGAGAAACCTTTCATTGGCAGTTGTATTTACCCTCCGAGTTTTTGAAAAAATCTGCTGGGAGGAAGTCTCCGTAGAAATATTTTTTCATACTTCGTTTTGTCCAGAGGTTTGATCGTGGCCTGACATCTAACAAGGCAACACTCTACCTATTACACTTCAGCGATTTGTACAAATCTGCGCTATAGATCTTGTACGTAGGGTAGCCTCCCAAAACTTGCAGTCAAAATGTAACTTTTAAAATGCCTATCAATTCAATACAATTTTGTGATTTTCTTTATTACTGCTGTATTCGTCGAATTTTATAGGAAAACAAATTCAAACAAATTCTTCCAGATTAGAATCTGGCTCCCCATTTTACTATTATTGTGGGTGGTACTTCAAATAAATCTATTAAACAATATAAGCATGACCAATTTGTTTCAATTTTAAAATATTCATTATGATCGTTTGTTTTTGATGGCTATATAAGAATTGAAGTCAAGGCCCTCGTATCCATTGCGTAACAAAAAATGGCAAAAAGTACTAAAAATGAGACATGGCAACATAAGACATTAAAGTGCAGCGTATTGCTGACAGTATAAAACAAATTAAATAAATAATAAAATAACATCTTGCCTTGGAACTGAAAAAGAATAAAACAAGACAAAATAATACACATTCAACAAGTAAAAAATTAAATGTCAAAGAAGCTTGACCACGTGTTGGAACAAAAAAAAATTTAAATTAATTTTATTTTTATGCAGCAGATACTGGAAATTGTTAAGCGATTAAAATGGAAAAAAGGTGCGAATACATTGTCATCATTTATGTTTTCAATAAATTCGTCGTAGTCTAGTAGGTAGTGTGGCTTTTTATACATGAGGCCACCATTCAAACCCCAGGTAAGACATCCCCAACAAAACGAAAAATGAAAAAATATTTCTTCGAAGACTTCCACTCAGCAGTTTACTGCCACAAAATCTGAGAATTAAATAAAATTGCCATGGAAAGTTTCGTTCCCAGTCCACTCATGTATAAAGTTAAGACACTCAACATAGGTGGTGTGAGAAACTAGATCGTAGCCCTGACTGAAGGCTAGTAATGAAGCCATCTAAACATCGTTTTGTTCGTTTTGTCGTTATGTCCTTGTGTACACGAAATTTCTTACAAATATTCAGAATTATATTATTGTTATGACTTTTAGCAATAAAAACAAAAGAAAATCAGAACGTACATATTTGCTTATGAATGAGGACAATAGTTCATTAGACCCATTTTTTGTGTTCACCTCTAGGTATAGTTTCGTTTTTTAAGTATTTGAAACCCTCTTCTGTATGACGAAAGTGTGCTTTGATAAAGACTACAGCAAAAAGCACAAAAAAGCAACAATTTGCTCTGCCTACGGCACAATCTTACAGGAAAGAGCTAAAGTTTTAAAAGAACCCATAAAACGCAATGACTTTAAGGAATATGCGATATAAATGTTTTATACTAAGCAACGGAAATTATGACAATGACATATTGCATACACAGACTACCATATGAAGGCAAAAAACTCCAATTTTCTCTCACACATGGAAACAACTGGAGCAGCCAACTACGTACGTGTTAAACTTCTAACAGCATAAGAACTTGTACATACCAATCATATAGGCCAAGAAAGTGGAAATTTTTTTTATTTCAGTTTTCTTGCACAAAAAAGGGCAACAGAAATAATTTGAAGAAAAAGTTCAAAGTTTTTAAGAAATTGAGACATTTAGGCCATTGTGTTATAAACAAAAGAACGTCCAACAACATGTGTTGCATTTTTATTCAAAAAAAAAAAATTATGTTCTGATGACAACTTTTGTAAAATTTGGCCTAAGTTGAAAAAAATTTTTATTCAGATAAGATGGCAAGCGGTCATGGCCACTGAAGTAAATGCAGAAAAGGTAATATGAATGAACTTTTTAAGATATTTTTTAAGAATCTATAAGTCACATACATTTGCATTTTGTATTCGTTTATATGTTAATTAATTTAAGCATAGTGTCCCAATAATAGCTTTAAATCGTTTTCGATTTTAGCCTACAGGTCTGTGTTCATTTTTCGACTTATTCTCATAGAAACTTGGAGTGTCTATCTCTTCGAACTTCCACTATAATTTGCAATTACGAATGGTTTCATATTCAACTGATAACTCCACGCAGCTGATTACTCCACTTTTATCATTATCCGCTGCTGGAAAAAGCATGGAATAAATTATTAAAAGTGACTAATGATGGTCAGTAACCATTTAATAAAAAAATTTTTGAATTTCAAAGTTGAACACCTGTAGACTTATTTTGCCAAAACAATAATGGAATTCCAAAAGTTTATCTAGCTTTGTGCATATGGATTTCTACATCAACTTTTGTACTACCATCGTATGAGTACATGCAACCCAGTCCTAAACAAAAAACAAACAAAAAATAATATGACGACCATTTAATAAATATTGTCTACGTGATTAGTCCTTTAGTTCATCCAAAACTTAACAGCTACGAATTGTTAAATGCTATTCGAAATGTAAGACTGTATATCATCTGTACAGGCTATTTGCTTTAAAATCGTATTTCATAGTTGCAAGGATAATTATGTCATTGCATATTCGATAACAAGTAAGAAGATTAGGTCAGATTCTACTGTCGACTCTCCTTGAAGGATGAGGCCCAATTTATGCCAGCTTTTAGATCCATTGTGGTGCCACAATCAATAGTCAAACCGGGATCAAATATTTCGTAGTGGAAACAAATCTAAGTTCTATTGCAATATTTATATTAAAGAGCTGAGAGCTGGATTAACGATGTCAGAAAGTGAGAGTTTAGAAATTCCCGTCTTTTTATGACAAGAACTGGAAACACACATGAAATTAAATACTAGCTCTTCTTCATCCTCATAACCACAGCTAATTCAGAAGTCATTTGCTGGAATGCCAAGTCTATCGGCAAGCCTTCCAAAAAGACAGTGGCACGTAGAAATTGCTATTGTGCTAAGTATGACCATGCATTCTCAAACCGCATGGTCTTATATACATACAGAAGTTAGTCAGATTTTTTCTGATGTATACGTATCCGGCAGAGTCTAGCTATGTTGCATATACCCACTTGATTCCAACGAGATTAAACCTCACTGTAAAACGAGTGTGTAATATTCATTCAAATGAGGCAATCGGTAATATATGTAATATGTCTTGGATTGCGAGCTGTGCTGTGCACACAATTTCCAATGATATCATTTCTCTCGGAACCAATATAAAAGTTATGCATGCAATGCCGAAAATTTGCCTCTAGAATCCTCGGTGTTTGTGGAGAATGACGTATTTGAAAGCATGTTAAGTAGGGATTTAATTGAAACCCGTCTGTCCGAGTAAATATAGAGATTTTCAGGGAATATCGTATCACTCAAAAGCCATTGCTGTGATTTCAAAATGACCTCCGCCTAGAAAACACTGCAGCGGGCAGACAGGCAGCCTATAAGAAACTTTGTTATCAGAACAATTCCACAGCATAACTTGTCACCCATTTTTGAGTCATAGGTATAAACCTCAAGGCTCCTATTTTGAACCACCAACATTTTTATAGCAGAAGTCCCTAGTCGTAATTCTGAAATCAAATATTCTACACAGAAAGTCATAAGGAATCATATAATCGACCAGGATGTTTGTGGCCTTTGCTTCACTTAATCCGTTACCGATGTGAATGCATCACCATTTTACTGATACGTACAGGGAGAAAATATGCACCCATGTGTTTTTGAAAAATATATAACAACAGTGCATAATAATGAACGATTATTTTATTTTAAGCCATTTAAATCAGTCAGCAATTAATTGAACAAACAAAACACTATAGAAAGTTTAAAAAAAATAAACGATAAAATATAACTCCAATTAATATAACATAAACAAATTAATTAATGGCATTTATAAATATTAAATATAAAGTGGTTTCATGTAACCAATGACGTTTTTTTTATAAAAAATTAAACCATTAATGGTCACAGCGATCTATTAAAGATAAAAGATGTAGTAAGTGAAGAGTAGTATTCGTCGTAATCTAATAAGTAGTGTGTTAGCATTTTTAATATGAGGCTTAGCTCAAACCCCCGTGTTAGGCATCCAACAAACAAGATAACAACAAATATTTTTTCGGTGACTACCTCTCAGAAGATTTTTGGTAAAATTCTGAATCAGAATCAACTTCAATTTGTAGGTCTCGCCATTCATGTATAAAGAAGCTATATCGGAATCTTAACTAATGGGTTGTAATCACCAATTGAGCAAGTTAGTAAGTATAAAACCTTTTTTGTAGTTATATTTGAATATGCGTAACACATATATAACTGTGGTATCTAATAGGTTAACAATTAATTTTATAAATAATAAAGCGCAATATGTATATACGTATTATATTTCACTTTCATGTGAAATTCATTTAATTCTTACATTTGAAATTTTTTTACTTATTCGTTCATTAATTGAAACTTCAATTTAATATTTAACGAACAATAAATAGAAAACAAAAAGTTAAATAACTTAGTAGCGATAAATATGGCCCATAGGTGGCCTATATTGCCCATTGTAAGGTAAGTGCCATTGACAACGTTAGTCGTTGCTTTAAACCTCCTCGAGCTTCTGACCGGTTCCCAATAGCTCAGTGTTCCGTTATAATTTCTGTTAAAGTCCGAACTATTCTATTGTCGAACTCAAGAAGTTCCTTGGTTTTCTTGCTGTTGGACACAGCAGTTTTGGATTTCGGCAACCGGATTTGTTCAATTCCATGCTGTTTTTTTTTCAATTTCAAAAATTATTATTGTAAGAGCGCATATATCCCCACTATCGTCTCCTCCTCACACATCTCTGACCTTACGTCCCAGTTTGTCTGCTTTTTCGATTCCTTCTATGCCACAGTGTACTGGAACATAGTAGTTGTGTCGACGTATAGGATGTAGAGAGCCTGTGCAATTCCTGACCCGCTTTGTATTGACACGGTAGGATCCCAGCGCTTTGATTGCTGCATGATCAAGTTCGAAGGAATTGGGTTCCTGGTTTCAATCATATGTGCAGCTTGTTCTATAATAAAAAAAACTTCGCCTAAAATATGCTGGTCTTGTTAGGTAATCTGTATGACTCGTTAGGTGCCAGCATATCGGAATATGTCCAGTCCCATATTCCGTTCTTTGAACCATCCCTTTGTTTACACTGTCAGTATGTACTAATTCTACTTTTTTTCATTATTCAAGCATTGGGTTTAAAGAAGTTTTTTTTAAGAAATGTTTGTAGCTTTTAGTAGTGTAGTCGCCGAAGTCTAGTAGGTAGTGTGTTGGCTTATTAGAAGTAAACCCCGTTTCGTATCCCAGGTCAGACGAAATATGAAAAATATTTCTTCGTCGATTTCCTCTCAGCAGATTTCTGGCAAAAACTCTGAGATTTTTGCCATGAAAAGTTTCTCGAAAATCTGTCCTTCGGAGTCGACGTTAAACTGTAGGTCCTGCCACTCACGTATAAAATTAACGCACACAACATGAGTGGTGTGAGAAGCTAGGCCGTACTCTTGACTGAAGGATTGTAATTATGTTTGTTGTAGCATTTAAAAAATTCTTCGCAAGTAAAGAAGGAACCTTGTAATGGTGTAAATAAATAGAACGAAACTTATTTAGTTTTGCGGTTGCAAACCAAAAATAAATTGGGGCCAAAAGCCAACACGAACTGTTTGCTTTGTGTTCTATTTTCAATTAAATGATAGGGAAACCATCGATTGTAACCACGTAAAAGATTACACCTGCATTCGATTACAATAGTTTCCATTTCAAAGAGTAACAAAAACAATGAAAACAAATTACCTTCTTTTGTTATATGTACTTCAATACAAATTAAAATATTTTTTTGAAACTTTTAATTTAATTTTATAAATTAAAGGGATTACAAACAAATTCCAAACACAGGCAAGAATTGTTGAAAAAAAACTGAAAATATTTGAAATCTGCATGTCATAATTAGACCCGTTATTAAATCTAGAGTGGGTTTCTCTGCCTTTAAAGGTACTAGTATCATTCCAAAAATTCGTATCTCTTTTATCTCTATGTCCCCCTTCAAGCAGTAGTTTATCTTTATAGAACAGTTATTATGCTAAAATGATATTACTATTTGCACGTGAATTTGCCTCTACTATTGGTGCGTATGTTAATAAGAAAAATTGCCATATTTAGGGCTCAGAAAAACACAGAAGCCAATGTACGCATTACAAGTGACTCTTTGGTGCGGCTTGTGGAGCGGCGGCATCACTGGCCCATATTTCTTTGACAAACCAGAGGCAATTTATCATTTGAAGGCCATTTCCGAGATACAATCCTAAATACTCAAAAAAGTGTACGAAATTTGTCCGGCCACTTATATCGCCCACCCATTATATTTACTCATATATTGTGCTCTTCTTTAATACATATGGGCAATTTCGTGTCAAGTGACCCAATTTTTAAAATCGATGTCTTCCGATTTGGATGATTTTGGATTTGCAGTCAAGAACTGCCGAAGTTAGAGCGGGTCACAGTTGGACATTTTGGTCATACACGGTTTTTTAAAAAGGTGTGTAAGTTTTCACCTATTGGTGCTAGCAAAAATTTTCAAAAATAAAATTTTCTAATAACCTTTGGAAAAGTGAAAAGTTACATACATACATACATAATTGGTCATTACAACCCTTCAGTCAGGATTACGACCTACTAGACTGCGGCGACTGCGATGAAAACTTACACACATTTTAAAAAAAACCTGTATGACCAAAATGTCCAACCTTGACCCCCTCTAAATCCGGCTGTTCGTGACTGATAGAGCTGTGTCTGG
Source organism: Sarcophaga variegata (assembly GCA_932273835.1). Lineage (NCBI taxonomy): Eukaryota > Metazoa > Arthropoda > Insecta > Diptera > Sarcophagidae > Sarcophaga > Sarcophaga variegata. Next base: position 116,219,103 of record OW026358.1, on the reverse strand, counting down.
CCTACTATCCAATAGTACTAAACTTGGTGCAAATTTCATCCAAATCGGAAGACATCGATTTTAAAAATTTGGTCACTTGACAGGAAATTGCCCATATGTAAAATTCATTCATGACGAATATATACACATGTGACGTGTGAGTGATATTTAATTCCATTAGTTTCATACATGACAAAATAAAAAGAAATTATTGCATACTTTTCAGAGTAACTATACTAGTGCACGTAATATGAAGCATATGAGTAATATTTTTGTAAATTTAATTAAATAGAAAGTATACAATTAATTTCTAGTGGATTTTTAAACTAGCCGCGGCAGCCATATGAATGAAATAATATTCCATTTCTAACCGGAACAATTGACCTTCACAACAAAAACATAAATTTAGTAAAATTTTAAACGGATTTGGTTTTATTGTATTTTTAAATTTAAACTTTTAAATGGCCCACCCCTAATATGTCTTTTGTAACATAGTTATGCTGCTATACATGATAAGATAGTTCATGAAACTGCATCTTCTGAGGACGCATAATAAACTACTGCAAATAAGTTGTTCTCCAAAGATCAACATCAGATGAAGAATTTAAATAAAACTGTGCCCAATATACGTGCTGTCTGGATGTTTGTTTAGCAGGACTATAGAAACATAATGGAAATGAAAATTGATTGATCGAATGAGAAACTTGTATTGTCCCTAAAGACAACTTGTCAATATGAGTATGATAAATTCATATTTAAGTCGCCGTGGTCTAGTAGGTAGTGTATTGGCTTATTAGACGAAAATCCAGGGTTCTAGCAGCAGGCCAGACATCAAAATAAAATACAAAAAGTTTTTCTTCGGCGACTTCCGCTTCTGCTGAGATTTCTGGCAAAAACTCTGAGAGTAAATAAAATTGCCATTAAAAGTTTCTCAAAAAATCTGTCGTTCGGAGTCGACTTTAAACAATCATGTATAAAATTAACACACACAGCATAAGTGGTGTGAGAAACTAGGTTGTAATCCTGGTTGTAATGACCAATTATGTATGTATGTACATATGTATTCATATGCTGGAGATTCAAAAATATCTGAGCCCTTGTCAATTTGCGATATTTACTTTGAGTGGTATTTCAATTAAAACATCGTGTTAAGACGCTGAAACTCCTGTGTACCTAGTTACGTCACTAGCTGTTGCAAGGTTTATATCTGCTAGAACTAACAGTCGAATATGATTACGATTCACTTATAGTTGACCGTAGATTGCCATAGCTAATGCACTGTATATGCAATAATACAGTTATTATTTAATTTCTCCTGAATTGAATAAACAATAAAGAATTTTTGTACTGCAAAATTAACTTCAACAATTTAATATTTTTTAAAGCACCCTCATGGAAAACGATGTTTTTTATTCATCCTGTTATTTTATTATCTATGTAGTTGAATAATTCAGGTTCACTGGCCTAATGGCTGTGACTTTGTGAACTGCTTGATAAATATTTTCTATTGGATGTGCCACGTAGTGCAGGTGGTTGTAATGTGGCCGGAAATGTTAACAAAACAAACTGTTTACGTTTAACGACGTTCCCTCTTTTCCTCTGGTATTTATCTGGTATTTATCTCAAATAGATTTCTACATCTTTTGTGGTGTGAGAAACAAGGTCGTAATCCTGACCGAAGGGTTGTAATGCCCAATTATGTATGTAGTGATCTGTGAATATACTTTCCCACTTCTCATCCTGTTTTCATGCTGCTGCTGGGAATTCGTACATAGTTCCGAGATATTAGTCGTCTCCTTATTAAGTATGTAGTAAACTAGATTACTTGATGAAACCATATTCTCTCTGAATTATTTCGCTGAATTTGGTACTGTTTTGGGAATCAAAATTACCGTAGACAACAGTAGACAATGGCCTGGAATGAGCTTTGGCGCATTTGGCAATTCATCCTTATTTACATCTACAAACTATCTTTGGCGTTAAAGTCTATTTCTTGATGAATAGGTAAGTGAACAAACTACATTATCAAATTGAGAACAATATCAATGCACATGAAATCCAGGAGTGTCCAATGCATATTGAAAAAGTCAAGTTTTATTTATCCATAGAGTTTTTGCCAAATATCTGCTTAGAGGACGTCGCCCAAGAAATATTTTTTCATATTTCGTTTTGTTGTTGCTGACCTGGTGTTTGAACCGAGGCTTCACATCTAATAAGCGAACACACTACCTTTGCCAAAAAGCTCAAGCTAAATTTAATATAGTGACGCGATTTGAGAACACATTACTCTCATTTAGAAGTGGTGTGAATGGAATATCGAGATTGTGGATGTTTTCTTGTGGGATTTTCTTCAGTTGCAGGTGTATGCGAAAACAGTCACAAACTGCTTGGTGTGGAATTTAAGCACATGCTTTCGGAGAAATTTTTTTCTGATTTATACGCCAGTCCTTTCAGTTAAGGCGTGGCTAGTACACACCATACATAATGGCAAGTTTATTCCTACATACAAGTTTATTCCTCCATACGAAACGAAGGAACGATTTCAATTGAATTTCTATATAAGTGCTCTAATTTCCACTTTTATCAAGTGCCATACAACAAAAAGGACTTTAACAGGAGTTCAATATTTGTTCATGGCAAACAATTCGTAAATTTTACATTTTCATTATGGTTATTGTTTTTGGTTTTTTATTATTTTTTTACAGCATAGACTGACGGTGCAGACATAGGCATAGACATACATATGTATGTATATAAAAGTGTAAATATTTACTGATACAAATATACAAAATTTAATAGAGATTCTCTTTAAATAAATACTTCATACAAAGATTAATTGTCAGCCATTCACTTACACCTACATACGATATATAATGTTAAATACGTGACTGGAAAATAATGCTTTGATTTACATAAAAAAATAAAATAAAAAAATTGCCAATACATACAAAAACACACAGCATAGAGGTTATTTCAAGAGTATAGGGTTGCCTCAAAATATCTCCTTCATCGTGTTATTCTTTCCTTTTTGCTTGATTCGGTTGCATTAATACCATTTTTTCGAATAAGCAGGTGGCTCGTTTACTGTAGCGTATATTCTATGATGGTGACGCAATTGTCACGTGTTGTTGTCTAGGAAGAACGTTCAAATATTGTGCACGTTTCTGGTATTGAAATGTGGCACCTATTGGAATTATCGCTAAAATGTTAGAGTTTCATGACACTGAACGTTTTTTTTTTCAAAAGTATATAAACAGAGTTAAAAACCATTGTCTTGAAAGCATATACTAAGTCTGTCCTATGCAGGTTTATCGATTTATGAATTTCATAACAACCGCCGCAATCGTTACAAATCTCTCATCGGAAGCGTAATTTATCTGGTGAAAGTTTTACCATTTACGAGTATGGATCGTTTAACAGACGAAGAACGTGTAAATATAATTAAAAATCACTTGAAAACTAAATTAAACGCGACAACTTATTTAGCATCCTGGAATGTTATGGTCAGGAAGATAAAGCATCATAATGTAAGCACTACAGCTAGTCAGCCAGGGAGATGGTCAGCCAGCCAGATAGTCATCCTGCCAGATAGTCAGCCACCTAGTCCACCAGCTAGTCAGCCACCTAGTCCACTAGCTAGTCAGCCAGCTAGTCAACCAGCTAGTCAGCCAGCTAGTCAACCAGCTAGTCAGCTAGCCGACAAGGCAACAAGCTAGTCAGCCAGCCAGCTAGTCAGCCAGTAACCAGGGAGTCAGCAGATTGCCAGGCAGCCAGCCAGTCGCCAGCCAGTAGCCATGGAGCCAGCCAGGCAGCCAGTTAGTTAGCCAGCAATCCAGCTAATCAGCCAATTTGGAATCTAGTCAGCCAGCTAATCAGCCAGGAAGCCAGCCAGTTAATCAAATAGCCAGGTAGTCAGCCAGTCAGAAAGCTATTCAGCCAGCTAGTCAGCCCGCTAGTTAGCCAAAGGAAGTCAGCTAGTAGGACTGCCAGTCAGCCAGGAAGCCCGCTAGTTAGCCAAAGGAAGCCAGCCAGCTAAACAGTCAGCCAGGTCATCTACCAAAAGAATGCAAATCATCAACCATAAAAGGCTAGTTAGTTAGCCACTAAAATATGAAAGTCATTGACCAAAAAATGCAAGTCATTATATAAAAAATACAAGTCAATGACCAGAAAAATGCAAATCATGGTCCAAAAAAATACCGGTCATAGACCCAAAAAATGCAAGTCATCATCCAAAAACATGCAAGTCATCTACCCAAAAAATTCAACTGATCTCAGTGTTGCAAAATTGAAATTTTAAAATTGTACCGAACTGTAACTGAAAGAGTACTTTTTCGCATCAAATGGTACTTTTATATAGAAATACACACATAAATGGTCATTGCAACCCTTCACTCAAGATTATGATCTAATTTCTCACGCCATTTTTTTTATGTGTGTTAATATTGATACATGAGTGGCGGTACCTATAGTTTCAATTCGACTCCGAACGTCAGATTTTTTAACAAAGTTTTCTGGAAGTTTTTTCAGAGTTTTTGACAGAATGAGGTACCTAAAGGAATCTTTTCTTCATTTTACTTTTTGTTGGAAATGTCTGACATGGGATTTGAACCGTGGGTTCACATCTAGTAAGCCAGCACACTACCCACTAGACTATTTATTTATTTATATTTAATACACGTACGAAACTGAACAGAAAAACTAATGACTTATACGTGGTCCTCACATGCAAAAAAAAAAACTGCTGATTCTGAACCTAACAAAACGCAAAAGTCCCATTTATTCAAACGTTAACGTTCGTTTGTAGCATATGAAGTGCAATGTAAATGCTTAGCGAAATTATATTACGGTTCGGCAAGCGTTATCATTGCTTTTCGCTTATCCAAACGTCCAAAGCGGAGCTAAAGGGCGGGCTACGGTTTTTTTTTGCATATGCTCATTCTGTTTAAATTTGAAGCTGCCATAATGAAAATAATATATAATATGGCAAGTTTAAACATAAAGTGACCTTTAAATATTAAAGGTGGGATGATCCTTCCTTTAGCTTAACGATCACTTCTATCTTATTGGGTACTCATAATAACGAAAAACAATTTATCTGCCCGTTAAAATCCTCCCTTTAGTTAACGACAAGTTGTAATAATGGCCCTAAGAGTTTCATGTACATACACACAACCATGACGTATGAGTGATATTAATTAAGACACCAAACAGAATCAATTATACGCCTTCGTTTACAACATGGAAAATCACTTTAACGTTATTCACTTCCGACAAAAAATAATTAGGTTGTGCGTTATAATCTTACACAGAACCTATTAATAGCATAGTTTTTGAGTTTTACTATCCATTTGCGATAATTAGCGAGATTCAACATTAATTGAGGTTTTCTTTCACTATTTTTACATATATTTTCACAGAATTCATCGTGAGTAATATCTGTGAAAGAAATTCGAAAAGATTTCAAGCATTTCAATTTAAAGTTAAGGAAAAAAGTAAAAGCAATAGAATTCAAAATTTTACACGAAATGGCATTCCCTAATCAAAAACACAACTCCATTGGAAAACTACATTTACAGAGTAGTACAGTGGATTTAAGAACGCATAATCAAGGAAGTGATAAAACTTTATTGATATTTAATGTATGCAAGTAGAAAATGGAAATAAGTTATTCAAGGATATTTATGAATATGGTTTATATTACTACACTTGGATGTTTGTGCAGCACAATAAGAGGAAAATATTTTAATATTTTTATACTAAAAAGTTGCCTTAGTCTTGTTGGTAGTGTGTTGGCTTATTAGAAAATCTGTCGTTCGGAGTCGACTTTTAAGTTGTAGATCCCACCACTTATGGATACAATTAACACACATAACATAAGTGGTGTGAGAAACTAGGTCGTAAGCCTGACTGAACAGCTGTAATTGCCAAAAATGTATGTATGTATGTTACTGTTTCATTAACGTTCTGCCCACTTCGAACACTATACAATTGGCATTATTGCCCTACCCAGAGAACGATTGGCAATGTGGTGGATAAATTCGAGTCCACTGGTGGAGAAAGCGATCGATCAGCACCTGAACGTCGATGGAAGATCTGCCGAAAACATCCCGCTGTCCAGAAAAGAGTGTTGGGGAATCCTAGGAAGTCGATTTTTCAACGCTCACAAGAACTTTGTGTTTGGAAGACCACAACTTGGTTGATTTTTCTTTGTGATATGTGTATGCACATGCGCAAATTTCAACTCACGCTGGAACTGAACGCAAACGGCCATAGAAATCTTGTTCACTAAATAGGCCCTGGAGCAGTTGACGACTGACTATAATTTAAATCAAAAAATCATTATCTGCAAATAGACCTATTCCGTAATGAAGGGGTACGTACGTGAACAAACATATTGTCGAGTGTGCGACAATACCAATCTAGAGGTGTCCAAATAAGTCCCTGTTTGCTATGGATTTTGGACCAGCGGCTTTTTCGACCCATATAACGTTGAGAACGACGTTGGCCATCGGTGTCAACGTCGAGCACTATAACGCGGCGATTACCAACTTTATTAGGCTTAATTTCATAATATGGACACATGATGTCGGTTCAACAGGATAATACTACGTTCCATACTGCTCTCGCCGCATGGTATTACAGTATCAGCGGTATAAAATTCAATAGCCACAATTTTCTTATCTACAATTGCCAGGAAGTGTGTCCCCCTAAAGATATCATCGGGAGTGAGATAACTATATCCCGGATAGATTCAAGTGCCAAGAATTGAAGGGCAAGCAGGAACCAGCAAGGCCTACTAGTATCCTTGTTAAGAGCTGACTCAGCGACACTATCACATATTGCCATGCGAGGTTCAAAGAACGTATAGACGTATAGTTATCTCTGAACCCGGATCGGGACAGAAAATAAAAAAGTACAAATGAGTCATTTAAAATAGCGGTCTACATTCAAAACATTTAAAAATTCACATCGGCTATTAGTTCCCTCAGCCAGCTCAACTATAATATATTGGGAGTTGCTGTACGCAGACTATTTTCTGTGCACTAACACTATCTGAGAATATCCAATTTTTCTATAAAAAAATTTGAAGAAAAATTAAATGATAATTAAGGAAACAGACATTACAAGTGTATAGTGTATCATCCATGGAACTAAAATAGATCTAAAACACATAGTTGATTTATGGTTAAAATTTGTTTCTCTCTAACAAAAGATGTATATTGTAACAGGGAATTCTATTAAAACAACACTGAGCGAAATTAGAAAGAATTGTCTTTAATTTGATATGAAATAAAACGAATCGAACTAAGCTGTGGATGATATGAATTAGTTTATCCTTAAACTTTTTTACTATTGGCCATTAGGTAGGTAGGCAGAGGTGGCTATCCAGCCAAGGAATACGGATGAGCCCACTTAAGGTACATGGTTCCCATTGTGATACCACAGTTTTTATCATTTAGTATTCGCCATTGCTTTTAAAAATTTCTTTTTGTGTATTTGTTTTTTCTATTGGATTTTTTTTTCATATTTGCGGTTTAACTTTCTGACCGGTGGCTTTTATACGCATTTCGAGTTTGTTGACCAGTAGCAGTAGTTTGTCATTTACAAATTTTGTCGCATACACATTCGGTTGTAGTTTTGTTTTTGATTATAGGCTATAGTTTTTATAGAACTCATTTTAGATTTTTATATTCTCCTTTTTATTATTTGTTACAGTATGAAAATATGAAAAAAGAAGTACTAGAAATGCATGGCAAATATAAAAAGATACTCCATCACTAACGTATACTACTACATACTACCGTATTCGATTTAAATGACTTTGTTTTTCAAACGGTTGATAATACAATGGTATTCACTTTTATTTAATTTTGATCAAATCAAAGTTAAGATTTGTAATCACAAAAAGTTTTTGAAAATGTTAGAAGGAAAAAGAAATGATAATAGTAAGTACTTACTTACATACTTAATTTGTCATTACAACTCTTTAGGCAGGATTACGAGCTAGTTTCGCATATTACCCAAGTTGTAGTTTTGAACTTTCTCCATGAGCAAGAGACCTACAGTTGAAAGTCGACTCCGCACAACAGATTTTATGACTTTTCATGATAATTATATTGACTCCCAGAGATTTTGTCAGAAATCGGCTTTGTTGTTACCTACAATTTCTTCGTATCGAAAGTTTCGCTTTTTGCTCCAGCGCAACACTGCATTCTGGTATAATCCTTGTTATGCAGCACACATTCCTTTGGGATCTAATGACCACCTTACTGCCGATAAATAAACGTTTATTTCCATTTTATATCAAATTTGCACAACAGTAATCTCTAAGCCATTATTTCAGACTAAATGGTAACAATTCTTAAAAGATTTCAAATTTGATCTTGTCGCGTATTTGTAGATTAATGGCCATTAAGCTCTAGCAAACCTACAGTCTGATCTAAAACTCCTGGAACAGTTGGTGTGTAAATCGAATGATTTCTCAACCACTACAAAGAGGCAGACTATGGATAATTTTACCGTCCGTTCACCTAACTTTTCGTCAATAGCGGATTCTGATTTTGTCAGTTAATATGCAAATTTGTTTCCAATGACAGCTTTACTTTAAACTGGAGGAGAAATAGTATGTCCCAGACAGACCGATTCTTTAGAGACTTTTCATGGCAATTTTACTTACTCACAGAGATTTTGACAAAAACTTCCTGAGGGAAAGTCGCCGAAATAATATTCGTTTTTATTTCGTTTTGTTGGACATGTTTGAGCTGGAGTTTGAAGCGTGGCCTCTCATCTAATAAGCCAACACACTGCCTACTAGACTACGGTGACTACTTCAGTGTCAATGTTAGGAAACAAAACTAAACTTGACCGTTGTACACGACGAGAAGTATACACACCTGGTGGCCGAAAGACTTAATAAATTCCAAAGTGTTTATAATTTTTATGAACTAGGAAGCAAGATTTAAAACGCTATAAAATTTAAGTTAAAGAATGGAAAATTAGAGGCATTAAGCCCCTCTCTACAGTTTATTCGGTATTTTCTAGTTAAACCTATAATAAGAATTATGAAACGTTTGACATAAAGAACTGCTATAAACCGAGATAGTAAAATCAGGAAAGACCTTTTGACAAATCTTCTCCGAATGAAACTGCACTTTACTATACCCTATAGAACAGATACTTATCTGTATAAGACAGTAGCATAATGCCACCAATTTCAGCTTCATAACTCATGCATAAACGGTCGGATGGAAATGGCGCAAACGGTCAGGTACAAACTATTTACACGCATTTAATTCATCCGTTCTGATTTAATATTTTTTTGCGACATTTTCAATAAAATAATTAAAAAATAAAAATTAATTTAAAAAAATTTATTTAAGCATACGTTGTATGTGTGACATGTGGTTGCCCCAAATTGTGATGTTTTTTTATTAACGACAATTTTTATTCAGCAGCTGATACTCTTGTTGGTAATGTTGGTGGTAATATCTGTGTTATAACTGTTATACAATATTTCATGCTGCTCTACTTTAACCACTCGTTTAATTAATTTTATTTTCCCTTTGATTTCAAAGTCTTTTGAAAAATATGAAATTTAATTTAATTTAGATTTTTTTGTCTTTCACTTTTTTAAACGAAACCGAAATGAAAATTTTTTAAGGATTTATTTGTTTATAATAAAATTTTATTATTTATTTATATTTGTATTTATTTATTGTCAATTTCTCTTTATCGGCATGTATTTTACAATTATTTTATGAATACAAATTTATAGGATTATTTAAATTGTTTATAAGTATGTGTCAATGATATAAATTTTTTTTCCTTCATTAAACCAAATCTGACCAATATCAGTGACATGAAGCGGATATAAAATCGTAATTAATTTTCACCGATTCAATGAATTTGTAAAGGAAAATAATAACCATTTAAAGATATTTTAACATTGTCTGAATGTTGAATAAAAGCACATTTTTTTGTAAACATTATTGAATATATTACATTATATATACAGTGGATAGCAAAAGTCTTATTAGTACGGTAATATATTTTGACAAAAAAGGTTCCCACAGGCTTATTACTCCTGCACAAAGTCCCGATATGACTTCAAGAGGGTATTTAGGATATCATTTGAAAGTACGGTTATGTAATCGCTAAACATCAAACAAAAGTCAGCCCAAAAACTTGTTCATGGTGCCACCAGAAAACAATAAACAAAACTTGTATATTCAATTCTAAATGGGTTAAATGGAGTGCTTGACCTTAAGGGATATTCTACTAACTACAAGGGATAACATTTTCATATATTAGGCCCTTGAATTTTAAATTTACTCAGGGCTCTCCTATGGAGTCATCTGAACTTTTTCCATATTTTTCTGTTCTTTTATGAAAAATATTAAAAAAATTTTTGTTTAAAAAAAAAAAATAATAATAATAATAAAATATATATATAAACTATAAATTTTTATACAAATATTATCTAAAATTTATGAAATTGCTAAAATATATTGCCGTAGATATGGCACCAGAGACTTTTTTCCAACGACATACAAAACTCACACAGGAAGAATGGATTGCAGAAGCTGTCATCTGTGACAGTGATTAGACTATCTTCACCGATGACTTAAACATGAAATATGAAACTGGATCTGAGTAGATTTCTGTTATTGAACAAGCTGCAGATATGATTGAAACCAGGAATCTAGCTCCTTCGAACTTATTGGACTTATATGTGGACAGTTAAGCAGTAATCAAAGCTCTGGCATCCCAGCACGTAAAATCAAAAGTCCTAAAAATAAAACAACGTCAGGAATTGCACATATTGTATACGTCAATACAATACCAGGCCATACGTCAATGGGTTCCAGGCTACTGTGGCATAGAGGCGGAAAAAAATGAGGATGAACTGGCATGGATGGGTTCGGAGATGTCAGAGCAGGAGACCATAGAGGGGATATATGAGGCCCTACATGATTACTTTTCAAATTGGAAAAAGTAGCACGAAATTCAACAAAACCCAACCCAACACATGTTCAAAATACCTGGTTATCCAATTTCATAACTGCTGTGGCCAGCAGGCGCATGAAGCCAAGTTTTAAACTCCAGGTCAAACGTCTCCAACAAAACGAAATATGAATTATTATTTATTCGTCGACTTTCTATCAGCAGATTTCTGGGAAAACTTCTCATAGTAAATAAAATTGCCGTGAAAAGTTTCTCAAGAATCAGTCGTTTGGAGTCGACTTTAAACAGTAGGTCCCGCTACTCATGTATAAAATGTACACATACATATTACGGTATACGTCCAGCAGAGGACAGGTGCAAAACCAGGAAACTACTAGATTTCAACAAGAGAACGGTTTAGACTCTAACAGGAATTCTAAGGAGATATTGGGCTATTGGCAGTCCCGCCAGGATTTTCAAAGTATCTGCCATGGTGAGGAGGAAACGAAATTGCTACAACACCTTTTATGTGATTGCCCTGTACTTCAAAACAGTCGTCATTATAGCAGGGTTGTGACAGCAAAATTTTTGTTTCAATTGACAAAAATATCCGAAACTATTCGGCCATGCTGTGTCTGCTGTACTATAAAAGTGTGATTAACGATTTTTCTGAATATGATATTGATTGGGCATTGAGTCACCAGAGGGTGATCGGAAGTGTACGGTCAAATAATTTGCTTACAGAGCAACTTGGACATAGTTACAGAAATAGACCAAAATTTCGCATGGAAGGCTTTTCCATAAGAACTATACAATAGACCAAGTAAAGAGGACACTCTGCTGTACAGATAGCTTTACAGAAGCACAGAATTGATGCGTAATGCAAGGATTGCTCAAGTTTCGAACGCATGAGATTTTCATTTTCTGAATGACACTCTGTTAGCAAATACTCACCTAAGAGAAGAAATTTAGAAGTGGTTCAGAAATATGTACACGATATTGCCTTTACGTGGTTGTTTTCTCTAATTGATGATCACTTAAGCGTACGGTCGTAAGGCATGGGAAAGACCATTCAAATGATTTCCTTCATCCTTTGACAATTTTGCTCCTTCTTATCGAACTGGCCTACTGCCAGCACTTCTACTATTTTGTAGAGTTTTAATTAGAGTTCTCTATTGCATACGCATCTCATATATAAAACGGCAATATTAAGCACATTCTCTTACAGTTAATGCTTTGATGTATTTCTAAACTACGCTGTAAAATACTACGACAACCACAATCAATCAAATTTTTTGTATTTGCCCTGTATGAATCTGAACTTTCAATTCCTAACTGGTCAACAATCAAGTCCTACGTCGTATGTTTCGATATCTTTTCTTTTATTGTCTTTGTTTTACGATTTCTTTCCATACCAATTTAATTCTTTTCTGACTTTTTTCAGAACTGTTGTTAACAATTCTTCAGGAATTTTACAAACATGCATACGTATCATATTTAAAATGTCACCATGTTTTCTGCTTGATGTATAGTGCTTTATTTTTTTGTAATAAATGTTCAATGGACATTGGGATTTATTCTCACGTACTGTGATCAAACCCATTTGCAGACGATTGAGGTAATACAAATACATTGTCACTCAAAAATACAAATATATCCTCCTCATTCAGCCAATTTTGCAACAAAACATTCATTCATTCGTCTTAAATTTGGTGGTTTCCATTGTAATAAGAAGACTGACATCTGGTATGTCAAGAGTAAACTGATGTATTGCACTGTTGGGGAGAGTGGGGAAAGATTTAAAAAAGATTGTTCAAACAGTTTTCTATTTTCTATAGACTATTAATATTGTTTGGTATCACATACCATTTTGCCCCATTATCGGGTGGACCATCTATCGGTTTAAATTTGAACCGTTATTTATTTGGAATCTGGCAATATATAATCTTTATATTCTTTCCCAAAATTCAATATACGTTCTCCCATATTTCTTTGAAAATGGGGACAGCGCAACCATTACGGGCAATGGACACCTATCGCAAAATTATAACCGATGGTTTTGTACCCGCTATTCATGGTCTTGATGTGAACGATGTTTGGTTTCAACAGGATGGTGCAACTTCCACATATCTCATGCCATAATGGATTTATTGCGTCAAACGAAAATTGGTCCGAAAGATTGACGTACTGTGGGGCCAGCCACAGCAGCTATATGAATGAAATAATATTCCATTTCTATCGGAACAGTTGTACTTTACAACAAAAAAATAAATAAATTTGGAAAAATTTTAAACCGCTTCTGTTTATTGCATTTTTAAATTTAAACTTTTAAAAGGCCCACCCATCCATTATATGCATTTACTCACTCACATTATGCTCATATTTAATATGGAAAATTCGTAGTGACAAGTCCATATGTGACGTATGAGTGATATTGAATTCCATTCGTTTCATAGATGACAAAATCAAATATTTTTTATTGCATACTTTTCAGAGTAACTAAACTAGTGCATGTAATATGAAGCGTATGACTATTATTTGTCAAATTCTAGTAAGTAGAAAGTATAGCATTAATTTCTAGGGGATGGTTGAATTGAGCACATATCGATTTATTGTGTCAAATGTTTGATGGCCATTCAAATGGTTGAAATGGTGATATCAATTGGCCGCCAAAATGCTGCGATTTGACACCTTTGGACTCTTTTCTGTGGGGCGCCGTTAAAGAAGAGTGTTACGCTGACAAACCAGAGACAATTGAACATTTGAAGGCCAACTTTCGTGATGTCATTGCTGAGATATGACCCATATACTTGAAAAAGCGCACAAAAATTGGTTCGATCGAATGAGGTACTGTAAGGCTAGCCACCGCAGCTATATAAATGAAATAATATTCCATTTATAACCGGCACAATTGTACTCCACAACAAAAAATTTTATTCGGAAAAATTTCAAACCCCTTATGTTTTATTGCATTTTGAAATTCAGACATACATATAAACGGGGCATCGTTTACATAGCACAGTAAAGTATCGGCGGAATTGAAAACTAAATAGAAAGATATTTTTGAAAATTTAAATTTATACCCACGCATTAGGTGAAAGGCATAATAGCGTCCAATAATTGTGGAGGATTATTATGTAATGAATACTGATTAGACAAATAGTTAATATCGATTTAAACCGAATTTAGTACAATTGTTCAAAATATGACTTCACCTAAATCAGCATCTCATAACTCATAGCCAATATATTAAGTAATCTTTCTACAATTGCCTTTGCTAACATTCAACTTTTTATCGCATCAAAATCTTACCTCTAAAATTATGCTGTATGAGAAGCAAAGGTTGTTTACATTTTTAGTTCAAGCAATGAAGTGCTAGGCTATAATTTTCTGACATTGCAAACCTCAGTTCAAACTCAACATCTACAACTTAAACTTTGAAAAGATTAAACTACAAGAGCAATTAAACAACAATTAATCTCGAATTCAATAGAATTATATGAACAACAATAAAGAAATAAATGAAATACAAAACCCAACTTAAACTGCAAATAACATCTGTTTTAAATGTGTTCGAAATAATAGAACCGAAAATGCGATTAAAATAGACTTAAGGCTAGAAAATATACCAAAAAACAAATGCAAACAAATACAACAACAAATAAAAAAGTAAAAAAAACTACAAATATTGTAGAAGAGAAGAGTAAAATATCATAAACAGAGGATTTAAAAACGAACAGCTGTAAGCAGAGGGAATGTAAGAAGAGGGAATATAAAAAAGGAAATCTAAATTGTTGAAGTCCATGCCACAAGTTGTTAAATATGAAAGTGCTACAATCATTAGTACATATATCGCTGTCTAAAAGGAAAAGTGGCATACCATCGAATGATGTTGTAATATTTACAGGGATCCTTAGTTTAGAAACTCACTGCAAGTTCAGTTAACCATTAACCATGATTAACCACAAGAGAAAAAAGAAAGTGAGAATTATTATAAAGCAATGTCCTAGTAGGTAGTGTTTTGGCTCATTAGACATAAGACCACGGTTCAAACCCCAGGTGAGACATCAGAACGAAAAAGTGAAAAAATTTCTTCGACAACTTCATCTCAGTAGATTTCTCGCTAAAACTCTGAGAGTAAAATAAAATTGCCATGAAAAGCTTCTCAAAAATCTGTCGTTCGGAGTCGACTTTAAACTGTAGGTCCAGTCACTCATGTATAAAATAAACGCAAACAACATAAATGGTGTGAGAAGCCAAGTGGTAATCCAGACTAAGGTGTTGTAATGACCAATTATGCATGCGAACCATTGGTTATGTTTGCATTGTTTGTATTAATATTTCAATGGATATTGTAATCTGACTTCTCTGTATTAATGGCAGTTCATGGAATTGCTCAAACGCAAACACGCTTTGTAAATTATATCCGCATGGCTGTATTTTATAGTCCTTTAGAACGTAGTCTAGTAGGTAGTATGCTGGCTTATTAAACGTTAGGGCACGGTTTAAACCTCAACAGTTTTCTGCCAAACACTCTGAGAATATATTAAATTGCCATGAAAAAGTTTCTTAACCCTGGACGGTTGCTCTTCATTTTTGTACATTAAGATTACTCTTCGTTCAATCGACGAACACTTTAACCCTAATTGGTTACTGTTCGTTGAATCGACGAAGCTTATTTACTCTTTATCATATAATTCTTTTATGTTTGTCCAAATCTAGCTCTTGTTATCAACAATGCTGGTTGATAACGAAAGCTTGTAGTGAGTAAACGTATCCTGGCCAACCATTTTTTTAATCGTTGATTCGACGAACAAAAAAATTTTTTTTTCGTCTTTTATTATCAACTAACGTTGTTGAAATAAGAGCGAAATTTGGAAAACATAAAAGAGTTATATGATAAAGGGTAAATGAGCTTCGCCGATTTGACGAACAGTAACCATCCAGGGTTAAAAATGTGTCACTCGGAGTTGACTTTAAACTGTAGGTCCCGCCACTCATGCGTAAAGTTAACGCATACGACATAAGTGGTGTGAGAAGATAAGTCATATACCTGACTGAGTATTTGTAATGACCATGTATGTATGTCCTAATTAGGACAAAAGGCTTTCATTACTGTGATTGTGTTTTTTGATTGAAATTTTTTCTCAACTTGTTTTAATTTTAAAATGACGATATAAATTTGCATATTTTTACACAAGATTGAAACACAAAAATCTACATCGTTTATTGTGGAATTGTATGTACATACTCTCCTTGTATACAGTGATGTAGCAATTAATAGGGATACCAATGTCGTACGTTAATATTAAAACTTAAATTGGTGTAAATGTATTACTATATGTTATTATTTTTGAGTAGTTGTTTTGAAAAGGAAATGGAGTGTCTTTATTATTTTTCTGCACAGGTTCAATTTGTATTTGCATTTGAATTGTATAAACATTTTAAAAGTAAAACAAAAATTTATTAAAACCCCATTGAAATTACTTTTAACATTTTTCTTATTTTCCCTTACCTTTTCATCAAACATTACAACAAACATTAGCATTCATTGGTGTCCTTATTATTTTTCACATCACTGTAGATGCTGGTTTATCTCTATATTTGAGTGTGCATATACTCTTTCAAAATCCTTGTTGTTGACTGACACAACATAAAGGAATTAAATTATTATTATTTTGAGTAAAAATGAAGATAAAATAATAATAATAACAACAACAGCAACAAAATGTAATAAAGAAATTATTATTTGAAATTTTTATATGATACAACAATCATTGAATTTAAATGTACAAGATGCCAATAACAATGCAAGAAAAAAATCTATATTTTTGGAGTTATGGAGTGTGCACAAAAAAATTTGAGCCCAGACTTTTCATTTTAAGAACTAAATTGAATGATAAAATTGTTACAATCCTTAAATACGTTCATAATAGGTCATTACAACCCTTTAGAGAGGATTACGACCTAGCTTCTTACACCACTTTTGTTGTGTGTGTTAATTTTATGCATGAGTGCATATTTTTTCATTTACTCTCGAAGTTTTTGCTAGAAATATTTCGTTTTTAATTTTTTAAATCTCTATTTAAATACCCATAGGAATAAAATTTTTAAATTTGTACAACCGTATTAATGTTATTATTCTCAAGTGTTTATCATCATTTAAGTTGTTTACATGCAGAGTCAATACTCTGTACAAACGAATTAAAAGCAAATGAAAGACTGTGCAGAGACTTGCTTTTATTATAACATGATAATAAAAAGAAGAAGAAAACCTACTAAGAGCACTTTTATTAACAGTGTGTAGGCAGTAGTTGTCAAAACAACTCTATTATATACTGTAGAAAAAAGAATCTCTCGACTGCAATATTGACAAACAGAAAGCTTAAAAAGCCAATGAACTTGAGGAGCCAGCATACAAGAAAGCAGCTGCATTTCCGCTAAACAAAAAAGGATACAAAATGGAAGGATATTAAAAGTTGTAGTTGTTGCTTACTTCAAAACAAGCAAGGATGGCAGTGAAAAAATTAATCTGTAAATAAAAATTAATTTCCAACTCATGCAATATGATAAATAAGCAGGCCATGTTTTAGACCATAGTATTCTGGTAGCATAGTGGGTAGTATGCTATTCTATTAATTATAGGGTTGTGAGTTCGATTCCCCCCAAAGACAAGGTCTTGTTGAAATGACTTGCCAACTAAGTTTATTTCCTTAATATTGTAGAAAAAAATCAGTAATCTTGGCACAGTAACTTACTTCATTGTACACGAAAGCCGCCGGTCCAGACACCACATTAAACAGAGCATGTTTGCAGATGTATTGGTAGCTCTGGCTATTTTTCATATCAAATTTTAGAACCGTGATTGTTGATGTACTTATAAATCAAAAATTTGTTTCATTGCTGAAGATGACGCCGGAATACAGGAAAGATAGTTATAGGAGGAAAGAAATAGGGGTAGTGTACGTTATTTTTTTTTTTTTTTGTAATAAGCAGTGTAGAAACTTTAGTCACTTTTTTCTCGAAAATTACTCTGTAATAATATTAACTTTCTTTTTTCTATTGTGGTTACTCATACAACAATCATACAATAACACCGAGTCTCTGCTGTGAATCGAACACACGGCCTTGGCGCTTTAAGTTCAGCACACAACCAACTAGACCACCGGGGGGTACCCTACTGGTGTTATTCAGCACAGCAAGAGTTTGTTGAATCGTCTTAACTTTTGAAATCCGAAAACCATGTTGAAAACATTTTTAATTTCTCTGGGCGTCACACCACATCAGCTTCATTTTTATTTCTACAATTAGAAAAATACACCCTCGCAACTCGTTGAGTAAAAAATCAAGTCTTCCAACTGGTATTTCTACACTTCGACAGTTGATAATGGCCAGTTTGTTGAAACTATATCCGTTAAATTATTTGCAATTTATTTATTGTTTTTCGAAATCGTCATGGACGACCATATCGAATGGCGTATGTACACTGTTTGGATACTAAAGAAGTTAGCTATTGTCCCTAATCATCTTTAACGTTTAGGCCCATTTCGATATGAATGTGAACGTTAACTAATAAAATTGTCGAATTTGAGACGATACCAATCCACATGAGACCCACAACAGCCTCCAATGAATTGAAAAAAAAATCACTGTTTGATTGGGACTTTGTACTGTCGGCGTCAGGAATCGACATATATTTCTTTGAGAACAAAGTTGGCCGGGCCATCATTGCCAACTATGTACACTATAGGTCGATGTATAGTTTTGGTCTCAATTAGGAGATCTGGACATCTACAAGACGACACTATTTGTTCAAATCTTCAGCCTAACATATGCGCCAGAGTCGAAGAAAATTTACCATATCGAATGAGCTCCACTCAGAGATGTCATGGCGGATATTAAAACTATGTTAAGTTTTTCACATGATGGCATCAATTGGTTTTTCAAACGTATAAAATATTGAGATTGTATATCATACACACTTTGTTTTTTGTTTTCCTTTAATTTATGGATGAATGAAAGATCCTATAGCTTGATTTTACACAAGCCACCCTTGTTTGTTACAAATTTAGTTTACACTTAACCATTTGATGAAGAAATATGCGATTGCATTTGAAAAACTTTTTCTTTCCTTTTAAAGAAATCTTTAGAGGCAGTAACGGCTATATTGCCTATTGAAAGTTTAACCGCCATATTGCTTATAGCAATGTTGCAAAGAATATAACAATTACTTATTGAAGTAATTGTTAAAGCGAAATTATCAATAAAATCTGCAGTTTAGGTAATAAAGTAAATCAATAAATTTTGCTTTTGTTGAACAATTTGTTGAACAATTGAGTTAGTGCTAACAATACTGATATATTTGGCTTTTATGATCCTTGAAAATAATTTCAAAGTATATTAAGGACATCAATAGCTTCTTTCTCTTTAGATGAGGACAACTGTAATACGTTTATTGTTAGAAAATGTGCAAATAAAATTACTTTACAAAAGAGAACATGCAATCCAAATTATTTTTGTGAAAAATCGATGAAAATAATAATCATATATACATACATATATAATTGGTCTTTACAGCCCTTCATTCAATATTAAGGTATAGCTCCTAACAACACTTATGTTGTGTGTGTTAATTTTGTACATGAGTGGCGGGAGCTATAGTTTAAAGTCGACACCGAGCGACAGATTCTTGGGAAACTTTTTCATGGCAATTCTATTTATCGCAGAGTTTTTGACAGAAATCTGTCAAAAGGAAGTCGCCGACGAAATATTTTTTAATGTTTCGGTTTGTAGGAGCAGCAGGCTACAGCCGATCTTGGTTTAGTGTTTAATAGAAGTCGCACTTGAAATAAGAATTCAAGATTCTTCCGTAACTTTAATACTCCTGTAAAGTGTGGAATCTTTGACGCACCTAGGGTCTATCATTACTTTTAATTTTAATATGCTGAAGGAAAAATAATTGATACTGGCTTATTAGATAGAATTCTTATGTTTGCTATTAAAGTTACAAACAAATAGGACTTGTATTTTTCAGGTAGTAGGTTCAGGCGTAAATAAATGAAATTAGTAGCAGAAGAGGACCCTCGACATATACATATATAATCTGATTGTCAAGGTATTAATGCCTCTTAATGCAGACTATATTCAAATCCAAGTCATACGCACCCTTTTACAAATATGCTGCATTTATTCAGGCATTTACACTCTACATCACCATAAAAATCGGATCTTTAACCAAGCGCTTCTAATTTTGAAATTTAGTATGTTAGTTCATTAGACGCAAGGCTACCAAAGGTCAGACATTTCAAACATAACAAATTATCCAAAAATATTTCTTCGGTGATTTCCTCTCAGCACATTGCTGGTGAAAACTGTGAGAGTAAATAGAAATTGCCGTGAAAAGTTTCCCAAAAATCTGTAGTTCGAAGTCGATTTTAAACTGTAGGTCCCGCCAGTCATAAATAAAATTAAGACACACAATATAAGTGGTGTAATAAGCTAAGTCGTAAACCTGACTGAAGGATTGTAATTTCCAATTACGTATGTATGTATATATATGGTTCGAAATTGGTGTACGAATGCTATACCGAAATATTCACATTGGCATTGATGAAGAATGCGGCACTTTTTGCGGTCCCGGACACCTAAATTTGAAATGACTTATAAAGTACAAAAATCTATTTTTTAATTTGTTTCTATTCTAAATTAAAAAAATTAAACTTCTAGTTTCTAAACACATACTCCGCACACATTATGTGTACAACATATTCCTTCAACTATAGAATTTTTTCTTCTAAAAACTCTGCAATTCAATTTCAAATAATATTTCAAAATTTTCATTGTGTTACTATTCGCTACTGGAGATGAAATTGCAAAATATACTCTTGCTTACGATAATACTGATGATGTTGTTGATAATTTAATCAACTTTAATGTAAGAACGCTAATAAACAGAACGTAAAGATAGAAGCATACACAAAGCAAAAAGTACGACTACAGGATGAACTCACTTATGTGTGGAATAACGGTAAAAAATTATACACATAATCTTATGTAGCAATAAATGTAAGGATATACAAGCATAGCTGCCAGATAAATGAGGCAGCAAATCGTCAAATATTTTAGAAAAAATCGTCAAAATCGTCAAAGACGTTTATTGGAATCGTCAAAAAATCGTCAGAAAAGTAAATAAATAAATTAAAAGATTTTAAAAACCAAAATTATTTCTATTGTAGTAAAACATATAAAGTCAATGTATGTCCATATGTATCTGAGTTCAAAAATAAAACATTTAAAAAACATTTGTATCATTTTCACGAAAAAATTGTTTAAGGCTTAAACAATCTATCCCAGTGTTGTTTATTGACACATAAGCGCAGCAATAATATTGCATCATCTTAATCTACGGGTGGTGTAAATATTAAGGAGTCAGAAGCTCTTGGCATTCTGAGCATGAAAATTCAGTGTAATGTTGGCTGCAACCGACAAATTTTTCAGTTCCTTCTTAAGATCTTATTATCTGATCTTACTATTTACACTATTTATAACCGACCGAGCATGCAATACAAGTCTATAGTAGCTCGTTAATGACGGTAGTGTATCCAACTCCATTAAATCATTGGTGCATCGTTGCAATGTGATTTGTGTTTCACTGTTCTGTCACTACTACAAAAGGATTTTGCTCGAACGAAATAAAGAGACTTGTTCCCGAAAATCATATATTCCTACGTAACGCTCGTCTTTCTCGGCCAGGACATCCGAATGTGGTCGCTTGGCCAATGGATCGCACATTGAGTATTTTAGTCGGACTATTCGTATGTGGAACTCAATTCCTGCAGAGGTCTTTCCTGTTACTTATGGTATAAAAATATACAAGTCTAGTGTCCATAAACACTGTTCTCTCTTTCCTTCTTCCCATAACATATTTGCATTTATTTGATTTATTATGATCTACATAGCACAACAAGATATTAAATCTTATAAGTGACATAGTTCCAAACACAATGTCATCCATCCCCTGTTGGTGTTGGTCATACGAAAAAAATAACGGTTTTTTTGCATTTGCATTTGTTCTTCCGATGGTAATATTCGAAACTATACATACATACTATACTATATAAAAACAACAAAAGTGATAAAAACGACAAGTAATATATTATTCTCAATTACGTAGTTATTTAGTAATTTTTTGGCTTTTAAGGATTAAAAAGGAATAAAATACATAAAATTCATCACAAGTATTCGAAAAAAAACTTAAAAATATATTACTTTACTCCTTGTAATTACTAACATAAATTTCCAATAGTAACAATTGCAAAGTAAATACAAACCTTAAATTGGCTTTTAATGTACTAAAGTAAAGAATATGATGTAAATTTTTAATTTCTAAAAATCGTCAATATAAGGGCATAAATCGTCACATCGTTAAACTGATATTTTTGGAGCTAAAAATCGCCAAAATGACGATAAATGGTCAAATCTGGCAGCTATGTATACAAGAATTCAGGTGGAAAAAAGAAGAAAATGAAGGAAATGCAACCGTACGCATGGAACATACCAACACCAGCATTTCTTGTTACAGCAAAGCATAAAGGATAGTTTAACTTAAACGTTAGGATGGATGATACATCATTGTCGGATATAAGATGAGTGGCTTTTTGTTCTGCTAACAACAAGGACTTTAACCAGATGCATGAATGCCACGTAAGGCCAAAAGGAATACATGTGTGTTGAACTACTGTAGCTTAAAGTTTTTACATCATAAAGTTTGTAATGCTTTGGCCGAAGGAAATTCTGAAAATAAAATCACATGGTACTTCGAAAAGGTTTTGAAGAATAAATAAAGTCATGGAATAAGCAAATGTTTCAGTGTTAGGTTAGGTTAGCGGGTGGTTTGCGTTCACAGATAAGTTTACTAGATCTTCAAACGCTCTGTCACCACAAAAACCGATGACATCTGTTTTGAAATGTAGGGCACTCGCATAAAACTTGTGGTACCGATTCTGTTTCCTCCACATTATGACAGCTTCTGCTGTAATCCTGGTGGGGCAGACCGAGTATGTTAGCGAAACTGTCAATAACGCATCGTCCCGTTAGAATTCCAGTTAGAGTGCGAACCGTTCTCTTGTCGGAGAGTTTCAGCGTACTTCATGACAAAGACATAGCTCCTACCCAATATTATTCATCGGCAAAGTAGGTCATGCGATAATTATGCAAATATTCAGCCAAGAGTTAGAACCAGATAGTCTGTTTAGGACCCTACGATTGGTGTCTCACTTTATTATTCAAGTACTATTTGATTACGCACTTATACATGGCCTGGCATGCTATAACATGGCAGATTTGGTCGTATTAAGGTCTTAAGCAGAGGTGAAATGTAGTAGTACTTAGGGCGTTTGACTATAAATTCCAGCAAATGCGAACACCAGAGGAGCCGAACAAATTTGCATCTTGATTTTGGAATATTAGGAATTACTAGGGTTCAAATGCCTCGAAGTAATTAATTTAAGATGACACAATAACATCACATCATATTCGTTACATATTCACAACGAGCTTAATTTCTAGACAGCTACTGGTTTATAAGTATGGACAAAGCAATGAAAAAAAAAGATCATGGGGGGTAGGGAAAGTCTTAGCCGTACATGCCCAAAAACGACCGAAAATGTTAAATCCCACAATCTCAATGGCCACGAGCTGACTCTGCCGTCTAACGTGGCACTGACCGTGTATACGAAGGGCCGTCCTGTCGAAATTACATATCACATTACAGTATCGAATTCAGGTCAAAAAAATGTTGGCCGTCATCGACCTACAGTACTTGTCCTCGATAGAGGTCAACGTCGTTCTTAGAGAAGTATAGACGGATGACGAAATTAGCCTAAAATCCATATCTGGGATTGACTTTTTCGAGAAATTCGGATTTTTTTTCAGATCGCTTAAATCACAACTAGTTTGATAGATCTAGAATCAACATGATGGCCTTTATCAATGTTCGGAAGCCTCTGTTGAAAGGCTATGTATTAAATAACTTTTTATTTTATTTAATTTATTGTCTTGTAGATGTGTACTATACATATAAAATGTGTATAGCTAGTACACGCTAGTACTAGTACCTGATAGATTTATGTTCATTTGTTGCGACAATAGTCAGGAGTATGTTGGCTTATTAGACGTAAGGCCACGGTTCAAACCCCAGCTCAGATATCAAAACGATATACGAAAAATATTTCTTCGGCGACTTCCTCTCAGCAGATTTCCGGCAAAAACTCTGAGAGTAAATAAAATTGCCATGAAAAGTTTCTCAAAAATCTTTCGTTCGAAGTCGAATTTAAACTGTAGGTCCCGCCACTCATGTAAAAAATTAACGCACACAATATAAGTGGTGTGAGGAGCTAGGTCGTAATCCTGACTAAAGGGTTGTAAGGACCAATTATATATGTATGTTATGTATGTAGTCAGGATGTAGGCTTTGATGAACCTACCAAAATAACTTGAGGGGAGCGAATAATTTGAAAGCAATTGACGATACAAGGAAATATAAAACAAACACACTAAAGGCGGTAGGAAATTAGGTACAAAGTAAACATTAAATTACAAGAACAACACTACATAGAAAAAAACCGAAGCGTTGCAATATGAATGAAGACGTCGCAGTCTAGTAGGCAGTGGGTTGACTTATAAGATGTGGATACACGGTTAAACTCCAAGTCAGACATATTCAACAAAACGAAATATAAAAAAATATTTCTTCAGCGAATGCCTGTCAGTATTTTTCTGGCAGAAAGTCTGGGAGTAAGTAAAATTATTATGTAAAGCTTCTGAAAAATCTATCGTTCGGTGTTGACTTTAGACTTTAGGCTCCGCTACTCATGTATAAAATTAACACACACACAACATTGGGTAGTAAAGACCAATTATGTATGTGTGCTAATGAGTCATGAGTAGTAATCAGTGAGTAGCTAGGCAGTAGTCATAGTTTTTAAAAAAGAGGCGTGACATTAAACACAGTGATTTTTTACAACGAAAACTAAAAAAGTTCCCTGTTGATTCCTTAAATCCTCATTTTTGTGTTATCTTTTTAAACAATACTGTATACCAAGATGGGGTATTAGTAAGTACATGCTGTATTAAATTCTACAACAACAATGTACTGTTATCCATATATTATGATAACAATTTAACATCAACACAACGATATAATAATACCTTTGCATACCCATCTTATCATCAGTATTAGACGCTTAGGTTTTATTAAAATTACTTTTATAACACACCTACATTCTTCGCCTTCTTAAACCCGGTATTTGCTTATATCTTCTTTTTATATTCGGCATTTATGATGGAAATTTGTGCTACTGTATCAAATTTCTTTGACTTCTGTCCTTAACAAACCCTGTCACATCTACGGTAGAGTATCGCTAGTAGCACTGGCAGGCAATAGCAATATAACAGTGCCAAAAACAAAAACTATGTGTACATATACTCTATTATGCTTGAAGCACTTTTGTGACATGTACCGTTTGGTGAAAATGCATGAAAATAAAAACGAAATAAAAAGGAGCGACAACAACTCCTACCCTACTATGTACACGTATAGTATCTGTTATGCTTTTACGAACACACCTTCAACCTCCTTCACTTAACAACATCGCTTTCAGTGAATTTGTATGTGGAAACGTTTAGTTTCAAAGCCAATGAATTTATATACGTACAGTGTATGGATAGGTGGTAGTATATTGGCGTATATAAGGCTGTGTGTAAGAGTTCTGTTAAGCATTTTTGAAATGTCATGTGCGAAAGGACTGCACTTCTGCTTCTATTAAGCGCGTTTGTTGCCTTTTTTGTATGCGCATCAAAGTGTCTTTAACATTTTTACACATTCTGCCTTTAAAAAAAGTAATGTATGGTGTCATGCAATTAAGCCAGGCTATGTGATACCATCATCAGATGATTTTCGATCAATTATGCAACATTTTTTAAGCCAACACGATAGAGTTTTGCATGATATTTTTGAGAAAAAATTTGACTTGTTAGTGGCCAAAGACTACACTAGAGCTGTCTTTTCTAATTTTAAAATTTTGTGACTGTTACCGTCGGTTCAGTCTTTATATTGTCGTTACTGGATCGAACTATCTGTCGCCAAGAACAGACGTATACCACGACGTGTATTCACTAAATATTTTCTCGAGCAGTCGGCAACATCAAAAAATCGGCTTCAGGGATGAAGCCAATTACAGGATGAATGATTGTGTAAACAAAGAAAATTGTCAAACTTGGGACGATATCGATCCAAAGTGATCCAAGAGCGTCCAATGCATCCTGAAAAATTTTGCGTTTGGTGTGGACTTAGACCTGGCAGAGTAATGACTCGGTCTTGTTTCTTTGATCATCACTGTCATCAGCGAGCACCACTTGTAATTATCAATTGTGGTTTCAACAAGACGTCGCTACTTATGCCGAACTGGATACTCTGCACGAGCGATTTAAAAACATGGTCATTTTACATAAAGGTGATGGAAAACAGGGGCTTCCGAACTTTGACAATTGCTAACGGCCTAATGAGATCCAACAACGTCCAGTGCATCTCGGAAAAGTCACTTCATGATGTGGATTTTGGGCTGACTCCGTCATCGCTCTATAATAAACGACATTGGCTATGCAATCATTGTGAGGAACAGCTTTTTCCTTGAACTGAATTCGATAATCTAAACAAAAACATATAATTTCAAGAGATCGGCCTTATTTACTCATGATTATGCCACTTTCTGGACGAGCGACAAAATCATCACAAGTGGAGGCGATGTAAACTGGCCTTGACTTTATGAGATTTCACCTCGTTAGACTTTTTCTTGCTGGGTTTTCTTAATACAGTTGTATTTACGAATAAACCACAAACCACTGCGATCTTTAAAGCTAACATAACTAATGCTAGGATCAAATTTAGCCTGATTTATACATCAAAGTTGGAGAAAATTTTACATTTTAGAAGCGCTTCAAGAGAAAAGACTTTTGATTGATGTTATATTCCACATCTTACATACATAATTGGTCATTACAATCTTGCAGTCAGGATTACAACCTAGCTTCTCACACCAATTATGTTGTGTGTGTGTTAATTGTACACATGAGTGGCAGAACCTACAATTTAAAATCGACTCCGAACGACAAATTTTGGAAAAGCTTTTCTTGGCAATTTTATTTGCTCGCAGTGTTGTTCCCAGAAATCGGCTGGGAGGCAGTTGCCGAAGAAATATTTTCTTCGTATTTCATTTTGTTAGAGATGTCTGACCTGGGATTTGAACCATAGCATGGCGTATAATAAGCCAACATATTACATACTAGACTACATATGCACACGTTGTTTTGTTTAAATTTCAAGATTAGAAGCGCTTAGTTAATGATCCGATGTTTATGGTGATGTAGTGTGTAAATGCCTCAATAAATGCAGCATATTTTTAAAAGTGGGCGTATGACTTGGATTTGCGTAAAATAAACTGATATTTTGAAATCTGTAAGTAAAATTGTGTGCTTTTGTCTATTGTATGTCTTAAATATGCTTGAATTTATATTCTGTATAAAAGTTTGTTAAAACGAGAATAGAATGAAACAAAAACATTTTAAACAAATGAACAAAGGTAGCATAATATGTGAAATACATTCATTTCATGTTAAGCGTTAAGAGCAGCAATTCTAAAGATTTTTCGAAATTCTATTTGAATAGAAATTTAAACAAAAAAGAGATATAATGATAACGAGTTCGTAAACAATAAAAAGATATACTGGAGCACAGGTTATCAAGTGCACTTGATCATTTTTCAATTTTACAGAAAGAAATTAAAGTTTAATAATAATTTTGAAAGATAACTGAAGCATAAATGAAAGCATACTTATGTTGGCATATTAAACTCGAATAAAATTATGTTGACGCTGTGGTCTAGTAGGTAGAATGTTGACTTATTGGGCGCGAGGCTACAGTTCAAACCCCAGGTCAGATGTCGAACAAAACGAAATATGAAAAAATAGTTCTGTCTAAAACCCTGAATGTTAGAATAAAATTGCCATGAAAAAGAATCTCAAGAATCCGTCGTTGTAGAATGTATTATACAAGAGATCGATGAAAATTTTCAATGATATCTCACACATATTTTGTTTCAATTAGGTTTACAAATAGGAAGTGTTTAAGGATATACCAGATACAAGAGATCGATGAAAATTTTCAATGAAATTTCACAAAAATCCGTCGATCGGAGGATCTTTAAACTGTAGGTAACGCCACTTACTGATAATATTAACTCTCACGGCATAAGATCGTAATCCTAAGGTCGTAAAGGTTGTAATGACCAATTGTGTATATATGTATGTTTTAATTGAATTTGACCCTTTGATCTTATTATTGATAGAGATCATAATCAGAGTAGTTGAATCAGATTGTAGACAATACTTTTCTAATCCCACATTATATTGCATAAAAAATTCTATAATAAGAAGAAATATCCTTTTTCTCTCGGTTTTTTTACAGAGTAAACACTTTGGAACTATTCCATCCACCCCACAGACATGTTCTAATATGAACAGCAGCCGTCTGGCAATTTAATCCGTGTGCTCATTACCTTAAATAGAGAGTCGACCCGGGATCTATTTCTGCTGCTGGTTGATTAAACTGTCATTCAAATTTTAATCTTGAATCAATCTCATAGAAGTTATAATCCCATAAAAGATCCGTTCTGTTTAATTTTTTTCCATTTTGAATTAAAAACATCTTGGGATGATATAAACTCTCTCATGGATATTATTATAATACTGTTACGATGCTCTCTCATTGTCCTAAACGAGAAACATCAACAGCAACAAGAAAATTGCCAATAGGAAATAAATTTTTTTTTGTTTGTTTGCAGACATTTAACTTGGAAAGACTATAGTCTAGTAGGTAGTACATTTTCTTATTAGACTTAGATCCATGGTTCTAACCCAAGGTCAGACAGATCCGACAAAACAAAATATAAAAAATATTTCTTCGGCAACTTCCTCTCAACAGATTACTGACTCAAATTCTGAGAGTAACTAATATTGCCATGAAATGTTTCTGAAAAATCTGTCGTTCGGAGATGACTTTAAACTACCAGCCACTCATGTATAAAATTAACACACTCAACATAAGAAGGATGAGAAGCTGACAGAAGGGTTGTAATAACTAATTGTGTATGTATGTAGATCTTTATGCTGCAACACACAGAACCCTTTAAAGCGCACTCAGCATACGTGAAGGAATACTTTTATCCTCCTTAATCCCCGTGCTTCTTTATGGCGCAGAAGCATGGAGACTATTTAGAACAAATGCAGCAGCTTTGAAAGTATTCAAGAGAAAAGTCGTAAGAGAGAAATACGTTAGATCTTAGATGCAGTGCGAGTTGGCAATGATTTCCCCAATCGAGTCAAGACTGAGCTGTAAGAGCTCTTCAACGACATGGAGGCTGTGCAGGGCATTAACATTAAGAAGCTGCGCTGACTCGGCCATATCTAATTGAGGAGAATGGTTTGGCGAGACAGGTAATTGATGAGGGGATTTGGCGAGGTCGGCGAAGAGAACGACCTGGTTTGCGTTGGAAGAGAGGCATCTGGAACGATGTGTTAAGCCAGACCGACATCCGTTAATCGGGTTGTTAATGGCCAATTAAGTAAGTAGGAAAGCCCCCAAAAGAAGAGAAGAGAATTTATGGGACAACCTTGAAATATCCGTTGGTTTTATACTCACGATCAATTTGGCTCTCAGGTAGAAAGTGTTACTTTTACAAAAATTTACTCTTTGAGTGTAAATTGCTCAACTATAATATAAGCTATAATTGTAGTAGCAATAGTACTTC
The DNA here is from genome assembly GCA_932273835.1 of Sarcophaga variegata. Classification (NCBI taxonomy): domain Eukaryota; kingdom Metazoa; phylum Arthropoda; class Insecta; order Diptera; family Sarcophagidae; genus Sarcophaga; species Sarcophaga variegata. The sequence continues at coordinate 116,189,314 of OW026358.1, read as the reverse complement.
TGGTTGCTATTGATACTTTTCAATGAAAAAAGTACTGTAATACATAAAATAAAAATAAATTTCTAGAAAATAAATTCATTTCACTGTGTTGAGATGTATATTTTTCAAACCAAAAACAAAATTTATCCCCAAATGTGTGTGTACTTCGTTTACAAGGGAAAAATAGTTTGCCTAATATAAAGGCACACACAGATCCACACATTTATTCTCATACATTTCAATACTTTTAAATATTTCACAAACATGTGCAAAATTACAAGCAAAGGGAGAGTTTATGTAGTCTAGTGTTGAATTTTATTTGAGAAATATTTTCAAAAATATTTTAATTTTTAAATGTTATTAAAATCCAGTTGTTGATCAATTTAATGGTCATGTGGCTTATAAAATTTGTAGAAAGAGAATTTCTCAAACGAAAGGTTATAAAAATTATTTATTTTGATTATAATTACAAACAAACAGAAGCGGTTTTGTAAAGTATTTTTTAGCCACACACACAGCAAAGTTATTTATTTAAAATAAATAAAATAAAATAAAAATAAAAACTTTGGTTTATTTGTCGGCTAACGTTTGATAACATTTTTGCAACAACATTGAACTTTGAAAAGTTGCTTTAAGGCTGACAAAATTTAAAAACCATTTGGTGTCTGGGTTTTTCTATTCCTATACGTAACTACTTACACAAATACGGTTCAAAATACTAATAATTTTTACAGTTTTAAAACCGTCATTTTATTATTTTTAATTTCACAAAACACTCAAGTAAAATTTAAATTCTTTTGAAATTTCTGGTCACATTACCATTTGTGTCATGCCCCTAAGAATACTTTTATGGCAATTGAATAAGTTTCTGTAAATGACAGTCACTCCCTCCACTTATTTCAGATTATATCTCGAATGATTGCAAAACACTTTCAAATGTTATTGTGCTGGTATCAATGGTGTGAATGGTGAACGGTAAGCAAATATATAAATCATGAATAAAAGGAGACAATCAATTGAACGTAATTGAGGCGTTAAATTTTTTCGTTTTTCGTTTTTCTTCATTTTCTTATCAAATATTTTATGACCTAGAGGGAAGAGTTCGTAATTGGCTATTGCATAGCATCACCATAAAGAATGGAACACAGGAAACGTAATAAAACATTACCTCCGGATAAATTTTCACTTTAGTCAACCATAACGAAAATAAATTGGAAGTTATTGGAGGACAAAAATAATAGAAAATAAAAAAAAAGAAAAAGAAAGTTACAAATATAGAGAGGAGTTCTCCACGGAATTCAGATGACCTTAGATTATTGTGGGTTCCACAAATAATATCGATGTAGCTGCACAGAGTAAACATTTAAAAGACATGTCGTTATACGCAATGTTGATAAAGCTCTGGTTTGACTCTATTAATCTAGATCTGGGAAAAACACAAAAGTCTTCAACATAAGTCACATGACGAAAACGATAATAACGTAGGATGTTTTTCAAGCGTTTCCTGTTTATAAAATTGAATAGAACAAGGTGTATATGAGATATCATTATGTCGACTTCGCTGAGTGTGTTCTTTAACAGTTGGCAACAGGTCCCAGTTTTTATTGAAAAATAATCTTCAGCGGCGATGCCCAAAATCGTCGTATTGATGTGTGTGATACTAATCCGCATAAGATATAACAGCGTCCAATGCATTTACCAGAATACTCTGTTTTATGGTCCAAGTTTCTTCGAGAACGACATAAGCCAGTCCATCACACTTACCGGCGACCAATATATGTGGATGATTACCAATTGCTTTTGGCTTCAAGTGGATTATCAGGACACCAATGATACATATACATACATAATTGTTCATTACAACTCTTCAGTTAGACTTGCGACAAAGCTTCTCAAACGACTTGTGTTGTGTGAGTTAATTTTGCACATGAATTGCGAAACCTACAGTTTAAAGTCGACTCTGAACGATAGATTTTTGTGAAACTTTTCCTGGCAATTTTATTTACTCCCAGGACTTACGTTTAATAAGCAAACTCACTACCTACTAGACTACGACAACTTCAAGTCGATGATTGCTAACTTCTTTGGCCTTATGTGGGTGATCTAAACTTCAATAATATTTGGTTATAATAGGACGGATATACACATGTGCTACACAGAGAATGCCACATTGGATATTTTACACAAGTTATTTATAGACACCAACATCTCACGTGAATCTGATGTGAACTAGCTACCAAGATCATGCAATTTGACTGCACTAGATATTTTTTTGTAAGGTTTTTTAAGCCACTGGTATAACGGAAAAAGTCACAAACCCCAGCGTTCAATTTTAATGCCTTATTTATGTACCAGAGTTATGGAAAACTTTGTATTTTAGATGTGATTCACTCAGAGAAGCCGTGACGAACATTTGAGAGATGTCATATGAATATGGGATGGTATGAGATATATGAGTAAAGTTTCTAATTATGGTCAATATGGCGACTGCCAGAACGATCCTTGTCTTCCTGTATTCTAGTTGACACGCAGCCTCATCGTGGCCTCTCCTGGATGGCATACTAGCAGCCGCTAGATGTTAACTCATGCGTGCAGCTCCGTATAATCCCCTGTACTTTAAATTTGAGTTGCACGTAGGTCTTAAAAACCCACCATGTGAAAACAGCATCTAAAAAAGCGACAACACACATGCTGAAGAAAGCCGAAATCCGATAATCGGATATATATATATATATAATAATTGAGTAAGTAAGTACATGAATATATGTATGTCTTTAAAACGAATACAATATATCGGTGATATCTCTTACACACTTATATTAACTAAAAGATTAGTTGCGCGTTAGCTAGAGTTCTTACAATAGAATGGCCCTGTGCAGTTTAGAATGCAGATTCTCTAACTTTTACACAATTATCTCCTTCTTGTTCGGCATACTTCAACGTTCTCTTTTTCACTCTAATAGTCACAACACTGCCAGTAGTTGTAATATCCCTGCACCAAGCTCTGTGTACGTGTTCCTATGTGTCTATGTCGGATAATCATACACAAGGAAGGCTATTATGCCGCTATTGATTCTCATCAAAGAATTCAGGCGTTTATTATTGGGATGGTACTATAGATGGTGAGCTTTCCAACAATTATTTGTAGCCGTCTGAAGTCACCGCAGTCTAGTCGTCTTTCAGCTGTAACTCATGCAATTCATGTATAAAATTAACTCATACAACATAAGTGGAGCGAGGAGCTAGATCGTAATCCTGACTGAAGGGTTGTAATGATGATTAGTTATTTATGTATGCATATATTTATATCTCTAATCTGCTGTACGAAACTACTTTCGTGTCACGTCGAAGTTTCATTTTACAGGAGTCCTTTATCAATGTATATGCCTTTAATTATTCGAACTATTTTCTATGGCATATCTTTCCTGCTTTTCAACTGATAATAACAAAGGTTCTATTGAAGTTAATGGAAAATAGATCTAGGTGAGCATCCCAGTCTATAAAGATATAATTTTGTTAGGCGTATAATGTGGTAGCCTAAGTTGAATTGGTCTAAGTTTTCATCTAGCAATTGTTTTCGGTTTGAAGTGGCCGCAGTCTAGTAGGTGGTGTGTTGGCTTAATAACCGCGAGTATGTGATTTTAGTCCAGCTTAGATATCTCATAAAAAACGAAATATTAAAAAATATTTCTGCGGTGACTTCCACTCAGCAGTTTTCTCTCAAAGGTCTGGGAGTAAAATAAATTTGCCATTAAAGGATTTATTTAATTTTTAATATGACTGTCCTTTGCTGCGAATATTTAGTGCGAATCAAATATTTTATTTGTTTTAAATACTCCGAGCACTAATAAGTTCCATGAGTCATACCTCACTGAAAAGTATACAAAAACCTGAAATATTTCCCCATTGTGTTCCTTATTGTTATGCATTATGTTTTCATGCTTCTGCTCCTGCATTTCATTGTTAAAAAAGTTGTGCTCTCAACCGATTTGAAAAAAATTCTGAAAACTGAAAGCTAAAGTTTTAATTACACGAATTTACCATTAGTTTGTTAAACTGTTGGGTTGCCCTTATTTTAGTTTTTAACCCCCAATTTTAGATGTTTTATTTTACGTCGGATGTATTATTTTATTTTCTGTTATAACTTTTATTTTCTTTTTTTTTTTTGATTTTCAGAGCATATTTGTATTTATGTGTCTGTGCGTAAAGTTTATTTTAAATTTCTCTCATTTATACCAAGAGGCCATTTCTGCATTCTGAATTACATTCAAACAATTGCTTCATGTTACTCCCACTAGGCAGTTGTAAATATGGGGGTATCATCGGTGAACATTTGTTTGGAGTTTCACGCACAACTGTAACAAAAAAGTTGCATTTATTCATATACACACACATGCAGAGACCTTAACTCTGTCATAAATAAACGACACAAGGTAAACTTTTTCATGCATTTGTGTATGCACTTGTATGCCCTTTTATTTGTATCCTGTTTGTGTGTAACAAAACAGATGTGGAATGAGAAATTTAAGTTATATCAGTTGTTTGGTTTTATCATATTTTTTTATAGCCCATCTTTGTTATTATTTTTTCTTTTGTTACTCAAGCGCTGTTGTTTTCGTTGTTATTTCTGCAGTTGTTATTAAAATACCAAAAATTTGCTGAGTGTTTTATAATTACTACGATAAGTTTTATTTTTCCATGTTTGATTATATGCTTTACTCCATAGCTCTTCAATTTACGCACATAATTGCTATTGTTTCCGATACAACAAAGCTTTGTTATGTTTTATTGCATCAGTTACAAATTGATGAAGGTATCCTCTTCCTTAAATGTCGTCTCTTCTTGTTAGTAATTTTACTAGCGACACTAGGTTCACTTTTCGTTCATAAAATTCACCGTAGTCTAGTAAGTAGTATGTTGGCTTATTACACGTGAGACTACGGTTCAAACCCCAAGTCAGACATCTCCAACAAAACAGAAAAAAAGAATATTTCTTGGCTGAATTTCTCTCACCAGATTTCTGACAAAAACTCGGAGAGCAAATAAAATTGCCATGAAAGTTTCTCAAAAAAATGTTTCGTTCGGAGTCGACTTTAAACTGTAGGTCCCCTGCTCACCATGTATAATTTTAACACACACAACATAAGTGGTGTGACAAGCTAGAGGGTAATCCTGACTGTAGGATTATAATGACCAATTATGTCTGGCGCCTAATTGGCTCCCTATAACTTATGGCTCAATATGCTTAATTCTATAACTCTCTGTAGTGTAACTATGACATTAGATTCTAGTTTTGTAAGTTACATGGAGAGTTTGGTAGAAAACAACTAGTTGTGTCCCATAGGCCCTCACTATTATCCTAAGCCTCTGTGGTATAGATTTAGAACGCAATACCACTAACAGTTCCCCATTACACTACTGTATGAATCTAGCTAGTAATTTTCTTCTTATCACTTCATTAGAAGTATTCAAATATGTAAGGTTTTCAGAAAAGGTTAGGCAAAGCTAGCGAACACTTCTTGGAGGAAAAAGTTCCACTTTGATCGGCATTTCGGTCTATTGTGGTATCACAATCAATAATCAACCCCAGAATCAAAAATTTCCTTGAGAAAACCCAACCGTCTCCAACTAAAACTTTCTACTGCAGCAGTCTTTATGTTTGGAAGCTCGGTCATGGAAAAAAAGAAAGGTCACAAACCTCCTTTTTCTTATTATGACAAGAACAGAGCACTACACATGAGATGGCATGCCCGTTTCAAAGAACAGTATCCTTTGAAAACCACAGTTGAGAATCATTAATGCGCGATGGATGAATATTCGAATTAAGGTCAGAAGTGAGTCGGTCGTCTTGGTGTCCAGCTGAGTCTATCAATATTGCAATATTCTTGGTAACGAGTTTGAGCCTTCTTATACAACTAGTGAATAATATTAAACTTAACTGAAGCAATCGGAATACATATGCCTAGTAACATGTCGGAGATTGTAAAGTCCGTAGTGGTCCTGGTCAGCAATGCAATTCCCAACGATATCCCTATGTTTCATGTCCCATAGTTATCTTTTGAAAGGACGAAATCTATATTCATTAAATACTTAAGCTTGTCTGTTAGAGTATTGCCCCGCTTTAAAATAGCCATGACTTCTGCCTGGAAAACACTGCCGTAGTCAAGCAGCCAATAAAAAACTTGAATATCAGCACCGTAAACAGATATACCACAGCCCACTCTGTTACTCATCTTTGAACGATGAGCACAAGCTTCGAGTCTTTAGGTCAGGAATTCCTAAATTGTGTTCTGAAATCAAATATTCTGTTCAGAAAATTATAGGACATCATATAATCGGATCGGATGTGTCTATGTTTTCCCAGTACAGCAGCATATCCAAAGACAAGGTTCGGACTGGATTTGTCTGCATACAGACTTACAGCCACCAACACAGCTCTCTTGTTTAATACGAGGTCAGAATAAAGCCAATTCAGCATAGAAAATAATGTCTAGTTTAGAGTATAAAAGAGCGCACTGGTGATAAGAATAGGCGACTGCATGCGTACTGTGTCTATCAGTCAGTAGTGGAACAACACGGCTCGATACATCCACGATGTGATGGTTGGTCTAAGACCATATATTGTGTACGATAATGATTCCAGTGGCTCCATATTGACTGTACATTCGAATGATAATTTGTTGAAGTCAAGACTAGAAAGAACTATGTTTCTCAGAAACTTTACATTTTCAGGTCTCAGATGTTGCAGAAAAGTTTGGCACATGCCGTTCGATATCCGAGATTACAAACCAGAACATGCCCCTATTCATAATTATGTTGTAATCCTGTAATATTTCGCTTTTCTTGCGTACCAGTGTCGTTAATTTCTAGATTTATCAACAAGAAAGTGAGAAGAAAAATGTATTTTAGAATGAATATCTGTATCTATTAATTATCACTGAGAGGAACGAGGATACATAGTTATTAGTGCCTTGTCTAATAGTCTGCGTTTTATGAATTCGTTCCCTTCCTAATGAGGCTCAATACCATTGTACCAAGAATACATGGAAATACAATAATTGGCGGTTGCTGGGTGCTTAAGTGCTTACTGCAGACTATTATGAACCGACAGAAAATTTGCGGTAACAGTCTCAGCTCTCTATTATAATAATTCTTTTATTTTAATTTTGCAATCGAGTGAACTTAATTATAAACTATTAGTGTGTTGTTCAGATAAGCCCTATTAATGTCACATGTTACACGATGTATAAGAGAACAAAATATAAAAATTCGATTCTTTACAAAGTGCCATGTATTCTGTATGTACTGTTTTAAGTTTTAAAAAGGAGTATTTGTTGAACAGGGAAAAAATCCATAACAGAAATAAAACACAATTACGACGTTGTCACCATAGACAGTGACTTGAGGGAATAAAAAGTCAGTATTATACATCAAGGGTTGTATACAGCTTTTTTCTTAAGCCAAATACAAATACTTATCCATAAAATTCGCAATTATTAAGAAAATTCTTCTGGTTTTCTTTTTAAATGTTGTTCAAGCCAGTTATTATTTGACTTTTTCTATTTGTTTAAACGTTAATAGCAATTTTACCAAAAAAAAAAACAAATCTTAAAAATCATGGTTCAGCTTATTTTAAGTTCCAACCATAGTAAACATACAAAGAGAGCACAACGAGTGCTAATGAATAGATTTCTTAAAATATTTTCGTAACTGTGCCATAAAATAATGGCAACCAAATTGGTAACCAGGGAAATTCCTTTTATTCCACATACAAAAGAGAGCTAAGAGTGTCCGGGGTTGAATTGAAACGGTTCTACCTTTTCTTTTAAATATTTGAGTGGCAAACATAATAAAAGTTTTTCGGGTATTGTTTTGTTTCCTAAACTTTATAAAGAATAACAATTAATTTAATTTTGATTAGTACGAAACCGTTAATGACAAGAGTATAATTGTTTTTTTCTTGTTTAATATACATGGTTAGAGTGGCTGCCATCTTATAAAACTTTGCTCGCTAATTGAAAATGTTTGAATGGTATGTGTAAGAATGATGCTGTATTTTCCAATCCATATCATCAATCATTAGGACTTTATTGTTTTACAAGATGGTATGTTGTGACTAGGTCATGTGTTGACATATCTTTTGTATTTATTTTTTACTAAAGAATGTATATTCTAAAGCATTCCAAGTTACCTGTGTACCTAAATAGAGGTTACGCGTAAAATAAGCGTTTCAAATAATTTATTTTTGCTTCAGTTCTGTGTTTTCAAAGCGTGTGTGCCAGTATGTAAAAATTTCCTTCAATAAATTTAAAGATTATAAAATTATCTTTCAGAAAATGCAAGCGCAGCCATCAACCCCTACGTACATATTTACATAACTGGTCATTACAACCCTTCAGTCAGGATTACGACCTAGCTTCTTACGCCACTTATGTTGGGTGTGTTAATTTTTATCTGTAAGTGGTGGGACCTACAGTTTAAAATTCGTTTCAAACGATAGCCTTTTGAGAAACATTTTCGTGGCAATTTCAATTCCTCTCAGAGTTTTTGCCAGAAATCAGCTAAGAGTATGTCAACAAAGTAATATTTTTTCATGTTTCTTTTTTTTGTTCAAGGTGTCTGACCTGGGGTTTGAACTGTGACCTGACGTCTAATAAGTCAACACATTACCTACTGCACTCCCTGTCAATGAATTTAATTTAGCTTTTTAATAAAACAAAACCAAAAGTACAAAAAAACATTGAATTTTTCATTCCTAATTTAATTTGTAAACCTGTTTGAATTAAAATCCAAAGAATAGCAAAATTGCTGGAATAAAAATTGTTTGAACAAAAGAAGAAAATAAAATAAAATTTAGAAAATATACGATAAATTAATTAAAAGAAATTTAAATAAATTTTCGTATGCTCTCAAGCAGAAAACAAAAGGAAAGAAAACAGAAAATTCAAGCAAAAACTCGTTTTCTTTTATTCATCACTATATCAAGGAATAAAAATATTGTCAGTTTCCTTTAGAAATGTATTCTAAAATATAAGAAAATTTTATTTCGAAACTTTAAAGAAAAATGGAAAAGAAAATTCTGTGATGTTACCTTTCTTGTCTTGGTTGAGTGGCAGAAACTCATTTAATCTTGGACTCACTGTTTGCGATTATTTGTTCTTCCTCTCTACCGTTGTATCTGGCTTATAATGTTTAAAATTAATTCACTAAGATAGGTTTTCTTAATACACAATGCAGAAACTGGTGTTTAATATTTAATATTTTTTATTTTTTTTAAGGGACCCCGTAACCTTCAGTCACAACTTAAAGAAGTCCTCAACGAAAAAATAGAACGAGAAAAGACTTATACAGTATAATTATTAATGTCACGACAATATTGAAGATAAATTTTCACTTTTGCTTAGTTTTTTCACAAGGACAGCAAGAAAAAGTAAATAATGCCTCACCCACTGGCAGATCTCACTGTGCATTTCCCTTCAATAGTACACGTGCATCATTTCTTCATTAAATTCAAAGAAGTAAAATTTACAAACGATTTTGCCAACTACAATTTATATTGGAGGTAATTTTCTTCGTCTCTATTGACAGAAATTTCTGAATTTTTAGAGCTGCAAAGTCGTTAACCAGATCCCTACTAGTCTGCGCTAAATTCCGCACACGTAATTTACCTCTGGTTCTGGTTTTACTTTTTCGTGTGATTGCCAAATTCAGAGGTAACATTAGAATGTCTCGTCAGCTCGTAAAAAGATATTCGGAACTTACTAATCAAGATAAAAGTCTTTCTTCGGAGGCTAAACTGAATGCGTGTCCAATGTATCCCGATAAACTCATTGCTTAGTGTGGATGGTTCTCGTCATAGGTGCGTATTTATTTGAGAACGACTATGGGCAAGCAATAACTATAAACAACAAGCACTTTAGCTTGATTAGTACCAATTTCATTTTGGTCTCAAATACAACATAGCAACACGCCACATAGCTCATTCTTTCTTCGTTCCACAATCTTTTTTTCCTCCGCTGACAAAATAATTAAAATTACGTGTGGCCAATATAACGTGCCGTACAAATAATCAAAACTGAAGTGCTATAAACATGAAGAGTTAATTCATATAAAACAAGGCAATTGTAACGTTTGTTGGGTAATAGAAATACGAAAAATTCTTTCATTAAAACTCAAAATGGCGAAACGTTTCCTAAGCACTTAATATTTTATTTTCCGAAACGAAAAAAAGTAATAAAGTTTCTCGTTGTACATGCATTTTCAATTTATTTTTTTTAATTCCTGGCGTTTTAATTTCCTTTACATTTTAAACACGAAATTAAAATTCCTTTCTGTGGTCTATGTACACGAGGTGACACAAAATAAAGCGACAATGTGAATTGGATATGATTTTCTTAGAAATGGGAGTAGTGAGTTATGGGTTCTTCTGAATAGATTGCTGACACCTCAGAAAAGATATCGTCAACGAACAACATGGAATGATCAGGTGCTATTAATATTATAGGCTACCCTCTGCTAGATAGGATGCAATGTGGAAATTCCCGGTAATGGGCAAGCAGACGAACTTGAGAGGAGGAGCGTTATTTGGTTTCATCATTGACAGAGAATGTAAATACAAGCAAAGACTCTTGGCATACCGAATGAGAATAACCTCAGCAATAACCTGAGGTTGATCACAGTTCTTTTGACAGAGCAGTGTAGATACAAGGCAGTAAATGAGGGCAAACCGATGTACATGTTGTCGACAAATAGCGACATGTTGCACATTGGATCACAAATTACGGCCGATAACAATACGTTCGATATATGTAGTGAAATTGTTTATCTTGGCTCCACCGTTACCACCAAAATAATGTCTGTCTGGTACTACTATGGTCACAATAGGCAATTGAGTAGCAGAGACCTCTCTTGTATGACAAAACCGACACTCAACAAGAAGCTCCCAGTGTTTCTGTATGGCTCAGAAGCATGGACACTACTAAGCACTGATGCAGCAGCCTTGAGAGTAATAGAGAAAAAAGTCCTACGATCCAATAATATGTTGTATGAGCTCCTCAATGATGTGAACGTTGTGCGGCATATTAACATCCAGCGACTGCGCTGGCTGTGCAGAAGGCGGCGAAGTGGACGACCTTGTTTGCGTTGTAAGGACCAAGTCGAGGAAGCATTGTCATTTATTGGTGTGATCAACTAGCAAGAAGCTAGATCCTGGAGGGATCTTGTTAATGACTAGTTAAGTAAGTATGTACATAAGTGTAGACTCAAGGCACATTTATTCAAAATGTGCTTAACAGTTATGTGTACGTAACATATGAATACCCTAATTATTTCAATTATAATAATAAGTGCGTATTTATTGCAGTTAATTAAATGTTACGAAGTGTAAATATTATCATTACAATGTATATAAGATAAGCGCACAATTACACTTATGATTCATACAAATTATATGTTATAGGTTAGATCATGTAATAAGTTGGATCATACATTTTGTCGTAGGTTTGATAATACATGTTTGTAATCATACTTTTTATTATCTATTTATGGATTTCCACTCCTACATTTTTGTTAAATTTACTATTTCTAATTATCACTGATTCTGCATGCCAAAATTTGTACTGTTATAAATGATATTGTTGTAAAAACCAAAACAAAGCATGCACAATCATGATCGATCATGTTTTTCTTAATGCGCAATTTCTTTTAAGCACAAATAGAACTTTCAATTGGAGATGTCAAGTGTCAATGTCAAATGTAGAACATTTACTTTGTGCAAACTATTGTATTAAACTACATAAAAAACATTTATATTAAAAAAAAAACAAATAATTAAAATAAAAATTAACATTAAATAAAATTAAATAGAGAAAATTTTAAAATTGTTTTTTTCCATTTTTTTTTATTAATAAAAAATCCTACGTTAAAACTGGCGCAGTCGGTTGGATACCTGGGTATCCTTATATAAGAAAAAATTATATAATAGAGGATACTGGATATTTCAATATTCAAACGGGCATTCCTGTAATATTAAATTTCATTGTACAATTGTTAACAAAAAAATTTAAACACAAAGTTAATGAACAATTGGAACTACTAAAAAAAAAGTAACAAACATATGTACATAAAAGCCACAAACTGAAAAGCAGTGAAATATGAAATGGTAATGAGTGAAAGCCTTATCAAATTTTATTAAAAAAAAAAAATAATAATAAAAACATTAAAAAGTTTAACTAAAATACTTAATTAACTGAAACTATATTCACATTAATAAATTGATTTGAATTGACTATATTCATGAACAGAGTTATAATACAAAGAAAATAAACATAAAATTAATAATATGTGAAAATCTAATTTTCACCAAATAACAGATACAAGGAAAATTCAAAATAAAATAAAAAATAACTGATACAAGGAAAATTCAAAATAAAATAAAAAATATAGGAAAATTTAATGATCGTATATACATAATTTCAAGCATCTTTTCTGGACCATCATATGGAAACTCTCATTGGAACACGTATTATAAGTATATCTCTATATCATTTAAATTTTGAAATATTAATATTTTCTTTATTATATTTTACATATACATTATATTATATACATTATAAACTTATTGTTAATTTAGAAATTAAATTATAAAAATTTTTATAATCTTCTTCATATGTAAAATTACATTTTCTCAAAAAAAAAAAAAGTAATACAATTTTTTTTGGCGACTATTCATACGCATAAATACCTTTCAATAATTAATATTATTATTCAACATAATACATACAAACATTAAAAATTTATTTTTATTAAATTGAAAAAAGAAAAGTGAAAATTGAAAATTTTTTTAATCATTTATCGAACGAAAAGTAGTTTACTCACTAAAAGGCAATTTTTTTAATATAATTTTCACATAGTTCACATAACGGTTATAATATATTGAAAAATAAGTTTGAAAGAGAGAGAAATAATTAAGAATGGCACATGTTGAAAATTCTCCACTTTCATTGGATCCATTTAGATTCTTTGAGAGGTTACCAGAATTTTCTGGGGACAAAAATGAGTTGTATTCATTCATTTCACTCGTTGATAGAGTAAACCCTCTTCTCAGTCAATATGACAAAATTTCACAACTTTTATTTTTTGACCTTATTAAAAATAAACTCAAGGGCAAGGCATGTGAAATAGTTGAAATAAATTTTCATGTCGAATCTTGGGAAGGAATAAAACAGATTTTGATCAATAATTTTGGGGAAAAAAATAGTGCCGAACAACTATATGACAAACTTAGATCAGTAGTGTTTAAAACAAATGTTATTGAATTTTATAATGAAATAAGAGACAGACTTCGCAGCCTGAATAATAAAACTCGTATAGATTCAGGAGATAATTTGAACTGTTCACTGCCGTAAATAATATGAAAACAGCTCTAAATATTTTCAAGTCTAAAATGCTGGAACCCATGAAAACGGTTTTAGCATGTAGGAATCCTGACAGCCTTGAGAATGCAATGGATATCCTTTTTTCTTCGGGATACGCTTACTATGGCATTGAGCATGCGATGAATAATTTTAGAAAAGTTGATAAATCTAACAATGGAAATAATCGTAAGACTAATACAAATGGAAATAGCAATTATCGAGCAAATAGTTATAATATAACAGTTCATCGTTTTAATTTAAATAGATGTAATCAACATAATCATGGACCTAATACACAATGTAATCATAGTAATGCTAATAGGCTAGGTAATAACAATAGATACCAATATGGTACTGGTCAATATAGTAATAATGGCAACTACAACTATAATAATGAACGATGTTTTACAAATAATCCTTTAAACAGTCAGAATCGCCAACCCTTTTCAGAACCCATGGATATAAATATAGTACAAAACTCGGGAGAAGTTACTGAGCCATTATTGACCTAGGGAACTTTTAATATGGGTAATTCTATTAGTGCACGAAATAATATTTGTGATTTGCCGAATCAAGACGTTGCAATACAAAATTTTCACTTTCAGGCCTCTGCGGACAACTACCTTATATAGTAATCAACGCCAAACTTAAATTTATAGTATATACCGGAGCCACGCATTCCATAGTTAATCCAGGTATATTTCACCCAAAATTTAAAATACAGTCACATACTTTGACATTAAAAACCCTACAGAACAGTATAATTACCAACGTCGTTTATCAAATCCCCATGCTTAATGAATTAGGAGATAGTAAAGAGAAATTACTTTTAGTAGAATGTAAATTTCATAATCACTATGATGGAATCATAGACAATGATGTCCTACAGAAATACAAAGCTGTTATAGATTATAATGATAACAAACTGACAGTTAACAATAGAAGCGTTCCAATTTTATATTTAAGGAAAAATCGAATAGTTAAATTTATTTCGACTATTAAACGTGGTATAATACACACTAAAGAACATAGGAACTCTGCTGGGAAAACTATTATTTCTGAAGGTATTTACAATTTGGATAATTTTAAATTTGAAGTAGAAACCACCACTGATTGTCCCGATGTAATATATTTGAATGAATATAATTCGTGGCCAGTTTCTCCGGAAAACAACTACTTAGTGGATGATGGAACATTACAAGAAGGAGATGATAATCGATCCTATTTGGACCTAATTAGAATAGATCATTTAAATGATGAGGAAGGGCTTAATTTATTGAAGACCTTAGCGCACTATAGTCAGCTATTTTACAGGAAGAACTCAAACTTAACATTTACAAGTGTCACCAAACATCTAATAGTCACCAAGGACGATATACCGGTATTTACTAAGACATATAGGTATCCCTATATTCATAGAGAAGAAGTGAAGAGGCAAATACAGGAAATGTTAGATAACAAGATAATTAAACCTTCCAATTCTCCCTATTCTGCTCCAATATGGATTGTTCCCAAAAAGGAAGACGCCAGTGGAATTAGAAAATGGCGCATAGTTGTAGACTATAGGAAATTAAATGAGAAAACCGTGGACGATCGTTTCCCAATCCCGAATATAGAAGAAATCTTGGACAAACTTGGCAGGTGTATGTATTTCACCACATTAGATTTAGCAAAAGGGTTTCACCAAGTTGAAATCGACGAAAGGGACACTCATAAAACCGCATTCTCAGTCGAGGGTGGGCATTACGAATTTTTAAGAATGCCCTTCGGATTAAAAACAGCCCCTGCGACATTTCAGAGGTTGATGAATGAAATTTTAGGTGATTTAGTCAATAAAGTATGTCTGGTGTATTTAGATGACATCATTATCTACTCCTCGTCTATTCAAGAACATATAGTCGCTTTACGTTTTGTACTTGACAGACTGGCAAATGCAAATCTCAAAATAGAAATAGATAAATGTGAATTTTTAAAACGGGAAACCGAGTTCTTGGGACATATAGTTACACATCAAAGCATAAAACCAAACCCAAAGAAAATTGAATGTGTTGCCAATTATCCATTACCGAAAACAACCAAACAAATAAAACAATTTTTGGGGCTCAGCGGCTATTATCGTAAATTTATTAAGGACTATTCCAGGATCGCTAAACCAATAACGAAATACTTAAAGAAAGATGCTAAAGTAGATATCTAGGATCCAGAATATATCAGGAGTATTGAAACATTAAAAACGATTCTTATAAGTGACCCAATACTGGTTTATCCAAATTTTGAGAAACAATTTGTTTTAAATACAGATGCGATCAATTTTGCTCTTGGCGCCATATTATCAAGGAATTATTGGCGGTTGTTTGGGCGGTTAAATATTTTCGACCCTATATTTTTGGAAGAAAATTCATTATAAAAACCGCCCATCAACCTTTACAGTGGTTGTATTCGATAAAAGAACCGCACTCTAAATTAGTTCGCTGGCGATTACAATTAGAAGAGTACGATTACGAAATTTGTTACAAACAAGGAATTAAAAATGGAAATGCAGATGCACTTTCACGTTTAGAACCAGAGATAAATCTAGTTGAAGATCCTAATTGCAAAATTATTTATCAAAGTAATCTCCCATTAAACTTATATCGGAGTCAAATTATTGTAGAACGACAATCAAATTCCCTGAAAATCATTAATATAAAATTTTTTAGCAATAATAGGAAATTAGTAACCGCAGAAAGATTTGACGAAAATGATATGATATCCCTTATAAAAAATTATTTCCACCCAACTAAAGTAAATGCAATCTTTATAAAAGACGATAGTGTGTATGAATTATTTAGGGAAACTGTTTATAAATATTTTAGAAATTCAAATCTGAAAATTGCACTGTGTTATAAAGTTCTTAATGACATAGAAAATGAAGATGATCTTCTTGAATACATTAAAAATGAGCATCACAAGAACAATCACCGTGGCATAAATGAAAACTTCCAACAGCTCAAGTCAAAAATATATCATCCTAAATTGAAGCTCAGAATTCAGCAATTTATTAATAACTGTTACATATGTAACATTGAGAAATATGACAGAAAACCAATCGCACAAATGTTTAGAATTACGGAGACTCCTGACAGGCCAAGAGAAGTAATACATGTTGATGTTCTTTACAGTCTTCAGAAAACCTTGTTTCTTACATTTATAGATAAATTTTCGAAATTTGCACAGGCAATTAAAATTGAGAACAGGTCGTGTTGGTGATATCAAGAAGATTGTGACCGATAATGAATTAGGTTTTAAAGCACTTCCCTTAACGGAATTTTTGAGAGAAAGGAATATTGAAATTCATTTCGTATCTAATAACCACAGTTCAAATGCAGACGTAGAACGCTTGCATAATACAATGAACGAACATATTCGTCTTCTTCGCCATGATCCAGAAATTTATAAGGTTATAATGTTTTACAATAATTCAATTCATTCAACTACAGGCTACAAACCTATTGATTTCAATAATGGTAATATAATCGTGGAAGATTATCCGAGGATAAGAGATCAAATTGTTAGATTAAAGGAAAGAATCATATCAAAACTAAATCATAATCGGGAAAATTGTGAAGTTCAAACTGGTGAAGTTTATTTAACGAATGAAAGAGGAGGAAAAAATCATGCCAAGTTTAGAAAGGTGAACGTAGATAGATTAGACGATGACCATGTTATCACTCAAACAAAACATAAATACTATAAGTCACATATTAAAAGAAGAAAAAAGCATATGTAATTTAATGGAACATTGATTTTTACGAATAGATTTGAATGATACACATACATACATACATACATAATTGGCCATTACAACCCTTCAGTCAGGATTACGGCCTAGCTTCTCACACCACTCATGTTGTGTGCGTTAATTTTATACGTGAGTGGCGGGACCTACAGTTTAACGTCGACTCCGAACGACAGAAGATTTGAATGATAATAACTGCTTTATTAACATGAAAAAATTTAAGAAAAAATAATATTGATTTTTTTGGAAACTTATTTCTCTCTCGATCAAATAATATTTGTAGATACATATATAGTTTTAAATGAAACTTTCAGCAAAATTAAAGGACACAAGAAAATTGACATAATAAAAATAGAAACGATTTTCTTTTTCTTTCAATTAATAAAATATTAATTTTAAATAAAAAATAATAATGATTTATAAAGTATTAATTAAAAACAAAAACAAAACACACACATATATATATGTTTACAATATTAAAACAAAAATGTATTTTTGTACATATACATACATAATTTACAATATATTATATGAATTATATAATTTATAAAGTAAAAAAAATGTATGTACATATATATTTACATTTTATACGTATATTTTGTATTCCCTTTCCTCGGAGCGTCAATGTAACGATGGGGGAGTTATGTGTACGTAACATATGAATACCCTAATTATTTCAATTATAATAAATAAGTGCGTATTTATTGCAGTTAATTAAATGTTACGAAGTGTAAATATTATCATTACAATGTATATAAGATAAGCGCACAATTACACTTATGATTCATACAAATTATATGTTATAGGTTAGATCATGTAATAAGTTGGATCATACATTTTGTCGTAGGTTTGATAATACGTGTTTGTAATCATACTTTTTATTATCTATTTATGGATTTCCAATCCTACATTTTTGTTAAATTTACTATTTCTAATTATCACTGATTCTGCATGCCAAATTTTGTACTGTTATAAATGATATTGTTGTAAAAACCAAAACAAAGCATGCACAATCATGATCGATCATATTTTTCTTAATGCGCAATTTCTTTTAAGCATAAATAGAACTTTCAATTGGAGATGTACAGTCATTAGTATTTTTGAAGTCAAATGTAGAACATTTACTTTGTGCAAACTATTATATTAAACTACATAAAAAACATTTATATTTAAAAAAAAACAAATAATTAAAATAAAAATTAACATTAAATAAAATTAAATAGAGAAAATTTTAAAATTGTTTTTTTTCCATTTTTTTATTAATAAAAAAAATCCTACGTTAAAACTCTTAACATGTAGATTATGTGACGATAAGAATGCATTATCGGAACACGTTTTCGGAATCTGTGTGTAGAAATATCTGGGTACACATCAAGTGATAGGCAGGGAATTGTTATTGTTAACTCTAAGCAGCATCTGAAAATCTGTCAGGGCAATGGTCCTGTTGAAAACATTATAGGGATATCCTATAAAGTTTCAGGGGAATGTAATTGATTATATGGTCGCAGCGCTAAGGCGTCTCCGCTATTAAAAAAATAATGATCGCCTCTAGAGGAAGGGTAGAAAACATTGAGCAAGATTTCTCACCCCTGATTTAATGGTGTCGGCAATCAACAGCAAGGTTTCGTATTAAAACATGACTCCTTTTGAACCATGCTTAAAGTCAGTTTGAAAGTTTATTAAATTTTTTGATCGATTTGAGTACCAAGTAAGGATAGCTTTCTTGAATTGTTGAGTAAAGATAGGTCTAAAGAGAAGAATTAAGATACAGATATCGACTAATAAGTGGACAGTTGTTCTGTAGTCTCCTCGGAAGTAGTTTGTAGGTAAACGAAGTGCTTCCACCTGCCTATGAGTTATTTTATGAGTCGTGAAAATAAATACAGTAGCAGAGAAATATCCATTTCAGTATCCAGTTTAAATAGTTGATTTCCTTTTGCTATCATAACATAGTTTACTTCGTTACAATAAACATCTGCTGATGCACAATTGTGTGCATTGAGTTCCGTATATTTTTGTGGATTTATGCAACTTATGGCATTACTTTTGCGTAACCCAGTGTAAGTTTTTCCACAGTGCTTTATGTTATGTTGTATGCAGTATTCGATATTTTTTTATTGTTGCCTTGCAAGATATTGCCACAACAATATTGAAGAGAAATTTTCACTTTTGTTTAGTTTATGCACAAAAACAGCAAGAAAAAGTAAATAATACCTCACCCACTGGCGGATCATTGACAGAAATTTCTGAATTCTTAGAGCTCAAACTGGTTAACAATATCCTCACTAGTCTACGCTAAATTCCGTACACGTAATTTTCCTCTGATTCTGGTTTTACTTTTTCGTGTGATTGCCAAATTTAGAGGTAACATTAGAATGTCTCGTCAGCTCGTAAAAAGATATTCGGAAATTACTAATCAAGATAAAAGTCTTTCTTCGGAGGCTAAACTGAATGAACGTCCAATGCATCCCGATAAACTCACTGCTTAGTGTGGATGGTTCTCGTCATATATGCGTATTTATTTGAGAACGACTATGGACAAGCAATAACTATAAACAACAAGAACTTTAGCTTGATTAGTACCAACTTCATTTTGGTCTCAGATACAACATAGCAACACGCCACATAGCTCATTCTTGCTTTTCAATTCATTTGTCCGTTCCACAATCTTTTTTTCTTCCGCTGACATAATAATTAAAATGACGTGTGGCCAATATAACGTGCCGTACAAATAATCAAAACTAAAGTGCTATAAAAATGAAAAGTTAATCCATATAAAACAACGCAATTGTAACGTTTGTTGGGCAATAGAAATATGAAAAAATTCTTTCATTAAAACTAAAAATGGTGAACGTTTCCTAAGCACTTAATATTTTATTTTCCAAAAGTTTCTCGTTGTACATGCATTTTCAATTTATTTTTTCTAATTCCTAGCGTTTTAATTTCCTTTGAATTTTAAGCATGATATTAAAATTCTTTCCTGTGGGCTATGTACACGAGGTGACACAAAAGTAAGACTATAATGTGAATTGGATATGATTTGGTTAGAAATGAGAGTAGTGAGTTATGGTTTCTTCTGACACCTCAGAAAAGATATCATCAGCTATTAATATTACAGGCTTCCCTCTGCTGGGTCGGATGCAATGTGGAAAGTTCCGGTAATGGGCAAGCAGACGAACTTGCGAGGAGGAGACCTACCACTTCCCTTAAGGGACCATCGGAGCGATATTTGGTATGGTCATTGACAGAGAATGTAAATACAAGCAGACTCTTGGCATACCGAATGGGAATAACATCAGCAGTGTAGACAGATACAAGGCAGTAAATGAGGGCAAAACGAAGTACATGTTATCGACAAATAGGAACATGTGGTGCATTGGATCGCAAATTACGGCCGATAAAAATACGTTCGATATAGTCAGTGAAATTTTTTATCTTTGCTTGACCGGTACCAACAAAAAAGATGTCTTTCTAGTGCTATGGTCTCAGTAGGCAATTGCGTAGCAGAGACCTCTTCCGTACGACAAAACCGACAATCAACAAGAAGCTCGTTCCCCCGTGTTTCTGTATGGCCCAGTAGCATGGACACTATTAAGAGAGCCTTGAGAGTATTCGAGAAAAAAGTCCTACTAATATGAGCTACTCAATAATATTAATATCCAGGGGCTGCGCTGGCTGGGCAGAAGGCGGCGAAGTATACGACCTTGTTTGCGTTATAAGAACCAAGTCGAGGAAGCATTGTCATTGATTGGTGTGATCAACTATCAAGAAGCAGAAGCGCTTGGAAGGATCTTGTTAATGACCAGTTAAATAAGTATGTATAGACTCAAGACAGATATATTCAAAAAGCTTACGCTCGTGACGAATGTGTAGAGTGTGTGACGATAAGGATGAATTATCGGTACACAGTTTCAGAATCTGTGGGCATTAATGCAATTCAGGTAGAAACACCTAGGTACACATCAAATGCTAGGCAGGGAATTGTTATTGTTAACTCTGAGCAGTATCCTGAAATCTGTCAGGGCAATCTGTCCTGATATTGGGATATCCTATAAATTTTAAGGGGAATGTAATGGATTATATGGTGTCGGCAATCATCAGCAAGATTTCGGATTAAAACATGACTCCTTTTGAATCATGATTAAAGTCAATTTGAAACTTTATGAAATTTTGTGATCGATTTGAGTACCAAGTAAGGATAGCATTCTTGAATTGTTGTCAAGTCAAGAGAGAAGTATCGAGACAGATACAGATACCGACTAATAAGTGGACAGTTGTTCTGTAGTCTCCTCGGAAATAGTTTGTAGGTAAACTACTATGAGTCCTGGAAATACAGTGACAGAGAAGTATCCATTTTAGTATCCAGTTTAAATAGTTAATTTCCTTTTGCTATCATAACATAGTTTACTTCGTTACAATAAACATCTGCTGATACACAATTGTGTGCATTAAGTTCTGTACATTTTTGTGGATTTATTCACTTGATGGCATTACTTTTGCGTAACCCAGTGTAAGTTTTTCCACAGTCCATTATGTTATGTTGTCTTGAGTATCCTTTTTTATTTATTGTTGCCTTGCAAAATATTGCCTGTATCCTTTGGAAGACGACTTCTTTTCTTTTGTTTATTTGGTTGGTTGGTTTTTTTTAATGTGGTTTTAACTTTTGCTTTTCCGTTTTTCGTTCTTTATGCTACCAATTAATTAAGTCTGTAATCAGGCAATAAGTATCACATCTGTTACACACACACAACAGTCAAGATTTCTATGCCACATTACCACAACCAACACCGCATTAGCAACTTTAACGAAGGCATTGTGATACGGATGGAAATGAAAGTTCACAATGAAAAACTAAGAAGAGAAAGAAAAGGAAAAGTAACCAACTTTTTTGTCGGTTAATAACTGCTAACAATAGCTAAAAAACAAAAACAGAATGGAGTTTAATGCAGGCAACTACTTGTATTATCTTTAGTATGGGTTTTAGGAAGAAAAAGAACGTCAACAATAGTAGACGAAAAAAAAATACTTGTTTTTTGCAAAGATTTATTTTTGATGATAATTTCGTTAAACACTTGTGCTTGTGTGCTTGCAGTGAATTAATAGTTAAAGACAAATTAAGCATACAGGGTCCCCTTGGTACAATATTATTAAAAAAAAGTATTGTTTTACGGTTTTACGGAGTCTAAGACTCTATGATCGTGAACACACACAGTTATTGGTATAGGGTGGGTGATTTAATACTTTAAATTGAAAATGCAATAAAACAAAAACACTTTAAAATTTTGCCAAACTTATTTTGTTGTTGTTAGTTAAAAATGGAATATTTTTTCATTCCTAAGGCTGCCGCGGCCAGTTTAAAAACCCGCTAAAGATTAATCAGATACCTTCTATTTAATTGTATTTGAATTATATTACTCATACGCATTATACTACACGTACTAGAATAGTCACTCTGAAAAGTATGCTATAAAAAATCTTTGATTTTGTCACGTATGAAACTAATTGGATTAAATATCACTCATACGTCACATATGTAGTTGCCGTTATGAATTTACATATTAAATAAATATTAGCGTAATGTGAGTAAATATAATGGGTGGGTGAGTTTAAATTTAAAAATGCAATAAAACAGAAACGGTTAGAAAGCTTGCCGAATTTATTGTATTATTTTTGTGAAGTACAATAGTACAATATTCCATTTCCGCTTAGATATGGTATGCCCCGTCTGACGTCACAGTATCTCGTTCGGTCGGACCAATTTTCGTACACTTTTCGAGTGTATGGGGTCGTATATTGGCAATCGTATCACTAATGTTGATCTTCAAATACCTAATTATCTCTGGTTTGTTGACATAACATTTTTCTTTAAGATACGTAAGAGTGTCCCACGGTGTCAAATCGCAGCTTCTTGGCTATCAATTTACATCACCATTTTGTCTAATTAAACGGCCATCAAACGTTTGATGCAATAAATAAGTTAAACAATTCTGTTGAAAGCAAACATCGATCACATAAGTACCATGAAGAACGGGTACAAATAAATCGGTTATCGTGGTGCGATAGGTGTCTCCATTGACCGTAGTGGTTACGCCGTCCTCATTTTCAAAGCAATATGGGCCAATGATGCCTCCGCGCTACAAGCCACATCAAGCAGTCACTGGTAATGGCTTCTGTAAGACAACGTGTAGGTTTGCTGAGCCCCAAATACGATAAATTTACTGATTGACGTATTCACTAAGATCAAAATGAGCTTCTTACGAAAAGATGATTTTTTTTTGTCAAAATCGACATCACCGTGCAGTAACTCGTTTGCACAATAAATCCCAACGTTGCTCAAGCGTAAATCGATTCGTTAACTTCAGTGGAGATAATATACTGAATTTTGTGACAGAATAGAATGACATAAGTATTAACAGATTCGAATTAACCACTGTTTCAGATTTAAACCTGTAGATGTCGATACAACGACAGCATTTCTTGCTGTTATAGCAGCAAATAAGGAAACCCATAAAATTGAAAAATTCAAACTGAAAGTTTAAAATCGTACAAAAAACATGTAAATTTAGAAAATAATAGCCTGGATGTTTTAAAAGGCATAATGTGGTATATAATCTTTACAGATAATGAAATTTTTTTAATAAATCTGAACCTGCGTCGGTTATGTAGTTAAATACGTTAATCTTTATATAACACCAACCTTATTTTCGTAAATAGTAATAGAAAATGTGGAATTTGCGAATTAATTTGATGAAAATTTTTATTATTTTCCTGACATTTAATTAGCAAAACTGAGTTTCATTAAAATTGAAAAGATTGCTTAAAATATTAAATTCTAGAAATATTTCTTTCCAACAAAATTGTTTTTTTAAATTTTGCTGACGTTGTTCATTCTTATATGTACGTATTTACATAATTGCTTGTGAAATTACTTTAGAGTTTTTATCTTTATTATGAGGGGTATTTATAAAGTTCTTTAATTTAAAATGAAAAAAAAACTTCTGTTATTTGTTGTATGTCTGCACAAGTTGGTTGTTTTTTAATGTTTGTAATTGTTTGTTTGTTCAAGACAACAACAGAAGACAGACAGCTTTGCTCAAATGATGATGACGATGGCGTAAAGCATAACATAACAGCAAAAACAGTGCTGACAAAGACATATGAAAACATTAACAATTTAATTGCAGCATATGTCAGAATTGCTGACATTTTTAAAAACAAATTAAGCGTGTCTTAAAACAAATAAAAGAAAAACCTACAGTTCAAATTTTGTTGTAATGTTTGAAATAAATTTATTATACGTAAGCCACATCTTCTTTTCAGAAGATTTCTCGCAAAAACTCTGAGGGTAAATAAAAAATTGTCGTGAAAAGTTTCTCAATAAAATGTTTAAAATTAACACACACAAGGTAAGTGATGTGAGAAGCTAGGTCGTAATCCTCGCTGAAGAGTTGTAATGACCATTTAATAATTTTTTTTCAAAAACAAACTGATCTAATAATGATTTCACCTAACTAATCATAAGGTTTTCAATACTTTTGGTGTACCATCATATTCACAATATGTGCCCAATAAATGTCAATATTTAAGGTAACTAAAGTAAAAAGTAAATGCTGGTATAGTTAGGCTTTAAAAAATCCTTTAATCCTTTGGTTTACAAAAATAAAATATTTTAACAGAACAAGAAAAATTCACCAGAGAGCTAAACATGCAAACATGCACTTTAAAGGGAGATTTGTAATCATTTTATTTACAGCTGAAAGCAACTGCCGCTAATACTAGTTTGCGTTATAAGAACCAAGTCGAGGAAGCATTGTCATTGATTGGTGTGATCAACTATCAAGAAGCAGAAGCGCTTGGAAGGATCTTGTTAATGACCAGTTAAATAAGTATGTATAGACTCAAGACAGATATATTCAAAAAGCTTACGCTCGTGACGAATGTGTAGAGTGTGTGACGATAAGGATGAATTATCGGTACACAGTTTCAGAATCTGTGGGCATTAATGCAATTCAGGTAGAAACACCTAGGTACACATCAAATGCTAGGCAGGGAATTGTTATTGTTAACTCTGAGCAGTATCCTGAAATCTGTCAGGGCAATCTGTCCTGATATTGGGATATCCTATAAATTTTAAGGGGAATGTAATGGATTATATGGTGTCGGCAATCATCAGCAAGATTTCGGATTAAAACATGACTCCTTTTGAATCATGATTAAAGTCAATTTGAAACTTTATGAAATTTTGTGATCGATTTGAGTACCAAGTAAGGATAGCATTCTTGAATTGTTGTCAAGTCAAGAGAGAAGTATCGAGACAGATACAGATACCGACTAATAAGTGGACAGTTGTTCTGTAGTCTCCTCGGAAATAGTTTGTAGGTAAACTACTATGAGTCCTGGAAATACAGTGACAGAGAAGTATCCATTTTAGTATCCAGTTTAAATAGTTAATTTCCTTTTGCTATCATAACATAGTTTACTTCGTTACAATAAACATCTGCTGATACACAATTGTGTGCATTAAGTTCTGTACATTTTTGTGGATTTATTCACTTGATGGCATTACTTTTGCGTAACCCAGTGTAAGTTTTTCCACAGTCCATTATGTTATGTTGTCTTGAGTATCCTTTTTTATTTATTGTTGCCTTGCAAAATATTGCCTGTATCCTTTGGAAGACGACTTCTTTTCTTTTGTTTATTTGGTTGGTTGGTTTTTTTTAATGTGGTTTTAACTTTTGCTTTTCCGTTTTTCGTTCTTTATGCTACCAATTAATTAAGTCTGTAATCAGGCAATAAGTATCACATCTGTTACACACACACAACAGTCAAGATTTCTATGCCACATTACCACAACCAACACCGCATTAGCAACTTTAACGAAGGCATTGTGATACGGATGGAAATGAAAGTTCACAATGAAAAACTAAGAAGAGAAAGAAAAGGAAAAGTAACCAACTTTTTTGTCGGTTAATAACTGCTAACAATAGCTAAAAAACAAAAACAGAATGGAGTTTAATGCAGGCAACTACTTGTATTATCTTTAGTATGGGTTTTAGGAAGAAAAAGAACGTCAACAATAGTAGACGAAAAAAAATACTTGTTTTTTGCAAAGATTTATTTTTGATGATAATTTCGTTAAACACTTGTGCTTGTGTGCTTGCAGTGAATTAATAGTTAAAGACAAATTAAGCATACAGGGTCCCCTTGGTACAATATTATTAAAAAAAAGTATTGTTTTACGGTTTTACGGAGTCTAAGACTCTATGATCGTGAACACACACAGTTATTGGTATAGGGTGGGTGATTTAATACTTTAAATTGAAAATGCAATAAAACAAAAACACTTTAAAATTTTGCCAAACTTATTTTGTTGTTGTTAGTTAAAAATGGAATATTTTTTCATTCCTAAGGCTGCCGCGGCCAGTTTAAAAACCCGCTAAAGATTAATCAGATACCTTCTATTTAATTGTATTTGAATTATATTACTCATACGCATTATACTACACGTACTAGAATAGTCACTCTGAAAAGTATGCTATAAAAAATCTTTGATTTTGTCACGTATGAAACTAATTGGATTAAATATCACTCATACGTCACATATGTAGTTGCCGTTATGAATTTACATATTAAATAAATATTAGCGTAATGTGAGTAAATATAATGGGTGGGTGAGTTTAAATTTAAAAATGCAATAAAACAGAAACGGTTAGAAAGCTTGCCGAATTTATTGTATTATTTTTGTGAAGTACAATAGTACAATATTCCATTTCCGCTTAGATATGGTATGCCCCGTCTGACGTCACAGTATCTCGTTCGGTCGGACCAATTTTCGTACACTTTTCGAGTGTATGGGGTCGTATATTGGCAATCGTATCACTAATGTTGATCTTCAAATACCTAATTATCTCTGGTTTGTTGACATAACATTTTTCTTTAAGATACGTAAGAGTGTCCCACGGTGTCAAATCGCAGCTTCTTGGCTATCAATTTACATCACCATTTTGTCTAATTAAACGGCCATCAAACGTTTGATGCAATAAATAAGTTAAACAATTCTGTTGAAAGCAAACATCGATCACATAAGTACCATGAAGAACGGGTACAAATAAATCGGTTATCGTGGTGCGATAGGTGTCTCCATTGACCGTAGTGGTTACGCCGTCCTCATTTTCAAAGCAATATGGGCCAATGATGCCTCCGCGCTACAAGCCACATCAAGCAGTCACTGGTAATGGCTTCTGTAAGACAACGTGTAGGTTTGCTGAGCCCCAAATACGATAAATTTACTGATTGACGTATTCACTAAGATCAAAATGAGCTTCTTACGAAAAGATGATTTTTTTTTGTCAAAATCGACATCACCGTGCAGTAACTCGTTTGCACAATAAATCCCAACGTTGCTCAAGCGTAAATCGATTCGTTAACTTCAGTGGAGATAATATACTGAATTTTGTGACAGAATAGAATGACATAAGTATTAACAGATTCGAATTAACCACTGTTTCAGATTTAAACCTGTAGATGTCGATACAACGACAGCATTTCTTGCTGTTATAGCAGCAAATAAGGAAACCCATAAAATTGAAAAATTCAAACTGAAAGTTTAAAATCGTACAAAAAACATGTAAATTTAGAAAATAATAGCCTGGATGTTTTAAAAGGCATAATGTGGTATATAATCTTTACAGATAATGAAATTTTTTTAATAAATCTGAACCTGCGTCGGTTATGTAGTTAAATACGTTAATCTTTATATAACACCAACCTTATTTTCGTAAATAGTAATAGAAAATGTGGAATTTGCGAATTAATTTGATGAAAATTTTTATTATTTTCCTGACATTTAATTAGCAAAACTGAGTTTCATTAAAATTGAAAAGATTGCTTAAAATATTAAATTCTAGAAATATTTCTTTCCAACAAAATTGTTTTTTTAAATTTTGCTGACGTTGTTCATTCTTATATGTACGTATTTACATAATTGCTTGTGAAATTACTTTAGAGTTTTTATCTTTATTATGAGGGGTATTTATAAAGTTCTTTAATTTAAAATGAAAAAAAAAACTTCTGTTATTTGTTGTATGTCTGCACAAGTTGGTTGTTTTTTAATGTTTGTAATTGTTTGTTTGTTCAAGACAACAACAGAAGACAGACAGCTTTGCTCAAATGATGATGACGATGGCGTAAAGCATAACATAACAGCAAAAACAGTGCTGACAAAGACATATGAAAACATTAACAATTTAATTGCAGCATATGTCAGAATTGCTGACATTTTTAAAAACAAATTAAGCGTGTCTTAAAACAAATAAAAGAAAAACCTACAGTTCAAATTTTGTTGTAATGTTTGAAATAAATTTATTATACGTAAGCCACATCTTCTTTTCAGAAGATTTCTCGCAAAAACTCTGAGGGTAAATAAAAAATTGTCGTGAAAAGTTTCTCAATAAAATGTTTAAAATTAACACACACAAGGTAAGTGATGTGAGAAGCTAGGTCGTAATCCTCGCTGAAGAGTTGTAATGACCATTTAATAATTTTTTTTCAAAAACAAACTGATCTAATAATGATTTCACCTAACTAATCATAAGGTTTTCAATACTTTTGGTGTACCATCATATTCACAATATGTGCCCAATAAATGTCAATATTTAAGGTAACTAAAGTAAAAAGTAAATGCTGGTATAGTTAGGCTTTAAAAAATCCTTTAATCCTTTGGTTTACAAAAATAAAATATTTTAACAGAACAAGAAAAATTCACCAGAGAGCTAAACATGCAAACATGCACTTTAAAGGGAGATTTGTAATCATTTTATTTACAGCTGAAAGCAACTGCCGCTAATACTATTGTCCTTTTAAATATACCTTCATGACCACATGAAATATGTTGCTCTTGTTGTCATGGCAAACACAATTGTGTCGAAAGTGTGTCGAACTACCGTTGTAACATACTGCTGCAATTGATTTTATAACGTTACTGCTGTTACTACTTACTCACATGCTGGTTGTAAAGGAAGAAGAGACATGAAAAAAGTAATTTTTTTTAAAGCGGTTGTTTATTAGGATGTTAAATTGTCATATGATCTAGAAAAAAGTGTTGTTTCTACTTAACAACTTTAGCAATAATGATGTGAAACACTTCTATGCAGATTTTGTTTTAAATAAAAATCATTTATACCCGTAAATAATATACAAATATAAACTATTTTACACAAAAGACTTTAAAAACGTTTATAAAAAAGGAAATATGCTGGTTTAAATTTATTGTAAAATTTTTTTATTAAATTTTTATACGCAAAAATACAACATTTTAAACAATTCATTTTCTACTTTACTCTCCTGGTGCCCTCATTGAAATGGAAGGCAATGGAAAGAAGATGGAAGATAATGGAAGTTGTTGTTAGGGCCCTTGATAATCGTAATGTTAGTGAACCTGTTACGCAGTTCGTTACTGAACTTTGAACCAAAAAAATATATAAATGCTTTTACCACATCGCTGGTTTTCTCTCACCCTTGTTTTGAAATATCGTAGTAGAAGTTCTGTTAATAGAACTGTAGCGATCAGGTTTTAAAGTATATGGTTATCCAGATGATGGGGCCATTACGATATCAGGCAAATCCGCAGACTCTTCTTTTGAGATGTAACCAGGCTTTAAAGCTTACAACTGAGTAGTGCTCATCGAGTGGTTTAGGTGTCAATCCTTGCAAAACAGAATTAATGCTTCTTACTTATTTATATATTTTTATCTTACTCTATTTTTAACTTTGTTGCTTTTCTTGTGTTTATAGCATTAGCTAGATTATTGGAGAGCATATTTTCAAACTAGAAAAATATGCGAAGACCGTATAAAAAAACTCAATAAATTATGGTCAACAATATTAATATCCATTCAATTGTAGTAGGCATAGATGGAGTGACCGTAGCTGGTCAATAATATTGTTGGTAATACCATTAACCTGCTTAATAAAAATAAATTTACTATAATAACGTCAGTATCACTGAATCAGTTGCTCCAGCACAAAGCTATATTTTAGAAAAGTTTGATATCAGCTATCTATATAATCCAAATAATGAGAAAATTGCAGTCAATGGTTTCAAATGTTTTTGCTGGTGAACTGCCACGATTTTTCAGTTGTATATAGAAAAAAATAAAAAATTACTGATATTTTCATAGTCTAGTTCTAATTAGTTCTTTAGCAATTGTCCACCGCGTATGTATAATTTTCTGAATTAAATATTAAGAATACGCGCTGTAGTATAAAAATGTACGTATTTGTGGAAGAATTTTAGAATAAACATACATTTTGGGAATGGTTTTGTTTAATCATTTGTTTTTACATAAATACATACAGACAATATTTTTCATTGCTATTTTATTTGCATTCAGAGGTTTTGCCAGAAATCTGCTGCGAGGAATTCGCTAAAGAATTATTTTTTTCATATTTCGTTTTGTTAAGATGTCTCACGTTTAATTATCCAGCGCACTATCTACTAGACTGCGGCTACCCTGGAAATAGTACATATGAAGTAAAAAAGTTCACATAATCCAGTGTTCAAATAACACGAATTAATATTTTTGTAATACAATTTAGTACAAAATATTTTCTTTTCTATTTAAAGACATCGACTAAGAAAAAGTCATGGTGTATTTTAACTCGCAATATAAGATAATAGAAACTGAGTGTCCACATAAATTACATAGAATTGTTGTAGGAAACAGTAAATATTTGTGTAGCATACTGCTGTGTCACATCTATTACCACAACAACTCATAACATAAAATAAAAATTCTACATCGTTTTCCTTTGGCCCTCTTATTTTAAATTCCTCTTGATACTTCTATTATATTCCGTGATGTCTTTGTGATTATTTTTTACGCTTACTATGGCTTAACACGTGATTTATCCACAAAACGTGCACTCTCAACGTGTCTAATTTAGGAGTAAGTACTGTTGTAAAATAATTTCTATATTTCTTCCATTTTATTGTAATTGTAGCTGTTGAATTATGGCTGTTAAATTTATTAATTGTGGTTTCGGGGCAATAATGAAAAAATAATAATAATTTCAAAATTAATTAATTTTAAACAGTTTTAGAATGATAATGATATGGAGGAAGATGCATAAAAAAACCATCAAGATACTTAAAGAAGATTGTTTATGTTACTGTGGGACGTTTAAATTGGTACGTCAGGATTTCTAATTCTTTCCGTTTGTAATGGGCCTAAAAGCTATAGATCTATAGCAGATTATAATGCCATAATCAAGTTCATTCAACCTGAGATTACATCTGAGTAAACCGCCATCATAATGGGTGCGATTATGTCATACAACCTGTTAACTCTGATGACAACTGAGAAAACAACTCTAACAACAGTGGAGAACGAGTTGAATATGTAAGTATTACAATTATACACATTTAATTGGTCATTACAACACTTCAGTCAGTATTACTATCTTGAATCTCACACCACCCATGTTGTGTGTGTTGATTTTATTTATGAATGGCGGCGCCTACAGGTTAAAGGCGACTCTGAACAACTAATTTTTTAAAAAAATTTCCTGGCAATTTGAATTACACTCAGCCTGATGCAGTTACTTACATTGATTTCGGTATGATTATTCACCAGGATTCTACTAATCTGTCATCGATGAATACGAAACTAAGAACAGCCTTAAATGCTTATTAAATTTCTAAAACCTACTAGTTATTCCATAAAGTGCCTAACATTTTTAACTATCAGCAATTTCAAGACTTATTCTGACACTGAAAAGTTGTTTTTCTTCCCTCAAAATTTTGTTTTTCGTTTCTATTCTTCTCCTCATTCTGCTTTCCAAGGTGTTACGTTCATTCAAGTTTGATTTTGTGGCGGTTGTGGTAGTATCTATAATTCCACACAGTAAAAAAGAACCCAACAAGTGTAAAAATCAATATTTGGCATGAGTATTTTTAAAAATATAAACATTTTGGCCGCAGTAGAACAAGTCAATGTCACACTGTCTTCATATTATATGACAGACAGTCTAAAGGCTGTGAAATATTCGAAAACTAAATACTTTTGAATAAATGACGGATTACATAAATAAAACTGCAGATTATTATTAAATTTTATTTTGAATTTTGTTATCAGAGCTCAATTGATAATTGTTTTCCTTCATAGTCAGACTTCTTAACACATTGCTTGTTGGTCATGGATATCTCGATTTTTTTTTTGTCAAAACCAGCAGTTTTCTGGCGAAAATTCTGAGAGTAAATAAAATTGAAAAAACTTTCTTCAAATCTGTCGTTCAGAGCCGAGGTAAAAATGTTAGGCTCATGGCTAAAATGAATGCATACAAAATGGGTGGTGATATCTTCTCCTCTTATTTTCTCTGTAGCGTTATTTGGATATTGGTGATGCAAGGATACTGAAGGAAGTAGGTGTTGTCGGGAGCTGTGATTACATGATACTGCGATACGACTTCAAGTAGAGACTCAGGATATCCTTATTCCGGACAACGAAGGCTGGAAAAATGGTGCGACCTAATTCGTTAAGGATTCTGTGCAAGCTGTTGGGAGTGGAATTTTTCGAAATCGGTCGGAATAGCCCAGGCAGCTATCAAGATTCTAAATTCCAATGCAATGTACAGCTATAGTGTGTATAGCTGTAATACATATCATATCAAGATATGATGTCCATATCATATGGTTACCGGGGCACAGTTATTTGCGGGGTAATTGTAGAGCCGATGAACTGGCGGGTCACAATCATCGAACTATTCGTTGAAATCTCGACTCCAGGAATCTCTATGAGAACCTATAGGCTCATAATTAATCGCATTGATCGTCGATACCATAAAAGGGAGATGAGCGGCCTCGGATGCGGGTAGAATGGCGCGGAAAGTCTGCTTAAAACCGCACGTTCAGTATGAGCACACTCAGTATGATTGTCGGGGTGATTATGGGGTATTGGATTATGGGTACGCAAGCGAGGCGGAATGCTCTTCAATGCCTTGCCACTGATTTCTGAGCAAGCTTCAGGGATGATGAAGAGGTAGAGACTGCCCTCTGGGTACAGCATGCCCACCACTTTGTCAAGGGAACAGAAAGTACTTAGGTGTGTACTAAATGAATGATTTAGAGGAACTGTTACTGTCAAGCGGCCTTTCTGCACAAATATATTGTGAGTACCATGGTGAGACTTGCTGTTGTACAATTTGCAGGAAGCTTTCGCATATCTTTCATCAATCAATGTTTGATGAAATTTTCTCTGAATTTTCAATTCATTCATCGAAAGCCTAAATGAATTTCTATTGGACATATACCATGAGAACTGTGAATACAAAAAGTTGAATTAAACATAAAAGACTTTAGAAATTAATGATGCCAAATGGATACCATAGCTTACAGTCGAATAAAGTAAAGAAACAATCCAATATATTTTCAATTAAGAATGGTTATTGAACTCCTTAAACTACAGTGATGAGAGTGAATTTGAAAAATTGCAATTTAAAAATCTTTTACTGTTCCCTACTGCTCTTTGGCTTGATTATAATTGAATCTTTCTTTCCAATTTCATTTCTTATTTGGATTTTTATTCAAGTGTTGTTATATTAATTGTTGTTATTGTTGGTTTGTAAAGCAGTTCTCCTTTCGACTGCACAAAACGCAGTTGCACAGTATAAGTGTTGTTTGTATGTTTTGCAGAATAAATAAAAAAGAAATATAAAGGAAAGCATTAAGACTAACGATGAGCCAAAAACAATAACAACAAACACCGGCTTACACCGTATAACTCTGTGAAGCGAAAGGATAACAAACAAAAGAACGGAAACAAAAGAGCGCGTTAGTTAAACGTTTATGAATTGCTTCGATTTCGTTATTATTTGTTATTCTGGTTTTTAATTTTTATGTTTATTTTTGTTTTCATTTTTCTTTTTTTTCATTTTTTAGCATAGTTTCCTTTATGTTTTTTATTTCGCTTCTTAATGACAATGCCTTGTTAAGATATCGTAAAACAACCAGTATAAGTTCTGTTATTGGCTGTCTGTATGAAATAATGAATAAAATGGAAGAAGAATTGTTGAATTTTCCTAAAACTGTTACAGTTTTTCAACCACTACTGTTTGCCTAATCTTTTTTCTCTTTCAAAAGCAATTACGAAAACCATACGAATCAATGCAAATTTCTATCATTTGCTACATTAAATTAGAGACTAAACTATTTCAGACTGTCTAGAGATTTGATGGCTGATTTCTTATTTTTATTGTTCAATTGGCATTGCAAATTTGACCCAGACATACATAGTTCAGCAAACAAATTAAATAAAAAGTAAGAAATTAGACTTCTTATCTCTTAAAAAAAATATAACTACAACTGGTTAACTGTGGTTGCAAAGAATTTATTCACCTTATGAAAAGAATCCAAGGAAGTTAATTTATTTAAAATTTTGTTTAAGAATTCTGAGCTCAATAATGAATATACAGGGATGGATCAATAGGAACGTAACATCTCCCACTATTTGAAAGAAAGAGTAATAATGCTTCTGTTAAAATTTAAACAAACTACGTCATTTGACTTGTATTTGTGTATTGGCTTACTAGACATGAGGCCTCAGTTCAAACCCTAAGTCGGACATCGCGCACAAAATGATACACGAAAATATATTTCTTCTACGATCAGCAGATTTCTGGAAAAAATTCTGAGTGTAAATAAATAAATTGTCATGAAAAGTATCTCAAAAAATCTGCCGTTCGGAGACGACTTTAAACTGAAAGTACTGCCACTTGTGTAAAACTAACACAAACATCACGGTCTTTATACAATGAAAACGATCACAGAATTAGTCTACTTGACGTACATATAAAGCCTAGAAGAATTATTTAAGTTTCAAGAAGTCGCCGTAGTCTAGTAGGTGGTGTGTGACTTATTAGACGTAAGGCCACGGTTCGAACCACAGGTCAGACATGAAAACGAAATATAAAAAAATATTTCTTCGTCGCTATGCAATTCAATTTTTTTTTAAACTATAAAATTTTGGTTGGAATACTTCGGCTATTAAGACGAATATTGATGCGGTTTTTGATTTTTTTTTAAATAGTATTGGATCATGATCCTTTAAACCTGTACGAGGTGTCGGATGATTTCAACAGCGTAAAGTATGGCTTGATAGCTGAGCAAGCCAAACTGTGTTGACATTCGTGTTCAGTAAAGTTTAGCAAATCATCATTAATCGTTTAACAGTAGAAAAACGCTGTAGAGTTGCAAAAATTTAATTTAAAAAACTTATGTTTGCAAATTCGTCTAAACTTAATCATTTAAAAATAAGATGTCGAAAAGCTTCTGTAAAGTTTTAGCCACTGTTTAAGTCACTATATCAATGCTAAATGTACAATACGTACTAATATTTTGTACTGAATTTGTCTACGTAAATAGAATTCGATTTTAATAACCAACTTTTTTTTGTCTTGAATGCCTTTAACGGTAAAGTTTCTTATGAAACATTGTTTGAATTTAAGGTTTACTATGGCATTGGCGCCATTGTCTGTATTTTTCGTAATTAAATTTATACGACGGTGCCAGGAAAAATTGCATTTTATTTGGGTTTTACAAACAGCCGTGGTAGCAGGTTAAATTTTTAATAAAAATTTTTTTCTTCATTACTTTTCTACCCGAAAATTGCAATTCAGCACAACACATTTATGAAAAGGTACATACATACAAATATAAAAATGTGTATGAGGCAGGTATGAAAAGAACTGCAGTTATTATTGCAAAGTGTATGGCGTTAATTGGTCTGGTCACTATAGGTATGGCAGTATGAGTCGTAAAATGTATTGATTCCAGTGCCAAATAAATTCATTGCACACACTCTAGTTAAGCGGTACATGCTTTAAAGTGTATCACATTGAGTTTTGGTAAATCGATGACTGTGGCATATTCGCGTATTCAAAAAGTATTTACAAAAGTTTATTACAATTTTCTCTTTTCTCCTTACGATTGCTTGTAGGGTAGTTTGAGTTAAGAATTTTCAATCTACTTACTAACTTATTTAATTGGTCATTACAACCCTTTAGTCCAGATTACGAGCTAGCTTTCCGAACTATCCATGTTTTATGTTTGAATTTTATCCCTGAGTGGCGAACAGAAACATTTGTTTAAAGTCGGCCCGAAATCAAAGGTTTATGAGAAACCTCCCATAGCATTTTTATTTACTCTCAGAGTTTTTGTAATGAAAAAATTGGAAAATGTACGCGATGCAAATTATGTGCAACTTTAGTTTATTTTATTGCAACACAATGTAACACAGCCAAAAAATAAAACATCAACACTAAAATGCAGCGAAATATTTTGCTTTAAGCAGCACTTTAGAGAAGCTGCAAAAGATGAAAGAGAATATAGGGAGCAATAAAATTATTATTTATTTTCTTTTTATTTTCGCAGTTAATCAAAAGGTTTGATGAAATTTTAATTGTTACTGAAACATGGCTAAAAGGAACCTGTAACTTTGTCACAAATGAGTTTTTTCCTAATGAAATGAAACAAAGAAAACTAAATATTTTAGCAATCAAGACAGAGTTTAATAAAAATTGAATATCATGACTGGTCATGCTGGTCTCCAACTGAACGAAATATGAAACAATATTTCTTCGGCGACTTACTCTCAGCAGATTTCTTGCAAAAAGTGGTGTGAGAAATTAGGGCGTAATCCTGACTAAAGGGTTGTAATGACCAATTATGTATGTATGTATGTACATTGGAGACTCGCCAACTATAGTATTACTGATTATCAAACATCGTACCATTTTAGTTTTTTGTGTTCTGTTATTATTTCTATAGAAACTATAAAATACGAAAACAAAACAAAAACTTAAGAAACTACTGAAT
Source organism: Sarcophaga variegata (assembly GCA_932273835.1). Taxonomy (NCBI): domain Eukaryota; kingdom Metazoa; phylum Arthropoda; class Insecta; order Diptera; family Sarcophagidae; genus Sarcophaga; species Sarcophaga variegata. The sequence continues at coordinate 116,152,272 of OW026358.1, read as the reverse complement.
AGAATTATAACAAAAACAACATTAAACGAAACCGTTTAACCTGATGTCAAAGGGCTTAAATGTTTTCAAGCTCCTTGTTCTCTTTTTAATAAATTGATGCCAAAGAAAAACATTTACAGAAATGAAAAACTATTCCTTCCTTCTCTACTTCTCTCATTTCATATTTTTTTATATAAACATTTCACGAATTATTTTATTCATCTACCAATATGAATGGTTTTGCTTCTGGGTGCCTGGCCCCCTGGGTTGCTGTGGAAGTATTAAAAGAAAATCTAGTCAAAGTTTTATGAGTTTCTTAAGTAAATTATACCGAATCGAAACTGTCGCTTTAGAAATTCTTTTATGCCACAATTTTTTTTTATTCCTTTTATCTTTTTATTCGCCTCGTTGCTGATATAATACGAATGTTTTACAAATTAAATAGAAAATAGTTCTTAAGAAAGTTCTGTGAGGATGAAAAAATAACCCAGCAAAGATTTATTACTTCTGTTAAAATGTTTGACTGAATCAAGTCTTATTCATTTAAATTTCAGTCATTGGTTTAAAAATATACACCATGAAACTTCATCTGGACTTTAGATCTGAATATTAAGTAAACGCATTCTAAATGGTTTGCTTGTCAATAATTTCTTCATACAAAATTTCCCAAATGTAGAATTTTACCACGAAAATATTTTGCTGAAAAAAGTTAGAAACTAAAAGAAGCAGAAGTATTTTCTTTGCTATTTATTAGCTGAGGTTTTTACCAATCAAAAAAGTTAAGAAATGGTTTTACTCTGTGTTCTACGAAGAACTACATTCTTATGACTGTTTTTGGCTTAGAAAAGAACTTTTCCTTGTGAGTTGCAATAGAAATCCAAATGGAAAATCAATGAATTGAGAATAAATAAATTAAAAAAATTTTGTTAATGATTTATTAAGGTTTTGTGATTTGAATCGCTAATAAACTTTTCTTTTATATTAAATAATAACCATATTTAAAGTATTCAATCCCAACTGAAGAATTTCATTTTAATACTTGGTGGGATAGCGTGGTTACTGAAGTTATTAATATCACTTGAAGTTCATTTTCCCTTACCATGGTGTCCCGAGAAACCAAATTACAATAAAATATATCGGGTTCATTTGCTCGAAATTTAGCGAATTAAGATGATGCTAAGAAAAACTGTCACGTAGAAGATAAGTTTAGTAATGTAACCAACGCGTCACAATTAATTGATAGCTAGACAAACAATAAATCTGGGCCACTTAAAAGTTTAAATTAAAAAATGCAATTGAACTAAAACGGATTGACATTTTGACAATTTTTTTTTCTCTTGTGAATAACAATTGTTGCGGTTAGAAATGGAATATGATTTCATACATACGGCTGCTGCGGCTGGCCTCTCAGCGCCTTATTCGATCGGACCAATTTTCGTGCACATTTTCGAGTGTATGAGGTCACAATGGCAACACGAATGTTGGCCTTCAAATGCTCAATTGTCTCTAGTTTGTCGGCATAGCACTTTTCTTTGACGGCGCCCCACAGAAAATAGTCCAACGGTATCAAATCGCGAACCTCACCGTTTCGGCTAATTAAATGGCGCTCAAACATTTGACACAATAAATCGATGTGTGCTAAATTCAACCACCCCCTGGAAATTTGAAGTATTTAATGGAATTTGAAAAATATTGCTCATACGCATCATATTACACGTACTAGTGTAAAAATCAATATTTGGCATGAGTATTTTTAAAAATATAAACATTTTGGCCGCAGTAGAACAAGTCAATGTCACACTGTCTTCATATTATATGACAGACAGTCTAAAGGCTGTGAAATATTCGAAAACTAAATACTTTTGAATAAATGACGGATTACATAAATAAAACTGCAGATTATTATTAAATTTTATTTTGAATTTTGTTATCAGAGCTCAATTGATAATTGTTTTCCTTCATAGTCAGACTTCTTAACACATTGCTTGTTGGTCATGGATATCTCGATTTTTTTTTTGTCAAAACCAGCAGTTTTCTGGCGAAAATTCTGAGAGTAAATAAAATTGAAAAAACTTTCTTCAAATCTGTCGTTCAGAGCCGAGGTAAAAATGTTAGGCTCATGGCTAAAATGAATGCATACAAAATGGGTGGTGATATCTTCTCCTCTTATTTTCTCTGTAGCGTTATTTGGATATTGGTGATGCAAGGATACTGAAGGAAGTAGGTGTTGTCGGGAGCTGTGATTACATGATACTGCGATACGACTTCAAGTAGAGACTCAGGATATCCTTATTCCGGACAACGAAGGCTGGAAAAATGGTGCGACCTAATTCGTTAAGGATTCTGTGCAAGCTGTTGGGAGTGGAATTTTTCGAAATCGGTCGGAATAGCCCAGGCAGCTATCAAGATTCTAAATTCCAATGCAATGTACAGCTATAGTGTGTATAGCTGTAATACATATCATATCAAGATATGATGTCCATATCATATGGTTACCGGGGCACAGTTATTTGCGGGGTAATTGTAGAGCCGATGAACTGGCGGGTCACAATCATCGAACTATTCGTTGAAATCTCGACTCCAGGAATCTCTATGAGAACCTATAGGCTCATAATTAATCGCATTGATCGTCGATACCATAAAAGGGAGATGAGCGGCCTCGGATGCGGGTAGAATGGCGCGGAAAGTCTGCTTAAAACCGCACGTTCAGTATGAGCACACTCAGTATGATTGTCGGGGTGATTATGGGGTATTGGATTATGGGTACGCAAGCGAGGCGGAATGCTCTTCAATGCCTTGCCACTGATTTCTGAGCAAGCTTCAGGGATGATGAAGAGGTAGAGACTGCCCTCTGGGTACAGCATGCCCACCACTTTGTCAAGGGAACAGAAAGTACTTAGGTGTGTACTAAATGAATGATTTAGAGGAACTGTTACTGTCAAGCGGCCTTTCTGCACAAATATATTGTGAGTACCATGGTGAGACTTGCTGTTGTACAATTTGCAGGAAGCTTTCGCATATCTTTCATCAATCAATGTTTGATGAAATTTTCTCTGAATTTTCAATTCATTCATCGAAAGCCTAAATGAATTTCTATTGGACATATACCATGAGAACTGTGAATACAAAAAGTTGAATTAAACATAAAAGACTTTAGAAATTAATGATGCCAAATGGATACCATAGCTTACAGTCGAATAAAGTAAAGAAACAATCCAATATATTTTCAATTAAGAATGGTTATTGAACTCCTTAAACTACAGTGATGAGAGTGAATTTGAAAAATTGCAATTTAAAAATCTTTTACTGTTCCCTACTGCTCTTTGGCTTGATTATAATTGAATCTTTCTTTCCAATTTCATTTCTTATTTGGATTTTTATTCAAGTGTTGTTATATTAATTGTTGTTATTGTTGGTTTGTAAAGCAGTTCTCCTTTCGACTGCACAAAACGCAGTTGCACAGTATAAGTGTTGTTTGTATGTTTTGCAGAATAAATAAAAAAGAAATATAAAGGAAAGCATTAAGACTAACGATGAGCCAAAAACAATAACAACAAACACCGGCTTACACCGTATAACTCTGTGAAGCGAAAGGATAACAAACAAAAGAACGGAAACAAAAGAGCGCGTTAGTTAAACGTTTATGAATTGCTTCGATTTCGTTATTATTTGTTATTCTGGTTTTTAATTTTTATGTTTATTTTTGTTTTCATTTTTCTTTTTTTTCATTTTTTAGCATAGTTTCCTTTATGTTTTTTATTTCGCTTCTTAATGACAATGCCTTGTTAAGATATCGTAAAACAACCAGTATAAGTTCTGTTATTGGCTGTCTGTATGAAATAATGAATAAAATGGAAGAAGAATTGTTGAATTTTCCTAAAACTGTTACAGTTTTTCAACCACTACTGTTTGCCTAATCTTTTTTCTCTTTCAAAAGCAATTACGAAAACCATACGAATCAATGCAAATTTCTATCATTTGCTACATTAAATTAGAGACTAAACTATTTCAGACTGTCTAGAGATTTGATGGCTGATTTCTTATTTTTATTGTTCAATTGGCATTGCAAATTTGACCCAGACATACATAGTTCAGCAAACAAATTAAATAAAAAGTAAGAAATTAGACTTCTTATCTCTTAAAAAAAATATAACTACAACTGGTTAACTGTGGTTGCAAAGAATTTATTCACCTTATGAAAAGAATCCAAGGAAGTTAATTTATTTAAAATTTTGTTTAAGAATTCTGAGCTCAATAATGAATATACAGGGATGGATCAATAGGAACGTAACATCTCCCACTATTTGAAAGAAAGAGTAATAATGCTTCTGTTAAAATTTAAACAAACTACGTCATTTGACTTGTATTTGTGTATTGGCTTACTAGACATGAGGCCTCAGTTCAAACCCTAAGTCGGACATCGCGCACAAAATGATACACGAAAATATATTTCTTCTACGATCAGCAGATTTCTGGAAAAAATTCTGAGTGTAAATAAATAAATTGTCATGAAAAGTATCTCAAAAAATCTGCCGTTCGGAGACGACTTTAAACTGAAAGTACTGCCACTTGTGTAAAACTAACACAAACATCACGGTCTTTATACAATGAAAACGATCACAGAATTAGTCTACTTGACGTACATATAAAGCCTAGAAGAATTATTTAAGTTTCAAGAAGTCGCCGTAGTCTAGTAGGTGGTGTGTGACTTATTAGACGTAAGGCCACGGTTCGAACCACAGGTCAGACATGAAAACGAAATATAAAAAAATATTTCTTCGTCGCTATGCAATTCAATTTTTTTTTAAACTATAAAATTTTGGTTGGAATACTTCGGCTATTAAGACGAATATTGATGCGGTTTTTGATTTTTTTTTAAATAGTATTGGATCATGATCCTTTAAACCTGTACGAGGTGTCGGATGATTTCAACAGCGTAAAGTATGGCTTGATAGCTGAGCAAGCCAAACTGTGTTGACATTCGTGTTCAGTAAAGTTTAGCAAATCATCATTAATCGTTTAACAGTAGAAAAACGCTGTAGAGTTGCAAAAATTTAATTTAAAAAAACTTATGTTTGCAAATTCGTCTAAACTTAATCATTTAAAAATAAGATGTCGAAAAGCTTCTGTAAAGTTTTAGCCACTGTTTAAGTCACTATATCAATGCTAAATGTACAATACGTACTAATATTTTGTACTGAATTTGTCTACGTAAATAGAATTCGATTTTAATAACCAACTTTTTTTTGTCTTGAATGCCTTTAACGGTAAAGTTTCTTATGAAACATTGTTTGAATTTAAGGTTTACTATGGCATTGGCGCCATTGTCTGTATTTTTCGTAATTAAATTTATACGACGGTGCCAGGAAAAATTGCATTTTATTTGGGTTTTACAAACAGCCGTGGTAGCAGGTTAAATTTTTAATAAAAATTTTTTTCTTCATTACTTTTCTACCCGAAAATTGCAATTCAGCACAACACATTTATGAAAAGGTACATACATACAAATATAAAAATGTGTATGAGGCAGGTATGAAAAGAACTGCAGTTATTATTGCAAAGTGTATGGCGTTAATTGGTCTGGTCACTATAGGTATGGCAGTATGAGTCGTAAAATGTATTGATTCCAGTGCCAAATAAATTCATTGCACACACTCTAGTTAAGCGGTACATGCTTTAAAGTGTATCACATTGAGTTTTGGTAAATCGATGACTGTGGCATATTCGCGTATTCAAAAAGTATTTACAAAAGTTTATTACAATTTTCTCTTTTCTCCTTACGATTGCTTGTAGGGTAGTTTGAGTTAAGAATTTTCAATCTACTTACTAACTTATTTAATTGGTCATTACAACCCTTTAGTCCAGATTACGAGCTAGCTTTCCGAACTATCCATGTTTTATGTTTGAATTTTATCCCTGAGTGGCGAACAGAAACATTTGTTTAAAGTCGGCCCGAAATCAAAGGTTTATGAGAAACCTCCCATAGCATTTTTATTTACTCTCAGAGTTTTTGTAATGAAAAAATTGGAAAATGTACGCGATGCAAATTATGTGCAACTTTAGTTTATTTTATTGCAACACAATGTAACACAGCCAAAAAATAAAACATCAACACTAAAATGCAGCGAAATATTTTGCTTTAAGCAGCACTTTAGAGAAGCTGCAAAAGATGAAAGAGAATATAGGGAGCAATAAAATTATTATTTATTTTCTTTTTATTTTCGCAGTTAATCAAAAGGTTTGATGAAATTTTAATTGTTACTGAAACATGGCTAAAAGGAACCTGTAACTTTGTCACAAATGAGTTTTTTCCTAATGAAATGAAACAAAGAAAACTAAATATTTTAGCAATCAAGACAGAGTTTAATAAAAATTGAATATCATGACTGGTCATGCTGGTCTCCAACTGAACGAAATATGAAACAATATTTCTTCGGCGACTTACTCTCAGCAGATTTCTTGCAAAAAGTGGTGTGAGAAATTAGGGCGTAATCCTGACTAAAGGGTTGTAATGACCAATTATGTATGTATGTATGTACATTGGAGACTCGCCAACTATAGTATTACTGATTATCAAACATCGTACCATTTTAGTTTTTTGTGTTCTGTTATTATTTCTATAGAAACTATAAAATACGAAAACAAAACAAAAACTTAAGAAACTACTGAATAGAATTATAACAAAAACAACATTAAACGAAACCGTTTAACCTGATGTCAAAGGGCTTAAATGTTTTCAAGCTCCTTGTTCTCTTTTTAATAAATTGATGCCAAAGAAAAACATTTACAGAAATGAAAAACTATTCCTTCCTTCTCTACTTCTCTCATTTCATATTTTTTTATATAAACATTTCACGAATTATTTTATTCATCTACCAATATGAATGGTTTTGCTTCTGGGTGCCTGGCCCCCTGGGTTGCTGTGGAAGTATTAAAAGAAAATCTAGTCAAAGTTTTATGAGTTTCTTAAGTAAATTATACCGAATCGAAACTGTCGCTTTAGAAATTCTTTTATGCCACAATTTTTTTTTATTCCTTTTATCTTTTTATTCGCCTCGTTGCTGATATAATACGAATGTTTTACAAATTAAATAGAAAATAGTTCTTAAGAAAGTTCTGTGAGGATGAAAAAATAACCCAGCAAAGATTTATTACTTCTGTTAAAATGTTTGACTGAATCAAGTCTTATTCATTTAAATTTCAGTCATTGGTTTAAAAATATACACCATGAAACTTCATCTGGACTTTAGATCTGAATATTAAGTAAACGCATTCTAAATGGTTTGCTTGTCAATAATTTCTTCATACAAAATTTCCCAAATGTAGAATTTTACCACGAAAATATTTTGCTGAAAAAAGTTAGAAACTAAAAGAAGCAGAAGTATTTTCTTTGCTATTTATTAGCTGAGGTTTTTACCAATCAAAAAAGTTAAGAAATGGTTTTACTCTGTGTTCTACGAAGAACTACATTCTTATGACTGTTTTTGGCTTAGAAAAGAACTTTTCCTTGTGAGTTGCAATAGAAATCCAAATGGAAAATCAATGAATTGAGAATAAATAAATTAAAAAAATTTTGTTAATGATTTATTAAGGTTTTGTGATTTGAATCGCTAATAAACTTTTCTTTTATATTAAATAATAACCATATTTAAAGTATTCAATCCCAACTGAAGAATTTCATTTTAATACTTGGTGGGATAGCGTGGTTACTGAAGTTATTAATATCACTTGAAGTTCATTTTCCCTTACCATGGTGTCCCGAGAAACCAAATTACAATAAAATATATCGGGTTCATTTGCTCGAAATTTAGCGAATTAAGATGATGCTAAGAAAAACTGTCACGTAGAAGATAAGTTTAGTAATGTAACCAACGCGTCACAATTAATTGATAGCTAGACAAACAATAAATCTGGGCCACTTAAAAGTTTAAATTAAAAAATGCAATTGAACTAAAACGGATTGACATTTTGACAATTTTTTTTTCTCTTGTGAATAACAATTGTTGCGGTTAGAAATGGAATATGATTTCATACATACGGCTGCTGCGGCTGGCCTCTCAGCGCCTTATTCGATCGGACCAATTTTCGTGCACATTTTCGAGTGTATGAGGTCACAATGGCAACACGAATGTTGGCCTTCAAATGCTCAATTGTCTCTAGTTTGTCGGCATAGCACTTTTCTTTGACGGCGCCCCACAGAAAATAGTCCAACGGTATCAAATCGCGAACCTCACCGTTTCGGCTAATTAAATGGCGCTCAAACATTTGACACAATAAATCGATGTGTGCTAAATTCAACCACCCCCTGGAAATTTGAAGTATTTAATGGAATTTGAAAAATATTGCTCATACGCATCATATTACACGTACTAGAATAATTACTCTGAAAATTATGCAATACATTTTTTTTGATTTTATCATGTATGAATTGAATTAAATATCACTCATACGTCACATATGTACTTGTCATGAATGAATTTTACATATTAAATATGAGCATAATGTGAGTAAATATAATGAATGGGTGGGCCATTTAGAAGTTAAAGTTTAAAAATGCAATAAAACAGAAACCGTTTGTAATTTTGCCCAATTTATTTTTTTGTTGTAAAGTACAATTTTTGCGATTAGAAATGGAATATTACTTCATTAATATGGCTGCCTGGCCTCACAGTACCTCTTTCTACGGACCAATTTTCGTTCTGCTAATTAAACGGCCATGAAGCGTTTGACGCAATAAATCCATTGTGGCATGAGATGTGTGGAAGTTGCACCATCCTGTTGAAACCAAACATCGTTCACATGAAGACCATGAATAACGGCTACAAAATAATAGGTTATTATTGTGCGATATGTGTCTCCATTGATCGCAATGATTGCTCGGCCCCATTTTCAAAGAAATATGGGCAAATATGTACTGAATTTTGTGACAGAATAGGATGAAATAAATATTGTCACATTCGAAATAAGCGATGGTTCAAATTTAATACATATACAATACGATACAATACAATAAAGCTATAAAACAACTTTAGTAAAATAAATGAAAAGTAAGCAAAGAAGCGCAAAAGTTCTCGCACTCTAAAACTGAAAAAGAATCATAGAAAACGATTTGAATGATATACATAACATTTTTTCTGATGCTCTTTCCATTTCTATCTACGAATATTATTCAGGAATATAACTGCTATAGCAGGAACACAACTGAGCTGCTACTGCACATGACCATGTTAAGATTGCCAATTGGATGGTGTTGAATAAATGAAAACAAGAAAAAGATGGAATATTGAACAAAGGGTGGGGCGAGGTACTAAATAGTGTACTTTTACAGAAATTTGATTTTGTAAAAAGAATAGGATGACAATTACGTATATGTTAAAAGATTTTTATGGTTTGATAGTAAAAATTTATATTTGAATTCACAATACATTGAAATACTTAGTCCGCTTGAAAACTTTCTGGGAAAAAAATTCATTTAAAAACGACTGACTTAAATAACAACAACAAAATATTCAATATTTAGAGGGAAGTAACGGTGTCCACAACTAGTAGGAATAATGTATGTGGAGAGCAGTATCACACTCAGCAGTAGCACTCAAAAATAATTTATGAAATAATCGTAGCATTCGTTTAGTATATTGTCAACATATATATATATCTTAGTATTCTTCGAATATATTGTCAACATATGTATATGAATATACAAATATATATCGTAGCATTCTGGTAGTCTATTGTTAACACTGAGAGAGTGAAGTTGCCTTTTTAACAAAAACCCGAACGAATAATTATAAAATATAAAATATACTTTTGATTTGGAGAATACCAAAATAGGTAGGTTGTCACAATGTATAACATATGTATGTGTCTCAATAATTTTCAATTGGAGAGCTGCAACACTCAAAGCAAAATGGTAATATTACCCACTTAACATCAACGGTTCTCCGTTAATGCACTCAATGGGAATGAAAATATTGTTGTTTACTTCCTTACTTAATTGGTCATTACAACCCTTTAGTCAGTATTACAACCTAGCTTCTCGCATTTTTGATGTTAAGTGTGTTAATTGTATACATTCGTGGTAGGGCCTACCGTTTAATATCGACTCCGAACTACAGATTTTTGATAAAATTTTTATGGCAATTTTATTTGCTCCCAGAGTTTTTGCCAGAAATCTGCTGAGAGGAAGTCGCCGAAGAAATATTTTTTATATTTTGTTTTGATGGCTGGCCTGGGGTTTGAACCGTGGACTTACGTCTAATAAGTCAATACACTACCTACTAGACTACGGCGACTTCTTTTGCCAGAAGCCTGCTGAGAGGACGTTTTTTTATTTTATATTTCGTTTCGGTCAATATGTCTGAGCCAGCGGCTCTCGTCGTATGCAGCACAACACAGTACCTACTAGACTACAACGGATTGCTGAAGCTAAAGCTTTGAAATTAGTTGTCATTTCTTAAAAAAGAAATTCGTACAACTACAGACAATATAGAGAAGCTCCCAAATATCCAGACGAACCAAACTCAGAACATTCAACGCATGTGCAAAATAGACCCTGTTCTAAGGAAGTGAAACCTGGTTGGTATCGAACACCATCACTCAAAAACGACAGGTATTCATCAACAAGTGTCTCAGAATCATAGGAAACATTGATCTCTTGAACCTTACCAACAAGGAATCCATAATAACGGAAATAAAACGTAGGAAATGGAGATGTATCGGCTATATTCTCAGAAAGAATACTGAGTATATAACAAGAATATCCACAAGGTTCAAGAAGCCGTTACCGGCCAAGGAACACCTGGAAACATTCGATACTCCAAGATCTAGCAAATGGTAAACACAAAAACATGGTAAGACGCAAAATAACCGAATAAGATGGAAATGTTTTGTGAAAGCCATATGCTCCCAAGAGAGGTAATGAAAAAAAACTCTAGAAATAAAATTGTTTTATCAAAATAGCTGTTCTGTTTGAACCTCTATGTTCATCAGAAAATAATATGCAGTGATGAGTCTCATGTAAAAATGAATAGGTACGTGAAGAAACAAAATTGACGGACAACAGCAATCAACATGATATCCAAGAGCTAGCAACACTTTCCGGAAAATTCAATGTTTGGTGTTGATTCTGGCATGAGTAGTGTGTTTATGGGGTTTCTAGCTCAATTATTTCATACAAATTTAGGAGCATGCATATCTGTAAAAGAGTAAGAACATTGTAGAATTGTGAAATGAATTGTGTGCGATCGGTCTTTAGGTTTGTAACATGTATTATGAAAAGGTATTGCTTTTTAATGTGTATGTGTGTGTGTGTGTGTGTTAAAATTTGTGAGAATGCATATCTGGAAAAGAATTAAATCATTTTAATTTTTAATTTCTCCATACAAATTTGGAATCATACCTGCTTTTTCTTGTTCATTTTATTTGTATTGCTTTGCAAACGAATGGTTGGACGGACAGAATGAGTGCGTGCACGTTTCCTCATCTACATCTCAGAGTATAGAAAGACTGTAATGTGAAAATGTATATATGTAATGTGTATGATCGTTTTTTTTTTTTTTAATAGTAAATTCTTGGCACGTATTGCTCATGATCACAGGTAGAAGAAATAGAAATATAAACTATTAAGAAAGGGTAGGTTGGTTGTGCGGTTGTTTTTAATTTGATGAGAAAGAAATGTATAGTTGTGCCTGTGGGTTTTTTTTTCACGTATAAGTATAAGTAATATCTGTTTTCACATAATTGAATTTACTGATTGATCTACAACACCCCAGAGTATAAATAAACTTGTTTTAAGGATTTAGATTTTATTTAGTTTTTTGCTGTTTTAAATAAATGAAATTATAAAATAATGAGATTAATTAAAACAAATTAGGTTTTATTTTTTGAAAATTTTATTACATATTTCTTTTTTCAGATTTTTACAGATTCGAATTTAAAAATACGTTTATACAGATTAAATAACTTAAGTGTTAACAAATATTGTGTATAGAATGTTTGACATCGACAAATGTTGAAAGATTGTGAATAAGTATTTTCACAGTTAGATCTATGTATAATATTATTAACACATATAAATGGATTACTTATTTTACTAATGTTGCATATTCTTAGTTCATTTATAAGTTTCATAAATAAATCTATATGATCTTTATCAATCTGATTACTATGTTTTATTAATAGTTCCTCCAATTCAGCTAATGTAACCATTTTTTACCCTTCTTTAAAAAGTCAATAGTAGGTTGCGTAAGTGCGGGACGATGTACTCTGAACAAAGAGTAATAATTAACTAAACAAAGATTTCAGATGTGGTTAAGTTTTTTTTTTTGTCATTTATTATATCATTTCTTCGTTTGAATTTATTGAAAATTACAATTTATTGAAAACACAGTTTTTAGTAAGATTATAAAAATTAATTATATTTTTAGCTTCAATTTCAGCTTGATATAGTCTATGTTTATAAAATATACAGGGGCAGGTGTCAGGACCGCATGTACTGTTTTCATTCGACCATTCGCAATCCTCGAAATGTTCACCATGTCTATTTCTTATTCTTTTCAGGTTGTCTACATACTCCAGTAGTGTTTGTATGTTGATGAGTTTAGTTTTATCTACGTCAGAAATTATGTGTGAGAATGATTTTAAAAAGTTGTATATTTCCTTTAAAATCATTGTATGTTAATCTACTGCTATTGTATGCTCATGTGCAGAATATGTGAATAATCTTTAATATTTATATGATTTCAGATCTGTTAATGGACGCTTAGGTAGGTTATCTAATAGTTTTTTGTAGGTGGACTATAGTAGAGACCATATCCAGTTTTATATGGTTTGAGGTACAACCCTTTACCCATTGCAATTGATTCCATATATCTATTATGACGGTTAGCTTCAGCCAATTGTTCTTTTCCATTTTTGATAGCATTTACTGCTTTAACAATAGCGGATCCTCCACTTACCAAACCACCAAGCGCTGACAATGCTGTTAGTACGGGAATAAGTGGAAGAAATCCTCCAATTTTCGGTACAGGTATAACTCTCGGTATTATAATGTCTGCTCGCTTTTTCCCTTTAAAATTTGAATGAATAGCCTTTTGAGCTATTTTAACAGCATCATTTATATCAAGGGGTTTCTGTTCTTTCAATTGTTTTAAAGTTTTTCTCACAGTAGCTGTGAATAATTTCTTATTACAGTTATTCATTTTTCCTTTTCTCATTCTTTTTGAATTTTTTCTTTTCTTATGTGTCTGCTCCTTCAAACCTAATCCAAATTTCACTTTAGCTTTCATAGCGTTTGTCACAAACCACGCGTTAGCACGTTCTTTAATATCACTATCTTTAGATTTAACTCGTTGCCAGGCTTTTTCAGCTAATATTTGATCTGCTTGATGTCTTGTGTCTATATCTTTTGATTGTGAATATGCAATATCGTGCTCTCTACAAGCTGCGTCTAATAAATTTATACCCTTATCTCCTCTTGCTAAACGTTTTTCAAGTTTTGTACCAGGTCCGCAAAACTGATAACCAGGTAGATGTAATTCAACAGGTACTTTATTTATTAAGTTGTTTACAAATCCTCTTCTCATCTTACACTGGCTGAGGTTTTGTTTTGACCCTAGATTATAACAATTTTTTTTTTTCATTACTTTTATACCTCTTCGCAAAAATAGCTGAAATCAAGACGATCTCCTATATATACAGCAATTTATATGATTTCAGTATGTTAATTTTTTGATATTGATTTTGATCTGCTTTGTATCTGATCACGATCTACTTTACATCTGATCACGATCTGCTTTATATCTGATTATGATCTGCTTTGTATCTGATTACGATCTGCTTTATATCTGATCACGAACTGCTTGCTATCTGGTCACGATCTGATTTATACCTGATCACGATCTGCTTGATGGCTTGTGTCTATATCCATTGATTTTGAGTACGCTATATCGTGCTTTCTACAATCTGCATCCAATAAATTATTCCTTTATTTCCTTTATTCTTGCTATTCGTTTTGAAGTTTTGTATCAGGTCCACAAAACTGATAACCAGGTGGATGTAATTCAACATATAATTTGTTTATTAAGTTGTCTACAAATCTTCTTCCAATCTTACACTGATTAGGTGTTTTTCTTTTGACTGTAGTTTATAACCATTTTTTTCATTACTTTCATACCTCTTCGCATGAAACACTACACCAGCTATACCTGCTATACCAGCTATACCAGCTATATCAGCTATACTAGCAAGCTGTACAATCTGTACTAGCTATACTAGCAAGCTGTACTAGCTATACTAGCAAGCTATACAATCTGTACTAGCTATACTAGCAAGCTGTACAATCTGTACTAGCTATACTAGCAAGCTGTACTAGCTATACTAGCAAGCTATACAATCTGTACTAGCTATACTAGCAAGCTGTACTAGCTATACTAGCAAGCTATACAATCTGTACTAGCTATACTAGCAAGCTGTAGTAGCTATACAATCTTTACTAGCTATACTAGCAAGCTGTACCAGCTATACCAGCTATATCAGCTATATCAGCTATACCAGCTATACCTGCTATACCAGCTATATCAGCTATACTAGCAAGCTGTACAATCTGTACTAGCTATACTAGCAAGCTGTACTAGCTATACTAGCAAGCTATACAATCTGTACTAGCTATACTAGCAAGCTGTACAATCTGTACTAGCTATACTAGCAAGCTGTACTAGCTATACTAGCAAGCTATACAATCTGTACTAGCTATACTAGCAAGCTGTACTAGCTATACTAGCAAGCTATACAATCTGTACTAGCTATACTAGCAAGCTGTAGTAGCTATACAATCTTTACTAGCTATACTAGCAAGCTGTACCAGCTTTAGCAAGCTGTACCAGCTATACCAGCTATACCAGCTATATCAGCTATATCAGCTATACCAGCTATACCTGCTATATCAGCTATACCAGCTATACCTGCTATACCAGCTATACCAGCTATATCAGCTATATCAGCTATACTAGCAAGCTGTACTAGCTATACTAGCAAGCTATACAGTCTGTACTAGCTATACTAGCAAGCTGTACTAGCTATACTAGCAAGCTATACAGTCTGTACTAGCTATACTAGCAAGCTGTACTAGCTATACTAGCAAGCTGTACTAGCTATACTAGCGAGCTATACAATCTGTACTAGCTATACTAGCAAGCTGTACTAGCTATACTAGCAAGCTATACAATCTGTACTAGCTATACTAGCAAGCTGTAGTAGCTATACAATCTTTACTAACTATACTAGCAAGCTGTACCAGCTATACCAGCTATATCAGCTATATCAGCTATACCAGCTATATCAGCTATACCAGCTATACCAGCTATACCTGCTATACCAGCTATACCTGCTATACCAGCTATACCTGCTATACCAGCTATACCAGCTATATCAGCTATACCTGCTATACCAGCTATACCAGCTATACCTGCTATACCAGCTATATCAGCTATACCAGCTATACCAGCTATACCTGCTATACCAGCTATATCAGCTATACCAGCTATACCAGCTATACCAGCTATACCAGCTATACCTGCTATACCAGCTATATCAGCTATACCAGCTATACCAGCTATACCAGCTATACCAGCTATACCAGCTATACCTGCTATACCAGCTATACCAGCTATACCAGCTATACCAGCTATACCTGCTATACCTGCTATACCTGCTATACCAGCTATACCAGCTATACCTGCTATAGCTGGTACAGCTTGCTATCCAGCTATACCTGCTATAGCTGGTACAGCTTGCTATCCAGCTATACCTGCTATAGCTGGTACAGCTTGCTATCGCTGGTATAGCTGGTACAGCTGGTATAGCTGGTAAGCTAACCGTCATAATAGATATATGGAATCAATTGCAATGGGTAAAGGGTTGTACCTCAAACCATATAAAACTGGATATGGTCTCTACTATAGTCCACCTACAAAAAACTATTAGATAACCTACCTAAGCGTCCATTAACAGATCTGAAATCATATAAATATTAAAGATTATTCACATATTCTGCACATGAGCATACAATAGCAGTAGATTAACATACAATGATTTTAAAGGAAATATACAACTTTTTAAAATCATTCTCACACATAATTTCTGACGTAGATAAAACTAAACTCATCAACATACAAACACTACTGGAGTATGTAGACAACCTGAAAAGAATAAGAAATAGACATGGTGAACATTTCGAGGATTGCGAATGGTCGAATGAAAACAGTACATGCGGTCCTGACACCTGCCCCTGTATATTTTATAAACATAGACTATATCAAGCTGAAATTGAAGCTAAAAATATAATTAATTTTTATAATCTTACTAAAAACTGTGTTTTCAATAAATTGTAATTTTCAATAAATTCAAACGAAGAAATGATATAATAAATGACAAAAAAAAAACTTAACCACATCTGAAATCTTTGTTTAGTTAATTATTACTCTTTGTTCAGAGTACATCGTCCCGCACTTACGCAACCTACTATTGACTTTTTAAAGAAGGGTAAAAATGGTTACATTAGCTGAATTGGAGGAACTATTAATAAAACATAGTAATCAGATTGATAAAGATCATATAGATTTATTTATGAAACTTATAAATGAACTAAGAATATGCAACATTAGTAAAATAAGTAATCCATTTATATGTGTTAATAATATTATACATAGATCTAACTGTGAAAATACTTATTCACAATCTTTCAACATTTGTCGATGTCAAACATTCTATACACAATATTTGTTAACACTTAAGTTATTTAATCTGTATAAACGTATTTTTAAATTCGAATCTGTAAAAATCTGAAAAAAGAAATATGTAATAAAATTTTCAAAAAATAAAACCTAATTTGTTTTAATTAATCTCATTATTTTATAATTTCATTTATTTAAAACAGCAAAAAACTAAATAAAATCTAAATCCTTAAAACAAGTTTATTTATACTCTGGGGTGTTGTAGATCAATCAGTAAATTCAATTATGTGAAAACAGATATTACTTATACTTATACGTGAAAAAAAAACCCACAGGCACAACTATACATTTCTTTCTCATCAAATTAAAAACAACCGCACAACCAACCTACCCTTTCTTAATAGTTTATATTTCTATTTCTTCTACCTGTGATCATGAGCAATACGTGCCAAGAATTTACTATTAAAAAAAAAAAAAAAACGATCATACACATTACATGTTACGCACACACTCATTCTGTCCGTCCAAACATTCGTACATACGTATATACATTTTCACATTACAGTCTTTCTATACTCTGAGATGTAGATGAGGAAACGTGCACGCACTCATTCTGTCCGTCCAACCATTCGTTTGCAAAGCAATACAAATAAAATGAACAAGAAAAAGCAGGTATGATTCCAAATTTGTATGGAGAAATTAAAAATTAAAATGATTTAATTCTTTTCCAGATATGCATTCTCACAAATTTTAACACACACACACACACATACACATTAAAAAGCAATACCTTTTCATAATACATGTTACAAACCTAAAGACCGATCGCACACAATTCATTTCACAATTCTACAATGTTCTTACTCTTTTACAGATATGCATGCTCCTAAATTTGTATGAAATAATTGAGCTAAAAACCCCATAAACACACTACTGGCATGGATTCATCATCGGTCTATGCGCGACAGGACGTACAGCTTAATATCAACTCTGAACGATAGATTTCATAGCTTTTGCCAGAAGATTGCTAACGCTACTCCTAAAGTAAATGTTGTGAAGATTGATGTAATTTTCTTGATGTCATTTTCAGACTTGAAATTCCTCGAAATGTCTCAAAATTTGTTTAGTTTTAAAATAAAAGTTTGCCATACATACAGAATAGTTTCAAAATAAATACTTGCCTTTGTTGCTTATGATATTAAAGTGGTGCATGAAGTCTAAATAACTAGAAATAATTGAGAAATATGCTTTTGATCGTCACCCTATTTGAAAACGCTGACATTCATAAAAACAGCAGTTAAACCTTAAATTCAAAGTAAATTTTAAACGAAACTCATTGGAATGAAAATGAAACAAAAATTACACAATTTTCGTTTGATGACTGCGATAACAAGGGTAAAAACGGTTACATAAAAACTTTGCTCCAACAAAAGCGTAATTTCTTATGCTCCATTGGCTTAGGCCACAGCTTATTTAAAGGGGTTATCTGTTACGACTATTTGCCCAGGCTGCGTTGACATCTTTTGAGGTTAATTTCCATAACCAGGCGTAAAATGTTGAATCGGCAATATTGCCATGTTTGTTAAAGAATTTGTCTTTACCAGGGGTTGATAAGGACAGACAATTTTATACTTTCATAAGGCAAACACAAAGAAAGAAAAGATGCAAATAAAGTAACAGTTGGTACTCTTTGTGTATTTAAAATTTTCTATACAAAAATGATGATTAAAGTTATTGTAACAGGGTGAGTTTTTGGAATTTAGCAATTTTTTATTGGGAGTAGAAGAGATAAATGCTTTGTCAACATTTAATTTAAGATTTTACTAAGAATGGTTTATACAAGCGGCTTAATACTTCTGAAACTTATCATGTATTCAATTGACAAAAAGTATTTGTAGTTATGATAATGATAATTTCACTTTAAGTTGGGAGCTGAGGATTAACGCGATGCACTGAGAGCATTAGCCTCATGTTCGATGAAATCTCACTTAGTTGCACAGTGCTTTGATCATCTTCAACAACACGATTTGGCGTATAAAGTTATGCTATTCTGGGTCCCGCATTATTTCGGGATCGAAATGACAACGAAATTATTAATAAACTGGCAAAGGACTCACTTCATTGGGGAAGCGTTCAAATTTTTTATATAATCTAATCTTCATTGTTTCAAAAGGCAATGATTCAGCCGATCCCAGAAATGCAAATTGCAGCGCAGCGAATAGCGCAATTATGGACATTGCTTTAAGGTAACGAAACGATTGTCCATAAAACAGTTAAATGCTTCGTTAATTAATTTATATTAACTTTAAATACCGAACTATAAACACTACTAACCATTAGCGTTAAGGCTGAAGAAATAGATCATGATCACGCCTGTATAATGTCAAAAACTGGTGGCTGTTGGGGTAAGCATCGGTTACTTCTGTTGTAAACGTTCTGCATTAAAAATTTCTTGCGTTTACAGGACAATACCCGTCGAGGAGATTGCTGCAATATCCGGAAGATGCCGACTGATATCAACGCTCAACGCGACTGAACTTAGCAAGGTTTAAGCCTGGCAAGATGCAGCACCGCGTCAGGAACTGCAATTAGAGAAGCGTCCAGGATCTGGAATAAAATGTCGTGAAAGGAAGAAGACACATCAGAGCGATGGATAGTCATATCATTCGAAACTTGGGTCACAAGACCGGACTGGCGAAATAGATTACTAGCAAATATCTGTATGGCTTCAAACTGACCGAATAAGTTCAAAACACCGGAATACGTAAAGTTCGAGTAAGACAGATTCATCAAAGAACGTCGTTGGAAATTTAATTGCGGTGATGTGTTCATGGAACCCCCATCAATTGTTTGCCGAAGACCTATTCGTGGAATGCTGGCCAACTGGTTTCTGAAGACCACTCATTGAAAACTTAACTTCAATGATATGCCCATGAAATGCTGGTCAACTGTTCGCTAGGCCCAGAGAAAACACAGGCCTCTCCAGCAACAGGATCTGCAATGCTATTAACAGGTGGTTGAGCAGATATTACAGGCAGCGGCCATTCAACTGTAAATAATGTAACGTGTGAGCGTAGCACTCTCCACGATCACTTAACATTATACGCAATTGAGGATTCTGGAGGGCTCACACAGTAGGGTGATGTTAGTCAGTCTAAGTAGCACGTACGTTAAAAAAATCTGTTGGAATGTATTTTGGTGTCGTTGTACTTGTAGTGGTGATAAAACTTGCTCAATGAGCTGCCACTAAGTGATGCTAACAGTTTCTACCACGGCATTTTTTTATTGCACGCCACTAAACTGTTATCAGCTTAAATCGAAAACAGTATGAGAGTGTCTGGAAATACTGGCAGGGAATATGAGGTTAACCTTTGGGTCTCAGTTTATGTGGGAATACTGGGCAAAGAACATGCAGACGAGCTTTCGAACAGGGTTCAGACAGATATGACCAATGAAAGGCACTTGGCAATCAAAACTTTGTAGGAAATGTGGACTACTAGGTCATGCAACAGACTACCAGGGAATAAACCGAGGTTGATAACTGTCCTTTTGATAAGGCACTGTAGATGTAAAGTATCCTTAGTGAGAATTGGACTTTGTTACGAGCCCAACATATACATTCTGTAATCATGAATCATTGGAACATATTCTTGCAACCTGTAAGGCATTATTGAATTCCAGAACGAAACACCAGGCAGTACCTGGCAGCTCTCCACGATTATCTTGTTTTGGGACGAAGTCCTTCAATTTTCTTTTCAATTTGAAATTGCAAATGTTCGTCCACTAGTGCAATGTCAAATTACGAGGTGATTAAAAGAACCCATTGCGCAACTCAATATTAATGTCATTCAGTTAAATTGGCAATGTCGGTGCATAAGTATGTGTTGTTTGCCATTTCTTTTGCCGCTAAAGAGAAAACAATATTCAAAGTACGAGAACGAGTTCAAAAGTTCACTGAACCCATCATATATTCGTTTGTCTCAGTTGACATTTTTCTTACGTTTTTGTACTCAGTTGACGGAACTGGGCTCTTATAACAGCAACAGCAGTTTCAAGAAAAACAACAAACTCTGAGAACTCATAGAAAATATTAAAAGCGTTAAAGAAAATTAATCAAAAAGAAAATAGAAAGACATTAAAGAGAAAGACATTAAAGAGCCCAACTAAAACAGGCGGTAATTATGACAAGGACATATTGCCTTTAGAGACTAACAACACTTTCCCCCGCACATACACATAGAAATGGGACAATAAACATAAATTAGAGAACACACACAGACACGTGCATATACTACATATTTTTTGTAAATTTCTAAACCAAAAGAGTGGAAAATAATTTGAAATTCCTCTTGTTGCCCAAGTTCACAACGTCACATATAACTTTAGGGCTGTTAAGACCGAGTACAAGGAGCGAGGCAGAACACATAGTGCAAAGGTTTTAAGAAATTGGGAATTTCAGGCCATAATGTTTTCAAAAGAAACACAACAACAATTAGTGTTGCAGAAATTATTTCTTACAACGTTTCTAGTTTCTGATGACATCTTTTGTTCAACACGCCCAAGAGTTTCAAATTGTTATTCAGATGAAATGCTTTCAACTGCATGTTCAGAATGAAAATATGCGGTCATGGCCGCGAAGGTAAATTGAAAGAAAATGTTTTCAAATTAAAATCTTCAAGTAGAAATAAAAAATGTGTGCAATACACATCAGATTCAAAGTCATAAAAGTATTTATGTTTGTATGCATATTTAAATATATTTTTCTTTTTTAATGACATTTGATAGCACAATAGTTGCATTTAGTAAAACCTGAGGTTATTTCAATATTTTAATTATTTAGAAAAATTTTTCTCATGCTACCTTTATCAAAGCTACTTTTTGTCAAGTACCACTGCATAGAGTCAGTTGAAAACTGACCACAATTTTGATTGAAAATCAATGTGGCCCATTTCTTGAAGAAAGGATACGTGAAGCAATGAAATTCTCGAATACTGATCCAAATGTGATCCAGGAGTGTCCAATGCACTCCAAAAATATCAGAGTTTAGTGTTAATTTTGGGATGACTGGACCGATGACTTCGTCCATATTTATTTGAAATTGCTGTTCAACAGGTATGTAGGCCAAAGGGCATACATACATACATAATTGGTCGTAATAAACCTTCAGTCAGGTTTACGACCTAGCTTTTCAAACCACTTATGTCGTGTGTTTTATATTTTTAATACATAAGCGGGGGAACCTGCAGTTTAAAATCCACTACGAACGACAACATTTTTTGAGAAACTTTTCATTTTTCAAATTTTTATTTGCTCTCAGAGTTGGAGATGTGTGACCTGTGGTTTGAGCAGTGGCTTCACGTCTAGTAAGCCAACACAATACATACTAGACTACAGAGAATTCACGTAACGACACAAAATTCTTCAATGTGAGCAATAGGAAATCAACTAACTCGGATTCTTCTGCATACTCTTTCGGACAACGGCGATGTGTTCGGCATACTTAGCCTTTCGGCAAACAGACTAAATAAATAACAACTAATTTGACTAATGTAGTTCAACTAAACGGCCGTTATCAACTGACGAAGTCTCTATTGAGAGATCCATTACATTAATTGAGTAAAATTATTACAATTTGCCTTAATGGCCATTATGTAAAATAAAATTTCAATAACTTTTTTAAAACATTTAGTTTGATCACAGTCATAAAATCATACTGTAAATTCAAAATGCAATTATACCTCCAACAATAAATTGTATTTACAAACGGACTTACATTTGCTACTGTTATATTCATAATCCAGAAAATTGTTCAACTATGGTCAGTAAATAGTTCTTTACTTAATCATTATTAGCTTATAACACACAATTGATAGACCAACTCATTCCCCATTACCTTCAAAATAGCTTGCATCATACTGTTACTAAAATGGAAAATCTATATAATGGTGTTTTGCTTTTATAAACAAAAGCTACAAAAACAATGAACTTGTTTACAAATTGTCGCACTGCGTAATATAAAAACAAACACCAGCATAAAAAATGATAAACAAGTTAAAAAAATACAACAACAAACACTAAAAGCATAAATGTAAACAAAATACACAAACAACAATAATAAAACCACGCTGTTTACATTTACAGAGATCTCGAGAACGCGAAGCCACGAACATTTAAGAACATTCGTCGGACTGTTTACGTTGCCATATAAAAGACAAAGCAAAGAAGGCGACGGGTTAGTAAAACTTCAGTAAGTCTTGTGTGAAGACATGGTGTGTTTGAAGAGAGAAATCGTGGTTTGAATATCTCCGTTACAAAGATGTTTCGAACAATTCACTAGTAATTGTTATTGTTTATACAAAAAGTATAAATAGAGGAATAACAAACAAAGCAATTGTTGTTGTTTACATAAAGTTGTGAACTGTGGTACACAAAATTGTGCGAGCAATAAAGAATTTAATTAAAACTGAACTAAAATTTATTTTTATTTTATTTGCAATCTACGAGCTCATATTTTAGGCGTTTTTAAGAGGTATAAACGTAACAATACAATAATTTTGCAGATTATTATTTAATTTTTGTTCATTACCTTGCTGTCA
This sequence comes from Sarcophaga variegata, assembly GCA_932273835.1. Classification (NCBI taxonomy): domain Eukaryota; kingdom Metazoa; phylum Arthropoda; class Insecta; order Diptera; family Sarcophagidae; genus Sarcophaga; species Sarcophaga variegata. The sequence goes on along the minus strand of OW026358.1, from coordinate 116,128,967 downwards.
CGCTAAAATTAATATTTGACTTAAATTCATATATACATACGCAAAAATGCACATTCAAACATACATACTTAGATAATTGGTTATTACAACCCTTCAGTCAGGATTAGGACCTAGCTTCTCACACCACTTATGTTGAGTATGTGTGTTAATTTTATACATGAGTGACAGAACCTACAGTTTAAAGTCGACTCCAAACGACAGATTTTTGAGAAACTTTTTCATGACAATTTAATTTACTTACAGTACTACAGTACCTACTCGACTACAAGGATTTCGTGCAATATTATCAATAGATAATATACTGACCGAAACCTAAATTGAAGAGATCAGTCTCAAAATAATAAAAAAACGCAAAAAAAAACATACGTTTCAGTTTCTGGCCTCATTATGTGTTTGTGTCTCCCGCATTCCTTATGCTATTTTAAGATTCAATTAAAAATATAAAAAAGTATAAAGCTTTTGTAATGTCTCGTCATAAACTTTTGCTCAAATAGTATCGAAACAATTATGTTGTATTTTTTTTTTTTGTTTTTGAGAAGAGGAGAAAAAATTAAAAGAATTACAACAGGAAGGAAAAAAAGTTTAAATTGGTTGACGTTAGGTACACTCGTAGCATAAACTTTTTTATATATTGTTTTGTTTTCGATTTATTTTTTGTTTTTCAATAAAACTTTTTTAATTTTTTGCTAAAAATAAAAGTGAGTAGTAAAGTGAAGCAGTAAGCAGTCTGCAAGTACAATTGTCAATAACACTCTTTACTGAAATATTTTTGATCATAAAGAATTTATGTTTTCCAACTACTCATAAAAGTAGTAGTTTTTTCTACTTTTATAGAGAAATTTGAAACTTTCCTTGATTCATCTAGGACTATATTATTATTTTACCCATGATGGCATACAGTGAGAGTATTATGAGTGTCTAAAATACGTATACAAGTGGCACAAGCTCTTCATAGTAGGTCTTCTCACCTGCAGTGAAGAAAACAACACAGGAAAAATTGTAAGGAGTTCAAATCGGAGAATCTCGGTGTCATTATACATCGCCTTCACGTGAGATGACCATGTCTTCAAATTTTTTGCAGAACGTAGCGCCGTCCTTGACATCCGGATTATTCATTTCTGTTCGAAAGGAGTTTGTAATCAATGACTTATAATGCTAGCTGTTGATTGATAGGGTAACAACTATAGAGGTCTTATATCTCTAAATAAAGAGTATAACTGTAAAATAATGATTTAAAATTGGAAAAATATGTCACGTGAAAAAGAATGCCAAAAGTAACATCAAAAGCGTAGAAAGTCGTTATTGTTTGCGTTCTTTTTTTATTAAATACCCAGACAACTCTAACTGTCTGGAATGTACTCCTTTTTTATTAGAATTTGTTTTGTTTTTTTTTTTTTGGTTTTGCCACCTTGGAAATATATGAATGCGTTGCCTGCCGGTTTTGGATTGTTAAATAAAAAATTAGTATAAAAATAGTAATACGTGTACGTATAAAATTGTTTGGTTGTGTTTTAACTTTTGTTGCTACCTACTCCTGCTTAAACTTCTTTTGTTATTATTTCATTCCATTCAATTCTATTTTATTCCGTTCTATTATATTCCCATGCTGACGTTCATAAGCCTCGTTTAGTTTCCTGTTATTCTTTACCACTCTTAACTATTAAAAGAGTTGTCATTTTATAGAAACTTTTATTCATATTTCATGCGTATTCATAGAAACACAACCTCGAAAGTTTTTAGGTAATCCTGGATAGAGTACTGGTAAAGGGAAGAAGGAAAACACTGTTTCCATGATTTATTCAATGTTCGAGGAAAATTGTACGGTTTTTTTTATTGATTCATATCCATTGTAACTCCTCAAAAGTAATTTCCCAATTTGGAAAAGCTTTTTTGGTATATAATTGAACCAAAGAAGCTAAGTCTAGTTAAGATGAATGCTTAGGCTTTATAATTGTAATGCTCAAAACTGTGTGGTCTCAGCAAAAATATCCTAATAACTTATATTGATAATCAAGGTGGTGGACACGTTTTAATTCACAATTCAATTACAAGACGTTCAAAACTTGTTGTATTTGGGCAGCATAACAACACCAAATACGAGGTCAAGAAAAGGATAAACAACGAAAGTCAAACATGTAAACCTGATGCAGCAGCCTTGACAGTATTCGAGAGAAAAGTTCTACGTAAGATCTCCGGTCCAGTGCGAGTTGGCGATGATTTCCGCATCCGATCCAACAGTGAGCTATATGAGCTCCTCAATTACTTAGACGTTGTGCAGCGTATTGTTGTGCTGGCTCGGGCATGTCGTTCGAATGGAGGAGGATGCTCCGGCAAGACGGGTATTTGATGCGAGGATCTGCGCAAGTCGGCGAAGAGGATGACCTTGTATGTGTTGGAAGGACCAAATCGAGGAAGCGCTGTCATCGGTTGGTAGGCTCGCAAGAAGCAAAGGCGCCTGGAAAGATGTGTTGCGGCAGGCCGAAATCCGTTAATTGAGTTGTAAATGGCCAATTAAGTAAAAAGTAAGTATGTATTTATTGTTGCCTTCGTCATATACTCAACATTTATTGGAAAAAAACCTCTTCAAATGATGGGTGCTGGGCAAAGTACGGCTAAGCCCCTGTTGTGTGCAAAATTAGAGAATGTAAAATGGTGATACAACCAAGTGATGATGGAAGTGCAACCAAGTAATACCTGGCATGCAGCAACAAGAGTTTCCAAAACCTAGAACGGTCTTGAAGGTTGTAGCAGAATGGAACGGATTCGGTTCGGAGCCCAATGCTTCTTATCAGTAGAACAAATATTTATGGCAATACAATATTTTTACACCAATATTTTTCACAGAATACTCTGTTTCCATATAATGACAGATGGCAGCGCCATTATCCTAGGGATTGCTAAAATTGAATTGTTACCAGTTTAGCTGAAGGATTAGTGAAACTGGGATAAAGCTAAAAATGAAATAAAATCTTTTTAAGAATTAAAATGAATATGCTTTGTGACAGCCTCACCAGGAGATGATTATGAAGGGGACAGTGTTAAGTACCTGTCAAAGATGAATCTCTTAGGGATCTATCTGAAAACTCAGATCTGAAAATGGAATGTAGTTTGAGGTCTGGGTTTTACGGTGGAGACTGTATCGAATTAAGGAGACTATTACTCCTTACTTATGCTAATAAAAGGAATTGTAAGATTAATAATAAAAACAGGGATCTCAAGCGATTCAACAACTAGGTGTGTATCGGTGAATGAGTTTGTAATGTTTTCGGAAGTTCAGCTTATAAGTTAGTATAAAAAAATAATAAGACAATAACAAAAGATTATTTTAACATGCTTGAATTTGAAGCCCCCGTAGTCAAGTAGGTAGAGTGTTGATTTATTAGACATGAGGAGACGGTACAAATCCCAGGTCAGATATCTCCAACAAAATGAAATATAAAAGAAAAATTTCTACGAGGACTTTTCTCTCAGCAGATTTCTTTCAAAAACTCTGAGAGTAAATAAAATTGCCATGAAAAAGTTTTTAAAAAAACTGTCCTCTTTAAACTGGCGGGACTCACCACTCATGTATAAAATTACCAGACAAACATAAGTGGTGTGAGAAGCTAGGTCGTTATCCTGACTGAAGGGTTGTATTGGCGAATTATTCATATTTTGGAGTTGCTATAATTAGCTTCATTCGTGGAATAGGAAGATGGAGACGGATTTAATACCAAATTCTACAAATTTTTTATTAAATTTTATTCATTGATTTTGCTTTTAGACCATAAACTTTCCAAGGCACACAGGTAACAAGAAGACAGAAATATCGACCATAAAAAACATATAAACTATTTCAAGCATTAGTTTGAGCACTTAAAGTATGATTGCCCGAGTGTGTGATTGTTTTAATGTGTGATTATTTGGCATACTGTTCGGCCATCCCACGCACACAAATATAAAATCAGATTTACAAACCCAATTTGTTTTTAAGCATTCCACAATTAAATAAAATCATAAAAGTAATGAAATAGTAAAGTTTTTTAAATACAAGTTTACTTTATTTAACAATTTTATTATGGGACAAATTTTTTTACTATTGTATGTAGTATGTAATATGTAATATAGAAATATTATAAAAAAGGAAGCAAAATTAAAAAGGAAATAAAGAAGAAAATAGAGAATAGAAAACGAAAACCCTTAAAGTATTTTGTTTTTCCCCTCTGTTTAGTTTATTGTTCTTGCCTTTGTAGAGCTTAAACGAAAGACTTTGTTAAAAACAGATTTAATATAGTTCCCTGACTTTAAGTACAACTATATTTGAGTGTGCCATTACAAAAACAAAACGCAAAAAGGTTTTGTTATGCACTTTAAATACTTTCAGTTTTTAATTTTTGTTTCTCAACTTCTTTACAAAAGAACTCAAAAGTTTTTTTTTATTAAAAAAAAAATAAAATTATATTTTAATTATATAAGAGCTGAGTAACTTTGACCATATGCTCGGTGTAGTGTCACAGACCAGAGTCTCTGGTGGGAATCTAACCCACGACCCTCACACTAATAGCCAGCACACTACCCACTAGACTACCAGGGCACCCAAAATAATATTTATTATAAAACCAAAAATGCTTATGCATACGCAGTAGTCATTGATAAAATAGGAAAATTTTAAATAAATCGTTTATGCACCAGGCATGTGAACTGAGCGTCGCCTTATAACTGCTATAAGGTTAGTTATGTGGAATCTGGATATCATGGGCTTATTGGCACTAAAACAAACCATAGGATTAAAATTTGGATTGATAGAAATTATTTGCAAACTTATGTCTATTAAAGGAACCAATAGAATTAATAACAAAAACGGCCAGTTCCTTTAGTGGAACATTCGCCATCATGCCCAAATCTTCAAACGTTCTGTCATCCGAAAACCTATGATGTCTGTGCAGGAAACTCGCAATGATTCCGTTTCTTCCCCATCAAGGAGGCTAACCAAGCTTGTCAGCGGGACTTCCAATAGCGCAGTGTGCCGTTAGAATGCAAATCATTTTCTTGTCGAACCCAACTGGTTCCCTGGTTCTCCCGCTGTCGACTACAGGACACAGCAGTTTTGAAATTTGGCGACTAGGTTTATAGGACCACCCACGTTTGTTGAAATCCATGCTGCAGGAACTCAATTCCAATATAAAAAAATATTCCTGTAGAGGCGCTTATATATCTTATACCGTCTCCTCCTCGGACATCTCCGATATCTTCCGTGCCAGTACGTCTGCCTTTTTGTTTCCCACTATCCTTCAGCGGCCCGGAACATATTAGAGGCTGGTGTTGTGTCAACACATACGGACATAGGGACTCCATGCAACTCCATACGAAACTATGAAAAAAACCATTGTTTTTAAAAGTAAAGTAAAAAACAATTTATTCAAAGTATTCGTAATTTCTTGTCACAATTTGTGAATTCAACGTCAATTAAACTCTTTGTCTTTTAAAGCAAAGTCAAAATCATTTCTACTGCTTAGCTTTTGCGTGTCCTATCAATGAAACCAAAATGTAGTCGTTAGGAGCCTGATGAATGCGGCGATTGGGCTATCCTTTGATTGTATCACCATGGAACATAAGTATATAAGCCAAGTATAACAAGTGGTTTGTTTGCTCTCCATCTGTCTGTCATTCAACTCATTTGTCGCACACCCAAAAGTGTAGAAAACTTTTGGATCTTTCCCATAATTTTTAAACGGTCAGAAATTGCTTGTTGTACAATATTTCACATCTCTAATATTTGTTTCTGTCTCAAAATGTCGTCTTCATTCAATATTGTTTGCAATTCGGCGTCTTCAAATTTATTTGGTGATCTTTCAGGTTTTTTTTTTCTGACATCAAAATCGTTACCTCTAAAACCATTTTCTAAATGTTTCTTCTGAGCATAAGAAAAAAAATAAATAAAACTAAATTATCATAAAAATAATAAAGTAGTCTAGTAGGTAGTGTGTCGGCTTATTAGACGTAAGGCCACGGTTCAAACCCCAGTTCAGACATCAAACCAAAATATGAAATAATTATTTCTTTTGTCAAATAAAATTGCCATAAAAAGTTTCTCAAAAAATCTGTTGTTCGGAGTCGACTTGAACTGTAGATCCCGCCACTTATGTATAAAATTAACGCACTAAACATAAGCTAGGTCGTAATCCTGACTGGAGGGTTGTATGATCAGTTATGTATGTATGTATGTATAATAAATATTTACTATGAAGACATATTCCTATGAAGTCGTCGTAGTCTAATAGGTATTGAGTCGGCCTATTAGACCAAAAAGCCCCAGGTCGAACATCTCGATCAAATCGAAATATTGAAAATATATCTTCGGTGGCTTCCTCTCAGCAGATTGATGTCAAAAACTCTGCGAGTAAATAATATTCAAGTAACATCAAGAATCTCTCTTTTGGAATGGACTTTAATCTGTAGGTCCCGCCACTTAAGAATAAAATTATCACACCCAACTTAAGTGATATGAAAAGATAGGTAGTAATCCTAACTAAAGGGTTGTAATGACCAATTAAAGAAGTAAGTATGGAACATTTGTATCTTGATGCTCACTTGACACCGTTACACCTATTATACCAAGACATTATTGTAAAAAATCCCAAACCAATAAAACAAATTTACACATCTGAAAGCATGACCACAATTTACTTTAACCTCATGCCAGTAAGACTGCAAAAAATAGTGAAAACAACACGAGTATTATTTGGCCGCCCATTTAAGGAAAACTAACTTAAAAACCATGTAACATGTCCTAGCCTCTTCATAAGTTTTACAAGTACTGCGGTGACATAGATGTCTAAATTATGTATTCTATAAAATCAAAAGAAAAATGTTTTACTATAAAAAATGCATGGCTTTCATGCATGCATTTATGGCCACTTTGTGTTAAATTTATTTTTTAGTGTTAACATGGTTTTGTGTTGTTGAAAAACAATAGAATTCTGCAGTTTTACTTTCAATTTAATTGGCAGCTTTTTTTTTTTTTTTTGGCAGGTTGTTAAAAAATCAGGTTAAATTCAAGCTGCTAGAAAGAAAACATAATTAAATTAACCTACAAAGGAAAGTCACCCATACTATTCTTATTATTAATGTAGTTAAATGAAGAAAAGTAACTCTTATTAACCCTTAGAATGTGTTTTAGGTAGTCGCCGTAGTCTAGCAGATAGTATGGTGGTAGACATGAGGCCTCGTTTCAAACCCCAGGTTCGACATATCCAACTAAACGAAATATGAAAAAATATTTCACACCCACAATATAAGCGGAGTGAGAATGTAGATCGTAATCCTGACTGAAGTTTCGAAGGTTCGAACCGGGATTGCTTGGTCTTCTAGAGAAACAGTTCAACAACACCACCAGGGTCGTAAGAAATGCATTAAATCCTCCTCAGCTTATTCTTCTACTGGACTTCCTTGAATATTGGCAAGTCTATTTCGTTTAGGATTTCTTTGTAAATTTTATTTAAGAGCATCCATGCGATTTCCTACATGTATGCGATTTTCCTACATATGGTTAAAGTGTTTTTCTCAAATAATGGTATCACGAGCTTGAGTAGAATGTATTTACCTTTCAACTAGATTCCACGATTCGCTCGCATACAGCACTACTTACTTCACATAGGCATTTAATATTTTTTGTTCGTTGTTGGCACTAATGCCATCAATGGATTCAACAGTTATCGTAATTAAGCCACACAGATGGTAGATTATCTCTGGGATGGAACGTCGCTAACAATGGAACTATGGTACCATTACTGTTTACATACATTCATACATAATTGGACATTACAAGTCTTCACTCAGGATTACGACCTAATTTCGTACGCCAACTATGTTGTGTGCGTTAACTTTACACATGAGTGGTGGGACTTACAGTTATAAAATCGATCCCGAACGACAGATTTTTGAAAAACTTTTCTGAGCAATTTTATTTACCCTCAGAGTTTTTGCCAGAAATCTGCTGAGAGGAAGTCGCCGAAAAAATATTTATTCATATTTCGTTTTGTTAGTGTTTTCTGACCTGAGGTTTGAACCGAGGCATTAGGTCTAAGACCACAACACACTACCTATTAGCCTACGGCAACTCTATTGCTGTCTATTTCCACATTATTTTCGTTTTCGCTATATTTTTTCCTTAGTTCAGTGCTCTTTACTTCATTCGGCTTGATGCCAAAAAGTGCGTGGTTATATTCGAACTGGAAGACTTTGCGTAATACCACACTGATGGTATGAAATTTAGTAGTTCGGAGAAATTAACTTTTTTATTTAGATTTTTTATAAATTTTATTGTAAAAATAATTTAATTTAATCTAATATAAAATTTAATATAAATTTAAAATAAATTTTAATTAAGATTTATAGCATCTATGTGGGTGCCTATTATGATTTATATACGTGTGATAATTAATTATAATTACTGTTGCTGGAAAAAACACACTTTTTAAGGCTTTTTAATTAATAAATAAAACACATTCCATAGCCATAAGAGACAATTTATTGTAATATTAACGCGATAATAACTGTGAAAATAACTGTGTGATAACAAAAGCGAAAGAAAACAAATTTAACCATAAACATGCACGAAATTTATACAAAAAATTTAAAAAACTAGACATCAAGTGGCGGAGTGAGAACCACTTTGACACTTATTATCAGAATATGACTTGTTATGCATACGTTTAATTGAAATGTATGAGGGTTGTCTAGCTCACATATTTTTGTGTATGATTGGTTAGTTATGACATGAACTAAATAAACTATCAAAAAGCTAATCTTAAAGAACACGGCATTTACTGTCTGTGAAATAATAAAACCAGAAATGTTTAGCAATTCACGAACACTCACACCTGAATGGGAATACAATAGCAAATCAAGCGTGATTAGAAAAGATTGACACAGAAAATGGCAGGTACTGTATAGTGCTATGAATAAAATTATTGAACACATACTTGCACGCAAATAATTACTTCCATTAACAAATAATTCCATGACTAAAACTTATGCTCATGCTCTAGCATATAAAGTATGATTGACTAAGCGTATATACTTACACGTTCATATTTATCATAGTTCATAGTCTTTAATCATATTCAAACACAAAATTTCAAATTAAATGCTAATAAACATAAATAAATGTTAAACAATTGCAACATGATTTCGACGACAATTCAAAAAAGACTCTAAAAAATCATTTGTTGACTAACAAAAGCTTGTCCGAAATTGTGTAGCTCTTTCAGTTCAGAAGCAACCAAAATCGAATAGTTACCCACCAATAAACAACGGACCACTGGGAACTGCTATTTGGGTTGTTTTCTTTTCTCATGAATCAGAGTGTTCGACTATAAATGCATTTTCCAATTTAACTTTCATAAGTATTGCTGCAGTTGATATATGATTTTAGTCTGAACGAAAAACTGTTATACATTCTTCCATAATGCTACCATTAAAGCAAAGTAAATGCAAATGTTACTGAATGCAGTAATATGTGTGAGTGTTTGAATAAAGGTGGAGCTGTACCTGCTGTTTTGTCCCATATTAAGGACACTATCTTCTTAAATAGACAAATTGCGTGTTGCAATAATGAGACTGCTGTAATGCCCTTAGATGTTCTGGGCTACACGCACGCTGCGTAGAACAAATCAACCCGTATTTCCTAAACCGCTGAAGTATTTTCATGCTTGATGTTGTGAACTGAAACTGTCCACATGAACTTGAAGTCATTAACTCGCATTGATTACGTCTCTGCCCTTTGTACACAACTCACGTCGCTGCTACCGCCTTATATTAGGGTCTGAGCATTCTCTTCGTAAGCTTTCTATCCAGCCTTGGCAAGTTTAGTCCCCAAATCTTACCCACATCGGAAGCTGACAATGCAGTTCCTAATAGGACTGCCAATATAGAAAATTCGTCCGTGACTTCGGTGAACCTTCAACCTTTCTCCGATCGAACATTTTTTAGGTTTTGAAACAAGAAATCGTCCCTCGATGCAAAATTCGCGGATGTGGTAACAATTCTTGGATGTTTCCAATTTGTTCACTAAACATACTTTGGCTCTAAGAGAGAAGATATTCTCAAAATATTGCCTGGAGTTTATGCAATAACAGCCTTATCATATCTACTTAAAACTGCGAGGCACCATTTACTGATCGGAACGAGGTATTGAGTTAATGGGCATTCTGGATGGACGACAATGTGGCAAAAATAAAAACTTAAATGTTTACAACAGATATACACTTATAGTGGAGAAAACTATCATACATATGTTAACTAAATACGATGCCATAATACCTAAGGCACCTAAAGCGCATGCATTTTTGGTAGCAGATGCATAGGGTTGGCCATTTAAAACTTTAATTTAAAAAATGCAATAAAACGAAAACGGTTCGAAATTTTGTCGAATTTTGTTTTGTTGTAAAGTATAATTGTTCCGGTTAGAAATGCAACGTTATTTCACTCATATGACGCAATAAATCGATTGTGGCATGACATGAGTTGTAAGTTGCACCGTCCTGTTGAAACCAAGTATTGTACACATCAATACCATGAAGAGCGGTTATCGTAAAATCGACAGCATCGTTCAGTTTCACGTTGGCCCAATAAATCTCAACGTTGCTCAAGCGTAAATCGATTTGTTACCTTCACTGAAGATAAGTACTGCATTTTGTTACAGAATAGAATGGCATAAGTATTGCCAGATTAGAAATAACCGATGGTTCAAATTTAAACCGATAGATAGCTCAATTCCAATGCGATACTATCAAACTTTCCACCCTAAATTTTTAAGTGCAAAGAATTATCGTTTTCCTTCGAATTAATTCTTATTTAATCGGTTCATTAAATAAAACTTAATTAAAAATAAGTACTTCGAATTGCTTGCTCTTGTTTTATATTTACTTTGAAGTATGCAATGTTTAAATACATTTCGTAAAACGTCCTTTAGAAAAACGTCCTAAACTTCCAGTATAAGAGAAAAAAAGGAATACAGAATTAGAAAACAAAAATTTAAAACGAAGCATGAAATACCGGTCAAAATAATTAAAAAAAAAATTATAATCAGCACTTAATCATAAACATCCCTTAACAGCGCCCAAAATAATACTTAAAATGCTTCTACGATTCTTATTAAACCCATGATTTGTAAAAAATTGCGTGAAGTGAAAAAAATTCAAAGAATGTTAAAAGTAATGAACGAAAATATAAATAAAATAGAAAATGTGCCCCTAACCAACTGAAGAATTTAAGTCAAAAGGTCAACAGATATAAAGAAATGAAAAAAAAATTAAAAAGGATTCATAATTTTAAAAAGTTAGAAAGTCGCAAAAGTTAAAGACAACAACAATAACAATTAAAAATAATGATTTTGTTGGGAAGATAGTCATTAAATATATATCCTTCAAAACGATAAAAAAAGGAAAGAGAAATTAACATAAAACACCCTAAAATAGTCTTCATGAACATTGTTGGTTCCATAAGAGAAAGATTACAAAAGCGAGGAAAATCACTAATATTTTCTAAATTCAAATAGGCAGCCGATATTTGTTTTTGGCATACCATCCCAACAAATGACTAAATGTACAAGCAAACAGCTCAAGAATGGCAAGCAAAGCCAAAAAGGAGGAAGAGTTGACCAAACAGATTGCGAAAAAGAAAAAACAATAAAATAAAGAAAATTATGGTCAACAAAATAAACATGAAAGAAATAAGAAGAAAAAAAATGAAAAACATTGTTTTTATTTATATTTATGGTGAGAATAGTTTTCAGGCAATGGAAAAATAGTGTCATAGACAAACAGGTTTACACAAACCATACTGCGGTATTGAGAAGAGAAAATGTTATTTCATGTTATTTTTTTTTTGTTCAATAAACAAACAAATAAAGAGAGCGACACAACTAATGCCCTTCTATTGCAATCATAAATATTTGTCCTCATTTTTATTTTAATATTTATTTTCTTTTATTATTATTTCATTTTATTTTATTTTATTTATTATTTTATAATCATAAAAACAGAAATTTATTTCATTTTAATAGTGGTTTGGAGTGATTAAAATTTAATTCTGCCTTAAAACAAACTTAACAAGAGGTTGAAGTGTATAACAGGCGATTATACTCGACTATATGATGTCCTATAGATCCATTTTCAAAGGATTTAAGACATATGTTTAAACCGCCTAATTCAGAAGCATTGAAGTAAATCTTTTGATTTACTCGGACAGCCACGGCTTCGATTAAACCCCTTTCGAATGTCTTTTCCACATCCACTCTTGTCCAAGGAGGGTTTCTTAGGAAAATTTAATAAATTTGAGTCTAAGGTAACATCTTCATGGGTTCCGTGACAAAGGAAAATCATTGGAAATTCCATTACTGATGAACAGGCCAAGGCCGCGATGGAGCTCTCAATCTCCCACATTTTAGAGTATACAAGTATGGTAAATGCCTCTGTTAGACTAGGTACATAATATTCGCTCGTTATATAGAGGTGACCAATTTAGTTGGCAGTAGGCAGCATACAAACACACATACGTAATTGGTCATTACAACCCTTCAGTCAGAATTACGATTCACACACACCACTTATGTTGTGTGCGTTAATTTTACATATGAGTGGTGGTACCTACAGTTTTGAGAAAATTTTTCATGGCAATTTTTTATTTATCTCCAGAGTTTTTGCCAGAAATCTGAGACATCTTGAGAGTAGGTCGCCGAAGAAATATTTTTTTATATTTCGTTTTGATGTTTGACCTGGGTTTTGAACCCCAATGTCCAATAAGTCAACACACAACCGAATAAACTATGCCGACCTTTGTTAGAGTAGGTACAAAATATCAGCTTATTGAAGAGGGAGGCACAATTTAGTTGGTTTTGTGGGGATTAGAGGAAGACTGATTCACTTCTGTCCTTAAATTACATGACCATTCATCGTTCCCATTCTCACGCGGATGGCCTTATTGTGCAATAGAATGACTATGGTGGGCCTGAGGAGGAGTTCTTAACCTCTCATTTTCTTTCATCTTTAACTAGGCCTGAGAAGGAGAATGACTTTTTCTTTCACCTCATACGTCAGTGCCCTGCTTTTACCATGAATAGGCGGAGGATCTTAACCCTTCATTTTCTATCAACCTTAGCCGCACTCTCCACTATAAGTAATAAACAATAGTAATATTTCTTCTGGAGTTAGATTAGTCTCCTTTAGGAAATGTTTCATGCCTGGGTTGAATATTAATTGTAGCATTACAATGGCCTAACATGCTAGCCTATGTGGGACATTATCTTTCGAAAAGTCTCCGCCTCCTAACATAATCTAACTTTTACTTCTGTTAGGAATGGTTTTTCTGTCATGTCTTTTTGTTTTCGAGTGTCAGTGATTATTTCAAAATTGTGAGATATCTAATTACCAAAGACCCTACTGGTTTAAATACTAAATCGTCTTTAAACTGTAGGTCCCATCACTCATGGATAAGATGGTGTTAGAAGCTACTTTGTAATCCGGATTGAAGAATTGTATTGACCAATTATATATGTATTCCATCAATAAAACTTTAAATAATCTCTGGTATACCTACCATATGTAGCACTGTGTTTCAGTTATTCCAATTTCTCTTCCTTGCCTGGTTCATATTCATAATTTTACTTTATTTTATTATTTTTTTCATTTCATCTCCCCATACGGTTGAACGGAAATAAAACAAGACAATAACAACGACAACAATAACCTGTAAAGTGGAACAAAAAATAAAATTTGCTAGTGGATGCTGAAATTATGCTTGGCTAAGGAAGAGAGAAAAATGAGCAATACAACAGCATTTATGATTCAGATGTGTTTTTTTTAATATTTGTTATTGTTATTACTGTTGTTGTTGTTGCTATTGTTGTCGATGTTTTGCCTTGTACTATAAATAATCGTTATTTTTTCACTTTCTCTCCTCGGTTTGGGGTTTTTCTTCTGTTTTTTATTTTATTATGTCGACTTGTGTCAAGGTTACTTGGATAGAATTAAAATGTTTTTGTTGCTCTCCGATTTTATGTCAACTTAATAACGTATATAGACACTAACATTAAATATAATGGAATTATAACTTGCTGTTGTTGCTGTTAGAATTAAAGTTCACAGCCAAAGGCAGTATTTTAAGTAAAACAGTTCACCTCTTAGATGACTATTGTATTTTGTCACATGATTTTTAATGGGATTGCGAATTAATGCAGTTGTTGTTGTTATTTTTTTAATATTAATTATAACTTAAAGATATTTTTAAATATTTTATCTAAAAATACATTTCTTTACACAGACTAAGAGCCACTGAGTAGGACTGTAATAAACATTTCCTTGGTGCAGGTCATAGCACTTTATTCTCTTTTTTGTTGCATTCATGTTTACAGAGATACATTTTTATTCACTTCGCAAGATTTATGGGTATTTTTGCACAGAACATAAACGGAAATATTTTGTTCTGTAAAATGGAAACGGAAATGAACAATATGTCTTTCTTTTGATGCTCGTATATACAATGTGGACTTAAAGCCACAGTAAATATTACGAACGAATAAAACCTTTTACGAGAAAGAAAGAAAATAACAATTTTTGTATAAAAACAGAATTTGTGGTTCCATATGAAATGTACCATCAATATTATAATGAATTGGAAATGGAATGAAACCAAGCTTATTTCATAAATATGTTAGCTGTGATTGTAAAGGATTAAATATTCGTATAAACATGAAAACTTCTTGTACTTACGTTTTTGTATAGTCTTGCATCGATTCTCAGGCGTATCAAACATCGTAAACTCTTCAGTTTTGGAACCATCAGAAAGTAATCCATTCGGAAAAGGATTCCTTTAAGGAATTTTTAAACATGGTTGTCAAGACAGAAATATTCTGTTTTTTTTCAGTAAAAAACATTGTTACAAGATGTACTAACACCGTATAACACTTCTTACTCTTCCGACTTGGGCCATGCAACCCCGCCTGAGAGATTTAATGAGTAGTTTGCGCCGTACAATCATACATACGTAATTGGTCATTAGAACCCTTCAGTCAAGATTACAAGCTAGCTTCTCCCACTACTTATGCCGTGTATGTTAGTTTTACACAAGTGTGGCATGACCTACATTTTAAAGTCAACCCCGACCGACAAACTTTTATTTATTTTCAGAGTTTGTGCCAGAAATCTGCTGAGAGAAAGTCGCCGAAGAAATATTTTTTCATATTTCGTCTTGTTGTCTGACCTGGCATATTTGTTTATATGTCAAACCACATATCATGTCTTGTAGGGCTCTGTATGGGTCTTTTCCTCATTTCTTGTATCAGAAAGTTTAAAATCCGGTTACTTAATTGGTTATTACAACGCTTCAGTCAAGATTATAACCTTGTCTCTCACACATCCCAAGTTGTGTATGTTATTTTACCCATGAGACCTTCAGTTTAATGTCGACTCCGAACCTAAGTTTTGAGAAATTTTGCACGGCAATTTATTTACTTTTAGAGCTTTGGTTAGAACGCTGCTGAGGGGATGATGATTTTTGAGATGCCCGATCTAGAGTTTGTAACACGATTTCTCGTCTAATAAGCCAATACTTACATACCAAGCTATGGCGACCTTATATCCTTCTACAATTAGGGTTAATTCTACATTTTACCTCCCATTTTTTCAAATAAACTAGTCTCTTATGCCGCATGATATCACAGCACTGGTGGTGAGTTATTGGTCTTCGATGGTTGGTTGCTTATTAATTAATCTGTTAAGGATCTCACATACGAGCATTGTAGTCATTACAACCCTTCAGTCAGGATTACGACCATGCTTCTCACACCACTTATGTTATGTATGTTAATCTTATACTTGAGTGGCGGGACCAGCTTACAACTTAAAGTCGATTCCGAAGGACATATTTTTCATTTTTACTGTCAGAGTTTCTGCCAGAAATTTATTGAGTTGCCGAAGAAATATTGATTCATGCTTCGTTTGTTTTGGAGTTTGAAACACAAGTTCTCGTCTAATAAGACAACACACTACCCACCAGGCTAGGAGAAGCTTGTACTCGACTATAATAGAGATTAATTCTTCATTTTTAATCCAATTGTGTTAACGTAGGCTATGTAGCTCTCTAATTGTATATAGGTTCTTACGCACTTCAACATAAACTAGTCTTTTGGACCGGATGTTATGAACTTCGATGGTTGGTCACCCATTAATCAAACTGCTGAACACCTGACATTATGTCAATATTCATCCAATCTATATAAGGTACAAGAGTAATAATGATGAAAACTGCCGTCTAATAGCGATGTGTCCCGCATCTTTAAGAAATATAGATATTATACTAATTATGCTAGAAATTATGCTATGAACTTCTATGTGAACAGGCTTTAACAATATTTCGGTGATATGAAGGGACTGAAAAGTTGATTAAAGAAGATACAAAAATATGATCCACAAAATTAAAACGTGCTTAGAATTGGTGGGAAAATGGTTACTCATTTCTGGATTCAATTTGTAAAAAATAGGAAATATGTTGTCTATAATATTTATTTTGTTATTTTGTGCCACCATTTAGTATTTTATTCATCTTTTTTAGTTTTTAGATTTCGTTTTCTTTTGATTCTTTTTTAATTTCAATCTCTTCTTCTAAATCTTTTAAACTGAACGGTGGCTTTTTATGGAAGATTAAAAAAGAAACTCTTAGAAAGGACGTTAAGCCGTTCTATAATTTAATTTTCTTTTTTGTAAACGTAATGAAGTCAAATGAGGTGAACGGAAAACAAAATTAAAAAATTGACGCACATTACCGTTTCTCCCACTCAACCGATGAAGTGATGGCTTTTATTTGCTTTTCAGGTCACGCCTTCACAATTTGTAATTTGCGTCTTCTTTTTTCATAATTTCTTATAATTTTGTGGCCAAAACTGTTTAACGGATTTGATGGTCTTTTTAATTATAATTTGGCGTTTACTTCAACTTCTATTAATATTTCTATTTCAATTCTAGAATTTTATGTTAATTTCTCTCAAACTTCTGTCATTTTGAGGAAAGATAACATTGCAGGACTATCGAGATAAGAAATAATTTCCTTTTTTTATTTTAAAATTTTTTTTTGGAGTTTCTTTTCTTCGACCATTAACACGCGAAAAAAATATAAAATATTCTGCATGGATAATGAAAAATCCTAAATAAAACAAATTTTTTAAATAATTTAAATTTAAACAGAAACCCCTAATGATAATTTTTAATCTCCAACTTGTTAAATATTTTTAAAAATATTTTTATCCGCTTTTTTTGTAAGAAAATTACAATACAAATATTGTTGTCGTTGTCATTGTTGTTGTTTTTGTTGTCGTAACTATAGAAAGTATTTAATTAACAAAAATTGTTGCTCTCTCAGCTACCATTACTTCAGCAAGTAATTTATTGTCAGTTGTAGCATACAACATGCTTTGTTATTACGAAACATTTTTGCACGTTTTTCTTTTAATTTCTTATTTAATTATTTTACATATTTTTTCCATGATATCGATTTAAGCAATTTAAATTATGAAAAGAAACATAATGAAATTGAAATAGATTTTACAGTTTCTGTTTCAAATTAAAAATTCTTTGTTCTAATATGTAAAATTATTTGCAGATTATTTTGATAGATTCCCTTCGAACCACAGCAACTTGGGGGATTTATAGGAAATTTGGGAAAACGAGAAACTGTACGATGATATCGATTTTGCCAAAAATAATCATCTTTTCGAATGAAGCTTGTTTAAATCTTGGTAGCTACGTTAAGAAGCAAAATTGCAGTATTTGGAGGTCAGAAGCCAATGAACCCATTACGAGTGATTGTTTGGTGCGGCTTGTGCAGCGAAGATATCAGTGACCCATATTTCTTAGCAAATGAGAACGGCGCAACCATCATAGTCAATGAAGACATATATCGCACGATGATAACCGATTATTTTGTATCCGCTATTCATGGTATTGATGTGTACGACGTTTGGTTTCAACAAGGTGGTGAAACTTGCCACACATCTCATGCCACAATCGATTTATTGCGTCAAGCGTTTGATGGTCGTTTTATTAGCCGAAATGGTGATGTCAATTGGGAGCCAAGAAGCTACGACTATTTTCTGTGAGGCGCTATTAAAGAGATGTATTATGCCTATAAACCAGAGACAATTGGGCATCCGAAGGCCAACATTCGTAGTGCCATTGCCGAGATACGACCACGAAAAATGGTACTGTTGACTGAAGTACTGTGTGGCCTGCCGCGACAGCCATTTGAATGAAATAATACTCCATTTCTAAAGGGAACAATTGGTAAATTTGGTAAAATTTTAAATCTTTTTTTATTGCATTTTTAATTTAAACTTTTAAATCAGCTACCGATTATATTTACTCAGATTATGCTTATATTTAATATGTAAAATTCATTCATGAGAAGTACATATTTGACGTATGAGTGATATTTTATTCAGTAAGCTTCATACATAACAAAATCAATGTTTTTTTATTGCATACTTTTTAGAGTAAATATTCTAGTACATGCAATACGATGCGTATGAGTAATATATTGTCTGTCAACAGTAGTTGTAATTAGCGTAAGCATTAAGGTGATAAAGGAGTGAGACGAAATTTGTGGTAATTGGTTAAAGTTCATGGAAATCATTAGTGTAAATCAGGGGAGCGTTACTTTATTCAACGACATTGAACGCAACCTCCTCAGCGACTGCATGAATTTTAGTAAGCAAAACTGATCAACGAGTAGATTTCAACACCTACGTTGTGTGTGTTATTTTTATACAAGAGTCGATTCCGAACGACAGATTTTTTTGGGAGATTTTCCATGGCAAGTTTTTATTTAGACTCATAGTTTTTGCCAAAAATCTTCTGCGAGATAATTGACGAAGAAATATTTTTTAATACTTCGTTTTTTGCAGATGTCTGATCTGGGGTTTGAGTCGTGGCCTCATGTCTAATGAGCCATCACACTACGGCGATTTCACCACCTACTTATATCTGCTTTTAATGGATTTTAGAAGGTTTTCAGCAATATATAGAAACATAAATAGAAAGGCTTTTTGTTAAGTTCTAAACTATTTGGGATCGACCTAGTGAAAGTAATCATAAGTACAAGTTTATCTTTTTGCTTATACGTTATAATCACCGTAAAGATCCAAATCAGAAACAGAATCCAATGTGAATTAACATTCTTTCCCATTTTTCAAAATTTCACTCTCTCTTTAATTTTATGTTTATAAATCGTTTTCGATTTACCAAGAACAGCTGATATATTGTCACAGCGGAACAACCTTCAAAGGCAAAGTCTTTGATGAAAGCTGTTGTTGTTTACTACAGTACGATTTTGCTCTTTAAATATTCTAGTTTCGACTCAGCTGTTACCTTCTATTTTCTAAAACGAATCAAACTTAAAGATATTACGTACGTAGGGTGTTTTGGAATTTTAAAAACTTTTTTGTGGATATTTAACCTCATATTATGGAATTTACGGGAATTATTTAAAATAAAATTTAAATAATAAATGGAAAATACATAAAAAACGAAATTAAATACAATGGAGTTATAAAAATATGTTTCAGTTTTTAAATAGAAACAGATTTTATTCGTTTTAATTATTTCGACAGCCATTAATGGATTAAAATATTATCGTTAAAAAAAAAGAAAAACCAACCAACCAAACGTATAGAATAAAGTGGAGTAATGCAGTAGGGATGGAGTTGAAGAGGTCAATGATAGAATGCAAACGTACTCTATGTTTATAATGCATACAGGATATTGAAATCGAATCAGTAGTTAGACAATAAATTTTTGTATGCGCGTTTGTGCAATAAAACTGAAATCGTATACATTTTAATGCAGTGATAAAACCACAATTATACACAATAGAATAACAGTTTATGATAATATTTGGTTTTTCCCCTTTCAACACGTAATAATTGAGGTCAAGGTATTAAATTAAAAATATGTTGTACGTTTTCAATTCCTAGTTGTTTTGTTTTCATTTTGTTTTTAGACAAATTCAGAAACAGTAAAATTACGATTAATAATTTTACTTTTTTTATTTTTAACCAAAAAGGCATTGCAATGAAGTCGTTATCATGAATAAAATATTTAATTAAAAAAATTTTATTTGTCCCCATGACAATGTGTTAATTTGTTGTAATTCCTTTGCTGTTTTGTTATTGAAGGTTTTCCTAAACTTTCTTTTCTGCCATAAACACCTCTCGTGCTATAGCCTTGAAACTACGAATCGCATTACTTTTGATTTAATAGATACTTCATTGTCTGGAGTATTTATATAATTACTGATATGTAGACAGAACAATAAAAATCATTGAGACCCGATTTTTGTGATGAGTTACCAAAACCAAACCTCTGTATTACTGTACTCAATAAGTACGTATATGACTTACTTACTTAATTTGTCATTATAACTATCTAGTCAATCACATAATCTAGCTTCTCACATCACTAATGTTGTGTGTGTTTATTTTATTTAAGAGTGGCCGCAATGTAGACTCGTAACGACAGATTTAAGAAACTTTCCATGTCAATTTTATTTAATTCCCACAGTCTTTTTGATTGTAATATTGGCCGCATCATATATTTTGTGTGACAAATCTCAATTTGTTCTCCTTGCTCCCTCCCTCCCTCAAATCAAGATCGTGTTTCTTCAGAGGAGATGAATGCTGTTAAATTGTTTAAAAGCCTGGTTCGGGTAATTTTAGCTTTATCAGTCGCCGTAGTATAGCAGGTAGTGTGTTGGCTTATTCGATGTAAGGCCAGTGTTCAAACACCAGGTCAGACATCAAAAAGAAATATGAAAAATATTTCTTCGGCGACTTCCTCTCAGCAGATTTCTATCGAAAAGCAGAGAGTAAATAAAATTGCCATGAAAACTTTCGCAAAAATCTGTCGTCGACTTTAAACTGTAGGTCACGCCACTCATGTATAAAATTAACACACACAACATGAGTTGTGTGAGAAGCTAGGCCGTAATCCTGGCAGAAGGGTTGTAATGGCCAATTATGTTATGAGCTGGATCTTGATGAATATTGAAAGGGTTTATTAAGAACATTTAGTGAGTTTACTACAGCCCATTTTTAATAAACAAACCCACAAATCATGATCTTTCAAAATATATAGAAATATGCTAGACTACCACACCATTCGATAATTTTGATAGCCGGATACTACTAATCACCAAATTTCTTCACTTATCCCACTGATTATATAACTGACTTAATTGTAAAAAGAATATTTAATCACATGTAAATTGAAGAAACTTGAGTGCGAATAATAAATTTCACAGCTCAATTCTAAGGCTATTGGTGAATAGTCTGTAACAATATTTCAGTGATATTCAGGATTTCAGAACGAATTATACTCTGCGCTTAAACTATGGTAAAAACGATTTTTGTGATGAAAAAATGTTGTCTTAAAATTATGATATGCTTAGAACTGGTCTCAAAGTGGTTTCTCATCCCCTGATTTTATTTCTAAAAATTAAGGAATATATTGTCTACAGTATGACATTTATTTTGCGCCACCATTTAGCATTTTATTCATTCATCTGTTTTAGTTTTTAGAATCTATTTAAAGCAAAATATACCGACGTTTTATTATAATATTTTCTTTTTCAATCACTTCTTCTAAATCCACTAAACAAAACATGGTGTCCTTTTTGTGAAAGATTAAAAAAGAAATTCTGAGAAAGAGCGTTATACCGTTGAATAATTGAATTTTATTTCTAAACGCAAATGAAGTCAAATGAAATAAAAGGAAAACAAATTAAAAATCTGACGCAACTTAACGTTCCTCGCATTCAACTGATGAAGTGATGGCTTTTATTTGCTTTTCAGGTCACGCCTTAATAATTTGAAATTTGCGTCTCCTTTTTTCATTTTCTTTTTCCATAATTTCTTATAATTTGTGGCCAAAGCTGGTCGTTTTTAATTGCGATTTTCATTTCCGCATTTTTCTCTTGTCTGCTCTTGTTCTTTAATTTGTATTCGTGTTTCTATTTCAATTTTAGAATTTCATGTTAATTTCTCTAATTGAAGAGTTGTAATTACCGTACATTATTGGTATGTGTGCCATTGTGAAAACTAAAATAATTTAGAATTCCTAATGCAGAATGATGCTTTTAAGATTATATTTCGTGACACACATGGTAATAACCTATTCTTGAACGGCAACAAAATCAATGGGTCATATTTAGTGACGAATATTGGATTAGTTAGGATCGCGTGAAGAGGCCAAAATGGATTACAGAATCATGTGCTCTATGTTACTCTTTACATTACTGACCATTAAAATACTGCGGAAGATTAGAATCCATATTCCCACTATATTATGCTGTGAGTATTAATGGCGGGATTTGAAATTCGGCGTCCATATAACAAATTTAAGAAGACTTTTCTAAACCATTTATTACTTTCAGAAATTTTTTGAAAGACAGCTGGGAAGAGTTGTACAACAGAATTTATTTTATTTTTTTCCTTAATATTGTTACGAAAATAAGAAAAATCTAGATACTGGTGTTTTGCTTTTACATCGCTTAACATTAAAATTATAAACGTAAACAACGTTGTTTAGCTTAGAAGTCATGAATGTTCGCCTTCAAGAACATTTTCCTTTGCCACATAAATGGCAAAGCAAAGCAGGATACTGAGTTCGTAAAAGTACAGTCAGTCTTGTGTGAAGACGAGGTGTGTTTTAAAAGAGTAATTGTGGTTAGAAGGTCTGCGTTGCAAAGATCATTCGAACAATTGTCTACTAATTGTTATTGTTTATGCAAAGGGTGTAAACAGAGAAATAACAAATAAAGCAATTGTTGTTGTTTACATCAAGTTGTGATCAGTGGCACACAGAATTGTGCGAATAATAAACAATTTTAATTAAAACTAAGCACAGATTTATTTTTATTTTATATTTGAAACGTTTTTAAAAGGTAAAAACGTAACAATATTATAGTTGAGCTTTGTACACGGCGATGACATGAACTACTCCTTACAAATAAAGAAATAAATCATCCCCATGTTCAAGCACAGCTGGTGCATGTGAATGGAATTCAAATTTTGTTAAAACTGCCCCAATAAGCAGCAATAATAACTTACCTTTATTTATATTTGAGCGTGTGTGAAATAAATGGTAGATGGAAGTGCATCGCAATGAAAATTCTTAATAGAAAATTTGAGAAAAACAAAATGTGAGGCTAGTCTAAAAGTACAAAATTTCTATGTTAGTAAGTTGACTGGTGTGGCTATGACTGAATCTTTCTTATAGTATTACAAACTTCAGTTAAAAACAATTTATTCCTGCCATCTATATTAGTAGGTACAGACCGAATGCACCATTCACGTACGTACGTGAAATATTTTTATAAACAAGAATTGCTTTAAATTTTTTTTTATTCAATCTTAACAACGTGTATTCAAATACAAACGAAAAACTGGAAACAAAAACCTTCTACGCTTACTTGAAAAAACGATCCTGGACAAAAACTGTACCTCCTTACACCCATACATAACATATAAGTGTGTTTATATTTCGAAATAAAAAAGCTGATGAACACAAACAAAAACAACAGAACAAAAGAAGAGAAAATAAATGAGAAACGTAAACACTGACACACAATGTTATCCTGTGCACTGAAACATGTTTTCCAGCGTTTTTACCTTTTTTTCATGAAGCAGAATAAAATGTCTATAGAAACGCGTAACACCATACAAAGGAGCAGCAGCAATAGAAACGATAAAAAAGGCGATAAAAAAATAAGGAAATTGACGGAGAAGTGTGATGATTTTGACATACAAAAAGTAAATTTGCTGTGTCGACAGAATATTGTGATGTTTAAAGGAATTAAATCATGTTACATTTTAAGGAATATCAACGCAATTGTTTGACATGTAATGAACAGTTTTCCGCTTATAATCAAGTGCTATGATTGATCTGTTATGCTCACCGTAAACAGTGGTATAGACTGCCCCATATCGTTTTCAAAAAACCTAGACCAATGAGAGCTACTACACCAAACAGTAACTTTTTCTAGATGCTTTGGATGCTCTGGATGCTCTTGGATTTCATACAGATTGCTATCGGTCTCAAATTGGATTTTTTTTTTGTTCACGTGCCAATTCCTTTAGGATTGCACATCATCGCCGAAGATGATTTTTGGCGAAAATTACGTTCAGCGCCCTTTCAGCTAACACAAGTTGTTGCCTATGGTTGTTTACCATCGGTTTTTGTGAGAGTGGAATTATATCATGGCGTTAAATTTGCAAATCTATTACTTCGGACTCTCATAGAAAGCGATGTTATTTTCGGTAGATTTTCGTAAATGTATGCATGTTGGTCGGTCATTTACTTATCCAGTGAATTTTTCTCCCATGTAGTCCCGCTAATAGCAGGATTATGGTAACCGTAAAATTTGCTCAGCGCTGTCAAGATTCGGAACCAAAACATAAACTTCTTAAACACTAACAGAGAAGAACTAGAAAAAATTATATACGACAGCAGAAAAACTATGTTGAGGATCAAAAGAACTAGAGGTAGGCACAAAATTGTGTACATTTATTGTATACTAATATAATAATACTTACGTTTTTAAGTACACGTATAACGTATAAATCCTTTGCAACGGATTAATTTACTTCAAAGTAAAAATTTTATTTCTTAAAAATTGTATTATTTAAGTTCAGAATTCACTAAGTCTAACATATCTTATTTATTTATAACATTATTTACTAATTAGAATACAATTAAAAATAATATTAACTTAGTCCTTTTGCTCGGCGTAAAGACCCATGCCATGGGAATCGAAAACACAATCCTAACGCTGCTTTCACTTTTCGCCCTGTCTTAAAACGATATTTTTTTATAAAAAGTTTTGAATCAATTCTGCTAGTTCAAGGGTTGTGTGATTGTTAGGAACTGATGCTGATGACCTGTGTTCATTAAATGTTACCAAGGTTTTTGGGTTCGCCTGTTCACTTTCGTTAATACCATCACAGGTGGGCCAAACTATAAAAGAAAAAAATAGTTACTGAAGGATGTAATTTTTTTATACTTATTAAAATTATTAAAATTATTATTAAAATAACATTGATCTGTAATTGGCTTAACTTATAGTTGTGAGACAGAAAGGCAACATTAAGGAAGCAGAAAAATTCATATAATTTGACCTTATTAACAATATAAATTTTATTGACATGGCAACTTATATATATACATAAATATTGATGTTTTTCAGTTCATCTTCATTTTATATATGTATGCATATGGGCAATTTCGTGTCAAGTGACCCAATTTTTATTATATTTTTTCTTGAGTTAAAAAATAATTTTTTTTTGATAGATATCCCACTCACATTCCATTAAGCGATTATAAAGGCCTTAAAGGAAATTGTATAAGCTTTCTTTTGAGCAAAAAAAAAGGCCCATTGTGAAAAAAAATTTAAAAAAAAATTAATTAAAAAAAAAAAATAAAAAAAAATTTTTTTAATTTAAGAAAGATTGAAGAAATAGCTATTTAATATACTCTGGAAAATTTTTGCTAGGACCAATAGGTGAAAAGTTGCACACATTTTAAAAAAACCCTGTATGACCAAAATGTCCAAATTTGGCCCCCTTTAACTCCGGCAGTTCTTGACTGATAGAGTTGAAAGTTTGTGTCTGACCTACTATCCAATAGTACTAACCTTGGTGCAATTGCAATTTCATCCAAATCGGCGGACATCGATTTTAAAAATTGGGTCACTTGACACGAAATTCCCATATATAAATTTATATATCAACATAAATAATTACAAATCTAATCAAATTCATTTAGGATTAATTTTCTGTATTTGTGGCAAACTTCAATATAATTAATAAGTATACTAAAACTATTGCTATCATCGTTGAGAATATTTATGACCTCAGTTTGGTTTAATTGGATTTTGTTAAAAAATTTAATTTAATTTAATTCATTAAAAACAGGGCAGTAGACTTAACACCCGAGATGAGAGTCTAGAAAAAGTTATTCGCAACAAAGAATAATTTAGTTGAGAGTATAAGTCGTCGAATTGAAAGTTTCTGGCATCAAAAATTAAATTAACAGTTGCAATGTTTGCTAAGAGACACAGAGCTATTTACAGGAACAAAGTTAACTTTATTACGTAAACCCAACTTCACCAACAGTCTTCAGCCCAAAAAGTCTACTTAGCAATTATGATTCCTGCGAGCTTGCGAGGCAATCTGTTGTAAGGCATATTGAGAACTTTATTGATATAATTAAAGTGCAATTGTAATATATCTCGATATAGTGATTTTAAATCCGTTTCCGTTTTTAGGCAATATTAAAATCTTCTTAATCTAAATAATTTTTCCACTGCATCATACTTAAGTTGTAAGGTTATGGGAAAAGGAGTAAAATGTAAGTCTAAGTTAATATTTGAATACCAACATTCACTAAAGCGTAAGTATAAATGGTCGGTTTAAACAAATTATAAATGTTGCAACAGTAAATATCAATCTGCTCAATCTTTTCTTTTGATATAGTGTCTTAGTCTTCTGGGTGGTGTGTTGGCTTATAAGACGCGGCCCCAGGTGAGACATTTAGCGAATATACCATGGTCCATGTCAATCCATCTATGCTAATTTGCAAAACAGACTAAATAAAGGACAATCATCTGTCCTGTAGCTTCAACAAGATAGCAATTATGAACTGTCGAAGTGCGGAAGGTCCTGTAGCAAAATCCTATAGTTATAATCGGCACTGTAATTCCAAAAAAAAAAAAAAAACCAATCCAAGCTGCTGTAAGTATTTCATGGAAGGCGATACGTATGTAGAAATTTACTGCACACAACCGACCAGTTTTTTACATTAAAATTTTTTCTCTTTTAAAATTTCCAATTCCAATGCCAATTCCGATGGCTATTTTTTGTCCGCCAATTAAAACATATTTTTTGGATTAAGAAAGCAATAAATCTTCAGTCGTATGCAATAATCCTGACCTAATATAGGGTAATATATTTTGCGAATTCAAAAGGAAATTTAAGTCATTAACACTGACAGTTAAGTTTCGAATAAAATTTTTTAAATGGCCATCTCTAAACGGCTTGCAACAGTCGGTTCTTTTGGAATGGTATTCGATAATTTTTTCACACATTTAGAGCGCAGTCTCGGCAATAACTAATCTTTATTTTTCATAATGCTTGGACCTGAAATTACTCTAAATTTCGGAAAACTAACAAGCAATAGAGCTATAATAGCCCTCTTGTGTTCTTCGTATAACCATTCTGTTGGACGGTATGTCTAGTTGAACAAAAGCCGGCTATTACTCGGAAAGAACGCTCTATCGCAGCCTATTTTTTCTCTGTATAAAACTGCGCCTCAACAATTACTTCCTTGTTCTCTGAGTTTGTTGAAGTAACCAACGAAGTGTTGGCCTATTAGACATGAGGCCTCGGTTCAAACCCCAGGTCACACATCTCCAACAAAACAATATATGAACAAATATTTCTTCGCAGACTTACTCTCAGGAGATTTGTGGAAAAAACTCTGAGACTAAATAAAATTGCCATGAAAGAGTGCTCATAAATCTGTCGTTCGGAGTAGACTTTAAACTGTAAGTTTCGCCACTCATGTATAAAATTAATAAACACAATATAAGTGGCGTGAGAAGGAAGTTCTTAGTCCTGACAAGGGTTGCAATGACCGCTTATGTTATGTATGTGTAATCTGCTCGTCATGTTCGAAAAGTGACTTTGTTCGACTCGCGGCTTTTTTTAGTTTATTGCTAATTTTAAAGTACTTAGGTTTGTAGTCGCCGTGGTCTAGTAGGTAGTGTGTTGGCTTATTAGACGAAAAGCCAGGGTTCGAGCCGCAGGCCAGATATCAAAGTAAAATACAAAAAGTATTTCTTCGGCGACTTCCTCTCAGTAGATTTCTGGCAAAAAATCTGATAGTAAATAAAAATTGCCATGAAAAGTTTCTCAGAAATCTGTCGTTCGGAGCCATTTTAAAACTGTAGGTACCGCCACTCATGTATAAAATTAACACACACAACATAAGTGGTGTGAGAAACTAGGTCGTAATCCTGACTGAAGGGTTGTAATAACCAATTACGTACGTTACGTACGTAGGTTTGTAAGCACCCCAAATTCGTAAATGGCAGACGTTTTACTAAATTTTATTTCACATCTGCCAGCATAATTAGACTGACAGTTTGGACGCCTCTAAAAACTTTTTAGTATGGAAGTTTACTTTTAATACGATTTAACCACAGAGTGCCAAATTATTAGAGACGTGGTTAATTAAGAAAAACAAAAATAACTAAAGTTACCGAAAAATTATAATGTTTACTATTCTTCTATATATGAAAATAAAATGTGTACTTCTCATGAGCTCGGATGTGCATGCAACACAAATAACAGAATTAAAGTGTAAATATAAGGAAAAATTGAATAGAATTTATACAGCAGAAGAGAGAGACATTAAATCAAAATTTACTTACATATAAAGAACTGAATAATAGTTGTTGGCAAATTAGTTAATTATGTGAACAACAGTGAGATAATTATATGAAATTGTATTTATTAAAGCATGAAAGAAATCCACATGCTTGCAGAATTAAATACACCAGCTGAAGTCCAACTCTAGAAGAGGAAATAAAAAGAAACAGTCAGAAAGAAAGAAATTGATATAAATAGAGAGAGAGAGTGGAAGAGGGGTTGAATATTACAGTTAAGGCTTGAGTTGAGAGGAGCTCATATAAAATACATACAAAACCAGTGTATGCCATTTGTTTGTAGAGAACTTAGTGCAAAAGAGTACAATTTTACAGTACATGTGAATGCTCATACTTTATAAGCATGATTGTGATAGTGATAATAATCAGTACAGTAAGTATCACGAGTGTAGTACAGTAATAGTGATATAAAGTCAATGTGTGTGAGCAAAATTTAAAAACAAAAAACAAAATTTTGTATTTGCTACACTTAACCAATTATATTGTGTGTGTTTGTATCCAAACACATGAGTGACTCTATGTAATACAGTCCCAAAGGTAAATGGATATATATTAAACACATGTGAATGCATTGGGCAAAGGAATCTAAACATAATAAATAAAAAATTTTTCTACAATTACAAACGATACCCATCGCAGTATAACCTTCAATATATTATGGAATAAACTTTTTTCAGCCACTGATTGTTATTATATTAGAAGAATATTTAGGACCCTTTAACATAATTGCAATGAAAGTTACTGAATATAATATTAGTAAGATTATTCAGTAAAGAGTAAATAAAATTGTTATGAAAAGTTTCTCAAAAAAATCTGTCATTCGGAGTCGGCTTTAAACTATAGGTCCCACGAATCATGTATAAAATTAACACACACAACATGAGTGGTGTGAGAAGCTAGGCCGCAATGCTGACTGCAGGGTTGTAATGACCAATTATGTGTATTTATGTAAGATTACTTAGGATTTTATATTGACTTTAAACATCTGTTTATCTGTAACTTATGGGTAGTTGTTGATAAAAAATTGTTTTAATTAATTAACAGGAGATGGTGGTTTTACTGTCAACTTTTGGCAGTCGAATTCGACTATGTTCAAACTTTTAACCTACAGATGTTGTGAACAAAAGGACTATTTGAAGGAAGGAATCAATCATAATCGAAAGTCATTAGTAAAAAAGCTGAGATTTGCGTATATCGAACTGAATATCATAATAAAATTATGCAGTACATACATACATAATTGATCATTACAACCCATCAGTCAGGATTACGACCTAAATTATCACACCACTTATATTGTGTGTGTTAGTTTTCTTCTAAAGTGGCTGGAACTACAGATTAAAGTCGATTTCGAATGACACATTTTTTGAGAAACTTTGCTGTTGCAATTTTTATTCCCTCTCAGAGTTTTTGCCAGAAAACTCAGCAGAGTTGCCGAAGAAATATTTTTTCATATTTTGTTTTGTTGAAGATTGGGGTTTGAACCGTGTCCTAATGTCTAATATGCCAACAAAATACCTACTAGACTACGGCGACTTCATTCATTCACACTGTTGCAAAACTACTTATTGAAAGTTTATCAAATGGCATACTGATGATATATGGATTGTAATTTACAAGATAAAGGATTTTAGGACTAATATCGTCTCCACATGGCATCACGAACGGAAATATTGGATCAATAAAACTGTAAAACTCTATTGGAACATGATGAAGCGTGCCGAAGCAATGTTGTTGACACCGACACAAGCTCCACAAAAAGCGATACTCTTTTTCCAAAGGATAGCAGCAATAATAAGGAACAAGTTTATTTTCTAATGTAATCATAATGATATGCCGTAGCGTTAGCATTCTAAAGCTAGAAGTTAATCAACCTATACACTCCAAAAAAGAATAGCGTAGGTGATGTTAAAAACAGCACTCATATATGTACTTGTCTTAATCATAAACGCATTCTTGATCGACGGCCAACTGGTACAGGCAATAGAGAAAAGAATCATTATCTAGAAGTTACTAAAAATGAGCTCAACTGTTACCGAAATGCCGAAAGAGACACCAAGGCTTAAGATAGTATTCAAAATCATATCTAACATGCTGAAAGCACAGCCTTTTAAGGCTTTCAAAAATAAATATACATTCATACGTTAATTCTGTCAGCTCCGGCTCAACTTCCTTATTTGTTTTTGTATGAAAAATGTTCTTTCTTTCTGTTACCACATAACCTTCAAAGTACGTGCCAAATAAGTAAAAAGAAGAATTGCAAAATTAAATATTTATTGTCTTTGCTTTTTTAAATTTCCATGAAAGCAACGTCTTTAATTCCTTATCTTTCTTTCTTCAGTGTGAGTAAAAAATTCTCTTAAGAAAATGCTTAAGAAAACTCTACTCGTGTTCGTTTGCACATACAGAAATAAATAAAAAATTAAACAGAGTTTAGAATGCCGTAAAGAGTAAAGAAAATAAAGGAAATATAAAAAATTCTTTTTTTTTGTTGTCGCGTCTCTAGCTGTGTTGACTAATCTTGTCTAGAATCTTGCAGCACGAAACCATCACAGAAGACAGCACAACTACTGCAACACACAGTGAATAGAGTAAAACTTTGGAATACACCAGACATAGAATGAATAACGGTCTTTACCATCATTTTGAAGGTATTTGGTATTTTTAAGCTTTAAAGTTTTGAATTTTTTATTGGCAGTGCTTTAATATATTTTGCAAAATTTTCATTAAAGAAAATCGATTGATTGGATTTTTATGTTTTTCTTAAAGTATTTCGAAAGTATTTATTTTCATAAAGTATTTAGAATGTGTACCGAGAGAATAAAACAAATGAATAATAATAATGAAGATCTCGTTAGCGTTAAACAAATGAAATGTGCAGCAGATTGGAATTAAAAACGTTTTAAAAAACTAAAACAAACAAAATACCAGCAGCCAAATAGCCAACATTCAGCTGCATTTGTTAGTGTCGTTAGTAACATCAGCGTCAAAATAATTATTCAGAAAGGAAAAGCGGAATCATTCGATATTTGCTGCAAATGAAATATACTTCCACTCTGATAAAATCGACAATTCAACTGGTACTGAGAGTATCAGCAGCCATAACACAAAGAATAATAATAAGACCAACCAGAATTGATATTGGAACTGCTAGTTGTAGGTCAGCATTCAGGAATATAGTTCTGAGTTGGAAATACTTTATTGCCAATGATGTTAATGAAAGCTCTGAATTTGTCGTTTACTTTACTTAGCAAGTCAGTGCTTTTTGATAACATACATACATACATAAGTGCTCATTACAAAGCTTCGTACATTCGTGATGCCATTACCGAGATACGAATCCCTACACTCGAAGAAGTGCACGAAAGTTGGTCCGATCGAATGAGTTACAGTGAGGCCAGCCGCGGCAGCCATATGAATGAAATAAGATTCCGTTTCTAACCGGAACAATTGTAGTTCACAATAAAATAATTTGGCATAATTTCAAATCGTTTTTGTGTTATTTCACTTTTAATTTTAAACTTTTAAGTCGTCCACCCATTATATTTACTTACGTCATGGCTTAAATTATTTATACATATGTGTGCAAAATTCATTCAAACAAGTACACCTAATTCTGTTTTTACACGGTAGATTGGTTCCAGAAAAAACCGTGTAAAAAAAAACCGTGTAAAAAAAGACACTGATCGTATGCAAAAATAGGTGATTGGTTCCTAATCTCTAAAACCTATTAAAATTAGTGAAAAACAAGGATTTTTTAAGAAGTTTTGTATTTGACATTTTCTTTTATGGATTCATAAAATATTTAACAAAATTAAAAATATAAATAACTTAATAAATATAAAATATTTTTTGGCTTACCTTTCATCTTAATGCGTTAAATTTAATGTAAAGATAGAAAAACAAATTTGCCAACAAAAAATTTCTTTACCAAACACAAAATATTAACACATTTCAATTGCTCTGACCTTTGTGCTTGTATGCACAAAAGGGAATTCCCCTAAATTTGTGCCATTTACATTTGCTTTGACCAGAAAATTGGCTTGTCGCGCCAAAAGGGAATTCCCTTAATTTTGTGATAGGAACATACTTTGCAAAAATTAAATTTCACAAAAAAATTTAAGCACAAAAAATTTTAAATCGTGCTAAATGGAATAAAATCGTGTAACAAAAATTAAAAATATTTTATTTTCAAACCGTGTTATTTCAAAACCGTGTAAAAAAAGACCGTGTAAAAACAGAATTAGGTGTACATATGGGACGTATGAGTGATATTTAATTCCAATAGTTTCATACATGACAAAATCAAAGATTTTTTATTGCATACTTTTCAGAGTAACTATTCTAGTACATGAATTATGGTGCGTATGAGTAATACCATTCAGAACTTTATTGAATTATTGCGTTATATTTTTTTCTCGGAGATATCGTTGAATGTCGTTTTTCTTTTACTGCATTTTTAAGTTTAAACTTTTAAATGTTCCACTCTTTATTTCCTGCTAAAACTATATGTTATTCTAAGGGTAGTTTACTGTAAGCAAATTAAATTTTAATTCAAAACTACGAAATTTAATACGATTACTTAATTTAAGAATTCTAAATTTAGAAGAGATATATATACAAAGTGCCACATTAATTATAGCCATATAGGCGAAGAACAAATCATTCAAGCTTCTTATAAACTTTAAATTATATTTAAATACACTTACCCTCAGCTGATAAATTATGGAATTCCAGGTAGATAACAGGCATATCAACGTTTTAAAACATGGAAGAGAGTATTAAAAGGGCATACATGTCGAAAAGGAAGCTAAAGAGAGGCTAGGTAATGTTAATTGCTAGAGTTTTGAGCCTTTCTTCAGTCTGCCTCGACATAGCCTAATAATGGTTAAAAGCCTCCAGACCGGACAGAAACTTTTACAGGATAGGTTTCGTATCGGTTTTAGCTCAATATGCAGATTCTGTAAGGAAGAAACCGAATCACCAGAGCACATGCTCGGCAATAGAGCATTATGAAATATTAAGCAGGTAGTTATTCTTACTGACATAGACTCAATATCGTTTGGAAATTGTGTGGTTCCTCTCATAATATCAAGAACGGAATCGTTAATAAAGAATTCGAATGAGTTGTTCAACGGGGTAAGGAGTCTTTAACAATTCTGCCCCATGCTATTATTGTCATGAAGAGGTACTTTAGCACTGCAACCGTGAAATCTATCTAAACTTCAGTATGTTTCTCTACAATTCCTTACCTAGCCCCTGATATGCATCCGGTTATTGCCGTGAAGAGGTGCTTTAGTACTGTCCTCATACTTTATAGGATTCTCTATAATGTCTCCTCTAAGCCTATTGTTCGAAAAATTTAAGGATGGTGTTCGGTATCACTAATGACAATTGCCTGCCTGCCTGCACCAAATATGCACCCACGGAGAATGTGTTGCACTGACTCCTTCTCAGCGCCACAGAATTCACAGTTTGGGTCGGTAAAAATTCACATTCTGAATATATGTACTCTGAGTATATTGGGCGTTATGAAGGAAGCGGTTACCGACCATAGGATATTCCTGGATACTGTAATAAATGACTTACAGTAGTTTCCTAACATAAGAATCAATTGACTCATACCCACTTGCTTTGAGAAGATTCTTTGCCGCTCTTTATTATCCCTTTCGTTAAGAACATACATATATATGACATACATAATTGTTCATTACAACACTTCAGTCTGTGTGTGTGTGTGTAAATTGTATACATATGTGGTGGGAACTTTGAAATGTAGTCGACTCTGAACGAAGAATTTTTGAGAATCATGACAATTTTATTTACTCTCACACTTTTTTACAGAAATCTGCTGAAGTCATAAAAATATTTTTTATAATCCACATTTCGTTTTGTTGCAGATGCCTAACCCGTGGTAGGAACCGTGGCCTGAAGTCTATTACGCCAACACAATATTTACTAGACTACGGCGACTTTCGTTAAACATACCTTTCCTAATATCAGATCACTCGTCTATAACCGGAGCTGAAACTCCTGTCCTAGCAAGCTCATATGCATGTTCAGACCTGGAAATTCCCACATTACCTGTAATCCCGTAGAGTGTAAACAATTTCTGTCTATCCAGGCTATTTAGCTCCTCTAGACAGTCCTATACAATTATGACTGAATATCATAAGAGTTGAGTGCTCGAAAGGCATTCTGACTGTCGGATAGTACTGCTATGTCTTGTCTTTTCTACCTCCCTTCCAAGTTGTAGGGACCACATCTTTTGATATCATTGACTTCAGCATGGTAAATACTCCGGACCAGAACTCCCGCTTCTGTTCACAGATCCTGTGACTTCACTACCATAAGCAGCGGTTTTAAATCATTATTATTTTCATACGTTTTCGCTTCTATTTTGTAAATATATTTAGTATTGTCTCTAGTGCGCTCTAAGAGTAATTGTCATAATTTTCATTATAATAACAACAAATCGGTCAAATATAATAAAAACAATAATAGAAACAAAGTAATCCCGTTATTGTTTCGAATTAGGTTTCGTTGTAGACGCGTCTTTATATAAAAGAAAAAAAAAGAAAGGAAGAGGAGGGAACATAAATATTTTATTTAGAAATAATAAATTTGTAGAAGAGAAAAAGAAAAAAATTATTCATAAAATTATGGCACAAGAAAAACAAAAAACAATAATGAGAGTAAAATGGTTTTATGGTGTAAATGTACGTGGCAGGATACGAATGTAAAAAGCAAATGAAATAAAGTAATACCAACCTGACCTACTCTCCACGTTGAGGAAAACTGAGTGTACAAAAATAAATATTCCATTAAAAAAGAAGATGCATAAAAATGACTCCGTTGGAGTTCACCGCTTTGGTGCACTGTTCCAAAAATGTCACTGCTGTAGTGGTCCTGATTCTGCAATACTCATACACACTTATAAGAGCAGAGCATTTGTAAACATGTATTGCTTTCTTCTATTTTTGTTATTTTCATATTTTCTTTGTTTCTGAAATAGATTATCACTCTTACTCTATCTCACGCTCTCTATTAAACTAAAATTTTTCTATATAAATGTCAGATTTAAGCACTTTTTAAAGCGCCTATTTGTTTTAGTGGTAAGATTTTTATTATTCTTATTAAAGCAACATTTTATTTTCTGTAGAAGCAAAAAAGCCAATCAATATTTTAAATTTTAATGAATTTCGTATTTAACATAATAATTATTTGAATATTAAATGTAAAGGAAAAAAAAATAAATTTTAAAAAGAAGTGTAAATAAAACCGTATGCCTCAATAAAAAATTTCACTGCTTTGCGGTACACACCAGAATAAGAATAAAGTCCAAAGCAACACAAATATTTATAAATAAACAGAGGGCATTGCCTTCCAGTTGAATAGAAAGCTCATTTTGCTAATGAGCAAAAACAAAAACGGAATTTAAAACAGTGTATGAAAAGAATGTCATAAAAGAAGTCCTAGGATATAAACAATGTCACACTGAAGCGATTTTTTATAATAAAAGTTGAACTTAAAACTTTTTAAATAATCTTTATATTTTAGAAGAATTAAGGATGGATAGAATTTTTTTTTAATTTTTCGCTCCTTAATTAATAAGGAAACCCGCTTTAGGCAACAGTCATCTGTTTGTTGATTATTTATTATTGTCACCGATTGCAGTAATTTTGCGGGACGATTCTTGTTTTTGTAGCCTTTTAACTTTACAGATGCTAAAAGCATAGGTGCAACCAGTAATAGCGAATGAAGAACATATAGAGAAGGCATTGAAACGATGAAACACTTTCTGTGTTTTGACTTAACTTTTAAGTGTATGTGATCCCAATATTTTGTGGACGATGTTTTGCCAAACATTCTTCACCTTGGAGGATTTATGTATTGGTTATTGGTTAAAACGGAACAAACAGATTAGACGAAATGGGTATATATGGATTAAATATTATGATCGGAAAGAAGTATCTTAGTAGTGTAACCATACGATCCTTTGCAACTGTATACTGTATCACTATACTGTGTTCTTCAAACCTATTGTCCTGACAAACTTCAGAATGCTGTTTAGTAACAACAATGCAAATTCCCTGCCTAGTACCTGAGATGAACTCAGATGTATACTTCTCCGATGTTCTTAGAGGTTCTAAGCACGTGTTCTTATGATTCTTGTTGAATTCGAAATGGTCCCCATTCTAAAAAAACGTGCTTTGAGAGAGCTCTGTCGGAAGACCAGTTATCAATCACATGTTATTCTTGGACAATCTGATGCATGACGCAGATCTTTTATTATTGGTACGTTCCAATAAAAGTTTTGATTCCCTTAAGCCCACTTGGTTTGAGAAGAGTCTAAGCCTGTCTTTATCTTCGTTCAACACATTCCAAACATTCACCTCTACCCAACAGAAGTGTTCTGGCTCCATCCTCCCTCTTCGCAGGCTCATTTGTTTGCTTATTGACGAGAATTCCCACATGGCCTGGCATCCAGCAGAGATCATAGTCTAACTTCCCAGGCAATCCCATATTATCTTTGATTCAACTCCATAAGAGCGGAAAGCTTAAATGGCAAACTGAATGATAGAATGCCGGCCGAATTAATGTGGAAATATTATCGTGATATCTTATGCATATCGCTTGAAAGTTGTATTTACCTAGCGCTGTCCGTTATCATCCCTGTGCAGCATATTTCAAGGTATTATTTGTTATTGTTTTTTTTTATCAATTTTTCCTTT
Source organism: Sarcophaga variegata (assembly GCA_932273835.1). Classification (NCBI taxonomy): domain Eukaryota; kingdom Metazoa; phylum Arthropoda; class Insecta; order Diptera; family Sarcophagidae; genus Sarcophaga; species Sarcophaga variegata. The sequence goes on along the minus strand of OW026358.1, from coordinate 116,091,702 downwards.
GTTTGATTAGAAAAAATTTTATTCACATAGAGTTTAAATTTTTTGGTTTTTTTGTTCTCAAGATTTCTTTTGTTTTATAATTTGTTAAAATTTTTTTATTATTTATTTATATTTTTGTTCTCAATTATCATCAATAATAATAGAATAATGTCTATTTATTATATTATTTATTATTAATTTTCCAATACAATATTCATTATTTAAAATTAGTTTTTGTTAAATATTGTAATGACAAAGTGGTGATCGTATAGTTTTTTCACTTTTTTCGACAATATTTTTTATTTTTTCCTTCTCTATTGTCTTTGATTATCGGTTTAGCAAATAAAACATTTTTTTTAACTTTTTTCGTAATGTTTACATCTAAACACCTACGCGTTTAAGTTTCTAACAGTTTGTGTTACAGTCGTTAAAACGCTTTTTTACGAAATTTAAAAACATATCCAATTAAAGATATGCACAACCTTTAACAGCGATAGCACGTTGTCAACAGAAAATGAAAAACTGTACCTGCATTTTAATTTAGAGTTTTACAAAATGTTTCAATATAAACAGGATTCTGTACATGTGTTAAATGTTAGCACTCTACATAAGGATTCACATCCTTAAGTTCTAATTCTTTTACATTGCAGCCTGTGTTAATGGTTCTTCTGTAGAATTCATTTTCTCTCGATTTCTCTCTTTATCTCTGTAGATTTTAATTGCTGTTATTTGGTATGGTTTCTATATTTCTGCATAACTGCTATAGTTTTGCTTTACTTATTGTTATTTTCGTTGGCTATGTTATGTTTTCTTACTCTCTCCCTTGTTATTGTTTATATCCGTGTATCTCACTGTTGTTGTTTTTGAATCACAAAGAGTTTTAAGTTTAAGTTCCACATACGTTTATATTTTGTTTTGCCGTCTTTGTTCTCATAATTACTCACAGTTGAATAGTAATAATAATGTTAATAACATTATTACTCGTTACAATCAGTGAATAGTTTATTGGAAATTGTTGCTATTGGTTTATAAACCATATAAAAATTAAGGTTATTTAACGCTAGCCTCAATTGAATTTAAAATGGAAGTATAAAAAAAATATTTTTTATTTACTTTGTAAATTTTTAAATTTTTGTTTTCAACATCCAATAAAATTTCTTTTACATTTCGTTTCATTTTTCAAAGCATTTGTAACAGAAACGGATTAGTTTTAGCATAACTGTTCAAGTAACAGAATAACAATTGTCATTAGAGTAGCCATATGTTAACAAAGGAAAATGTTACAGAAAGACTGTTTACAATTTTCGAAGCAAATATTCAGAGAACAGTGAATAATTGTGATTTCATATCATGCAGAATAAAAGGTGATGTATTTATAAGAGGTTTGATGTGATATTTAAAAGCCCCACTCATTATAATCTCTAATGGAAGCTCTCTCAATAAATATTTTCTTGTGAGATATGAAGTAAGTGACTGCGACAGCCACTGTCGAGACATAAAATTTATAAAACACAGCAGACGGCATTCGCTGTTAAGTATGAATTAAAATCCATTAGATTTATGTACACCTTACACTTTTCTAAACTTCTTAATAAAATTATAGAAAAGCACTGTAATAATTTTACATTATCAGTCTCTGCAGATTTCCTTTCTCGCATTAAAATAATTTGGAGTATCAAGCAATTCTTACATTTTAAATCACATTTTTTCAACATCTGCTGTACGAAGTCGCCTTACTCTAGAAGATAGTTCTTTGGCTTCAAAACTCAGATTTGATGTCTCGAACAAAACAGCTTCCTCTCTCTCTCTCTTCTGGCTAAAAAAATTGCTTAAATCGGTTGTTTATAGTTGCCGTTTGAATTTTAGGTCGCACTCACTGATAAAAATTAACATACAAAACTATAAACTGAGTTATAATAGCCAATTAAGTCTGCTTTATGAATAAGTCGACATCACTATATCTACGGCCTCGTGAACACCCAGCCTTCCTTAACTGTTGAGTAAGTTGGACACAAGATAGATGGGGGTGCAAAGCGAAATCCAAAATTATCAGCCGTATGATAGACCCTTTTTCTAAGAACCCAATGAATTAATAAATTGTGACTATTCGCTAGGCATTCCCTAAAAAAATACTTATGTCATTTTATTCTGTCACAAAATTCAGTATATTATCTCCACTAAACGTAGTGAATCGATTTGTACTTGAGCAAAGTTGGGATTTATTGGATTAACGAGCACGATGATGTTGATTTTGTCAAAAATGTAAGCTCATTTTTATCGCGCTAAGTACGTTAATAAGCAAAATTGTCGTATTTGGGGCTCAGAAAACACACACTTGGTCTTACGGAGGCCAATGCACCCACTACGAGTGACTGTTTGTCTTTGAAAATGAGGATAGCGCAACACTTACAGTCAATGGAGGCACCTATCGCACCAAGATAACAGATTTTTTGTACCCGCTGTTCATGATATTGATGTGCGCGATGTTTAGTTTCAGCAGGATAGTGCAACTTCCAATGCCAAAATTAATCGCGTCAAACGATTGATGGCCGTTTAATTAGCCGAAATGGTGATGTCAATTGGCCGACAAAAAGCTGCGATTTGATACCGTTGGATTATTTTCTGAGGGGCACTGTTAAAGAAAAGTGTTATGCAAAAACCAGAGGTAATCGAGAATTTGAAGGCCAACATTCGTGATACCACTGCCGAGCTTTGACTCCATACACTCGAAAAAATGCACGAAAATTGGTTCGAGCGAATAAGGTACTGTGGGGCAGTCCACGGCAGCCATATTAATCAAATAATATTTCAATTCTAACCGGAACAATTGTACTTCACAACAATTAATAAATTTGGCACAATTTAAAACCGGTTTTTTCTTGCATTTTTAAATTTAAACTTTAAAATTTCCAACCCAATATTAATAAATATTGTTTTCCCAAAATGTATGTGTGCACTTTCGTTAAATCAGAATTTAACACGTTTAAATGGACTGTTATCAGTGTTAAGTGCTTTGAAGAAACAATTTTGTATCACTACTACTGCCACTTCTTCTTCTTATACTCAACTATTTACAGCGCCATAATGTCTACAATTTTGGTCAATTTGAACTATTTGGCCAATTTTCACATTTTCTCTGATTTGAATCAATTTCAATTTTTTTGTTTTTTTTGTTGTTTTTATTTTTGAACTCAAATTAAAAAATAAAGTGTTTGTTTGTAGCAGTTTCACCCACCAAATTATCCTTTTGCAAATAGAAGCATAAACCAAACGTTCTGACACTTATGGGTCATATTTACTCACACATACAATCGTATTTTAGGCAAACGCAAACACACATATAAAGAAGCTATTCATTTCAATAACACAACGGTACATATTGACTTTTTGAAAAGAGAAATAGAAGAAGAAAAGTTAGAAGAAGAAAGAGTTGCTTGGCAAATATTTGACTATTTCTGTTACGGCAATAAATGTAAGTGCACAGTGGGATCGAAGAACCAAATCTGTTGGTAGGTAGATATATTGAGGCAGAGCAGATTAGCTAAGAGTGTTAAGCCTATCGGCATAAACTTAAGCCATGAGCAGGCTATTTATCTTACTTTTTATATCAGATCGGTGCCTTGAACAAACTTGCTTAACTGCTTTCAGTATACTTCTCTGAGAAGATCTACATACGTCTGGTAAGGTGTCATTCCTAAAACATTGAAATTTACATATACAATACGATAGGTAATGACATACAAAGTGTTCCATCGCTTTGATAACTTTACTGCTGAACTCTATTCATGCATACATACATACATAGTTTGTCATTACAACCATCCAGTCAGGATTATGACCTAGTCTTTTACACCACTTATGTTGTGTATATATATATATATGAGTGGCGGAACCTACAGTTTAAAGTCAATTCCGAACGACAGATTTTTTAGAAACTTTACACGGCAATTATTTATTTACGCTCAGAGTTTTTGATAGCATTCTGCTGAGAGGAAGTTGTCGAAGGAATATTCTTTTCAAATTTCGTTTTGTTGGAGATGCCTGGCCTGGGGTTTGAAAAGCGGCTACCCGCGCAATATACCAACACCGACTACAGCGACTATTGAGGTCTCTTCATCATTTTCTAATATTCTAATACAGTGCAGGTGTTCATATAACTTACAGTCCTCGGTGCGTATGCAAATATGTGTACCTAACTCTCCCACTTTAGTATTAAAATTCCTTCAGTTTTCCCTAGACGGGATTGCCCCAAAGAATATTTATAATACTTCTTACTGTTGCATCTCCAACTTCTATATCAGATTGATCTTCAATGCACAGAAAGGTACTGATTGGGTTATCCCAGCTTATGATATGTAATACAATGCCGCTATTAGTCAATATATTGTCTTCTAAATCATGACTTATGATGGTAATCTATACCACTGTACCATATATATGTGGAATAAAAACAAATAAAATCTTGTCATTGTGTAAGATTCGCAATAATAAAAGAGACATGAAAGGAGTCCTTTATTTTCAATATAATCAAAGAGAAAAAGCAAACTAATAAATACACACTCTCACACAAATATACAAATACAAATACAAGTACAAATAGCAACAGAAGTATGCGGCAATATAAAGTTTTCAACTTGAAATTTTTTGGCTCATTACAGTACTTACTTGTTTGTATTCAAATGACAATTTTAAAGCAGAGAGCTTTTATTGCTGTTGTTATTATTGTTTATTTACTTCGTATTTGTTTTTGTACTTTTTTTTGTAGTCAAATGAAATACTCATGTATTAATGTGTGTGCGTATTTGTGTTTGCTATAGGAGTACACATTTAGATAAATAAAAACATCTTTTCATACATACAATCACTAACAACAGAGTCTAAGAGTCTTAGTATAAGTGTATACGTGTGTGTAAGTGTTGAATCTGTATGTCCTTTGCGAGAAGTGATATTATTTTATTTTTATTATTTAATTCTGACCTGGGGTTTAAACCCTGGCCTTACATCTAATAACCCAACACACCACCTACTAGACTACGGCGACTTCGTCTCTAATTTACTTCATTTAATTTGAACTTGATCAATACGACTACTATGTGCTCAAAAAGTGGAGCTGTTGATATTACACTCTCTGGTGGTTTAGGAGTCTTACTGGTTCCTGTTTAAGCTTTATGTCAACAGCTGCATACCCGGGCATGTTATGAATTTTAAAAACTCTGTATCTCTAAAAGTGGCCTTCATATCTCTCCAAAATTTTATGATATCTTCACTAGAAGTGTTGTCTAACATAACCTGATGGTTGAATAAAATTAGTCATATCAAGTAATGGACACGGTCATCTTCTCTTACCTACCCCTTACGTCAACAGCTGCATACCCACGCATTGTACTATTTATGAAAACAAATATTTATTTATTTATTAATTACAATACAATTACAAATTATATTTTAATTACATACGCGCGGAGTAACGGATACCATATGCTCGGTGTAGTATCACATGCCAGAGTCGCTGTTGGGAATCGAACTCACGACCCTTACGCTAATAGTCTAGCCCAATACCCACTAAACTACAAGGGCACCCTGAAAACAAATAAAAATACAAAAATCTGGTATGTTTATTCAATACGATTTCAGTTTTAATTAAATTAAAAAATTATGACCACGGAATTTAGCAGTGCTAAAGACGGGTCAGATTGTTCCGTATTTGTTTACATAGTCTGTTCTGCTTTCATAGGGTATTTCAGCGAGTTCATCATCATCTTCAGTTTCTTCTTCCAGTTTATATTGTGGTAACCTGATTTCCTTCACATCTGAGTAATTTGGAGTTACTTTAGCATTGCTTTTCTCTGCAATACCTTGAAATGAAAATTGAAAATTGCTTCTTTATCACTACTGCCTGCTAGTAACTCTTAAAGCCTTAAAAAATTAATTTCCTAATTTAAATTAAAGCAGTTGCTAAATTTCAGAATCAGCTTAAAAATTCGAACAACTTAGAAAGTAACATTTGACATTCTATAATATCTCCAAGCCATAAAAACGTAATGCAATTATTCAATTATTTTAGGGAAAATAGTCCATGTAGACAAATTTTAAATGTTTTAAAATCCCCTAGAAGTTGGTGGTATACTTTATATTTAATTGTACTTGAAATATATTACTCATACGCACCATATTATATGTACTAGAATAGTTACTCTGAAAGGTATGCAATAAAAAGTCTTTGATTTAGTCCATGGTATAAGAAATATATATATTCTCTGTTTATTTTTTTAAAATTCACTATCTGACATGCTTAAGGATTTTGACGTTTTCGTTAAAATAATGCTACCATATTAATTTTAAATTTCCCCCATTTTCATTTTTTTTTAAAATTAAGGAAATTCTTTAAATACTAGTCCAAATTACGTGTTAAACTTGTTGGACTTAACTAATATAAATTTAGATATAAAAATTGTTAAAAGGTTTTATCTTGGACGAACATTTTTTCGTACATAAATATACAAAATTATAAATTACACATTTTTCATAAATAATTTATTGAGAATATAAAACAAAATTACAAATATGGCAACGCTACATGTATAGTTTATGAGAAAATAAAACTTCAAAAAATCTTATTTTATGAAAAAAATTTTGATTGAAACTACCTTCTATATTTCTTATACCATGGATTTTGTCATGTATGAAACGAATGGAATTAAATATCACTCATATGTCACATATGCACTTGTTATGAATGAATTATACATATGCATTTGCTATATATGAGCATAATGTGAGTAAATATAGGCGGTGGGTCATTAGAAATACTTTGAAAATCTGAGTTATTTTGCTCGCATATGCTTCTTGGGTTGCTTTGCCAATTTTATTAAATATTTGTACTTTCACATGGTCATTGTGCTGAAAAATTAAAATAATTTTTTTTCGATTTCATTTCAAGCATACGTTATTTATTTCAAAAGAAAATACTGTTGTAAAGGAGCTATTAAAATCAAATGTCAACATTTAAGGCATTTTATTGGATACTGATAACGTTTTAAACTGCTCAATACACGGCTGCATTCGTTTGAAAGCATTTTTTTTTTAAATTTTACAATCAACTGAAGTCAACTGCATGCAAAATTAATTGGCATCTACTTCGAGAATAATGAGAATGTATTTTTTTATTAAGAATTTTAAAGATATTTAAACTTTATGTGAAGAAAAAAACGTAAAATAAATAAAATAAGATAACTTTTCATGGAAATTTTATTTGCTTTCAGAAATCTGCTGAGCTGAAGTCGCCGAAGAAATATTTTTCATATTTTCGTGTTGATGTCTGACCTTGGGTGTGAACCGAGACCTCATGTATAATAAGCTAACACACTACCTACTAGACTACGTTGATGTTTTATATTAGTCTGGAATCTGTCATATGATTTATTTTTTAATTTAGGGTGCTTTAGGATGATGTCAGTAATTATTAACTTCAAAACTAAACCTAAGCTGTACGGTCGCTCCCCCCGAAATGCATTAGAGCCACAGAGATACTTAATGCGTACTATGGCGATTGGAATCGATTCGAAATCGCAATATTGGAATTGATTTTTATTCTGACGTGTTAATTGAATTTATAATACTCGGTCATCAGGGATAGATGGCAAGACAAAATTATCTTCCTACCATTGTTGCCTAAAAAAATTTAGTCAGCCTCAAATCCGTTTAGAAATAGCTAAGATTCTCAATGATCCACGTTAAATAATGTATAAAAGTCACACGAAAAATAATTGCCAAATACTTTTATTATCAATCCCAAATCGTTTCTCTCGAACATAAAACTTTAAAAAGGAATGTTTGAAAAACAGAGAAAACTGCCAAATATGCATAGAAATTTCAGTTTTTGTTGCAACAAACGAAAAGGGAAGAGTTTAAAAAGTTTTAAACGTGTGGCAATAAACAAACCGTATTATTATTGGTATGCTTTGGGAGTTAGAAGTAGAAACAGCTGTGAAAAGAACAAATAACAGATATTTCATCCAATTGATATTCTGGACCAGATTCGCAAATAACTCATACATACCACAATCACATAAAGAACACAATCTTTCTTGCGACCTTGAAAACGTCAGACTTCTCAAATAATAGGGATATATTTTACCAGGAATGTACTTTTATGGAAGGAACTCTGTTTTATAAATATGAGGTTCAACCATACGTTGCATAAGCCATTCTTACCCTTAGCAAAAAATAAAAAATAAATGCAAGCTTTACGAGGTGCAAGGCAATTTTTTAATTACCTTACGCGAGTTTCTTGCGGTCTACGAAAAGGGAAAAATAGCATGCATTAATTAAAAATAATTATAAGCCTTTCTTAATGAGCAGATATATCTCCGTCATCGTTCATATATCTTTGCAGACGACATTGGCCAGGCCATCACTATCTACTGTAAGCACTTTAGGTCAATGATCTTTTGGTCCTTTTGGCCTGAGTTCGATGATCTGGACAACAAAACTAAGTGGGTTCAACAGGACAGAACGACATGTTACACGGCCCATGCCACGTTGCACATTTTGCATGAGTGATTTGGGAGCACAGTAATCTCACGTGGGGATGACGTGGACTGGTCACCGAGATCATGCTTTTTCTGGTAGTGTTTTTTGAAGTCGCAGGAGTATGCGACTAAATCACAAGTCACTATGGTCCTCAATGCCAACCTAACCCCAAACCGGCGATCAAATTCTGCCTGGTTTATGGAAAATTAGATTGTTCGCATATGTTCCACCCAAAGAAATCGTGGTCAACATTTGAACGATATTACATTCATAATAACATCAATAGGACCTTGAACCGATTAGAAAATTTTGATTCACACTCACTTTGTTAAATTTAAATTTAAAAAGAGAAAACGCCTAATGAAAAACCCCAAATAACCCAAATAGATAAGATAGGTTTTTGTGTATGAAGTTGCTTTGTATAATGTTTTATTAATACGTTTACTATGGTCTGTGCTGTACTTGCTAATTGAGTTTTTAGCCAACAGACAAACTGTGGTGTTGTCCTTATTTCAGTGTCTTTACATTTGTATATAAAAATGAAATTCCTTTGTCATTCTCTAACCATTTTCTCCTTCAGGTTTCCTGTATAAATGTGTACATCATGTAACAAGAGTTTGTCTGCCATCATATGAACTGATGTGATATCATTAGGAAAGTGTCTACCATACCATGGTTGGCTACTTTGGATTTGCATTTGCTTTACTTAAAGGATAACAGAATGACAATACAAATGCAAATCAAGTTGTATTGATGTATTCTACAAGGCTTTGTTTATTTCTTGTGGTATCTCGTATTGTATGCATGAGTAGTTATAAATACCCGGAAAGCATTTGGTTGCGTATTTCTAACTCTTTCGTCTAAACGTTTCGATAATTTAATATTTTTTTGGGAGGAAGAAAACATGTAAAGAAATAATTGTAATTTAAAGTAAAAATTAATTTCGTATTGTTGACTTTTATAGCAACTTTTGAGAGCAAAAGATCCTCCAATTTTTGTCATTATTATGACAATGATTATTATGTACAATTAACTTTTGTCGGCGGTTTAGATTATTGCCTACCATAGCTTATAAAGAATGTTTCGAACTTTTGTTTTGCCAAGCCCAGATTGTTCAATTTTACTCAGTTTTTAATCACAATAATGTTAACGTCTGCTAATGTACGGACCTCTTACGTTTATTTGCTTGTATTGTACCTTTTTTTGATTATTTTCTATCCTCAATTTTATATCATCGACATTTTTTGATTGCTTTTAATAGGTCCTTAAAATCGTATCCGCCACAAATTCTCTGGATGGAGCACATCCGAAATGTAGGGTAGGGTCAGTTTCCAAATGCTCAAGGGCCCATACAGCGAATACACAATCATTATCTAAATTTGCCCGTAGTGATTAGACAAAACAGTTGGTGATCATGGACCTATTCTGACTGCCGTTGACTATAATGGCCTGACCAACATCATTCTCGAAGAAATATTGAACAACTAAACCGCCAGTGTCAAAATCCACACCAAATAGTGGCTTTTTTCCGGATGCATTAGACTCTCTTGGACCTTATGTGGATTAGTATCGTCTTAAATTCGACAATTTTATTTCTGCATTCCATTCATTCAGAAATGAGCCTTATTACTGAACATGACTTTTCTATGAAAATTCAGAGCGCATTTTTTGTATTTGGTTATCCCTAGTGATTAGGTAAAATATACCGAATATATGACAACTAATTTGAAAGATGTATCTTTAACTAGATGACCATTATCAACTTCCAAAGGTATTTCCTGTTAGAAGACCCGATAGAATTACCATTATATCATACGATAATCCTGCAATGGTGGATTGTTCTGATATTCTGAGAAGAAATGTATCCTAGTACGTATGTAGTATGCTACAATAGCGAAGAGCGGCTATCAGAAACTATATGTGTCATCAAAGACATCCACAAAAATGCTGCAATATTCATCCATCAGCTGAATCAGAAGGGACCTACAGTTTAAAGTCGACTCCGAACGACACATTTTTGAAAAACTGTTCATAACAATTTTATTTACTTTCAGAGTTTTTGCCAGAAATCTGCTGAGAGTAATATGCCGCAGAAGTGTTTCTTTCATATTCATTTTGTTGCAGATGTCGGACTTGGGGTTTGAACCATGGCCCCACGTCTAGTAAGCCAACACACTACCTGCTAGGCTACGGCGACTTCTTGAACACAAACCCGAGTAATAAAAGTTCAAATCTTGTAAAACACAAAAACATTCTGTTCGAATGTAAACCTTTAAGAAGCTTCAACTAGGAAGCTTATTGGACTTTGAGTCCTAACCACCGACTGTGACATCGATGAGTGTCATTATGGAAAAAATCACGTGACTGCTTCTAAGAAAGTGAAGGACTGAACGAGCAATAGAACCTACCACAGCATCCAATATATCAAGCCGATAAATCCAGGGATCTGCTACATTTGACCAATACCTACTTTGATGAGAAGCCTTGGTTAATGAAACTGAAACAACTTATACAATTAAAAGGAGAATATTTTGTAATGTCTCTGCAGAAACGGGAGATAATAAAAATAGTGAACGGATATTATATTGTTTCTGTCTAAGATTTTGTATCAAACGAGGACATCTACAGCTTTCAATATACATCTGTTTTTCACAACCTAACGTATATGCAAACTGCGGTCATTTAAAAATATATACTCTCTTCATTTCAATCCTTCTTGCAATGCTTGCTAGTATATAATCCATTAAAAGTGCATCTGCACGCATTAAGACAATGCAATTGCATGTGCGTATGTGTACATCATTGCCTATATCATGTTATATTCATACACATGACACTTAAACAGCAGTGATCATTAGGGTTTTCCTTATGGCTGACATTTCTTTGTCATATAGTTTCTGTCTGTCTCTCTTCCCAGGCAAGCATTTGTCCATTAATATGCAAAACACTAAAGTTTATTGTTGTTGTAAAACTAAATGAATATTCTGTGGTAAACAAAAAAACACAAACACAAATATAGGCAGAGTACAAATATCCACACATTTGATAAACACATCCATCCATATTGCCGTAAATGTAAAATGATTAGAATAAAGGACTGCGTATATGCCTATATATTTAGGACAAGTCTTTAAATTTTAAGGATGTAATTGGAAAATAAGTAAATATTTTACGTTTGTCTTTTGGGGAGGGGAATTAAATTTGCACTTTATTTGTTTTTGTTGTAAAGGTTTTAGAAAACCAAGTCAAATAACTTCAAAGAAACAATTGTAAAATAAATTCACCAAATATCTTTTATAACGGTATTTCGACGACTCGCAACCAACGCTTTTTCGCATTTCCTTGTAAAATTATTATATTATTTTCGCTTCGCCGATTTTACTATCGCTTTAAACGTACTATCGAGAGGACTATTCGCATTGTGGTGAATAAATTCGAATCCACTGGTTCAGTAAACGAACTGCAAACACCCGTATGTAGACGAGAAGCAGAATATGCCGAAAACTTAGCCGCTGTCCACAAGAAGTCGACCTTTAACACGCCACAGTTTTTCGTCGTGAATTGAGTCTGCATATATACATACATAATTGAGCATTACAACTCTTCAGTCAGGATTACAACATAGTTTCTCACACCAATTGTATTGTGTCTTTTAATTTTATACATGAGTGGCGGGACCTACAGTTTAAAATCGACTCCAAATAACAGATTTTTAGAAAGATTTCATGGCAATTTTTGATTTACTTCCAGAGTTTTTGCCAGAAATCTGCTGAGAGGAGGTCGCCGAAGGAATATTTTTTCATGTTTCGTTATTTTGGAGACGTATGACCTGGGGTTTGAACCAGACGTCTAATAAGCCAACACTCTACCTACCAGACTACAGCGAATCGACCCTGTGCACATACCAAATTTAACTGACGCAGGAAATTAAGGCAAACTACCATAGGCAACGAAGTGAGTTCGCTTAATTGGCTCGGGAGCAGTTGACAACTGATCCTAATTTTCATCGAAAAATTATCTTGAGCGATAAGGTCCATTTCTGGATGAATGGGTACTTTAAAAGAAAACATTGTCAAAATTGATCCACATGAGATCCGAGAACGTCCAATGCATATCAAAAAAACAACACTTTTTTGTGACTGTTTTGGACTAGTGGCGTCATTGGTTCATATTTCAACATTAAAGATGAGCACTATCGGATGATAATTACCAAATTTTCTTTGGTCTGTGTGGGATTATCTGGACACTAACGAAATGTAGTTTCAACAAGACGAAGCTAAGTGCAATATTGCTTATCTTACGCTGGATATTCTTCACAAGTGTTTTCAGGGCATGGTCATCACATGTGGAAGTAATGTTGGCCGCTGAGTTTGTGCAATTTGATACCACTGGAGTTTTTCTTTTGAAGTTTTTTTTCTGACCAAAATTTTTATTAATTTTTGCGCTTTACACGGAATTCTTTATGCTAACTAAACAATGCCTTTTTCTTCCTCCTTTTATATTTTCTAATGAAATTCTTTTCATTACAGCTCTATCAGAGACAACACACTAAAAGTATAGCGCTATATGTATTACTTATGCTGGGCTTATATTGCAAGGATTATAGAGAATAATAACAATGAATGTCTGTAGGACCATAAGCGAAAATAAGAAAAATAAATTAAAATGCACAATAAATTAAAAATTTAATTTTGTGTGGCACATATTTTCTCGAAAGAAAGAAAAGAATTTCTAGACAGGGATAATATTTTTGTGATGCACACTGGATTTGGCCTTTGTTTATTCATTTCGGGATTTAATTTAAAAAACTAGTAAGGACTACTAGGCTGTATGTTACCCTACAGTGTTGAAGGGTACTCTAATAATACTTTAATATTTTTTGTGTTTCTGCTAAAAATAATAAAGAGAGACGACTATTGAATGCATTACTTTGTATATAACTGAGGAAAAGGAAAAAATTCCTGGGGATATGTGTGAGGTTAAAAAAAAACCCTATGAATGTATCAGAAAACTAAGTAGTTGCCGTAGTCCTTATTAGAAATGAGGCCACGGTTCAAACCCCACGTCAGACTTTAAAATGAAATATGAAAAAACATTTCTTCGGCGATTTCTTCTCAGCAAATGTCTGGCAAAAGCTCTGACACTAAAATAAAATTGACATTAAAAGTTTGTTAATATTCAGTCGTTCTGAATCGACATTAAACAGTAGGTTCCGCCACTCATGTATCAAATTAACACACAAGATAAGTGGTGTGCGAAGCTAAGTCATAGTCCTGAGTGACCAATTATGCATGTGTGTATGTAGGTAAAGAAGGTGCTAAAACCTTTAAATACAACACTTTCGCATTTAGAGGAAAATAAATGCCAAGTATTTTTATCTACAGGATGAATCATAAACAACAGCCAGCCGGAACACATTAAAATAACTTGAGAGATGAATGGAAATAAATCTTGTTCCCCTGTACAACTATTTTCATCATGCGACCATTTCGGCTTTTATTGCTGTAGTCAGCTATGTAGTCGAGAATCTGAACTCTTGCTAGCATAGCGAGACCTAAACCTGTCAGAGTAATGTCAGAAAAAGCTTTCGTCGTTACAACATTTAAGAGATTGTGCAAAATATCTCAAATATAGACCGTGATCACTTTTAAACTATGGTATTTTATTCCAACAGGGACTTCCCAGCATTAAAAGTTGATAGTGGCGATCTTGTTGAAGCTATATCTGTAAATTTAGTTGTAAATTTTCAGTGTGTATTTTGCAATCACCATGGACGACCATAAACAACAATGTGTGTTCACTAAGTGGGCTCTGGAGTAGTTAATGATTGACACCCTAATTATGGATCAATGGGTAAGTAAATAAAAAAATTTAAAAAATTTTCTAATTTGGAACGATACTAACCCACAACATATCCACGAGCATCCCGAAAAAGTCACTGTTTGGTGCTGATTTTGGATCTAAGGATAATTCATTGAGAACGACGTTGGTCAGGTCACTGTTAAATGCGAGTACTATAGGTCAATGATTACCAATACCTTTTGGTCATAGATATAGATGATCTGGCCACCAATGACGTTTGGTTTCAACAGGACGGAGCTACATGGCATATAACTTATGTTGCATTGCATGTTTTACATGAACTGCAATAGCTCACGTTTGACCCCGATAGACTCATTCTTGTGGGACTGTTTAAGTCGCAGGTGTATGCGAATAACCCGCAAAGAACATTAGCCCTCAAATTTTGCATAACCATGCCGATTTACACTTCAGGCTCATGAAATTGAACACTTTCGAAAGAGAACCTATGGCGAACGTTTGAACATATTAACATCATTCACACATAACGACAGCAATTGGTCTTTCAAGCGAATAGAAGCTTTCAATCTTCTGATTTTCTACACTCACTCCGTTAGTTCCATTTTAACCCATTACAGCCAAGTAAAGTGTCCATCAGTTCCTATACACTCATCGAATGTCCCTAAAAATAACTCATAAAGTTACTTTTCAGAGCAGGGAGGTACAGACTTACGTTGAAAATCCAAAAAGGCAACAATATTTCATGTACCATTCATTGTAAGCAGCACACACAAACACACTTCCCATGTAACGTTTTGTAAAATGTGTGGCACTCTTTAGAATTTTCTATTTTATCTACTTAAGAGCACCTGGCATATAAAATAATTTTATTTTATTCTTTTTAGAAGGAATAATAAATAAAAGAAAACATATATGAAACGAAACAAAATAGTGTGTAAAGGATAATGCATCCTACTACGTCTCTCATAGCCGTAAAAGAAATGCGAATAATGTATAACTTAACACAAAGAGAGTATTAGTAGAGAAGCTTTACAGGACAACACTTTATTATTTATGGTCTTAAATGTTATCTTAAAATTTTATATTTAAACTTAATTTTATACTTGAAAAGAATGTTGTTTTAAAGGATTCCAATTTAAAAAATATGGTTGGCATTTATTCTGTTACAGACTAAATTTCCAACACCAAGTAAGCTACTGTGTCACTATATTTTGAAGAAATTTGTTTGTTTGCTTGTTTCTGATGCAAGTGGTATTTAAATGAAAGAGTGAACAATATATCGTTTATCATTGACTGTAGTTTTTATCCACAAACTAGAGTAAGAAAGAATTAAACAGTGACCTTTGTGAACATTTTTTAATTCGACTTTCAAAAATTAATCGAATTAAGCCATAGCTCTACTAAAAGCCAAGTTCTAATCGACTGTATACCCAGCACTCATGTATAAGCCTAACACACGCAACATAAGTGGTGTGAGAAGCTGGGTTGTGATCCTGACTAATTAATTGTAATGATTAATTTCGTATGTATATGATGGTAATAAACAAATAAATTGACAACAAATGTTCGATAGGGAGTTAAACCAATCAAGACAGATTATTCACAAGGATATTAACAATCTGGCAGAGATATCATGTCACACAGACTTCAATCATTTGCTAAATAAAGATTGAATAAGGAACCCACTCTCAGATACATTTGACTAAAATTATCCTATATGGGCTTCTGGGTGAAGACGCTTAGATAATTGGAAAACAACCACTTTTTCAAAAACTGTATTGATGAGAATCTGTAATGACGAGAAACATCATTCCTGAAAACCTGAGTATTCTGCAGGAACTGCCAGTCATGGAGCAAAAAACTGCACGTCATAGACCAAAACTATGAAAATCAAAAAAAAAAAAAATAAACATCAACCAACTAAAATTATCAACCCAAAAAATGCAAGTAATCGACCCAAATAATGCAGGTTATCAACTAAAAAAATGCATGTCATTGACCGGAAAATACAAGTCACCTACAAAAGAAATACAACTCATCTATCTATAAACTGTAAGTCATAGACCAAATATATGCAAGTCATGTACCAAAGACAATCAACTGTCGAAAAATGCAACAGTTTGTTGGATATTTATATATAAATGCATATTAACTCAATGAGAATTATTAAAATTTTTATGTTCATTTTCTTACAATTTAATTGTTTATCCCTTTTTGACCGATTTATATAGAGCACTTTTTTGCTCATATAAAAAGTTAGCTTCCTCACCTATAGCTCCGTTCGCAAGTAAATCTCAACCCTAAGGTCACTAGGTCCACTTGCCCCACAACTCGATTGTTTATCCGATTTTGACTGATTTATATAGCGCAGTTTTTTATATATAGGCTTCGTTGCCTATATCTCCGGTCGCAATTAACGCCCGACAGTAAGCAAATCTGTTTTAGACTCCTTGATGCAATGGCTATTCAGCCCACTAAAATATTTGCTGGAATACAAATAGCAATTAAAGAAAATTTGAACTGAAAAAAGACCATGAAAAATTTTTCGGGTGGTGTACAGCGAGTATTATTTGGATACTTGGCCATTAGGGAGTGTTTGGAAATCAAGTGTTAAATGATCTGTTAAAGAATCAATCGAGCACAACTATAAGAATTCAAGACCGTTTACTGTAAGAACCGCTGTAAGAACCGAATTGCAAAAGTGAAACAATATGTCGCACGACGTTATGGAACTGCGACTTTCTTATATAATTGGTCATTATAACCATTCAGTTGGGATTTCGACCTAGTTTTTCTCACCACTTACGTTTTATGTGTTCAGTTTATCCATGAGTGGCGACTCCTAACAACAAAATATAAAAGCAGATTTCTGCCAAAACCTCTAAGAATAAATAAAACTTCCGTGAAAAAGTACATCAAAAATCTGTCGTTAGGAGTCAACTGCAAACTGTAGATCCCATCACGTATGTATATAAGTAACACATGCAACCTAACAACCAAGCGCTTTGTTAGATTCGTCAGCAAGACTCTGTCCTTAAAGCGAATAAGATTGAACTTTACTCAACAACAACAGTGTTTTATAAACTGTGTACAAATAAGAATTTGTACTTAATTTATATTTACTAATTTTAAACCTGAATTTTGAAAATGAATTAACTTGAATTTTGAATTGAAGTTATTTATATAAACAATTCCCATTTAAATTTATTGTGAATTATTTGAACTAAAATTATTGGAAAACAATTAAATACAAAAAACAGTATACTACTACAGCATACTAACCCTACCCTATAACCCGTTTGTTCAAATTCTAATATTTTATGTGGAACGTAAAGTCGTACGTTATCCGACAACCCTAAAGAAAGCGTTTTATTAAAAATAAAGACATCACGGTATCGGGTCGTTAATAATTTGTGAAGGATCCTGTTCATTCATCTGTCTCTACTAATATTATAGGGTTTTCTTTAAGAAATTTATTTACTTTTAAAATTTTACTTTCAAAGAATTTTTGCTGGCTACAATATAAGCTAAAGTTCTCATTAACTGTTTTGTCAAAGTTAATTGAGATTAAAATGTTTAAAAATTTCTTCGATTACTACTCTGTACTTTAGCAATGGAAATATTAATATGAGACAATGTTAAGAATTCTACTTAACCTCGTTTTTCTCATTTTTCTTTTTTTTTCCTTTTTTTGCTTTTCTATTTGGAAAAAAGTAATTTTTCATAGCCTTTATTATTTTTTTTCATAATTTCTCCACCCTCTTATATTGAAATGTTTACTCTGTTTTAAATGTTGTTTCTTTTTCTTTTACGTTTGCATCTCGAAACTTTTTCTCTTTTTGTTCAACTTTTCTACTGAAAAATATTTTCGATTCGGTTTATTTCTGTTTTACTCGTAATATTGACTGCTTAATGAAAAGTGAACTTTTTTTATATTGAAAAAAAGAAAACGGGAAAAACTTAACATGAAAATATTGAGAATAGAAAAAAGGCAGATCGTATTTTCTTAAATGTTCAAAAGGTAATGGAAAATTCATATGATTTTAGTGAATTTACGGTTTATTTGAAAGATATTTTATGATATAATATGGAACATTAGTTTGACTGTTAAGACAATCATTATCCTCAAGTTTCTGTCTGCCAAGATTTTCGAAGATAAATGAACCTACCATCCGGCGGTCCTTAACCGAATCAAATTTTTACAGTTAGTTAGTTAGCTGGTCATTACAATCCTTTGGTCAGGATTACAACCTAGCTTCTCGCATTACTTATGTTGTGTGTGTTAATTTTTATTCATGAGTGGCAACGACCTACACTTTAAAGTCGACTTCGAATGACAGATGTTTGTGAAACTTTTTCATCGAAATTTTTATTTACTCACAGAGTTTTTGTCAGAATTCTTCTGCTAGGCATTCGCCGAAGAAATGTTTGTTCATATTCCGTTTTGTTGGAAGTCGCCGTAGTCCAGTAGATAGTGTGGCCTCATGTGGCCATGGCCTCACACCAAGCCAACACACTTTTTACTAGACTACGGCGACTTCATAACTATTTAAATCGGCACTAAAATCATTTTAAAAATTACTTATGAATTAATTTTTTGTCGCAAAATCCTTTCATATGCCCCTACGTAAGTATCCCTTAAGCGTAAACAAGTTATTTTAAAAACATGCGTTTTACACAACACTTGAGGTAAATATTACATCAACTCTTATTGAAGCAATATAAAGGATGTATTCAAAATGTTCAGTTTTCCGTCAATCTGGCACATAAATTAGTCCAAATTTGAGCAATGGCATGGATTATGTCGGCATTGAGGACTGCTGTGATTTACGGCTTATTCGCATACATCTGAGATTTAAGAAAACCCCACAAGAAAGAGTCGAACGGGCTTAAATTGCAAGATTTCGATGGTCAATTCACATCACTTCCACAGGAGACGACCACATCATTAAATTGCACGTGAGGATTATCCAAAGTGACATGATTTCTGTGGTATACAGCAAAGTCCTGAGGAATCAAACGTCCTTTGCGTACCATCTAATTGATGCTAAAAGGAATTGGTATACATTGATCACAAGTGTTCGCCGTTGAGGGTGAAAATCTAACAAACGTCGTTCTGAAGGAAATATACACTGCTGACGTTGTCAGTTTAAAATGCACACCAGTGTCTTTTTGGGGAATTCGCCTAAGTCTAGTAGGTAGTGTGTTGGCTTATTAGAAATAGCCCACTGTTCAAACCCCATGTCAGACATCTCAAACAAAACTCAAACTGAGAGTAAATAAAATTGCCTTGAAAAGTTTTTGAAGAATGTTTCGTTCTTATTCTACTCTAAACTGTAGTCACCAGGCTTGAACTTATGCAACGATATTTTAATTTGAATGACCCCTTTGTTATTAAAAGTAATTTTAAAAACTCAATGTAGTTAAAGAGGGAAAATGAAAATGTTTGCTTCTCTTTATTGGAAAAAGTGCTGACTTTATATATTTTTATCTATTTGACCATTTAGCATATATAAACCGTGATTATACAAAGTTATTTACAAAGTACATGTCTTTACCAACCCCTAGCACATGACGAAATGTGTAGTTGTGGGAGTAAATATTCTTTCAGTAAGCAACTCAAAGATTTTAATACAATTTTGCTGATCCCAGCCAGTTGTGTAGCCTCTAACCTCTTAAGAGGTCAGCACATTTTAACCCAGTTACTCTGTTTGTTAACTCCTTAAGAATTTTGATTGAAATCAATGAACCAGAAAGGAAACTCATTTCGTTACCAAAGTTTTTCATGACAGCCGTTATTGTCGTTGTCATCATTGTTATCATAATCACTTAAACTGGTTTCTTTCTATTCAACCAAGAAGAAATGGGGTGTAGAAAAGAGATTGTATTTTCCCTTTTTTGAGGATTCTTTATGTTTTCTTTAGCTTTCCTTCTACTTGTATTTAGGTTGCTTACTGTGAGGATTGGAGTATGGTATGCTTTAGAAACATTCATTATGTGGTTGAAGCCGTAACGAAAACCTTGCTAATTCTTTTACGTGACAATTTTTATTTTTTCTTTTTCTATGAAGAGAACTTTATTTTTTATTATTAAAACTGCCTTGTAGTTAAGGTATCACTAATCCTTATTTGACAACAAATATGTATCCTGGCGCTTGACAACAGTGGTTATTACTTGTGTGCTTAATTAAATACAGTTGATTAGGTAGTTAATGCGTGGCATTACTTAGTTTAATTAAGTCGAGAGCAAAACATTTATCCACTCGAAGACTGATGATTGATTTTTGTAGTGTGAAGACTTAATTAGACACTCACTATACCTGATTAACTAAGACAATGTTCTTTCATCCTTTTGTTAATTGTTATGATATGTATTAATGGTTGTGATAAATATTAAATTTGGAAAATTATTTTTAACACAGTCTTCTTAGCACTTGATACCGGTTGACTAAGCAATCTTAATTTTTTTAACTTTTCCAAAAATAAAATGTGGGATGATTTAAGTCTTTTGCTGCTATACTTTTTGTTCTGCTATTTAATTGCGGTAATATTCGGCGAATAGGTTGAACTAGGCGGCAATTCGTAGCACAATTAATGGTTTTTTGGCATGGAAGCAGCATATGTGTGTACATCAATGTAAAAGAACTTTTTTCTTCAATTCGAATTCATTTTTTTTTGTTTGGTTTCAAACACTTATTAAAAATATATAAAAATACGGCAGCTGCATATAATATCGTTACGAAAATGGAAATGGTGTTATTAAAATGATAAACAAAAGCTCCAAAAAACAAAACAATAGACTTGTTTACATGATCAGCAATAAACAAAAATATAGCAACAACATCAGCATAAAAAAGGGAATAAAAAAGTAAACAAACAAGCAACAACAACAACACTGCAAGCACAAACGTAAACAAAATACACAAACAACAATAACATAAACAACATGTTTACATTTATAGAGATTTCGCGAAGGCAAAGTCATTATCCTTCAAGAGCACGCATCAGACTGCTTACTCTGCGATATAAAAGGCAAGACAAAGCAAGCAACGGGATCAGAAAGAATTCAGTCAGTCTTGTGGGAAACGCGTTGCATGAGAGGAGAATAATTGTGGTTTGTAAAGATCTAACGAACAATTGTTAGTGTAAAGAAGTACAACAAATAAAGCAAATTGTTGTTGTTTAAATCAAGTTGCCAAAGGTGGCACACGGAATTGTGCGAACAATAAAGAATTGATTTAAAACTAAACATAAATTTATTTTTATTTTATTTACAATCTACGAACTCATATTTTAAACGTTTTTAAAAGGGTAAAAAAGTAACAATATGAAAGTCCATCTGAGCCAATACAATATTCATAAAAGTATATGTATTTCGAGTAAAAGTTTAACTTTCCTTTTTCATTTAAACTATGAATTCATATCCGAATACATCAATAATTTTTATAGCTTGAAATAAAGATTTATGGGGGACTATATACAAAAGAAGTATAAGCAATAAACAGCATACGAACAACAATAAAATTAGAAAATAACAGCAATAAGAAGCAAATAGTTGAGCAACAATATTATGAGAAAATAAATACCAAGAATATAGGTTAGAACAACAATAAATACAACAAGGTGTACCGGTATTTGTGAGCGTCAAGATACAAATGTTTCCATAGGGAAAATTTATTGTGATCGAAGGGTAGTTTTTTGTTTGTGCTGGCGATGATACGGTACATCAAATTAGTGAATAAACAACGAAACATTTTGTGTATCGTATCAAAGATGTCGAATTTTGTATCAGCAAATGTGTGATTCGCGGAAATCTTTAATTTTTTTGTTTGCATAAAAAGAAAAATACTGGTGGGTAGTAGCATCGAATACTTGCCGAGGCACATGAAGATGCTCTATCAGAAGCAACATGCAGAAGGTGGTTTCAGCGGTTGAGTGATAAAGATAAAGTTGAACGTCACCTAAAAAGTTTGAAGACACCGAACTGCAAACAATCTTGGATGAAGATGTTATAATCTACACAACTGATGGTTTAAAGTTTAAAGTTTCTAAAGATCCAAAAGTCTAGAAAGTTGGTGCCACATAAATTTAATGAGAGACAGATTGAAAACCGATAAACCACGTGTGAAATTTTGCTGGGAAGAAACGATAGAAAATCAGTGTTACATCGAATCGTTACACACGGTAAAAAATGGGTTCCGTTTTAGAATCCTAAACGGAAGAATTCATGAGTTTTTACGAAACAAAACTCAACTTCGGCTGCAAAAACAGATGCATTTAACAGGAAGCCAATGTTGTGTATGTTTGGTGTAACCAGGAAGATGTAGTGTGCCATGAGCTCCTAACGCCTGGTAAAACCTTTAAGACGTTTGAAAAACGACCAGAATATGACACAAAATACGAGAGTATAATCTTGCGACAAGACTATGCATCTGCACATAAAGCAAAATCGGTTCAGGATACAATCAAAGCATTAAACTGGGAGCTACTACGAAACCCGTCGTATTCACCAGACTAGGTTCCTTTCTACTACGCAGTGGCTATGGCACCGCATTGTGTGATTAATTGGTTTGCTTCAAAAAAAGATGAGTTTAATTGACGTTGACTGTACAAATTGCTTGAAAGATAGAGAAAATGTATAGCCAGCTATAACCAATACCTTGAACAAATTTTTTTACTTTTGTTTGTTAGTGGGAAATATCAGAAGCAGACCCTAGGAGTCTTTAATACTACATTTCCTAGAACTTATGATAACAAATATTCAAAACGCTTTGGTTCACTGCTTTGTTGGCAGCTGGGTTTTCCTTTTTACTAAGACAATTATTAGAGCTAAAATGCATGTTTCAATATTTTTTCGATAATATTGTTTCAAAAACATTTATTGCGAACCTTGTCGCTGACTCTGTTCTCCAATTTTTTGTATTATTTCTTAAAATGATAAAAAATTTGTATTCGTCCAATTAAACCATGGTTTTCCTCAAAAATATTACAAATGGAACAAAAGCTAAGCGACATTTTCCCTATCAAATTTAATCTTTTTTTGCACCATCATTTATTGGGAAATGCTATCTGCATAGTCCTCATAAGTTTTCCTTTTTAAAATGGAAATGTAAAAACAATACAAAAAGTTTCACCTTACCATGGAGTTCATAAATAATTTATTTCCAAAACATTAAAGGTCACAGTAAAGTGCCAGAGAAGTCCTTGCAGTTTAATAAACATTTTCTTGTTGTTTTATATTTTTTATTCACATAACTACACATCCAGAATATCTATACTGTGTACATATATATCCTGTATTTGTAAGATTTATGATCGTTTTTCTTTCAAGGTAAATGAAAATATTGTATACGTTCGCAAGCAAACAATATACTTTGCAAAAATATTTGCATGCTTCGACCAAGTAAAGTACGATAGTTTATTGCAAAAATAAATTTTGTTTCAAAGAATAATAAATGATAACGGAAGTGTTCACATGAGAGATGCTTTTTGAGTTTTTCTTTTCCCTCCTTTATCATTACACAGTACGGCAAAATTTATCGATTCATAAATGAAAAAATGTTGTAACTTAAGATTGTTAATAATGTTTTGTTTGAGATAACTTTACGAAATAAATATCTTCTGTTCTGGAAAAGAGCGAGTCCATGTTAAATTTAATTTTTGACGGATTCTTTGTAGCAGTATCGAACATCTTTCTTCCATTACCTAATCTTTCTTAGAGGTGTATTAATATTTCCATTATTTTCGTTATCATGATGATGTTTTCGTTCGTTATCATTCATTTCATACCTTTCACTTCTCTTAAAATATCCTGCATGTTCCAATATTCTTTGTCGAAGCACAGATACTTGCTCACTGAGCATTTCAATATTGCGAAATTCATGGGAATGCGTCATATTGAGCTTTTATTTTAGCCAACCGTGTTGATGAAGGTGTTGGGTTAAAAAATTCTATACACGAGCCTGAAAAAATACTTATTAGGGGCTGAGATATACTAGGAAGGAATATTAAAATACTTTCTGATAGCTTGGTGGCTCCCAAAGTATTGGGTTCTGATGCAATGGACTACATGGTGTTCCAGTACCGCAGATCTGCTAGTGAAATAGCGAAACGTTATTATCTTCATGTAGTCACCGTAGTCTAGTAGAGGTAGTGTGTCGGCTTATTAGACGTAAAGCCACGGTTCAAATCCCAGGTCAGACATCAAAACGAAATATAAAAAAATATTTCTTCGGCGACTTCCTCTCAGCAGATTTCTGGCAAAAACTCTGAGAGTAAATAAAATTGCCATGAAGAGTTTCTCAAAAGTCTATCGTTCGGAGTCGATTTTAAACAGTAGGTCCGGCCACTCATGTATAAAATTAACGCACACAACATAAGTGGCGTGAGAAGCTAGGTCGTAATCCTGAATGAAGGGTTGTAATGACCAATCATGTATGTATGTATTATCTTCACATCCCATAAGCACAACGAGACACAACGGCATTCCAGGTACCAATGAAGCGGATGAACTGGCCAGATGTAACACAGCCATTGAACATTAAATTGAGTTCTCTAATTTTTGAATCCCTCTAAGACTTGTGAGCTTATAAGTCCCAGTGCAGTTGTGAACTCCGTCAACGGCAAATGGACAGTTTCGGTTGCGTGCGAAATGGAGCAGAAAATCTGGTTAAAGTTGGTTTAAGGCCACACGAGAAATTTGCTTAAGCTCCAAAAGGAGTGTGCTGAGTATGGTTGTCGAGGTCATTAGTGGATATTCATTGTGGACATTAATGCAAAGTGCATGGTTCTTGAATACTTGACTAAGGACTTTCTCTGCAGAAACTGTAGGGATGAGAAGGTAGAGAAGAAATTATTTTCCTCCTAGTTACAAACCCAGTACTATGTCGTGTATATTTTATAGATGATTTCAATGAACTGTCAGTAATGGACACTAGCAGTCTGAGCTGCTTTATGAGAAACTCGGCATAGTTCAGAGTGATATGATTCATTGTCTGTCGTTATCAAGATAGTTGAGTCCGTGATATTTATTTATATTGATTGAAATCGTGTTGGCTTATTAGATGAGGGATAGTATTTCAAACCCCAGCTCAGATATCTCGAAGAAAACAAAATATTGAAAAACAAAAAAATTCTATTGGCGACTCTACTTCTTCTTTAAAAATCTTCGAAAGTAAAAGAATTTACCATGAAAAGTTTCTCAAAAATCTGCACTTCGAAGTCGATGTTATACACGAGTGGTGTGAGAATCTAGGTTGTAATCCTAACTAAAAGTTTAACCCACAGTAGTCTAGTGACTACTGAGTATATATTTAAAGTTTACATATCGATGGCTAAATATAAAAAAGGCCTAACTCGATTTTTTGTTACTTTACAGGAGAAGGAAAAAACTTAATAAAATCCGTAAAATTTTAAATACAGCAAAAATTTTAATACAATTTTTAATAAAAAACAGCAACACATTTTATTTCTCATTTAAAAGATTTTTTATTTTTATTTTAAAGAAGTTATCTAAGATAGGCCCTTGATATTTTTGAAAAGAAAAATTAAGTTAGGCCTTTTTCAAACTGAGTTGAAAATTAAATATATTATAATAATTCAGGTTTAAATAATAAACACAAGTAATTCATGAAATTATAAGGGTTAAGTCAAAAGTTAACTGTAAAAAATTAGTTCTTATAAGGCAAGTTATCATAAAAAAGATGGCAATCTACAGGTAAAAGGTATTTCTTTTTCGTGATTGGTATTTTTTACTTATTAAGTGAATCAGGAGGTACATCTTTAATTGCTGACTTTGATCTATGTGGGAAAAATTTGTAATCGTCAGTTATGTCTGTTTTGAAATATAATGATCCTGCTGGATCACACGCCAAGGCTGTAACCTATTAACAGTAGAATCACCAATACGTCTGCCCAAAATTTGAAATAGAGCTTTTAGTACATACATTTCTAAAACTTTTATGGTAAGCAATATTTTTACCAGGACGAATCGAAGAGTATCGTTTAGGCATGTTTTCAAAATTTAGAAAATAATCGTATTGAAACTGGTGAGCTTGTAGGGGTGCTGGAACTTTTCGTGCCTCCTTTATTAATTGCACAAATTGCGACGGCAAATTTATTTGCTTATTTTCAATTTTTCTTTCTATAAGGGAATGGCTTGAGTCACATTCCATTTGCGTATGCCCACTTATTTAAAAATTTTTGTTCAATCGTTATTTGTGTTTCCATAGTAAAAGCCAACAATGCATTAGATAATATTACATTGCGGTTTTGGTAGAAACAGCCATCTGAGTAAATAATTACGTGATGAATTTCAGGCGATAGGGTTTGGATCTTCCTCAAGTGGTTAATAATACACGTCGCAAAAACGGAAGATACTAGACATCCATCTGCTTCTTCCCAAACATAATTGTCTGATTCGTGTGTTAAAATATTGTATATTGTGAAATTATGTAGTTGTAGCTTCATTTTATAATATGCAGCACTCGTCTTTAGTTGAGGGATTAATTTTACAGCTTGCACATCCATACATATAACTGCGAACAGTCCGGACTCACCATTTTTTAAGTCATTATATTTTTCTTATCGCATTTTTTTAATTTCTTCTCTATGTTTTTTATATTCTTCGTCGGATAAATTTCCATTTTCTTTTTTGAATCACAATCTGCGACATAAAGCTGGTAAATTTCCTGATAGGTGGAAAAATCCGATTCAAAATATAATTTTTTGGTGTCCTTTCGACAATAATGGGACTCCATTTTTGGCAACTCATCTAAAAATTTTTGTAGAAATTTACGTCTTTCCTCATACGCTTTCCTGCAGCAGATGAGCGCTTGGCAGATTTGCGTAGACTTGAAGTTTTATCGGGACTTTCTTGCCTACCATGTTTACTGGTCCCGCTTATCCAATTTCGAACCATCTTTGATTTTATGCCTAGCATTGAATAAAACATATTACGAAACATTTGTAGTCTGGTTGAATTATTTCTCAAAAAATATTGAATTGTCTGCGTTCGTCTTGAATACTCAAAATATTTGTATGTATAATTATATTGGGAAGTAATGTTAGTATAACATTTTTCCTCCTTGTCAAAAACAGAGAAGCATGTCGATAGACCCGCCGCCGAAATTTTATAATCATCTTTTTCCGCTAAAGCGAATTTGTTACTTGGGAAATATAAACGTACAACTTCTGCTGCATTACAGATTTACACTTACATACTTGTATTATTGTGTCATGGAGAAATCCAATCAAACGAAATAAAAATCGAGTTAGGGCTTTTCTTTCAAAAATTCTTTGACATGACTTAGAACTTTTTTTGAAATTGTTATAAATCTGTTATTTGCAATTGTTTCCACCTGAAATTTTGAAGCAAGGTGCATCTGACATTTGTCTTCCATAATAAACAAAAAACGCTGTTTTGAAAAAAATTGAGTTAGGCCTTTTTTATATTAAACCATCGATATTCTCTTTAATATGCCGATTCTGATTACAATTTTAATTCATGAAACATTTTCCTTTTCATGAAATACATTTTTTTGTTCCGCAGTAGCAAAAATGCAATTGTAGTTGCTTTCCATTTATCGGGAAAAACTTTTTAACCGTTAAGTTTGTTTGCATAAAACTACTTCAATGCTACTAAACATGTGGCGGTTAAAAAAGTATGCAATCAGCAACTGTGCAACAACCCTCAAATGAAATGAAAACCACTTTTGTTTGAACTTTCCAAATAGAAAATTAAATAAAATTTTAGGCCCACAAACAATGAAAAAATCAGTCATTACAACCACATAAAAGGCGATTGTGTTTAATTTGATTTTGATTTCAATAATGAATTAATTTTTGAGGGCAACAAACGCAAGTGGGTGAACAAAAATTTTAACGTGTAAAGGGAATAAGGGTGTCCTCCTGTTAAGGTTTCTTCTCAAATTTATTAAATTTAATTTTCAATTTTAATATTTCCATTTTATTCTCCTCTAAGAAACAAATTAATTTAAACAGTATTACAGAACTGGAACCCTTACGCTGTTGACATAACGAAAATCAGGGGAATAAAATAATAAAAGAAAGACTTTTCCATTCAATATTTTTGTATTCATCGTTTTGATTACATTTCACAATTGCTGTGCAGTAATTCCAAACGAAACTGGTGACTTGTTACCATCAAATCTAAAAGAAAAACTTTTTGAAAAAAAAGAAAAAAAGTGGGGTATAAGAATTGCATGCAAATGACACAACGAAGAATTAAAATATTTTTTTTTTGTGGCATTTGCATAAACTATTTCCTCAATTCCTTAGGTTTCTATATACCCCGCCTCCACCTGAAACGCTTGCCACTTTAATTTTCTTTTTAAGAAAGTTTTTTTACGTTTTTTTATGTGTGGCTTCTTGCAACATATTCTGATTTATTTATTTGAAGCTCGAAAAACGTAGCCTAGGGGAAAAAAGTTCAACTCCTCCCTGTCATATAATAAATGAAGATTTCAGGAAAGAAAGAAAATAAAAAAATAAAATGAAAAGAAAAAATATTGAAAAAGTCATGATTGCCGCGAATAGAAACTTTTTTGTTGAAATAAAATTATTTTTCAAAAAAAGGCAAGATTGAAATCGCAAAAATATTGGAAGAGGGAATAGATTTATTTTATTAAATAACTTTAAAACATAACCAGATTTTGGTTAAAATATTTAATTTTACCGTATATGTTCTTATGCCCACATAAAATAAAGTAAAGGTGCGTAGAAAAAACAGTAAAGCGATGTTAGTTATGATGATAAATGATAAACACATTTATATACAAACACATACACACAATTGGTCATTACAATCCTTCAGTCAGGATTATGACCCAGCTTAGCACACCACTTATGTGGTGCTTCCTTATTTCATACCTGAGTGGCGGTAGTTACAGTTTAAAGTTAACTCCGAACGGCAGCTTTTGAGAAACATTTCATGGCAATTTTATTTACTCTCAGAGCTTTTACCAGAAATCTGTTGAGAGGCAGTAGCCGAAGGAATATTTTTTTATTTTTCGTTTTGTTACCCTGCGCTGCACACATTTATATGAACATATTTATTCATTCATTATTTAAGAAAACCTTACAGATCTTATTCCCTGTGTGTCAATAAGAATTTGTCTTTGACGAATACTAACTTTGTTGAAAAATCTCTTTAAGTTTATGCCAAAAGCAAGTAAGTTTTAGGTTCTGTACTACAGTGTAAATGATTCTTTGAAAAGAGTCTCAAAAATCTGTTCTTCAAAGCCGACTTTAAACTGTAGGTCCCGCCACTCATGTTTAAAATTAACACCCACAACATAACTGTGAGAGGATAAATCATAATCCTGACAGAAGGGTTATAGCGGCCAATTATATATGTACGATATGTGCCTAGAAAAGTATAGAATAGTTCGATAGTCGTCAAAAATTTTAACCATTTCAGCTAACTTGCATGCAAAAATATCATTTTTCAATATCCCTGTGTAATTTTTACCGAATTCGTATTTTAACATTCAAACTTCTGAGTCGTCCATGCATTAAGAACTTTAATAATACTTTTTGTACCTTCAAATATTCCTTTCATAGTTTTCTGTTGCAATTAACTCAAAATAATGTGTTCCATAGTGTTCCTTTTTAATTAATTGAGATG
This sequence comes from Sarcophaga variegata, assembly GCA_932273835.1. Lineage (NCBI taxonomy): Eukaryota > Metazoa > Arthropoda > Insecta > Diptera > Sarcophagidae > Sarcophaga > Sarcophaga variegata. The sequence goes on along the minus strand of OW026358.1, from coordinate 116,061,726 downwards.
GCCAGTGTCCTATGAAATTTCTTTACAACTCAATGATGCAGTCGTCCAAAATCTAATTTGTATTTACGTTGTTAGTTTGGGTTTAAAAAATTTTGAACAAATTAACTTAATTTTATTTCTTGTTGTAGTTGTAGTTATAGTTGTCTATGGGTGGTGCTGTCCATAAATATTTGTATCAGAAAGGGAGTAAAGTAGTTTGACTATTTACCCAGAGAAGAAAACAAAACCTAAATAGCAATAAACCTTAAAGGAATAGTTATAAAATTTTTTTCTGTGTCTAAAGGAAAAAGTATTATTTTTCATATTTCAACTGAAAACTTGTCAGCAAAAAAGTTATGATAAAAGAAAATGTAAAGTAGCATGAAAACAACATTAAAATGAAGTGGACAATGACTAAAACCATTTCTTAAAGAGTGAGTGACCGAAAGTATAACGATAAAGTAAAAAAAAAATTGGTGGAGAAATTAGTAGAATGAAATAACAAGCCTTATTTAATTGGTCATTACAACCATCTAGTCCGGATTACAACCTAGATTTCCACACGATTCAAGTCGCCGTAGTCTAGTAGGTAGTGTGTTGGCTTATTAGACGTAAAGCCAATGTTCGAGTCCTAGGCCAGACATCAAAACAAAATTCAAAAAGTATTTCTTCGGCGACTTACTCTCAGCAGATTTCTGGCAAAAACTCTAAGAGTAAATAAAATTGCCATGAAAAGTTCATCAAAAATCTGTCATTCGGACTCGACTTTAAACTGTAGGTCCCACCACTCACGTATAAAAATTAACTCACACAACATAAGTGGTGTGAGAAACTAGGTCGTAATCTTGACTGAAGGGCTGTAACGACTAATTATGTATGTATGTATGTATGTATGTATGTAATTGTATACATTAGTGACAGGACCTATAACTTAAGGTCGGCTCTGAATGACAGATTGTTGAGTAAGTGTTCATGTCATTTTTATTTAATGCTTAGAAGATTTCTTAAAAAACAATTTTTTTATATTTTGTTTGGTTCGAAATGTCTGAGCTGGGGCTCGCATTTAATTAGCCAATACCCTTACCTACAAGACTACGCTGACTTTATGATCACTACTCTTTTGAATTAATGAAGAGATTGGTAGGCTTAAACGAATTCCTAGTCTCTTGGCAAATATCTAATATAAAACTATATTTGTTTTGATTATAATATCATAATATCCAACGGTTTCAATAAAAATTACGTTTCTAAAATGTCAACAAGACGACACAACGAAATCAAAAAAGTAAACCTATTATTTTTGGATGAAAATGTTTTTTTACTTCTTTGAAGTTCATAAAAATATAGAAAGAAAATTTGTTTTAAACCTCAAAGTAAACATTTTCCACACAATCTCATCAGAATTAGTGTGTTGCATTGCTTAGAGCGGTCAGGTTTGAATGCAACACTCCTCATTTTCAAAATCTCGAATGATTTGCGAAATGAAAGAACGGAACTAACAAATGTCGTGTCTTCTATTCCAAGCAAGATTCCTCACCTTTATATTCAATACAACAACTCAATTCATTTTAGCAAACGAAAGAAGGCAACCCATTTATCCTTACACTTGCTACAAAAAAAAAAACATCACCATCTTACGTAAATAAAACTGAAATAAAGTACTATAAAAAGAAAATGATAGCCAACAATATAACGAAATAAACAATTTCGACTAAAAAGTTATCAAACTGACAATTCCCCTGACATTGTCATGACCGAAGATTCTATGGTCAAAGAAACATTTCTGCAAAAGAAATAATTGGAATATTATGTCTGCGGGTATCGTTGATATGGCTTCATTAATTGTGTAGATGCTGTTGTCTAGTAGGTAATTTGTTGATTTATAAAATCTGAGGCCATGGTCCAAACTCCATGTTGAACATCTACAACAAAAGGAAATGCGAAAAAATATATCTTTCAACGGCAGTTGCTCCTCAAAAGTCTTCTGGCAAAAAGGAGGGTAAATAAAATTGTCATGAAAATTATTCTCAAGGATCTGTAAGTAGGGGTCGACTTTAAAATGTAGGTCTCGCCACCCATGTTTAAAATTAACACACACAACATAAGTGGTGTGAGAAGCTAGTTCGCAATCATGACTGGAGAGTTGTAATGACAAATTATGTTTGTATGTACGTAAGGAGAAATTGATCAATCAATTTCAAACCGTTTTTGCTCAGGAATATTTTTTCTGAAGGTGGAGACTGCATATTTTATATCCAAATAAAATAAAAAACTTTCTTTGTGCACATTCTTTACCAGGAAGAATACATTGCAAAATGCACCTGGAGCTCATGATAATAACAATGAAGTTGTTGAAAATTTAATCAACTTTAATGTAGTAAAAACGCTAATAATCCGAATGGAAGTAAACAAAAAAGCAAGAAGAGTGGTATAAACTAAAGTGGAGGATATAGGAGAGAAATCCAAAGGAGCTGAGTACTTCTATCCACACAAATATGGCAATATTTGAAAACCATCTTTGCATTAGCGAATAAAGAAAAATGTAACTTTGGTTAAATACTTGTATGTATGAACATCACTCATATGTTGAAGCGTCTCATGTGTTTGTAAAACATCAAATAAAAGAAGATTTTCATATAATTTTGTTGTAACTTAGAAGCAAAAGATAAAAACTTTAGAAAGTAAGTGTTTTAAAGATTTTCAACTTAGCTGCTGCAATATTGAAAACAGGTAAAGAATAATCCCAGGAAACATACTGAAGCTAATAAATTTAAAATAATAAATTGTGTATGGTATCCATCCATACATAGTGTATTGCATCCATCATTTAATTGTAACTTAAAATACGTTATTACAAGGTTTGTCGTAACCTAATGTGGGTCTTACTTTGTTTTTGTTCCGCTACATAGTAAGAGCAATTGAGATAAGCACATAAGTTCCTGTTTGAAGTCGCCATAGTCTAGTAGTTAGTGTGTTGGCTTATTAGATGTGCAGCCATGGTTCATACCCCAACAAAACGACTTAAAAAAATAATATTTCTTCGCGACTTCCTCTCAGTAGATTTCTGTCAAAAACTCTGGGAGTAAATAAAATTGCCATGAAAACGTTCTCAAAAATCTGAACTTCGGAGTCGACTTTAAACTATAGGTCCCGCCACTCATGTATAAAATTAACACGCACAACTTGAGCGGTGTGAGAAGCTAGGTCGTAATCCTGACTGAAGGGTTGTAATAACCAATTATGAGTGTATGTATGAATGTATTTAAATGCATGTGTACACAATCTGTTCATGAAAATTTCATTGAATATATGAATTCCACAGCATTTCAAGTAAGCATGATTCTTTATTTATAGAAATCAGAATCTCATCATGAATTGAGTGTAAATATATAGAAGCCAGTTAATGACTTTTATTATTTGCTTTTGCTATAGTCACCCTATACAAGGCAGTCGTCACTCTTTGTTATACAGTGAAGCTGAACAAAACATTTATTATTTATCAGTTTGATAATTTCAATCGTCGACCACAAGAAAAAGATTAAAAGTTAATCGTATGCGTTGGTTCCTCTGCATATAGACTTGGTGTCGGATCCTACTTAGGAACTTTTGACTGTTCATAATCTCACTTGAAATAAATGAAAATGATCAACGAACGACAGTCAATAATGGAAAACTTTTGTATTTGTTTTCCGCCTTTTACACTTAATGACCAGTCTGTTGTCAGCTGTCAATAAATTGTTTGTACATTGTAGGCTTAAATTATCGCATAATAAAGGAAATACACATTAAAAGTATAAAAATAATTAAAATTACAATGATGAAAGGACAATCACTTTTGTCATCCACCTATCCTGCCATTATCTGCCATTCATCATTTTGATGCTTTGTCTGCTACTTACTTTATAAACGTTGTTTCTTGTTGTCCACGGATATGACGTAGGTGTTGCAATTTTGGCATTGAATTTCCAAAACGTCATTTTCCGACGCTGGAGATTGGTTAACTCTTCCCAGTAAACGAGGGACTTTGCGTATCCCTACAAAAACAAAAGACTGGTGTAATCTATGGTCATGACTGCTTAAAAACGTGAAATCAATTACTTCCCAAAAACATCTAACGTACTTCGTACATTCAGTCAGGATTACGACCTAGATACTCACGCCACTTATGTTGTGTGTGTTATTTTTGAGAAACTTTTCATGGTTTTTGCCAGAAATCTGCTGGAGATGACTGAGCCAGAGTTAGAACTGTGGCCTCGCGTCTAATAAGCCAACACACTACCTAGTCCGCGGCAACTTTTAAGATTTATTCTTTGAGTGTATATTTGCATATTTGAATTTTTCTGTCTAGCACAGGGTCTGTTTGTTATGTGTGGAATATAACATCGTTCAAATATCCACCACGGCTAATAGTCGTCCTGATAGAAATATTGTCTTATGACATCGCCAGCCTAAAATTCACAAAAAACTCTGACTTTTTCGGAGCGTATTGAGTGCTCTTGGATCGCCGAAAATCATTTTTCAATGAAAATAAGGTTGGGGTTTGACAAAACAGGCTGAATAAAAGAGAACTAATTTTACAGATGTAGCCTCAACAATATGTCCTATATCACAATGAAAGCTCGTAAGCTTCTGTTTGGAGGCCCGATAGTTTAATGCATATGCACTAGTGGACTTATACTGCTATGCAGAAATTCATTTGAAGTAGAAGTAGCAGTAATACTTTTATAGCTTTTAATGCTTTTGTCTACAATAAATAAAAAAAAAACGACAAAAACACTGCAATAAATAAAATGAAAATAAATTCGTTCTAAATAACTTTATTTTCATGTGCTGAAATTTTAAACAAAAAACAAATGTTGGTTGGTTGTATGTACTTTGGTCAAGGAAGAGAAACTGCTTATTGGCTACGTATGCAAACTTTCAGATCTCACACCTTTACCATTCAGACGCATATCATACCTACATATGGATATATATGTATATTCATTTTTTTATATGTACAGATGTAAATAGTGTTTGAAACATTAAATATTGTTAGTATTCGTATATTGTGTGTGGTGTATGATGTCTGATAGATTTGTATTCAAAAATTTTAGAAATATTTACATTTTGAAAATTTTAATAAACAATTCGTTGTCGATTTAATGCGCATTTATTTTACGAATCTTATGTTAACCTTTATGTCAACAGCTACATACTCAGTTACTTTTCTTAGGCGTTATGGATGTTTCTTAAATTTTTTTAATTAGCGAGTCCTTTCACCACGTAGTTTTTCGATTCTTGAGCCTGAACAATGGAAAATTTAAACCAGTGTTGATTGAAAAGTTATTGAAAGGTAATTGGATATAGTTAAGTTATCATTACCCGAACCAACTCTATTTTAAAGCTTGTCTTTGTCAGCAGTATCCGAAGTCAGCTAGCTTCATTCGATTCTACCATTTCCTCACAAAAATAACAAAAATAGCGCGTTCTCGCATTCCGTGTTACGTTATTAAATTCGCGTGGCATTCGTTTGTATTTAGTAAAATCGTCTGTTAGCTTGGCCTCATTAAACAACCGTCTATATTCGCATCGCAAAGCGGCAACATCAGAGTTCCACTACTGCAGTTTAGTCCTACCAGATGCCGTCCTCCAGGCAAAGCCAGAAGCTATTTTGTGGGCGTTTGTCAGACTGTCCATTGCTTTCTGCAGACTGGCAAGAAAACACTGACATAAAAACATTCCACTTACTTACTTAATCACTTGCTCGCTTAATGTCAATGACCTCCCTACGTAACGTGTGTAAAACGTGATAGTTTATATTAAAATTTCCTTTTCCTGCAGCAAATCGAGTTACATTCCAAATAACGTTAATTTTTAAATGTTTGTAATATTTTTTGTTTAACATTTAAAAGTTTCCCATTAGTTTGTTCTTTTTGTACAGTAAATAATAACTTTAGTAGAACAAAAAATTAAATAAAGGATAACTTTTCTGGAAGACAGAAAAAAGACAGATGATGGCACGCACAAATGCTGTTTTGCCGATGTGCCAACTTGAGAGTGTAATTTTTGTTAATTGCTTAGGGAAGAGGCGTTAGCTTCTAAAGTCCAAGTTTAAAACTGTCCTTAATGCCACTGTTGGTGCTGACATTAATGCAGATGACATAAACAAATGAGTTCCTTCCTTATCTTCTAAGAGGAAGAATTAAAGGAAAAACAAACAAATAATTTTTAATCTTGTTTTTTTATCATTTCCTTTGCAAACAATTTCTAACTTCTTCATTAGCATAAGGAAGTAAAGTGATTGTCTTCAACAAAAAGTATTTGCCGTAAATGCAATCATTAAGTAAAACTAAAATGCAGTTGATTGTGGAATTGTGTTTGTGCCACGAAACGTAACAAATGTAACAAAATATTGAACATGAATTTAAAAAGGTTGTGAAAAGCAACGACTTTATACTGAAGGACGTGCTAGTCATGGATAAAATCACTACCCACTCCTGGGAAGATGCGAGAAACTAGTTCCTAATGCTGAGTAAAGTGTTGTAATAGCCGATTATGTAAGTATGAAGGATTAATGTATGTAATCCAATGCTTTGGAACTTCCATGCATCTGTACCTATAAAAATGGATAGAACACCCAGATGACTTCGATTTCTGTGAAATATACGTATGTTGGTTGTTACAACTCTTCAGTCAGGATTACTACGTGAATTTTCACACCACTTATGTTGTGAGTGTTAATTTTACAGTTTAAAGTCTACTCCGAATGCCAGATTTTGGATTCTCCCGCAATACAATGTCTAGTTGCAACAGGCGCCCCATTTGTTCTACCATATTTCCGCATATTGCGGGCGGTATCCTAGCGATTTGGCTTTCAAATGTTCCATCGTTAATGGATTATTCGCTAGACACGGTCTCTGAAGTACCACGACATAATAGCCTAATATAGCAAATTAGCGTTGCCAAAAACCCGAAACTACAGTATCGGGAAACTGCTCATGTAATGAAGATGAAATCGACTATATTGCATGTTACCATACATAGTCCAGTATCCCGTATCAAGCGGTTATAACGCTCTGGATTGTCGGTTACGTTCTTTCAGGGTCATCTGCGGTTTTGCTAGTCCCACGTGTGAGGTTTTTAATTGTTAACGTTGTTCCTGACGAAAATTTTGTTCGACATTCAGCCTTTTCAGTCCATTAATCTAGCTTCGAATCTGCATGACAACTTCGTTGTGCTTTAATTTTCATTGCAGAGTCCTTTAGGCGGAAGAGTCGGTAATACCGTCTGCCGGCTGTCAGAGCATAGGACTCTAATGTAATGAACTCCAGCACGGTATACGACTGTTGTAGATGTCTTAACGAGGTAGCGAATCGATGTAAAGTTTGTATCACATGGATACCGGGACATAGAGACTTTCAGGGTAATTTTAGAGCGGATGAACTGGCCAGAAGGGGCACGACCATCAAGTCGATGAATTCTCGACATTAGTGATTCTATTGGGTACCTGCAAGCTTATAATTAACAATGCAATTGTGGACCGGGCCGAACGGCGTAGAAAATCTGGCCAAGGCTGGATAAAAGGCGCGTTGCAGCTCTGCTTAAACTCCTGAGAAGCAGGCTCAGCACTGTTGTCGGGGTTAATGCGGGCCATTTCATTATAAGAAAGCATGCGTGGCGTGTTGGTCTAGCACATCTTTCAAATTCCTGCAGAAGCTGTGGAGACAAGGAGGAGGATGAGACTGTTCTTCACCTACTGTGTACATTCCCGGCAATTGGTCGGAACAGAAGAAGGCAGCTGGGTGCCTACTGTATGGAGAATCAGGATGAACTGTCATGCATTGACAATCCGAACGACCGATTTTTGAGAAACTTGTCATGGAAATTTTTTGTTTACTCTAAGGATTTTTGCCAGAATACTGCTGAGAGAAAATCGCCCAAGAAGTCTTTTTCATTTCGTTCTGTTCGAGATGTCTTAGCCAATGATTTAACTGCAGACTCTCGTCGAATAAGCCAACTGCCTACTGAACAGCGACTTCTAGACTGGTGTGTTTTTCTGTTTCTGATAGCACGTTGCTGAACATTAATGACTAGAAAGTTGATTAATAAAAAAAAGGAAGACAAAAACGATGGCTGAATATGAATGGAATACTTTCTAATGGAATGCTTTTTTCACCCTCCAAAGACCTATTTTCATGTACACTTCTCAGTTTGTTTAACTGCCATCCCTTGAGTGCTGAAAAAATTTAATTTTTACAGCTATTTTCATCAAATATTTAATTCGCTGAAATGAAATATCATCATCAGAATTTATTTAAAATTACGTCAGCGAAAGCATTACTTACAGACATAGACTTTTTTGTACAGAGAAAGTAATTGTAAGGCAGACAGAGTGTCTATGTACGTAGTTATCTTTACAAATTTATCTTTCGAAATACATTTGTATTGCTTAACGAATTGTAAATGAAATTTTTTAAACTGATTAAACGAATTTTGTTTTGTTTTCATTTTACTTAAGAAAAATTCCCCCAAAAGACTTATTCCTACTGTCCATTACTCTTCCACTCAATTCAGTTTTTAACTTTAAGCAATTTTCATGAATATGAAAACTTATAACCTGCATACATCGGCACTTTGCTCCAAATAGAGAAAATTTCGAATTTAAAAAGGAGAAAATTTCTGTAATAAAAAAAATAGAAAATCAACTACAAAAGAAGATACAGAGCGTAAATAAAGAAAGGAAGGAAGTTTACAATACTAGCCCTTAAGGGAAAAAGTAATTTTCACACGTTAACGAAAACTACACACACGTTGAACATTCCTAAATAACTTACAAATTCTCCTACGAAGATACCTAAATATGGTATGTACAGGACAGAGGTGCAAAAGATTGGAATCTTTATATGATGTTTTCAAAAAAACGCACGCCGTTGACAGTGATGGACTGGTAAACGCTGACGATGTAATTGGCTGTCCAAAAGCTACACCCAAAAATGGCCATTTCAGAACATTTTGAATGCGCTTGGATCTCATATAGATCGGTATAGCCCTCAATATAAGGGTTGAGTTTAATCATCTAGAAATGGGCCTCATCGTTTGAGATGATTTTTCGAAGGAAAGTAGATTCAGTTGACAACTGGCTTAGAGCTCAGTCAGCGAGCTAACGTCATTGTCTAGGAGCATTTACTTTTAGGTGGTAGGTCAGTTGAATTTTGCATGGATACAGGTGGAAGTCGCCGTAGTGTGGTAGGTAGTGTGTTGAATTATTAGACGCGATACCACGAGTCAAACCCGAGGTCAGAAATCTCCAACAAGCCGAAATTTGAATATTTCTTCGACGACCTCCTGTCAGTCAATAAAATTTCCATGAAAAGTTTCTCAAAAATCTATCATTCGGAGTCGACTTTAAACTATAGATTTTGTCAGTCACACACAAAATTAACGCACACAATATAAGTAGTATGAGAAGCTAGGTCGTAATGCTGACTGAAGAGTTGTAGTGACCAATTATGTATGTATGTATGTATGTATGTATGTATGTATGTATGTATGTATGTATGTATGTATGTAATTTTAATATTTCTTTCGACAACAGCGATGCTAGTATTTAAACCAATTTAGTTCTCTGGAACTCCTATCAAACGTTGGTATACGACCCGAACAGCATGTTGTTTATTTTAATTTTATTTTCTCAAGTAACCTTAAGCCATGAACATGTACTTCTGGTGTTTTCTTTTGGATACAATAAATAATTTATTTTTAATAAAACTGAAAAAAAAACAAAAACATTTTTCAACAAAACATTTAAGCAAGGAAAATCCTGTAATATGAAGAAGGAACACAATTCTTAAGTTTTTCAAAAGTTTTGCCAGTCCAGACATTTGCTTTCCACATAAGAAACTACGAAGTAAATAAATTTGAAAATGTGGAGATACTTTAATGTAACACATGAGGATGGCATGTGTATTGTACCATAAAATTTAACTTATTCCCAGTAAGAGGGTAGTTTAAAAAGTAAATAAATTTACAACACCATATATGTAAAAACTGGAAGAATATTTTTAAACATTAAAGAGTTAAGGTTTCTGTAGCTATAAAATAAGTTTCCGTAAAATTGTGTGCAAAGATCTCTGTATGACGACTTACAAAGTTCTGTTTTGAATTGTTTGAAGCCGCATAACCATCCGCTTCGTTTTCGCTTCGCCAGATGTGGAACGCAAAACTGCACGATGATTTTGTCTAAAAATAAATCATATTTTCGAATAAAGTTTATTTTAATTTTGGCAGGTACGTTAATAAGTTAAATAGCCGTATTTGGGGCTCAGAAAACACACACGTGGTCTAACAGAAACCAATGTATCCATTATGAGTGACTGTTAGGTGTGGCTTGTAGAGCGGATGCATAATTGGCCCATATTTTTTTGAAAATGAGGACGTCGCAGCCATGACGGCTAATAAAGACACCTATCGCACCATGATAACAGATTTTTTGTACCCGCTCTTTATGGTATTGATGGAACAATGTTTTGTATCTACAGGATGGTGCAATTTGCCACACATCTCATGGCACAATCGATTTATTGACCAAACCTTTGATGGACGTTTAATTCACTGAAACTGTGATGTCAATTGACCGCCAAGAAGCTGCTATTTGACAATGTTGGACTATTTTCTGTGGGGTACCGTTACAGAAAAGTGTTATGCCGCCAAACCAGAGACAAATCAGCATTTTAAGAGCAATATTCGTGGTGCCATTGCCGAAATATACTCGAAAAAGTATACGAAAATTGATCCGATCGAATGAGGTACTTTGCCAGCCAAATGAATGAAATAATATTCCATTTCTAAGCGGAACAATTGTACTTCACAACAGAAAAATAAATATGGCAAAATTTCAGAACGTTTTTGTTATATTGCATTTTTAAATTTAAACTTTTAAGTCATTCATTATATTTATTTCATTCATTCATTATCATTATCATTATCATTATCATCATTCATTATCATTTCATTATATTTACTCACATTATGCTCATGTTTAATATGTAAAATTCATTCATGACATACGACGTATGAGTGATATTTAATTCCATTAGTTTCATACATGAAAAAATAATTTTTTTTATTGCATACTTTTCAGAGTAACTATTTCAGTACATGTAATATGTACTATGATGCGTATGAGTAATATATTTCAAATGCAATTAATGGAATAAAAAAAAATTAGTTTAGAATTGAACATTTAGAAGCTATGATATGCCAATTCTAATAGGTTTATAAAAATTTAAAATTTTTCGAGATAGCCTAAACTAAAAGTAAATACAAAAACTGCTATTCTAGGCTTTATTCAAGTGGATATTACATCATAGCATGTATCTTCATAGCCCGTATCTTCCGCATCTTAAAAAAAAAATCAAATTTTGGCAAAATTTCAAACAGTTTTTATTTCATTGCATTATTAAATTTGAACTTTTAAATGGCCCACCCTAAATAATCAAAATATCTTACGAAATCGATCACCATAAGCAACTACAAAACATGAAGTGAAAATAAGAACTTGCTCTCATAAGAAACGACAGCAAACCAGAGCCAATTACAAAAGATATATGCTTCTAAAGGATCTACGCTCTCTTTATAGGGTTGAAGACCAAAGAGCAATTAAAGGTTTGAAGTTTGGTACGTAAAAAAGCTTACCACAAAGTAAATATGAAACTAAACAACTGATGTTGCGTAGTTAAAAAATATAAACTAAGAAACTGTATCTCAACGCAATATTAACACTTCCGTATGTATCTTACATACTCACATTTGTTTATATGTAACACACAAAGTGAAGTGTGAAAGGTGCAGCTGTCTAGAACGAATACGTATCCGATTATTTTTGAAACGTGTTGGATGGTAAAGTTAACATATTAAACCTGCTTTATGAACATACCCACTTAATACAAAACATATTTCAAATTTTATTTCCTTTGTTTAGCAATGGCTTTTGTTATTGTGTTTACTGGCTTTAAGAGATTTTCTACTGTTTGGTGTGAAAATCCAATATATGACAATAATAGCAACATAAATACTAGCATCAAGCGATGTTTAATATCAACAATCTACTGCATAAGACTCAAACCTAAATCTTGGTTAAAATTTATTTTCAGTCGGCAGACAAGTGCACTACTTTCATACTCATGAGCAAAACATTGTCATAAAAATCCAATTTATTCCTATAGGATTTTTGGAAGATAGCGAAAGGAAATCTTGAAAACCTTGGCGAAATTGTCTACATAAATACACAGATATGTACATATTGGGTTACGACTAAACTTCTGATACCACTTATGTTGTCTGTGTTAATTTTATACATGAGTGGCGGGACCTACAGCTTAAAGTCGACTCCGAACGATGAATGTTTGAGAAGCTTTTTATGATAAATTCATTTACTTTCAGAGTTTTTGCCAAAAATCTGCTGAGAGGAAGTCGCTAAAGAATTATTCCAATTTCGTGTTGTTGGAGATAACTGTCCTGGGGTTTGACAGTTATCACATTTAATAAGTCAACACACCACCTACAAGACTACGGCTAATTCTCGAAATTATCTATTTATAGAATATCGAATATGTTAGTCCTGGCCTAAGCGAAAAGACCTAGAATAATAGATTACGATTCTGTCCTAAGATGAAGTTTTTTATTTCAATTATTTTTTACTGTATTAGAACGCTATCATTTAAACAAAATTTTCCATTTAAAATATATTTTATAAACATTTATAAGCTATGTATATAATATAAACATTTGTTTATATGCAATCACTGCCGCGTTTCCAATATTATTTTTTTATTTTTTTAAGGGTACGAATCATTTAAATTGTTTTATTGTGTACAATTCAATTAAATTCCGTTTCTGTTTGATTTGGAATTTTTTTCCTTTTCTTTTATTTGTCATCTCTGGATCGGGCAATAATAAATGGTTTCAGTTATGAAAAATTCTTGTTTGAAACAACAGATAGAAATATTGTGCCAGTAGAGATGGCAAGAATAAATATAAAAAAGTTTATATTCTCATGTTTTTTCTTTTTTGGTGCAGTCTTCCAAAAAGATAAAGGTTTAAAAATCGTGAAATGAAAAATAGTCAATTGTTTGAGTTTTATAGTTGATTGAATAAAAATTGAATTTTTTATTTTACTGCAGTGAACGACAAAATAAAAAAATATTTACATACATACAAGCATACATACGTATATAATTGGTCATTACAAATCTTCAGTCTTCGAGTGGCGGGAGCTCCAGTTTGAAGTCGACTACGAACGATAGATTTTTGAGAAACTTTTCATAAAAATTTTGTTATTTACTCTAAGAGTTTTTGCCAGAAACCTGCTCAGTGAAGTCGCTTTGCTTCGAATTGTTGCATGTGTTTGACTTGTGGGTTTAAAACATAGTCTCAAGCCTAATAAATCAACACACTTTCTACTAGACGGCGGCGACTATAAGTATATACATATATTTGATTATTTCAATTGCATTATACGAATGATATTTATTTCCCAAATTTTGAACCAAACACTTGCAATAGTAATTTTCTTTCCCAGTCTTCCCAACTTCATTAAAGTTATCTTATCTTACTTCATATCTTTTCAATCATTCTGCTCAACTAAATCCATCAGCTAGAAAAGTAACGCATTTTCCTAGAAACTGTACCTTAAAAGTGCAATAAATTTAAAACAACTCCATTGTTCTGAAACAGTTCTTAAAAATAAACAATTGATTAAAAAATTTAAATTTCCTTTGATCCAATTAAGCATTAATAATGTTTTTAAACCATTCTGGTTCAGAGATCACAATGAATCTTTTTTTTCGCTACTTATAAGCACTATTGAAATTGTTAATATAAGTGAGTCAACACAAACTACTCTGATTCATTCGTACTCACTACAACGTTGATTTATAAGTACAGTTTTCAATGAGTATGCGTACAATATTAGTATGAGTTTTATTACATTCGAAATATGTTTGATTCATAAGCCTACTTTCATTTAGATTCATAACTTTAAAAAAATACTTATAATACTTAGAAATGATTCGAATGACTGGAATCATTCATCAAAATTTACAGTCTTAGTTATTGTTGCATTCACAAAAAAAGAAAAGCAAAAACTACAGAGCAGCAAGTAGAGCAAACACACGATCTGTTGTGGGTAAACATCATGACATTCTTCTATACGACCCGCTACCATGACGTATAAGTGATATTAAATAAGACACCCTACTAAACTATGTACTTATACGCGTTCGTCAACAACATGTAAAAGCATTGTGACGTTATACGTCTGCAATGAAAATTTATTGATTTCTGCATTATTATCAAAGGACTGTTTTGATAAGCAGCATTTTGCTTAAAATATTGATTTTAAATTATGGTAAGCAATACTATAATATTTCTCTTTTCAGAACTCGTTAAAAGAAGGTAAAAAAAGGTACAAAAAAAACGAAAAATAGAAAATCACTGCATAGACTTAAAGCCACAGGAGTCATGAAAAGTTTTTCAAAACTCTATCGTTCGGAGCCAGCTTTAAACTGTATATCCCTCCCCTCAAATATAAAATTAATACACAATAATACGCCTGGTCGTAATCCTGATTAAGGACCTGACCAACATTGAATCAATCAATCTTGAATACCTTGATGGGTTAAATCACAAGATTTTTTAAATTTCTGATAAATTTCAATTTCATTTCATAATTATCATATTTTCATTCAAATTGATTCTCTTTTTGTTCGCTATAAATGATATTATCTTTGTTATTTATTGTCCATTAAAGTATGTTTTCATAAGTAAGTTTTTGACAACAAACTTTTTTTTATTATAAAATCAAAACTAAAAAAAGAAGAAGAAAAATCAACTACTCAAGATAGATATTTTATAACACCAAAAAGGAATTCTTCCCATGAGCTAGACACACTAATAAAATTCCATTGTCCATTCCAAAGTATATCCGAAAACTTCGTTCACATTTTAACTAAGAGCTGGACAGAGGAAAAAAATTGTGGTGAAACAAAAATAAGAGTATTAACATGAGAACTAGAATGGACTTTGACATGAAATGGAAAAATTAGTTAAGGGACAAGAAACAGAATTTCTTTTGCGTTAGTATGGTTTTGTATAGTTAGCATTACTTTTTTGTTAGTATGGGTTTTTGTGGAGATTTTCTAATGTTATTGTTTATTACTGCCATCAGAGAAAATTTGGTTTACAAGCTTGGGGAACTCTAATATTAACAATAAAATATGACTTCATATAATATTTCGCTTTAAGAATATTTACCCAGGCATACAATGCAAGTGGACAATATTGGACATTAAGGCTGTAATAGGCGCCATAAGCATAATGTTGTATAATAAATTGATGATTTAAGTACTTTTTCGTCATGTTGAAATGTACTGTTATTGTCAATAAAATATTATTACTAAAATGGAAAAATTTGGATCCTGGTGTCTTGCTTTTTCATCATTTAATATTAAAATTATAAACAAAAGTTCCAAAAACAGAAAACAATGAACTTGTTACGAATTATCGCACTGCGTAATATAACAAAAAACACCAGCACAAAAAATGGTAAACAAGTAAACAAAAATACAACAACAAACACTACAGGAATAAATGTAAACAAAATACACACAACAACAATGATAAAACAACGATCTTTACATTTATAGAGGTCTTGAGAAGGTGAAGCCACCAACATTCGCCTTCAAGAACATTCATCAGACTGTTTAAGTTGCCATATAAAAGCTAAAACAAAGCAGGTAACTGAGCTAGTAAAAGTTCAGTCAGTCTTGTGTGAAGGTGCGGTGTGTTTGAAGAGAGTAATCGTGGTTTGAAGATCTCCGTTGAAAAGATCAATCGAACAATTGTGTAGTAATTGTTATTGTTTATGTAAAGGGTGTAAACAGAAGAATAACAAACAAAGCAATTGTTGGTGTATACATAAAGTTGTGAACAGTGGCACACAGAATTGCGCGAATAATAAAGAATTTTAATTAAAACTAAACACAAATTAATTTTTACTTTATTGCAATCTACAGGTTCATATTCTAAACGTTTTTTAAAGGTTAAAAACGTAGCAATATCATAAAATCATTTAGAAAATTACAGTCAGTTAGAATACAGTAAAACACCCTAAAACACTACATAATTTAATTCAAGTTATCTTCTTAATTATAAGACAATTACAGGCAGTATTTTTCGTCGATTTTGAATGAATGAAGCTGCTTAAAGTCGACTCCAAACGAGAGATTTTTGAGAAAATTTTTATTTTTCCAAAAACCTATTGAAATGAGATCGCCGAAGTTATATTTTCCTATATTTCGTTTTGTTGGAGATGTTTGACCTGGGTTTTGATCCAGAGCCTTACGTCCAATAAGCCAACACACTAACTACTATACTATGGGAATACAAATGGCCACACAGACAGCAATTTTGGGCGCCAGCTGTGGGAAAACTCTCTACAGCACAGAGCATATAGAAACGATTTGAAAAGGTTTATCCACTAAGAAATATAAAAGACGACGCCATATGATTTCATTTAAATAAAATATTGTTACACTAAAATATTAATAATATTGTCACACATAAAAATATTGTCACACTTAAGGACATATAATATGTTGCTTCTACTCATTAAATTATTAAAGAAAAGCATCTTAATACTTTAATACATATAATAAATTTTTGTTTTGGAATCTTTTGAGTTATTTATTAGACAACACAAAGTAAATCTAATAATTAAATCCAAATAAAATTCAAAATTAAACCCAAAAGGAATTATGCTTGTACTAGATTCATCACGTATACTATAGGAAATGAAACTCATCTTTGTTGTATAAAGTAGTGCAAGAGCATACATTTGAGAATTCCTTGTGTCAAGTGAAGCTTCAATATGATTTAATTAAATTCGTATACTGAGCAAGAAAAGAGAATAAAATAAAACTTATTTAAATAATAAAACAAATATACTTTTTTTCCAAAATACGTATGGGAGGTTTCAGGAAGTTTTTGCTTTCTTTTAAATGAAGCATAAAATACAAGTAAGTTTATGAATGTAGATTAATTGTGAAACAAAAGATTAAAATTTTCATTCATATCTGAAATAAAGAAAGTATTATTATAAATACACTCTTCATGGGCTATGTATTTATACCAAATGGTAAAAAATTAAAAAAAAATAGTATTTAAGCTAACTTTCTCCAACTCAGGATACCACTCCAACTACTTCGTGTAATTTTAGTGTTGGTGGTTTGGAGCAAAGAGCGTTTCTTTTATACATCTGGCTACGACATTTTTGGAATTAAAATATTATTGATATTTTGAATTTTGTTGAGAACTATTTCATAACTTCGGCTTTATAATAACGTTCTTAATAACCAACTACTCTAAAAAGTTTTTAAATGCAATGTATTTTGGGCTATTGTTTTGTACATATTCAATCAACAGTTTTTCATTTTAATTCTACTCTTAGAGTTTTTGCCAGAAATTGGCTGAGAGGAAGTCGTTTGTTGAAGATGTCTGGCCTGGGGTTTGAACCGTGGCCCCACGTCTAATAAGTTAACGCACTACCTACTAGATTACGGCAACTTTAAGTTAGGAATCATTGAAGTAAAGTGCACCCTAATGGTAATAATTATCAGGCCATCATCATTCTTATAGAAATACTGTCTTCTGACGTCTGACGACTTAACCAGGATACGTTGGATGGACTTCGATCTCATGTGCATTGGTATCGATTTGAAGATTTTATTTCTTCTCAGGTGATTTATCGATGAAAATAAGGGTCAGTCGTCAACTGTTACAGAGCCCATTCAGCAAATACACGTCTTTGCCTATGGTCATCTGAATAAATGACAGCCAATTCGAGAGTTGTAGCTTCAAAAAAATGGCTGTTATCAACTTTCAAAGTTCAGAAGTGCCTGTGGGAAGATGTTACATATCCAAAGATTTATAACACTTTTTCAGATTCCATAGTGACTCTTTACAGAAGTCGTTTGTAAGTACTGGCGTTAAGAAAATCAGTTTGTTGGTACAAAATGCAGTACAATTTTGGATGAACTTCAATAATTATGATTATGTCAAACTTTTGTACCTCTGATTGAAGAATGATTAAGAAACATCGAAAGTTTTTTCTATTTTTCAAAACATGTTTGGCTCTGGTAAGTTCAGCGGAAGGTTTTTGAAGAGCATTTGTTTAATGGGTTGAAGGACATCTCTGGCAACTAGCATTGAATTTATTAAGTTCACCATGATAGTAGAACTTAGCTTTTGATTAATAAAGCAAGAACACTATCTAAAAATTTTCTCTTTCATAGCTAATTATGAATCGATAACAGTATGTTAGTCTAATTATAATAATTTCCAAATATGTCATTCGATTTAATAATTTTTAGTTCTTTTTTCTAAAGTTTAGTAAGACATAAGATAGAAGTACTTTAAATGCACTTTATAGTAACATTATCCACACGAAAACTCTTTAATTTCACTATAAAGTCTTAAACTCATGATTTCGCATATTTCGTGCAACTCGATTAATTTTATTAAAATTTTAGTTGCAATATATTCGCTTGAATCTTTATAAACTGCTTATTCGCTTATGAATTTATATTCTTTTTTATTCCACAATTTTCTCGCAGTTGTACAGAAAATTTCCATGGCTTCTCTGGCGTGTAAAATTCTCTCTAGCAGTAGCAGCAGTTGAGCAGTGCTAACAATAAAAGGAAAATAAAAGTATTTTCTTTTATTGTGCCTGAAGCACTTTTGTGACAAGTACCCTTTTATATATAATGCTGAACAAAAACAAAAAGTCAACTGCAATTTACATCATTTTAAATTTATTTCTATATATTTTCTTTACATACACCTACAAAAACACATTCACTTCAAACCTTAACCTGCAGTAAATATGCACATTTAAGGGTTCATCTTTGAAATCAATATTTTAACACTAAATACACCGACAGTTTGATTACAAACCTCTTAAGTATTAAAAATATAAATAAATTATTAGTCAGTTTTCAGGTAAAAAATTTCCGGATGGATAATCTTAATCAAAAAGAGAGAAGGAAAAGTGTCTTCTTATTCTCCTTCAACCGAACCAGGATTGTTAGGATTTCATTTAAACCCCATCACATCATTATTATCACTAAACGGTTTCCGCCATGATACACGCTGGCGTGGTATAATTTAGCTATTCCTTGATGTTGAAGCTTCTCTAGTTAACTTAGCTACGTATGAGCAATACACCTTTTTAAATAAATCTAATATTGCTCATTCGCTAAGCTGACCTCAAAATGGCATTCACATTATTTCAGTCATTTTGTTTACTTACATACATGTATTGTTTGTACAAGGCAAGACTTTTAAGAGTTTAAGAACGTCAAATTAAAATTTATTTAAAAAATTACCGGTAATTTATTTATTTTGAACTTTAGAGCATGCCCTGGTTGTATTTATCTTTCATTAAACACTAACTATCTTTAAATTTAAATAAAACAAAGTTAACTCACTATCATCGACATTTTTAATTCGTTTGATGGTATTACATCCCTCAAGATTTTTTTGTGTGAAGCATTTACAAAATGTAAAATTTCGATGACCCTGACGCATAAATCTGGCGTAATTTAACCGATGGCAAGTGTTATGTTGACTTTAAGGACCGATGTGATTTGTGGCTTTTTCGCATATACTTGGGACTGTAGAAAACACCACAAAACTACTAACTGGGTATATCACATAATCTCCGTTGCCAATTCAAATAACCATCACCACAGATGATTATGCCTTTAAATCTCTCGTGCAGAATATCCAATGTGGCACAAGCTGGCTTACGCACAGTGCCGTACTGTTCATATCTCATCTCTCGTTGATATCCAGATCATTCATTTCAAACCAAGAGATCGATGTATGTGCTCGCCGTTGAGAGTGCATCGATGACACCTCCAGCCCAAAATCCACACCAAATATTATTTTTTTTCGCTATACACTGGACTTTGGCAGATCACATGGCAATTGGTATTTTGTCTGTTCGAGTTGCCATCTACCCCAGAGCCTATTCAGTGAATACATATCGTTGTCTACTGTCGCTTTCCACAGTTCCTGAATCAGTTAGAATTTTGTACGGGTGAAGACGAAATTGCATTGCAAAATTCCTCGAATTCTGGTCTGGTTTACTAGGCCGACCAACAAAACGAAATATAAAAAATATTTCTGCGGCGATGTCCTCTCCGCAGATTTCTGGCAATAACTCTGAGAGTTAATAACATTGGCATGAAAGCCTTCTCAAAAATCGGAGATTGGAGTTGATTTTAAACTACAGGTCTCGCCACTCATGTATATAATATACGCACACAAGCATAAGTGGTGTGAGAAGCTAGGTCCTGATCCTGACTAAACCAATTATGTAAGTGTGTACGTAAAAGACCGAGTTATTATGAGCCCCACCAAATCGACTGCCACCGATTCTCCAGAACACTATCCCACAACGATGATTTTTACGTCAGATCTTAAGTTTCGATGATATACGGATGTTGCTCGTTCGTTTACTGAACCATTAAATTCGAACTTATCAACCACAGTCCTTACGATAGGGTGATAATTCAATGCTAATCCTACGAAGCTAGCTCCCTTGATGTTGTGACTTTAGCAATGCATATCGCATTATGTAGTTCCAGGTTTTAATAACAATCTGCTCACGCAAATTAGGCTCTTCCAAAAATATCGTCGAATACCTTATACTTCTTTAATCATGTTCCTGAATCTGGTGATACATTCAGTCACATAGAACTTATTCCCTTTTATTCTAGGTTTCCACAAAATCTGCCTCATTCTGCACCACGTATTACTGATTTTATTGGATTTTGCAATCATATTACTTGGCTAAAAGATGGTACTCGGAGAAACCCATAAAAAAATGTTCAAAGCAGAAATTTTGCAGATGTCAGAAAAAAAAGTTAAAAAATATCAGAAAACTTTCTGTCCCTGAAGCTTACAATTTCTGAGTCATTAAAAATCTTGTAAATTAAGAGGTTTTTCATAACATGTATATCTCACTTCAAATAACTGCCAACCTTTAACTGATTCTTATCACTGCACCAAGTAGAACTCACTGAATATCTGATAAATTGTTGAAAACCCTGAAAGCAATTGTCATATAAATTTTATCGTGATGTATGTTATCTATGGTGTAAATATATATGAGTGAATAAATGAAGAGAGCACAATCAATTCAATGTAATTGAGTCGTTAAATTTTACTTTTTTCAACCACTCTCTTTCTCCGCCTCTACACGTTCTTTTCAAACGTGTCCAAGTGGAAGGAGTTTGTAATTGGCATTATAGGGCAACATTTTATTGCAGAAAGACAAGAGCAAAAGAAAAGTAATAAAACATAACCTCCGGGAAAAGATTCACTTCTTTCAGCAAATGAAAATAAATTGTCGGTTTTGTCTTTCTCATTTCCTTAAAATAGTAATAAAAAAATGTAAAGAAGAAGAGAAAAGAATAAATAAAAAACTTATAAAACACTTTTCTGCTCGTAGCAATCATGCGAGAAATATGAAATTTTATATCCATTTTCCAATTAATTAAGCAACAATGTATTGCCTTCCCTTCCCCGTTCCCTTTATTATGAACAATTTCATTGCCTTTAACCCTTATCCTGTATTAATGGGTCAAAATTGCCAGTTTTTATTGCTCATTTATTCTTTAAATACTCAGCGGATTTTTTTGAAACTTTTGTAAAATTATTTTTTTAGTGAATACTATTAAAATTTAAAATATTATTTTTGTATATCGTTTCACAAAGCGTATGTGAAAAAACTTACGCAGTTGGTGCTTTTGGGTCAAAAATGCCCAATGCAACAAAATCAATTTACGCATGTGATACGAGCTTAGTAACAATTTTGTCTGCCTTGACAACATCATAACTAGCAACAAAACAAAAAAATAAGTAAAACCGATAAACAAATTTGGAAGATTTTCTAAACAGGACATACTAAATTTGACTCCTGGCCCAACGCGTTATGCTATTTCAAGAGCTGATAGTATAAAATCTTTTTTTCATTTATATATGCCCAGTGATAATATGAAATTAGTTGTTGATATGACTAATTTGCAAGGTGACTATAAGTGGTTTTGTATTTATATGAGTAAAAGCTATACAATCGGTTCATTTAGGTTAATCTGTATTTGGAAACAATTGGATTGATGTAGATGACATAACAAGTGAAGCATATTTCGGGCTACTTTTATTGGCGTGTGTATTTAGATCTCATGGTGAAGCTTTGAATCCCTATGGGACGACCGCAAAGGCAGATCGCGATTCAAAGTTACTATGAGTTGGGAAACTAATCTACGAAATATATTTAATCCTGGCGAATGTGTGGCAGTGGATGAGCAGCTCGTAACATATCGTGGACGATGCCCATTCAAGCAATACATACCATCAAAACCAGGAACGTACAGGTGAATACTGGAAAAGACAGAAACTGTAAGGCAGAGAAAGATCAAGAACGGCGCGTTTTCTTGGACATAATAAAAAATTTAAAAGGACATAATATAACTTGTGATAATTGTTTCACTTCACATAAACTGGGTGTTGACTTGTTAAAACAAAATATTTCAATGGTTGGAACAGTCCGAAAAAATAAAACTTTTTGGCAATAAACATTTTGCAACTAAAAAGCAAACCTGAAAACTATGCTCACTTTCTCTTCGACAATGAGAACAAAACAACTTTAGTGGGATATGTACCTAAAAGAAATCAATCAGTGTTTCACGTTACATCACGACGAAAAAAAAGAGCAAGCTTCAAAAAGCCAGAAATAATTCATTTCTATAATGAATCGAAATCAGTGGTCGATACATTAGATCAAATTATAAAAACTTACACATGTAAAAGGAGAACTAATCGATGGCTTCAAGCTCTTTCTTACAATATGATGGATATATCCGCCTATAATGCCTATGTAGTTTTTCTAAAAATTAATCCGCACTAGAATGAACATAAGAAATATAAGCGACGCATATTGTTGGAAGGCTTAGGCATGGAGCTTATAAGCTGAGAAATATCTCGTAGGCCGAACATGCTACAAAGTAGTCCTGCTAAAGCAGTCGTAAAAATCCTTTAAAAGATTCTGTTGAAGTACCGCAAGCAAAATATTTAAAAAGGGTATGTTGTTAATTTTGTCCAAATCGTTCTAACAACACCAAATATGCAAATAAATGTTCCAAATCTCAAAAATTTCTTTGCAAAAAGCATTCTGAGATCAATATTGCATGTAATGAATGTAAACAAATAAAAAACTGAATAAATATTACAATTTTTTGTATTGGGCAAATTTGACCCACTAATGTCATATGCGTTTTATTTTTGAAGTACAGGATAAGGGTTAAAGTGATGCCGTTTTTGTCAGTTATTAAGTGACAATAAAAACAAAGACTCATTTTGCTTTAATTGCTCTGCTGCACTTGAATTGTGTTTATAATTGTGAATTATGCTTCGGATTTCTTTTTTGTTAATTCCTGAAAAGAAAACCTATTTTCGCATTCTAAAAGACAGATATTATTTGTGAGAGAGACTGGAATTTTTTAGCACACGTCTTAAAAATGCAATTTTCTTCAATTACTAAACAGATGGCCGTTGAAGATAGTTTAGTAGCGCTAGCTATAGTGCTCACGTTATTGATGATGACGTACATAAACTGCGTTGTAAAACGGAAATAACTGAGACAACCTTTTGAGCTGATTGAAGAAAGTCTTCTATTAAATTAATACCATTATCGCGATAGTTTATATATGGACGGATTACTTTTGAAGTATTAAATTAAAAATTTGGGTGCCCTGGTAGTCTAGTGGTTAGTGTGCTAGACTATTAGCGTGAGGGTAATGGATTCGATTCCCACCAGAGGCTCTGGTCTGTGACACTACACCGAGCATATGGTCAACGTTGCTCAGCTCGTATATAATTAAAATATAATTTGTAATTGTATTATAATTAATAAATAAATAAATAAATTCCCAATTAAATTTCCCAGTGAAATTTGTTCTCAAACTTCTTTAAAGCAAAAGAGCACAGAAATCCAAATAAATTGGTATTAGTGTTGTCTGAATCCATTTTTTTTTACCATGAAATGAAAAATTACTAAATTGAAGTAAATGAAATTAATTTTAAACTTTAATGGATGAGTTTTTCTTTTCTTCTTATAACTACTACGGTTGCTCTCTTGCTCCTGCTGTTGAAAGTAATTGCCTTGTTTTTTCTGCATTGACTTTTCATGTTAATTGCGCTTCAGTTGAATAAAAAGTGCCATGCTTTTAAAATTTGAATGCATGAGAGAAAATAGGGGAATACAAAGCGTAATAATCATGTGCGATAAATCGTTGTTAAGCAGGAGTACAAATTTAATTCTACAATAAATTAGAAAGAGCGAAAACAAGATTATGTTTTTACATCGTGTTTCAAGACGCAAACGCTTATGGTAAAAGTGAAACGTAATACTAAAGACTTTGATAAGAAAAAAACTATGAGAGTAAATAAAATTGCAATGAAAAGTTTCTCAAAACTATTTGACTTTCGGAGTCGACTTTAAACTGTAGATCCCGTCACTCATGTATAAAATTAACACACACAACACAAGTCGTGTGAGGAAGTAGGTTGTAATCCTGACTGAAGGGTTGTAATGACGAACTTCGTATGTATTTATGTCAAAGTCCCTATTGGTGGACCATATATATATGTATATACATATATGTATATGAAGGCAGTATTTCGAAAAAAAGAAGCCTTCCATTGCATTGCATATGAAAAACCTCCAGCAGAAAAAGAGTAGTCTGGTAGACGTTTCAATATAATGTTTGATAACCGCATAAATGCCTCGTCAGTTAGCAACCATAACAAAGATGTGGATTTACTTCTCCATACTTAAGTAAAATGGATACGATAAGAAGGGGAAGTCCAGATTTAAACATAAAAAGAAATCAACTGAATGCTCTCGACAAATGCTGCATACAGGAAACGCATATTCATTCATATATAATTGAATAATATAAAAAAATTAATCCAATGGCTAAATTGAAACGAATAAATAAAAGAAAATACGCTATTATAGTAAACGTTACTTCACCTAAATTGCGTTTACCGTAAAAGAAAAAAATATTCTATCCACCTTTTGCTACTTCTGTGTATAAAAATCATACACAGAAAAGGCCATAAAAATATGCCAGCGCTTATTCAAGTGTACTAGTAGTAGTATGAATTAAAATATGCATAAATAAACGGTTTACATGAATAAATTTTAAGCATGTGTTTAGGGAAGAGTGTGTGAGTAGGAAGTGTGTTGTTTATGTTGATAAGCATTTTTCCTTTTTGTCCATTCTCATAGCCAGAAACACATTTACTACTGAAAATCCTTGCCGCAAACAAAAACAACATTACCAGACTAACAAATACTATGATAGTCTATTGTAGGTATAAAAGAACAAAAGCGACAATAACAACAACAACATCGTTGGATTTGAAAATGGTAACAGTAACGTGGCGTATTTGCCTCCAGTTCTTGTAAATATAGCTGCATAGCAGAAAAACAGGACAGTTGGTCTTGATTTAATAGCACACTAACGTACTGAGACATATTTTCTGTCATTGAGGGTTAACACTTGGAAACCAGAATTTGTTCACAGAATTGTTGTCCAGCTACAGATAATTTTAATCTTATCCACACACAAGTCCACAGATTAGTTTTATTCTGTTTAATAATATTTTAAAACTATAGTCGCCGTAGTTTAGTAGGTAGTATGTTGGCTTATTAGACCTGAGGCCAGGGTTCAAACCTCATCAGACATCTCGAACAAAATGAAACATGAAAAAATATTTCTTCGGCTACTTCCCTGCAGCAGATTTCAGCAAAAACGCCGACTCTCATTCGAAGTCGACTTTAAACCCGCCACTCTTGTGTAAAATGAACACATGAGTTATGTGAAAAGCAAGATCGTAATCTTGGCTGAAGGGTTATATTGACCAATTATGTACGTATGTAACGCAGTGCTACTCAATGTTAAATACCTGCTGTATATGCTATATATCCACAAATGTTTTCATGGGTCTCACCTCAAACGTCTGCGCAAATAAATAAAATACAACAATAGCAGCTTAATTTAAGCATTCATACATTCGTATACACATGCTACAATACCACATACAGTAAGAGACCAGCTGTTGTATGAAAAAGTTTTGCAGCATACAGGCAATCTGCTTGAATCTGTGTGTGCATATATTTTTGCCTTTCAGGTGTATGCAGCTCTGTTAGACATTTCTGCATTACAATACCAATTGTTATGGATTCTTTTTTAAGGTTTATTTCACTTTAAATCTTGTTTTGAAAGCAAACTTTTAATTTTTTTCTCTCCTTCTGTTCGATTGATATATTGATGTAATTGAGGGAAATAAATTAAGAGATTTTAAACTTTATCGTTTTACTGCTTTGCTAAGACTTAAGTTTCTCATACTCAGTACTCATATAAGTAGAGTGTTTAAGATTTTTGATGCAGTAAAGCTATTACGAATACGGCTTTATTACGCAACTAGTGTTGTATTGATTAAAATTACTGTTATATTGTGTAGCAATTTTCCTTGCAATTGCACAATTATTTTGTCTGTATTTTCTAGGAAAATAAGCATAAAAAAATTTAACAATAATAACAAACACCGGCTTGCAACATCCTGGCGTAGTTAAGCTGTAAGGCAATGGCAACAATGCGAATAAAAGCGGAAAGACAGAAATGAAAAATAGTTACGAAAGCGAGATGTTTGTAACGGATATAGACTATTTAGTGTGAAGTACTTGGTTGTAATTTTTATTGTTTTCTGATATAATTTGAAGTCGCCGTGGTGTAGTAGGTAGTGTGTTGGCTTACTATTCGTAAAGCCCGGGTTCGTATCCCAGGTCAGACATCAAAAATGAAATATGAAAAAAAAAAAAAAAATATTTCTTCGGCGACTTCCTCTCAGCAGATTTCTGGCAAAAACTCTGAGAGTAAAATAAACTGCCATGAAAAAGTTTCTCAAAATTCTGTCGTTCGGAGTCGACGTTAAACTGTAGGTCCCGCCACTCACGTATAAAATTAACGCACACAACATGAGTAGTGTGAGAAGCTAGGCCGTAATCCTGACTGAAGGGTTGTAATGGCCAATTATGTATGTATGTATGATATAATTTGCTTTTCAAAATATGGGCTTGTAGCGTACATTGTAGAAGCCTGCTTACAGACTTCTTGCAAACTAAAAATTGCACAATGTCGGTTCGTGCAATGTACCGTCCGAAAAATTATCTTCTGCGATGAGTCTCATTTAGGGATAAATTGGTACGTGAACAAAATAAATTGTCGAATTTAAGACGATACCAATCCATTCAAGAGCATTCAATACATTCCGAAAAATTCACTGTTCGGTGTTTGTCAACGGTCCATATTTCTTAGACAGCGATTTTGGCCAGGCGAACACTGTCAACAACAAGCACTATATGGCAATAATTTCCAAATTCTTTTAGATTGAACATAACAACATAGCATAATTGGTCATTACAATCCTTCAGTCAGGATTAAGACCAAACTTCTTACAACACTTATACTGTGTGAGTTAATTTATACATGAGTAGCGAGACCTGCAGTTTATAGTCGACTCCGAATTTTTCATGGCAATTTTTTTACTCTCAGAATATTTGCCTGAAATCTGCTGAGAGGAAATCACCGAAGCCATTTTTTATATTTTTGTTTTGATGTCTGACCTGGGGTTTGAACCGTGGCCTTACGTTTAATAAGCCACGGCACTGCCTACTATTAGACTACAGCGACTTTTTGATTCTAAAGCAACACCAAATCTTTTCAACAAGACTGCGGTATGTACCACACAGCCGATGACATCTGCACGATCGATATTAGGTTCATCTCCCGTCGAGGCGAAGTGAACTGACTATGCAGATAGTGGAATTTGTCCACGTTAGACTTATTCCTGGGGGAGGGGGTATCTTAAGCCGCACATCTATGCGAAAAGACCAGTGACCACAGTAGTTTTCAAAACGATAATAACTCTTGCAATTAATTAATGCGCCAGAGTTAAGGAAAATTAGAAATTTGCGATGCGCTCCATTTTCCACGCATAATGGTATCAATAGGTCTTTCAAACAAATAAGCAATTTCGATGATATCTCTCACACACTATGTTGTATTAAAATTGAAAGATAGGTACGCTTAATGAAAGTCCTGATATCATAAACAAATGATTGTGGTTTGAATATTTCTTTTATTTTTGAAGTTGACTTTGTTCCCTCTGCTATTATTTTTTGTCATCACATTGGCCAGAATTTCAGATCCTGGGAATTTTGACCTGTAGCTCTCTCTTTTTAAACAAGTGCTCTTGTAAATCGTTAACACAAGTTTACTTGCTAGTTTCAGAAAATTCTGCAATTTTCTACCATTATACAGCAGAGTATTGCTGTCTACATATTTCTCAATCAAGATTTTAAAATATTTTTTTTGCTGTACAGAATGTTTTTAAAGTAAAGAATGACACATCAAAAGAACAAATAAGTTTTCCACCAAATACGAAGATAAAGGACTCTGGGAGGCTGGTATGCAAACAGGCAAAACAACTCAACTATAAATGAAGTTGTATTTTAGAGAATATATCGCGGAAAGAAAACACAAATAAAAATTGTTCGACAATCAAATGAATAGAGAGGAAAAAAGAAATCCATTTGAATTGAATGATTAACTACCAGCAAAAACATGAGAAATACGAAGCGATTGGGTCAGTTTATTTTCAGCTTCGGCTTCTTTCAGTCTGTCTGTCGCAAGCCAACCACAACAAGTTCAACGACGCTAGACTGATGCTAAAGTTGGCAGTGTAAATAATGTCAACTGGTTGGCTGTTTTTATATTCACGTAAAGAATGGTAGAAACGATATTTTTTAACATGTTTTTACTTTTTTACATTAAGTAAACACTTTATTTCTCTTCTATTTTTTGTGGCGGAAAGGATTATATTGTTGAAAAGAAAAAGAATGAAATATTTTAACATCGATAGTATGATTTACGATTTTCTTTTTTTCGATTTACTGTAGTAGTTCACAAGATTGGATATTAATAAAGTGGCCATAAAGACTTCGTGCAATATTTTTTACCGCCTATATGTAAAGGCAGGGCCCTACTTGGGTCATATTTGTAGACACCAGATTTGAATCTATTTATATAATAAATGGTAGTAATACGTAGCTATACAATACATATGCAGTGAAATGTTGATCATTGCAACGCTTCAGTCAGGATTACGACCTAGTTTCTCACAGCACTTATGTTGTGTGTATTAATTGCATACATTAGTTGCAGTAACTACAGTTTAAAGTCGACCCCGAACGACAGATTTTTGATAAACTTTTCATGGCAATTTTATTTTTATGTTTTGACTAGAAATCTAAAATTGCCGAAAAAATATTTATTATATTTCGTTTCGCTAGAGAAGTCTGACCTGAGCTTTGGACTGTGGCCGCCAACACAGTAACTACCACACACTAACTACCAACTACGAACACACTAACTACCATACTATGGCAACTACGGCGATTTAGCATCTCATAATAGATCGCAGCCGTCTGATCCTTCCAGATACAATATTCTTGTCGTAATGGACATCCTGCTTAGACGTAGGTTTTGCTCATTGACCATGCATATGTTTTCCTGTGTTTAGGATTGTCGTAATAAATACCTTTTTTGTCGCCAATGAAAATACGATGCGAAAATGTTTTCTTTTTAAAGCAATCAAACAGCATTACAGATGTGAAATCTCGATTTCCAAAGTCAATTGGCTTCAGTTCGTATGGTATCTAATTTCCTTGCTCTTGTATGAATCATGCTGCTTTCAAACGCTGGTTGTGTTTACACTTCTTCAAACAAACCTCAAGGCAACAGCGTAAAGAGGGGAGTTTTATTTCGTTGTTCTGATATCACAGTGAATTGTCATTTCCAGGACAACAAAATCATTTTAAGCATCAGTCCACAACAATAGTATCATGCCTGGCTACAACACACGGCCTTCATCCTACCCTAACATTAAATGAACTGATTATACTGCATATTCCTGTCATTTATGCCTGTAAGACATAGCAGCGATTCTACAAAAATTTCATTGATTTCCTAATCAATGTAACATTTTACACAGGCCTAGCTACCTAAAGAACTCTGTCTGCGAATAACTCTGTAGAGTAAATAGAACTCAAAAGCTTTTTAATAACATTTTAAAAATTAATTAAATTCTTCTTCTCCTTTAAACAAAATACTATTTTATCCACAATTAATTACAAAAAATTGAAACGTACCATTTAAATCGCTCATGTCCATAAAAATACATGAAGTGTTTATATTTCATTCGAACCAAAAGAATTTAATTTCCTTTCATTCCTTCTCTCCCTCTCTCCCTCTCTCTCTAACCTCCTGCTGGAAAAAAATAAAAAAGCCAACCATCATTGGCCGTCAGTTAAATAACCATTGAGCGCTACCGTCCTTTTATTGTTTGTCATTATATCCCTGCATTTTATGGCACGAAAGACTATCCCTTTTTGATATGTTAAATGAAAAACAGTGAAGTCTAGAAAGAAACTTAAAAAATTTAAATTTGTATCGGTTTAATGTGTTTGTATTACATTTATAGCTTTCACTGTTCAACAGTGTTAGTAGCTCAACCATATAATGCAGCTTTTCTGCGACGTATTCAAAGCGTGAAATTTTCATTTGATAATGAGACCTTTGGGCACTCAGTGATAATTATCTCGATTTCTTTTATGTGCTCATGTCCATATTGTTTTCCACTATATCACCATAGGTAGTCGGGGTATTTTGAGTTGGAGCTAATATTTGTGACACATGAATGTTGGTGTAATAATCTCTTTAAGCTACATCGATTGATGAAGTAGCATGCATATGCACCGTATAAAGCAATAATGTTTGGTATTCATTGTAATTTATAGAAAAAAAGTAAATTTTTTACAAACAGATCTACACATGTAAGCCTGCACATCCTATTTGTACATCAAGTACTTACTGTAGTAGACAACGTTTTTCTTTATTGAGTTCTTTCTAGAAACTGAACTAAAAGCTAATTATATTATGTACATATAAAATAACTTAATTCTAGATAACTTAAGTAGGCCAGGCAGATGCATATATACACACAGAAACTTAACAATAAAGACAGTGACTGATATATATACATAATTGACATAAGTTACACTCTTAAAAATATAACTACACTCAAAGAAACAACCGGACATAAGCAATACTGCTACATTACTTACTTACTTAATTGGCCGATTATTGGATTTCGGCTCATAATACGCTCATCCGGGCGCATATGCTTCTTGCGCAACTTTGCCCGTTGGTCACACAAATCGATGACACGGCTTTATAAGCATAATTTTAAGTTTTAGTTGCTCCATGTTCTAGATCCAAGTTTTAGTGACAGCCTTTAACTCCCATGAATACCACGAAAACTTGTGATAAACGCAAAAAGTCTGTTTAAGTTAAGGAAAGTTAATCCCCTAGATTTACATGCGATATCTCAGACAAAAACTACTACGATTGAGATTTTTATGTACTGAAGCGGCGCAAAGGAATCAATCAACTATTCACATTATTCACATCTATTGAAGGCGGATAGCAGCCTTAAATCTGTTAGGCTGCCGTGAACAGCCTAAACACAACGAACATGATCGTCTGATATCACTTTCGGATCAGTTAAACCTGGAAATCCAACAGAATTTAATAAGCATACTCCGACTCCATACTGCTATGCCAAGATACCGGTTACCAACATCAGATTATTTCTAGATAGTCTATTTGTTTTGAGAAGAATATTTGCCTCTCTTTACCCTCCCTTTCTTTGGGCATACCTTTCCAAACGTCCTCGTCCACTACACAGAAGGGTTATGGGCCCATCAACAGCGGGATGTGGAGAATTCTCACAACCTGTCGGATTGTTTCAACATGATACTTATACGGAGAATGAATTGTTGTGTAAGGTACACTGTAACCAGTCCTGTCCGTTCTTTCTTTACTTTTGTTGATGTTTTCTTTTTTCCAGTGCTTTTTTCCATTCAGTAAATATACTGATCGCCACAATTGCTTTCATTCATATAAAACGGACTGAATGAATAAAATAATTAATGCATCCAAGTGAATATGAATGCTGTGAGAGAGGCATGTTCTCTATCTTCTTCTCTTGCGGTAGTTTTTGTGTTTATTTTGTATTTTATCGTATTACATACTAGGTTTAGTAAAAATTGTGATTTAAATGCAAAAGCTTTCGGACTTTAGGCATAAAAAAATTAATTTAAAAAAATATTTGTTTTAACAACCTACAATAATACGATACTTATACGAAACGTACAGAGTTAGTTTGGTTTCTGTCTCTTGCGATGGCTATTAAGGGAGGGTTTTTTGCTTTACTGTATCGTGGTGTTCTTTAGACAACTGTGTCCAACATACTTATGGTAACCTTCAGTAAAATACGTAATGTTAGACTTTACGCTTTGCTTCAAAGGAATATGCTCTGGTAGGATATGTGGTGATTTGTCTAATCTAATGGTATGAACTAGTCGCCTTCAATAAAACGAAATATGAATACTTATTTCTAAGGCGACTTCCCCTCAGCAGATTCATGGAAAAAACTCTGAGGGAAATTAAAAAATTCTCATAAAAAGTCTCCCAAAAAATTTTCCTTTGGAATCGTTAGTAAACTGTGGGTCCCGCCTCACATGTATAAAATTAACACCCACAACATAAGTGGTATGAGATGCTTGGTCCTTATTGACTGATTGCAATGACCAATTGTGTAAGTATGTACCTATATTGATGATTATTCCGCAAAATCCTGTGGCTATCTCTTCAGGAAGACAGTCTTATAGGTATTGCGTTGGCTTCAAACCCCAGTTCAGGCAGTAATTCTGACTGAAGGGTTATTATGACCAATTATATATGTATCTCTTCCAGACGAGCTTACCACAACAGTATTGAATGACAGAAATCGATATCGGGGTTTAGTTGTGGAAATCACTCAAGAACACTAGCTTCAGGCTGCATCTGGTATTCTTCAAACTGAAATTACTTCACCCAATCGATCCACCAATGGGATAAGGTTTTACCGAGAATACGGTGTAGGTATTCAACTGCTTAATAATATCTAAGTAGGTCTAAGACATTTTAGTGTTAAATACTAAACACATCTTAAGGAAATGTTAAAACTTTATAATTTTACCTGTATTTCGGGTGTATGTTCACTATGATAGACATCAAGCTACTGATTTTGGACATAACTCCCACGTTAGGCTAGGGAATCGAAACTTAAATTTGTCTCCAGCATTATTTTTATTTTTTAATTTTTATTTGTTTTCTGAATTACACAACTTAGCAAGAGCCAAACGCAGTACCTTTGGTTCAAAAGGGACTAAAATGGCTTTAAAAGCTGTTTATGTACATCAAACAGTATCTACAAAGATACGAAAATTATGACAAGGACATATTGCCTGCGGTGATTTAAATATTCAAAAAACAAACGTAACATTTAGGGCACTGTCAGGTAGAACTGGCACAAAAAGGTAAGAAACTGTATAAACAAAAATTTGTTTTTGTATTTCTAAACAAAAGAAAAACAAACAAGTTCGGAAAGGTTCAGCAAAGTGCAGTACAACAACAAAAACAGAATTAGTTTTGAGAACATCTAAGTAGAACGCAATGTGGTGAATAAACAGAAAAAGTTCAAAGTTTTTAAGGAATTGAGACTTCCAGGCTATTAGGTTTTCAAAGCAAAAGTAAAACCAACATGTGGAATATTACACAGGCATTCTAGGATATCGAATTAGCGAAGAAATATTCTCTTAATGAATGGATGAGGTCATGGCCACACATTTACCATATACTTACATAAGGGTGGAATATACTTTTAAAGTATGTCGCTGAAATCGAAAAAAAGTTTCAAACCTTTTATGTTGCATTGATATGAGCCACTCCGTCCCAAATAGAAAGTAATTCCCTAGATCGGAATTCTTTTTTTGTTGGAATTGGCGAATTGATGAAGAACGAGATGTCGCTAGTATTACGGGATTTGAGGATTGACGTTATTACCTTTTAGTCGCTCTGATTGTAAATTGTTTTCAGAATATGCACGCTTCCATCCTAGCTCATCATTTCATTGTTTGGGAGTGTTACAAATTGTACGAATTTTCAAAAGCTATCATTAATCTGTTATTGTTTTTTCAAACGTATTTACAATTGTAAATTTGGCTGAATAGTTATTTCCAAAAGTATTTGCAGTTACTGTAGACAAATCAGAAAAGAATTCTTAAAGATGGCAAGAGTTCGTTTCCGCTCTGTTTAATATTGTTACGTTTTTACCTTTCAAAAATGTTTAAAATATGAGCTTGTAGATTGCAAATAATAGTTTTAATTAAATTTTTTTATTCGCACAGTTCTGCGTTCCACTGTTCACAACTTTATGTATACAACAACAATTGCTTTATTTGTTATCCATATACCCTTTGCATAAACAATAATACTTATTAAACAACTGTTCGACTGTTCTTTGTAACGGAGATCTTCAAATCACGATCACTCTCTTCAAACACACCACGTCTTCACACAAGACTTACTAACCTTTTACTAACTCAGTTGCCTGCTTTGCCTTGCCTTTTATATGGCAACGTAAACAGTCTTATGAATGTTCTTGAAGGCGAATGTTCGTGGCTTTACCTTCTCGAGATCTCTATAAATTGTTGTTTGTGTATTTTGTTAACATTTATTCTTGTAGTGTTTGTTGATGAATTTTGGTTTACTTGTTTACTATTTTCTTATGCTGGTGTTTGTTGATATATTTTTGTTTACTTGTTAATCATTTTTATGCAGGTGTTTGTTGTTATATTACGCAGTGCGAGAATTTGTAAACCAGTTCATTGTTTTTGTTTTCGTAGCTTTTGTTTATAATTTTAACGTTAAACGATGTAAAAACAAAGTAAAACACTAGTATCTAAATTTTTTCATTTTCATAACAATATTTTCATTCAACAATTACATACGAGTTTTTTTCTTTTTGTTTTTGAAAGTTAGAAGTTTTATTGCCATCAGCTCTAAAACATTAGCAACTCTAAAATCCTAACTACGATATCTTTAAATAGCAACATGGACTGCTGCAGTGCACACAACAAATTTTTTTCTTCGCTTAATAATATTGCAAACGAATATTTCCTTTTAGTTGAAGAACATTTATTTTTCTTTCATGTTGTTTTGTGTATTACAATGAAATCTGCTTAACATAAGGAAAATAAAGTTCATGAGAAAGGGAAAATGGAAGAAATTAGTTTTCTTCTTTAACAACGTTTTAGAAAGCCTTAAGGGTTTTTGTTGTTGCTCTTATTCTAGTTTTTGTTTTTCTTTTGCCCTTTTGTAGTCGCTTTAGAGCTTCTAAAATGAAAAGTCATTGTTAAAAACAGATTTAATATGCATCCCTTACTTTGAGTACAACTACTGCCACTGCTACTTGAATAAAGACAATGAGAAAAACAAAATAAGGAAAAACGGTTTTTGTAAATTCAAGCTTATACTTGTCATATAACTGTATTATTTTAAGTTCGCATTATTTTCCTGTTTGCATGTATCAATAATTGGTTGTAAATTTTCTGCAAAAGGATTTGAAACGTTTCTATTTTAATAAAATGCATACATATTTGGTCATTACAACATTTAAGTCAGTATTACAACATAGTTTCTCACATCACTTATGTTATGTGTGTTAATCTTATATTTACATGAGTGGCGGTGCCTAGAGTTTCAAGTCGACTACGAACGATAGATTTTTGAGAAACTTATTCATGGCAATTTTATTTGCTCTCAGAGTTTTTGCTAGAGCTTGGCTGTGAGAAAGTCGCCGAAGAAATATAATTTAATTTTTTGTTTTGTTTTAGGTGCCTACCTCGGCGCTTGAACCGAGGAACCTTGTGTCATAAGCCAACACGCTACCTACTAGACTACGGTGACTTCTAAGGGCTTCACCCCATGTCAATTGTACTCGCTGTAATGAAAACTTCATATTGAAATACCATTCAACCGTTTGCTTTTTTCTTTTTACAGTAATTATATCCCAATCGGGTTCACCAGTTCATTTTATTTCCATTTAAGTGCTATGTAAACAAACAAAATGTTTGTATTTGGAATGATAATTCAATAATCGACATGAGATCAAGAGCAAAGCCCGGGTTCGTATCCCAAGTCAGACATCAAAAATGAAATATGAAAAAAAAAATATTTCTTCGGCGACTTCCTTTCAGCAGATTTCTGGCAAAAACTCTGAGAGTAAAATAAACTGCCATGAAAAAGTTTCTAAAAATTCTGTCGTTCGGAGTCGACGTTGAACTGTAGGTCCCGCCACTCACGTATAAAATTAACGCACACAACATGAGTGGTGTGAGAATCTATGCCGTAATCCTGACTGAAGGGTTGTAATGGCCAATTATGTATGTATGTAATGCACCCATGGCGAGTGATTGTTTGGTGCGGTTTGTAGAGCGGCAGAATGACTGGCCCATATATCTTTGAAAATGAGAACAACGCAACCATTGCGGTCAATGGAGACACCTTACGCACTAGGATAACCGATGCCACAATCGACTGATTTAGTCAACCATTTGATAGCCGTTTAATTAGGCGAAATCGTGATGTCAATTGGCCGCCAAGAAGTAGCAATTTGACACGGTTAGACTATTTTCTGTGGGCGCAATTGAAGAAAAGTGTTATTCCGACAAATGTGAGAGGCCAGCCGTGGCAGCCATATGAATGAAATAATATTCAATTCTAACCGGAACAATTGTACTTAACAACAAAAAGAAAATTTTGCAAAATTTCAAATCGTTTTTGTTTTATTGCATTTTTAAATTTAAACTTTTAAATGGCCCACCCCTTCATTATATTTACTCACATTACGCTTATACATAATATGTAAAATTCATTCATGGCGAGTACATATGCGGCGAGTGACTGATACTTAATTCCATTCGTTTCATACATGGCAAAATCAATGATTTTTTATTGCATACCTTTCAGAGTAATTATTCTAATACATGTAATATGATGCGTATGAGTAATATATTTCAAATGCCATTAAGTAGAAAGTATACCATAATTTCTATTCCATTTTAAAACATTTAAAATTTTCCTACATCCACATTATGAACCATTTTTTTATCGCACAAAAAAAAAAGAATAAAGAAATAAAAGAAATAAATTTGGCAAAATTTCAAACCGTTCTTGTCTTTTGTTGATTTTTAAATTTCCCACCCTATAGCTTAAATGATATGACAAATTATTATTAACTGTATAGAGTTTGTTGAGTTTTTTTGCATTTAGAATTTGAGCTGAATTTTAGCACACATATATTCACGGTTTTGGAAATTGTCATCATTGACAGCAAAACCGAGAAAAATAATTTAAAACGATTTTGACACCAAAAATAAAACCAATCGACATTACAGTTTAAAAGAAAATGAACAAAATCATGAATAACTCATCGAAGGTTGCATGTTCATTCCGTGAATGTCTATTTTTTAGTCACGAAACATTTACATCTTGTAGCACATCGTTGTGAATCTGTATTTGTCAATGTCGCTGCTTCTTTATATCATCAGACAGACATTTAACGTGAAATTTGTTAAAGGAAACATTTTGTCTTTTCACATTCACACATCACTTTTAATGTCACTTAAGTTTTACCATCCTTAGGGTAATCTTGAGAATAAAGGCATTGATGGTAATATTACTCGTTGTTATTTAAATGCTTTCAATTAAAATTTTTATGGAACCTTTTACAGTTGCAAAATAACAAGTGTATTGCAAAACTTAAGAACAATAAATGAAACAAATAAAATGGAAACGCAGCAAAATTAAAACTTTATACTTTATTCTTGTGGTACTCATTAATTATGAAACTTATAACGCTTTTAGAAAAGGGCATAGAAATTTCATAATTGTTGGAGGTGTTAAGGGCTAAGCAAAAATCCAATAAATCTCTGCCTCTTACTTTAGCACACAAACATAACAAATGGTTGGGAAATGTAATTTCATGCGTACCAAAGAAGAACTCACTTAAAACGAAATATTTAAAATGTCTTTATTATTAATGGTCTGTTCTCGTCATGTCATGATATGTTAGTTATTGTACTATTCTTTTTCATTCATTCGCTATAGGGCTTATATCGGGTTGGTCATCTACCGGTTTAAATTTGATACGTCGGTTATTTCGAATTTGACAATGCTTATGTCATTCTATGCCGTCACAAAATTCAGTATATTATCTCCACTGAACGCAATGATCCGATGTAAGCTTGAGCAACGTTGGGATTTATAAGAAATTTATTTTCAAAACAAAAACAATTGATCGGAAATTGCATGAAAATGTCGTACAAAATTTGGTCGCAGAGAAGTATCAACAGTGCTCGGTATACGGAAATTTGTTGGTAAATATCGTGAAACTGGGTTCATTGTTGATGCGCCAAGACGTGAGCGTGCTTGTACAGTCCGTACACCCGAAAATATCTTAGCTGTGTTCACGGGAATCCATCGGCATCAACGTCATCATCGTTCTCAAGATTTGAACTTTTCACGCACGAGTTTACGTCGAAATTTGCGAAAAGATCTGGTTATGAAGCCTTACAAACTTCAATTGGTTCAAGAGTTAAAGGCGCATGACCATTGGCTTCGTTTTCGCTTAGTCAGATGGGTTGACGAGAAACTGTACAGTTTTAGTGTGTACGTTAGAAAGTGAAATTCCCGCATTTGGGAATAAGTAGTCTTACAGAAGCCCACCCTTTAAATATGAAGACAAACACAAAATTCATTAAGGTTGAGATGATTTAGCAGCAGCTTTTAGAATATCCTGCTTTTAAAATTAAGAAAAGAAAGAATTGAAACTTTCTTTACAATAAAGAAAAAATTGATTCATGCAAATGCATATAAAGATGCATACATTCAGTACAATACTAAACGAGCTAGTAAATAAAAAAAATATGTACAGACAAATATACTCAATATATCAGTAGTCGCGAATATAAACGATATTCAGCTGCCATCACTGTCATCGTCAGCAGGATTCTGACCACAAAAAAAATAAAATGAAGAAAAACATCATACGACAAATCCTGCAACTAAAACATGCTCTCTCTCCGAAACACAATAAAGACAAGACATAGAAAAATTGAAGCCAACAAAACGTCACTAGACAATGATTTACAAATGAAAGTTGTTGCAAATTTGTGAAACAGATGAAGCTTTTAAAAATGAACAAATGACGAGCAGTTGACGATATAAGCCAGCAATTTGTTGAAAAGTTATGATTGATAAGAGTTCATTGTAAATGATGTACGAAGCGCTATAGATATCGTCGTTATGCACTAATAAGGACGGTGCCTGAAGTCGCCGTAGTGTTGCAGGTAGTGTGTTGGCTTATTAGACTTGAGGCGAGGGTTCAAGACCCATTTCAGACATGTCGAAATGGAAATGAAATATTAAGAAAATATATTTCTTCGATGGCTTCCTCTCCGCAGATTTCTAGCAAAAACTCTGATAATAAACAAAATTGCCATGAAAAAGTTTAGCAAGAATCACTCGTTCCAATTATTGTTATTTTTTGTAATGTCGGTCCAAAAATTAGTCGATTTTACAAAGACACTACACTAAATATACGAACAGTTTTCCATATTCCTCATTATAACTTTCTTCTAGCTGGACTAGGAGGTCCCGCCACTTATGGATAAAATTAATACACCCATCATAAATGGTGTGAGGGCCTAGGTCCAGGCCCTGACTGAAGGGTTGTAATGATCAATTTTGTTTTGTTATACGGTAGATTTTCCCAGATTAGAGATAATGGTGTACTCGCACATAGTTTTGTCACCGCATTTTATTTATAGAGCACGTAGCCAATCAGAAGTCTAATGAGGTAATGTATGTATCTTTTCAATTAATTGCCAAAGATGTTCATCAGATCACAGATCTTCATCAGATCTGAGGACTGGATAACATAATAAAGTTATTTGACTTTAAACTGATAAAATATAAAGTGACAACTTCTACTTAATTTAAATTTTATGTTAAAATTCAAATGCTAATAAATGCTTTAAATATCCCTGATGTCATATAAAAAATTTGCATTTCAATTGATTGATTGTTTAATTGTTTCGTCAACTCTGTCTCGATAGCCACTTCGCTTAAGCTCAATAAAAATTCAACGAAAAAAGCATGCATTTCTTTAAAATAGCATGCATTTTTTTCTTTTTTTATACTCACACATTTTATTTAAGAACAAAAAAACGAAAAAAAAAACTTAAATAAAGAGTGTAAATTATGCAGGGTTCTTAAAATAAAATTTCCATAGTTTCACGGCGAAGAAGAACCGAATCAAAATGGATGGAAGACAAGAGCAACGCAAATATTTTTGAACAGACAGAGAGCAATGTCTTCCACATGACTTGAAACTCCATTTTGCTAATGAGCAAACATGAAAAAGAAGGCTGAATGAAAAAATATATATATATTTACATAAAAGGCTCTTTATATAACTGAAGAAGCGAAATATAAACAATTTAAAAATAATGAGAAATTGAAGAAAAGTTTAAAATTTTTATGTAAAATTGTAGATTTAAGGTGAGCACGTACGGTGTCCGATTGAGGTGTTAGGCAACAAACATGAGTCCATTTCATAACATAACAATTGTTCTTCTCAGAGATTTTGCCAGAAGGCTGCTAAGAGGGCGTTGTAGACTTTTTTATTTTTCTTTTATCTAAGAAGTCAGAGCTGAGGTTTGAGGTTTGTGTCACGTCATCACAGTATAATCAGCCGGAATGGATGAAATCGTCGTGGTCTAGTAAGTAGTATGTTCGCTTATTAGACGCGAGGCCTCTTTTCAAACCCCAGTTCAGGCATCACCAACTAAACGAAATATGACAAAATATTTCTTCGGCGACTTCCTTTAAAAAGATTTCAGGCAAAATCTCTGTGTGTAAATAAAATTGCCATGAAAAGTTTCTCAAAAATCTATCGTTCTGAGTTGACTTTAAACTGTAGGTCCCGCTACTTATGTTTGGAAATAAACTCACTCAATGTATGTTAAGTGGTGTGAGAAACTAGGCCGTAATCCTAAAGGTTTGTAATGACCAATTATGTATGTATGTGAGTAGATGAAGTGAATGCAGTAATGCAGGCCTCTACTGGTCATGTGCCCAGTAGGTGCACATCTCTGAAGCTCCTACGGAAATCATATGTTATGTGTCCAATTCCAATACCCCTTATTTGGATGCACAAAACGCAATATCCAATAATGACTTCAGTAATCACACCGAGCTTACTTCTTAAGGTTTTAAACAGATTTTCCGTGAACTCTTTATCCAGTTTTAGTCAGATTTTCTGCGTCATACTGACCAGCTGCTAAGCTGCTGTATCCGTAGCAGCTAATCTGGTATTGGCGGACTCCACAATTGTGTTGTGAATTATGAACTTGTCTCTGTGGGGTATGCAAGTCCCATGAGCCATGCACGAATGCACAAAACGCAATGTCCAGTAATGACTTCAATAACCTCACCGAGCGTATTACATGGCATTTCAGACAGATTTTCAATTCCATTTCTGTAAAGTTTTGGTCAGTTTTCTATGCCACTTGTATCTTATCCATAGCAGCCCATTTGGTGTTAACTGTGTTGTGAATTATGAACTCACAGTCATTAAAAAGAAATTTTCAAAATAGAAAATTCATCGAAGCTACTGACACATTTTCCGTCACTCAATTTATCCAAGATGCATTCCACTGAATGGAATGTAGATGTGGGAAGAACAAAAGATACCCGTTTTAAATGTATGAATTTTTAATTGAAATCTTCAATGCCGTTATTGCTCCATCAATTTCAAAATTTCATTCACTCTTCTACTAACTGGCCGATTAGAGTGAAGAGTATATTTGAAAGTTTTTAAAAGGGACTGAGCAAACCATCCCTAGTTTCGGCATACATACATACATAAATAATTGGTCATTACAACTCTTCCGCCTAGATTGGACCTACAGTTTAAAGTCGACACCGAATAACAGATTCTTTTATTATACTTTGCATAGCAATTGTTATTCACTCTGAGAGATTCTGCCAGAAATCTACTGAGAGGAAGTC
The DNA here is from genome assembly GCA_932273835.1 of Sarcophaga variegata. Taxonomy (NCBI): domain Eukaryota; kingdom Metazoa; phylum Arthropoda; class Insecta; order Diptera; family Sarcophagidae; genus Sarcophaga; species Sarcophaga variegata. The sequence continues at coordinate 116,019,490 of OW026358.1, read as the reverse complement.
GCTGAAGAAATATTTTTGATATTTCTATTTGATCGAGTCTCACGTTTAATAAGCCAATACACTACCTACTAGACAACAGCGAGTTTCGGTATACGTTCACAGTAATTTGATAATTATTTCCCTATATTTTTGCAGGATTTTCTTTTGCGATTGCATTAACATACAAGTAATTTACCATATAAGCATCAATATTTTATGTATAACCTAATATAAGTTGATATGAACCCAGCTAATGCAACTAGGAATTGTGTAATTTCATTGGATTTGATATCACATCATAGTAGAAATGTCTACTGTTATCAAAACCTCAACATAAGCTATGCATTTGCCTTACATAAATGATAAGAGATTAAGTGTATCTGCAATTGTTTATACTTAATAATATACATTCCATTTGGTTCTTTTTACCTCTTGTATTCATTTTCAAGAATTTATTCATATATTCTTTAGTATTTTCCTAAATGTTATTCTTGTCTAAATTGCTGCCTTCATTATATTGAATTCATGCGTAACGCTTGAGTACTGTTGTGATCACAAGGGTTTTTCTTTCGATTGACATTTTCTCCTGCACATTTAGTATGTCGTTTACTATTTCAGCAAACATGTGTCAATTAATATGCAAAACACTTGAAGTTTATTGTTATTGTTGTTGCGTAGTAGTTCTTGTTGCAACAATAGTAAGTAGATTTGCTGTGGTAAACACAAAAACGTATAAACACAGACTAAGCGCAAATATACATACACATACGATATGCTCATATACAATGAATTTAAAATGATTTAAGAAATAAAGTCCCTTGTATATCATACTTACAGAATTAGGGCAATTTTAATGAAGATGTGACATCTTCAATTGATGCTTCAGTAAATAAATAAGGTGTGTTGTTTATAAGGTTGCTATATTTAAAAGTAACATTTCATAAGTTTTCAGTAAAAATTAAAATCAACAGCAACATAATCTATGGCAATTGAAATGTTACTCTTCTTTAAGATGTTGAAATTCACCAGAATTGGATAACAAAATTACAAGATTACACCTCCTAGGAATAAGGGAAGCTACTTCTTAAAACTCACTTTCTTGCGTGTATGTAAATACACAAATGTGTGTGTTTGTAAATACTCTACAAATTCTTGACTCAGTTGCTTTCCCTACACACGATATTGATCTTGAGAGACTACAATATTTTCATGACTATTTTTTCATTTGTTCGAATATTTCCTGAAAGCTCTATTCCTTCTGTTATAATGGATATAGTATCATACCAAAGGTGAAATTATTGAAAGATAATTAATTCGTATTGCCAACTAATTAACTGAGTGGGGTACTTACTTAATCAGAAAACGCAAGCGTACGAGTGATATTTTGAGTTTTTGAATTAATATTACTCATACATAATGGGGTTTTCTTTACTTGAATTTTGTTTTAGCCAAATTGGTTTTACTTACTTGAGTTTAATTTATTTCTTTGTACATTTAAATTTATTTAAACAAATTTAAAATATTTGTTTGGGCAAGGGAAGTATGCTACATATCTATCGCATATTTCATTAATAGAGCTTCAGTGTACCAAACACTTGCTTAGCAAGTAATTTTATTTAATTTTATGCAAAAACCCTGACAGTAAGTAAAATTGCCATAAAAAGTTTCTGTCGTTCGGAGTCGACTGCAAACTGTAGGCCCGCGCCGCTCATGTATAAAATTAACGCACATAACATAAGTGGTATTAGGTGTTGTCGGCATAACACATTTTTTAACGGCGCAACACAAAAAATAGTCCAACATTGTTAAATCGTACCTTCTTGGCGACCAATTGACATCACCATTTCGGCTAATTAAACGGCCATCCAACGTTTGACGCAATAAATCATGAGATGTGTGGCAAGTTTGCAACAGCCTGTTGAAACCAAACATCGTTCATAACAATACCATTAGGAGCTGGTGCAAAAAATCGATTATTATGGCGTGGTAGGTGAATCAATTTGCCTTATGGTTGCGCCCTCCTCATTTTCAAAGTTATATGAGCCAATAATGCCTCCGTTCCACATGCCTCATCAAATAGCCACTCGTAATGAGTGCATTGGCTTCTGTAAGACCAAGTGTGGGGGTTTTCTGAGCACCAGATGCGGCAATTTTGCTTATTAACGCACCCACCAAGATGAATCGTGCAGTTTCTCGTTGGGACATCTTGCGAAGAGCAAACAAAGCGTATTCCAGGCACTGTTGGTCCTTATATGCGATAAAATTTTGTACGACACTTTCGTGCAAATTCCGACCAATTGTTTTTGTTTTGGAAATAAATTTCCAATACATCCCAACGTTGCTCAAGCGTAAATCGATTCATTACCTTCAGTGGAGATAATATTTATTTATTAACAAAATATGGCACAAATAAAAAATTTTTATAAGTATAGTTGCTTATTTATAATCTTTAATTTACATTTAATTTTTCTTATTTGTATTCATTCATTTACTTTGTGTTTGTATTTTATTTTTTAAAACCAAAACGTATATAACATCACTTGCTGTACGATATCATCTTTCATTTTTTGAAAATTGCATGTAGAATATTGCTTTTGTAAATGTACATCATCGCGTATGATGCATTCATATCGATTTTATGTGCATGCACATCAGTCAGTATGCAATAAAAATGATAATTTAATAGATAAAGTTCATCACCAATTTATTTTGAAATGATATTTTTTATATTGAATTTCAGTTGAATTTCAATATGATTTTATCACTCCATAAGAGTGTAGATTTCATCTGCAACTATATTAAAATCACTACCAGCCAAAAGCCAAAGTAACACAACAGTGCTGGTGGATCTTTGTGCAACTAGAGGAATAACGAAAATCGAAAAAATATGTATGAAACAAACAAACAATTTCATTTTCTATACGTATGTACATCACAGATGAAATTTAATAGAAATTCATACATAGCATATGGCAATAAGCCAACATGTTATTAAAATATTTCCCCAGATGTTTGCCATCACAATCAATATTTTTCTTTCGTTGTTTTTTTTTTTTTTTTTGTTTAAATCACTTGCCTTATGTCGTTTTCTATTTACTACTCACCGTCTTTTCCTGTATTACTCTCAAAATATTAAATGAAAATTTAAATGAAAATAAAAATGAAAAATATTCAAAAATATTCTTGAGTTGGTTTTTCTTCATTCAGCAGCATTTGGAAAAAGGAAATATTAGAAGCGAGTTCTTATTTTATTGAAGAGCTTTATTGCAAATAAACTCCATAGATTGAACGAAATTGTAGTCACATACATATACAATCTTACCGATGGGTTTTACTTACAAAGAAACTCTTTACTACTCTATGTGTATTGAAAGGGAAACCAAAAGTTTTATTTTCTCGATAAATATAAAAATCCAAATAATTTAATTATTGATTTCTGTAATATTAATTATTATAATTAAAATTTTAAATTCTCTCTGTGTAACACTTAATAATTTCTACGTCAAACTGCTAAGTCGAATTAATAGACTTGAATTTTTTAAATTGTTTGTCTAAAAACACCCACGAAAAACAAGCCGACACAACGATATGCCATTCGGTTATACAGAACTGAGTCTGCTTTGAAGGCAGAAAAACTTCGAAGGCATCAAAACAAGATTTCAGACATGCTTACACAGCACCAGTACATCCCAAACTCGAATATATATAACGTTCTCAACGTGCATACTGTCAAGCATTAGAAGTATTTTAAAATATTGGAAGGAGCTTGTATTCTAACCAAATACCCTGACTTATGATATATTTCAATAACGTGGTCGTCATTAACAACAACTTTAGAGTATTATTTCCACAAGACATACGTGTACATAACTGTCTACTAACATAAAAACCGACGACTGCTGAATTTATTTTCAGAGTTCATAAGGCATAGTTATTATAATTTTATATCGGTACTCTGTGGCATAGAAAGATGCTTAGCCTTCTATAAACTCACTTAATTTTTTATAAATAATTCGATGCAAATTCACTTTAATTTTTTCGAAAGCAGAAATTTGTCTTTCGCTTTAAGTACTTATACCTCAAAATAAAACCATTATATTGGAACTGTAACCATTTTTTGGGACAAGTTCATCGAAAAATTGTCATCTTCCTTCATGAATGTACTTTTAAGCACATGTATGTGTGAGTGCAATAAATAAATAATACAGCAGGGTTAATTGTGTGGATTTGAACCAATTTATTTATCTTTATGCCATCAAACCAATAGCAAATTAAAGCTAAGAGCCTAAGCTTACATTTTCGTCTAACACCCAGTAGTGCTATGCCCACTGACTCATGTTTAGATAGATTAAATGTATTAGCTTATTACTATGCAAGTTTCGAAAAAAAGAAAAAGAAATAGACGAGTGGGCGTGTTAAATAATATAAGAAAATGATATTCCGGGTTCTTAGCTTTTATTTGCTACCAATTGACCCAATTGACAATAAGATAATAAAGCAAATTTGATGTAAACTCTTATAACTTTGCCTCATGTTTGTCTTACTCTATACTAAAGCGACAATAAATACTCACATAAATTTGTTCCACACTGAAGTTCCATCTTAATCGGTTTGCTGATGTTATTTATATACGCTTTTAGCTTTCTAGATACAACGTACGGTACTAGTTTTTATAGTTTTGTATTCTGTTCGTTAGGAAATCGGCTTTCTTTGGTTGACTACGGCATCTTAAACTTTCAGGATACAATTTATAGAACTATTCCCTACAGATTCAGGTCAAATTTCTATGTTTTATCTGCTTCATGAAGGATTTCTAGAAAATTAAATTCCAGAAATTCGTGTTGCTGACACAGTTGGGCCTGAAAAGGATATGTATGACTTTTGAACTTTGTACTTTACACGCCACTGTGTTCGATAATAGTCTAGTTTCACTTTCATATAACTGAGTAGACTTTATACATACATTCAATATTCGAAGTTAGTTTTGTCTGTCCCATAAAAATGTCTCTCTCGATTTGTTGCGCCTGATAAAGTCTGTTCATACATTACCATTCCCTGTCGCAATGCTATTCAATTAGTTAAAGGTGGGTATTTAATTGGTTGGCCTTGTGGCATAGTATTCCCAACGCTTACGATTTTCTGATTTTACTTACATATCCCAAACATGTAGGTGTATGATGGCCTATAAATATCATCCACATAATCCAAAGTGAAGAATCTGCATGAGAAACATCTTGCCTCAAGGTTATTTGAAGTTGCCGCAGTCTAGTAGGTATATTGGCTTATTAGACATAAAGCCAGGGTTCGAGCCCGAAGTCAGACAACAAAACAAAATACAAAAAGTATTTCTTCGGCGACTAAGTATATAACTTTGTCACAAACACATCACACTGAAAAGGACACATGATTAAGTAAATATATGTGCTGTTCACAAAACAAAATAAATCTTTGAACAAAGGACTTCAATAAATTTCAAGTACAATTACAATTTAAAGTCATTCCTTTTCTTTTTAATCATTCAATTACTTTTCCTTCAATTTCTTCTTTTTTGCCTCTTGTCTAAGCGACTTCCTTTCGAAATTAATGGTCTTTGGTCAACTTCTGATTTCGTTCGAATCAAATTGGGAATAAAAAAAAATACGAAATAAATTGAAGACAATTGCCACATCCATTACGCTGATAGCAGCGTTAGGAATCGACACATAAATAAAAGGGATTTCAAAAAAAGAAAATCCTACAGCAAGCGGTTGAAGCAAAGTTAGCAAACCATAGATCACATGGCAAATACAAAGAAGATGGAGACGAAATCATTTAAAATGTATACCAAAATAAAATTAAAATAAAACAATATTAAATTTATAATCATTAGCTTTAGAGAAATAATTTAACTAAAGTTTAAAATTTTGTTCATATCGCTTTTAGTTTTTGTTTTAACTTTAATTCAAAGCAAATGTTTAAATTAAAACCAATTGCCGTTTGGCTCTGTCAAGTTGTTAAATCGTTAAGAAAAATGAATTTCTGTCCGGGAAAATAATGAAAATGAGAACACCGTCGTCATTATTTTCATATCAAAGAGAAAATGAAAATGAAACTGAAACAAAAACAATGAATTGAGCTCTTTGACATAAATACCGAGGGATATCGTACGGTGTAGTCTTGACTGTGCTATAAATCAATGACAAGGAAATTAATTATGAATGAAATTTCTTTCATACTACACATACATACTATACATAAACATTCATACATGCTATACATACATATAAATTCTGTGGATATACACACATATATGGCTATGTATGGGTTCCTAACAAAATAAAAGAGATGAACAGAGAAAGATTTAAAACGTTTCGCCAGCAGAAAGTCGAAAATTTAAGATTATTTTCAAAGGCAACAAATTTGAAGCAATGAGTGGATTTTTAGAGTGATCCACTGTCAAGAGGGATCGCCCTTTAGTTAATATTTGCTGTTTCTTATATCGTATTTGTGTTTGTTTTTTTCTTTTACTGCTGAAATCTATCATCCAATTCCGCTATTTCCGGAACTTTCCACCATTATAGAAAGAGACATAAACTTCCATCCTCAAAACATTGTCTCCATTAATGTCGAGCATTTTCAGAGAGCGCACTATAGGGACTGGTATAGATGGCATCTTTTAGGAGTACAACAAAATTCTCTAAATCTATTTGATATTTTTCGTGGTGATCTTCTTTTTTAACTGATTCAAACCCTATCCAAATCAGTAGCACCTATACTTCCTATACCCGCGCGTTGGTCTGTGAGAGCGATTTTTTTATTATTGCAATTTTTTTTTTTGTAAAAAATAGTGCCAGTAAGTTGATGTCACTGGTAGCTTCGTTTTTGTGCAAATATGAAGTTTCTGCGAAAAGCACGAGTATACAAGCACAACGATAATCGCGCTAACACTTTTGTGTAAGTAACTTTTTAAATATTTTTATTTGTTTTGTGTTATTTTTTGTTATTTTTATTTTATATATTGTTATCTTTAAAGTTCTGAATACCTTTTTTTTTTTTTAAGATAGGTGAATTTTTGTTCAAGTTTACGTAGCCCTTATGAAAAAGTGCCTTTTTAAAATACCTGAAAATACCTGAAATATATTGGAGAACATATATTGGAGTGCTGGGAGCTACAGCTTAAAGTCGTCTCCCAATGATAATATTTAGAAACATTTCGAGGCAATTTTTTTTTTACTCTCAGAATTTTGTGTTAGGAATCTGCTGAGAGGAAGTCGCAAAGAAATATTTTTTTGTATTGCATTTTTATGGAGAAGCCTGACTTGGGGTTTGAACCGTGGCCTCACTTCTAATAAGCCAATACACTATCTACTAAACAACGGCGACTTCTTTCGTGATTGGTTAACTAAAAAGTAAAACCTTTAACACAAGTGAATGTCTTTGATCTACAGATAAGGCAAACCACGTATGCTTTCGTTGGTTAAAAACCCAACATTGTTTATTGACTTTTAACAGCGACATTATCACTGTATCTAGTCCTGGTATGATCTACAGATAAGGCAAACCACGTATGCTTTCGTTGGTTAAAAACCCAACATTGTTTATTGACTTTTAACAGCGACATTATCACTGTATCTAGTCCTGGTATAAATATAACGTCTTTCATTAACCCTGTATGGTTACTCTTCATTTTTGTACATTACGGTTACTCTTCGTTGAATCAACGAACTCTTTAACGCTAACTGGCTACTGTTCGTCGAATCGACGAAGCTAATTTACTCTTTATCATATAACTCCTTTATGTTTGACCAAATTTCGCTCTTTTTTTTAGCAACAATGTTGGTTGATAACGAAAGCTTGTGGTGAGTTAACGTACCCTGGCCACCCATTTTTTAATCCTGGATGATCATTTTTGTTCAATAAGATTACTCTTCGTTGAATCGACGAACACAAAATTTTTTTTCGTCTACTGACTGCAAGCTTTCATTATCAACTTACGTTGTTGAAAAAAGAGAGAAATTTGGTCAAATATAAAAGAGTTATATGACAAAGAGTAAATTATTCGTCGTAAAAAAGGAAAAAATTCGTCGTCCAAGGTTAAGCGCTTCCTATCTTAAGTCCATTTTAAGTACACGTGTGTGCTTTACGTACAGACGGCTATGGAAATTTCACAAAGTAGACTGAATAAATGACAACTAGTTTGGCCGTTGTAGTCGTGGAGTCGCTGTAGTCTAAGTAGGTCGTGTGTTGACTTATTGGAAGTGAGGCTACAATTAAAACCCGAGGTAAGACATCTCGAGCAAAAATGAAAAATATTGCTTCGGAGACCAGCAGATTTCTAGCAAAAACTGTGAGAGTAAATAAAAAATGCCATTATAAGTTTCTCAAAAATCTGCCGTACGAAATCAACTTTAAACTGTAGGTCCCTCCACTCATGTATAAAATTAACACACACAACATAAGTGGTGTGAGAAGCTAGGTCATTATCCTGACTGAAGGGTTATAATGGCCAATTATGTTTTTTTTTTATAGCTTTACGAGCTAAAGGTTGGGAAAAGACATTGGTAGCCCGGCCTACCAATGTGCACGATTCGCCGCAAGACTTACTCTCGGCTTGCTAAACGCATACGTACTAAACCCAACCTAGTTCGTCACACTTTCAACCATTTGCCCCCCCCCCGGGACCACAATCAATTATTACTTCGGGGGAGTGGAGATTCAGCGAGTGCTGCCTTCAAATTCTGCTGACCTTGCTCTCTCAGCCAATCTTTGCTGCGTCAACACCTTCCTTGCGAAAACACATACTGCGTTCCAATTGTCACATGAGGTTAACATCAGGTTAACTATGTTATCGGGCGTTACCTGGAATCCTACTGTCCTCTCCAGGCAATTTCGTTGAACAACATATCGCGGGCAAGTAAAGAAAACGTGCTCCGCCGTCTCCCTTTCATTGGGGCATTCTGAGCATGCCTCGTCTACATCATGACCATACTTATAGAGATATGCTCTATAACATCCATGGCCGGTTAGTAACTGTGTCAGGTAGAAGTTCACCTGACCGTGTCTCCTTTTGGTCCAATCGCCTATGCTCGGTATGAGTCTGTGGGTCCACCTTCCCTTCGTTGAATTGACCCAGTCATGCTGCCATCTATGCATAGCGTCATCCACTAACTGAACAAGACTGGGGAGATCCATTCCCCTCCTTGTGTCATGTTTCCTCCGCTCTACTAGCCTCAGGGGCATCATCCCCGCAATCACCAATGCTGCATCAGTAGACACCGTGCGGAAGGCAGAAATCACCCTGAGAGCTGATCTCCTGTAGGCCGTTTCTATACCTGCTCTATAGGTCTTCTTATCCATGGCACCGGCCCATATAGGGGCCGCATATATAGCGATCGAAGTCACTACCTTCATCAGTAACCGCCTCCTCTCCTGTTTTGGGCCTCCAAGGTTAGGCATTAATCGGGCAAGTGCACATGATGTCGCCGCACACTTTCCACCGACGTACGTCAGGTGTTCCCTAAACGTGAGCCTGTTATCAATCATTACTCCCAGATATTTAATCGCCTGCTTTGATGTTATGCGCTGGTCGCCTACTGTTATTGTAATAAATTCTATCTTCTTCCTACTGCTTACAAGTAGTACATCCGTCTTGTGATCAGCAAGTTCGAGACCTATTCCCGTGATCCAGTTCCTGACCATACCAACCGCAGTGTTACATGTTCTAACTAATTCATCTAAATGTTTTCCCCTTATCACCAGAGCAATATCGTCCGCAAAACCAATGATCTGTGTACCTCTAGGGAATCTAAGCCCCAGTACACCATCATACATGACATTCCATAGTATTGGGCCCAGCACGGAACCTTGCGGGACCCCCGCCGATACCGCATATGTCTTCCTGCCATCATCTGTGTCATATAAGAGCACTCTATCCTTAAAGTAGTCCTTAATAAGTTCCATCAAGTAGTTCGGTACATCCTTTCCATCTAGGGCTGTTAAAGTGGCATCCCAATCCGCAGAGTTGAATGCGTTCTTGACGTCCAGGGTGATGATAGCGCAGTACTCCTTATCGCCCTCCAGCCAGCGCTCACCACTGATAGCATCCTTTGCTATTGTCATAACCATCTCTATTGCATCTATTGTGGAACGGGCTTTTCGGAAACCAAATTGGCGATCCGACAAGCCTTCTGCCCCCAGGAATGCTTCCAGTCTCCTACAAATTATCCTCTCCAAAAGTTTTCCAGCTGTGTCGATCATACAGAGCGGGCGGTAGCCCGATGCATCCTGCGCGTTGTTACGCTTCGGAATTAGAACCAGTCTCTACCTCTTCCATATCCTAGGGAACGTCCTCTCCTGAATACAAGCATTAAAAACTTGTCTAAACAGCTCAGTATTACTTTCAATGGCCGCCTTAAGCGCAATGTTTGGGATCCCGTCGATCCCCGGTGCTTTGTTAAGTTTCATTTCCCCACAGACTGATTCCAATTCCTGCCTGCTGACTTCTGGGATTTCCTCCGGTGATCGCATATCCCGCACGCAGTATGTAATTTCGGCTTTGTGCGGAAAAAGGTCCGCAACGATTGATTGCAGCTTAGCTGCACATTACGTTGCTGGTGGTCGGAAGCAGTTCAGCTTTCTCATCACCACCTTATATTCAGTTCCCCAGGGATTCTCGTCCACATCGGCGCACATTTCCCTGTAGCATCTTCTCTTGCTGAGCGCAATGGCCCCATTAAGGCTGGTCCTACACCTTCTATATCTTTCACGCAGTTCTGCAAATTCATCCCGGCCTCTGGCCCTTTGGAATAGCCGCCGTGCGCGCTTGCATTTACGCCTCAGATCCGCTATATCCGCGTTCCACCAGTAGACGTGTTTCTTCCCAGACATATTACGCCTCCTTGCCATAGAAACGTTGCAAGCCTCCGTTATGGAGCGCATAAGTTCCGTCGCCTTGTCATTCGCGTTCCCGAATAACCGAATATCCTCCAATGCGAGGACAAAGGTTTCCCTGTCAAAGGTGGAGTCCTTCCAAAGAGGGTTCGGCGGTGCGGCATGAACGTTGTGTCCCGTAGAGCGTTCCCGGATCTCAAAAATAATAGCCTGATGATCGCTATGTGTGTAGATGTCAGACACCAACCAGGTAGATGAGGTCGCCAGTGAGTCGCTGACGAATGTCAGGTCAATTTTAGAGCAGCGTCCATTTCTCGAGAATGTATCCCTATCACCACTATTAAGTAAAACTACCTCCAATGTTGCAAGTGCGTCGAGTAGGCATTCTCCTCTTGGATTAGTGAATGCCGAGCCCCATTCGACAGCCCAAGCATTGAAATCCCCGGCAATTACCACAGGTTTCACGTTCCTTGCTTCGTTAACGATGTCATCTATGCTGCGTCTATAGTCTTCTATTGATAGGCTAGGGGGAAGATAACAGCTGAAGAAATGTACCCCATTAACGGTGCATTTCACAAAGCTCTCCCACCTGTCGTCGACATTTCCCATTGGGAATTTACCACAAGACCACATCGAAGCCCTATTGCATTTGCTGGCTATCCAACGTTGGTTTTCAGGTGCTCTGTAGTGCTCGCTCAGTACTGCCAAGTCTATCCTCTGCTCCCGCACCGTCTGTTTAAGTAGCTCCTGCGCTGCTTCGCAATGGTTCAAGTTCAACTGCAGGACTCTCATTTACCTGAGTATGTCAACTTCCGTCGTGCCGCTAGATAGTGTGCGCACTTATGTCCTCCCATGATATGCTTCGCGTCCGCATCCGGATCGCCTCTACAAAGAAGGCAGTGAGGGTCACGGTCGCAAGCCTTGGCAATGTGAACTTGCCCTCCGCATTTGAAGCAGTGTTTGGACCAGTCACTATTACTGCTACACTTCCCTGCTACATGCCCGAACTGCAAGCACTTGTAACATCTCCTTGGGGTTACCTTTCTCAGTAAGCGGCAAACTGTCCACCCTACACGCAATTTACCACCTTCCTCGGCCCATCATCTCCACGAGTTCCGAGATTCTGTCGCCTAGCTTGGTGAAATCATCCACCTCCTTTTCAGGAGCTTTGCTCCTCTGTAACTCCGGTGGTGACGAGCGAGATCTCTCGCCGTTCTGCTTCAGCGGTGGTGAGTGGAGTAACCTCGAAGCCCTCCGGAAAGGATTCAGGAAAGGGCTGTCCTGCTGGGTCTCCTTTGCACTCTCGGTGCCGGCTGGAGAAGTAGCGCCTGTAAAGTTATATAAATTGTTGCTTGTGTTGAATTCCATTTTATTGGGTCCCAACTTGGAGCCGTTATCTTGGATTCGTTGTGTAGTTACCCTTATTGTGGTCCCATGGTTATCTTTGCAATGCAGGGAGGCCATGCGAGGGTTGACACAAGTCCTCATGAGAGCTTGTGTTCAGAGCCAGACCGGGAGCTAAACAGAAGAAATTCTTAACTGCCCCTACACCCCAACTCAACGGGACGAGTCCAAGATCGTTCTCCAAGGCTTGCCAGGTTTTAACGGGACGGAGACAGATGGTGTATTAGCCTGAAAGCCGTCTGTACCAGATTTCACTCCAGCACATATTGGTAACAGAATACCCCATCCGCCAGCCCATGTCATCAAATCCAAATAGTAGTGTAGTCCAGTATACCATAATCAGAATCTTACTGGAATCAATTCTGATGCCTATACGACTAGGCTCCGATCGTCCACATCCGTTGGGTGCGTGCTTGCACGCATGCTGGTATGTGATTCCCACGGTGCTATCGTGATACCACGGTAGTTCAATACTTTGAGCGGCATTGTTTCGCTTTAAAGCATCAGTGTCATTGGGTATATGCCAGACTTTTCATCCGCACCCTCTACCTTTGCCCTCCCATTTAGTCGCCTTTTACGACAAGCAGGGAGCCACTATGGTAGTATTCTAATCCGCTACCACACGGGTGATGGCCGATTATGTATGTATGTTAGTATGTGTGTGAGTAATTCTACACATATGAAAAGAGAAAACGGATACTGGAAAGCAATTGAGAGTATGCCGAGTTTTTTTCGGAAGTTATCAATAGAATACAAACTTTTTTAATACTGTTTACATCAAATTTATTGACATCAAATGAGTCTAGATTTATCTGATAGACGCCGAGAGATTATGTTTCGCAAGACTTCATTTTAAACCCTGCTAAACAGGATGACGCCTTCTTACTGTTTTATTGTCCTGCCTAGCATTATACCTTTTTAAGGATTATTAAATTCATAAATTTTAATTTGTTGAACATTCACAAACAATTCGTGAATAATTTCTTATTTAATCTTAAATATCCTTTGAAGTCTCATTTCGCCTGTACTTCAATTATAAAAGGCAACAAATGCAGCAAATGCACAATGAAAAATGGCAAAAAAGGCTGCAGAACCCTTAAGTGTACGTTGTTGCAAAGTGCAATTAAATAGAATTATGCTGCATATCGCCTAAAGCTGTAGGCATTATTTAACATATGAAAGGGAAAATATTCGCTGTCTGATTAAAGCAAATGAAGTGGAAAATTTTCATAAAAGAGTTTTCAGGTAGTAAAAGTGAAAGGAATTTTTTAATTAAAGTGTAACTAAAAGGAATAAATATTAAAATCTATTTAATTTTACTATGAAAATGCCTTTAAATCTACAATATTCCAAAGCCGTTCAGTCGAAAAGAGTTTCAGCAATTTAAGAAATAAATTTTAGAGAATGACGTTGTCCAGACTATCGCTGTTACCGGCTAGCACTATAGGTCTATGATTTTTAAATTCTTTTAATCTGCATTTGATGAACCAGATGTACTTTCAACAGGACGGTGCTACGTGCTAACGATAAACGCTAGGTATTGTTGCAATAGTTTCTTTCTTCTGCCTTTCAAAAAAAAGTCCACTTCAGTTCTTCGTGATTTGACCAAGACCATTAGAAGCTACTAATTCAATCTATTATTTTGAGTTGCGATATCATTTTATATACAGAATATTTTTCTCTTAAAAAATTATGAAATTTTAGCCAAAAACTTCACGTCATTCATACATTTGCGAAAAAAAATTAAATTTTTTTTGGTGAATATATAGGAAATTCTGATAATTCTTTCAACGAGAAATTGAAGTCGACAGAAGTCTAATGGCAGCAATCGCAATATTTCCAATACAATCAAACAAATCGTTTTAACAAATTCAGATAAATTTTTTACCATTTTGCTTAAATATTGTTGTGCAATTGTTTATTTTTCATATTCGAATCTCTAATAAATGATTAATGGTTGCAGTTTTGCCCAAATGTTTGTAACGCAACAGACAGAGAAAATATTACGACAGGCAGCAATAACGTGAAATAAATCATGTGAAAATTGCATCGACTATTAATTGTTCTGTAGGAAGAAGGATACATGCGAATGGTATTTATGTATGCCGTAGCATTGGAAAATTTAAAGAGTCCACAAAAAAATGTAAACGCACATGACAAATGCTGTAAAAATACAATAAAAAAGTGAATCGGTGAAATGTTGAAGAAGGAAATGCGGTACAAACGGAAAACCAAATTGAGACAAACTGTGAAGCAATAACAGCAAAACAAAACTATGCAACTGAGAGTAAATTGGATTGTCCGTAAAGCAATAAAAACATACATACTTAATTGGTCATTACAACCCTTCAGTCAGGATTACGACCTAGTTTCTCACACCATTTATGTTGCGAAGGGATCCACCGTTTTAAGTAGACTCTCGACGATTTTTAAGAAACTTTTCATTTTGCGAGAAATCTGCAGAGAGGAAGTCGCCGAAGAAATATTTTTCCTTCAAATTTCGTTCTGTTGGAGACGTCTGAACTGTGCTTTGAAACGTGCTCTCACTTCTAATAAGCCAAAACACTACCTACCAACTAGACTACCTTTTATAACTTTTTTTTTCAGAGATATTCATTTAAATTGGAATTCATTTTATTTAACTTCAATTTAGTTGGAATTTACTGCATCAATATTAGAAATTGTTTTGTTTTGGTAAGCTCTTGTTGCAATAAATTCTGTAATTTTTTAAAGAGAAATCTTTGCTATGAATCTGCACATCTCGGGTTTTATTTTTATTTTTTTCTTGTTTACGAGAATCCATCGAGATGATGAAGAAAAATAAAAAGAAATGCAGACATGAAACATGACAACATTAAAAATTCAAGTGCAGCAGCTTATGTCAGGATTGTTGGCAGTTTAAAACAAATTAAAATAAAAAAAGGAAATAAAAAGAAAATATTTCGTTTACGTTTGTTATATATGTATGTATATATATATATATTATATACGTATAGCGAAGAGTCCTGTAAAGGATAATACATAGAGTACAGCGTCTTCCAGCAGGAACTTCCTAATGTCGAATTACTAGAAAATTGCTGTCCTGTATGCTAGGAGTACTGATACGTTGGTATTTACTTAATATAGGTTTTTCCAACAGAGACATTCGAAATTTTATAGTTGATAACGGCCATCTTGGTGATACTACATCTGTCAAATTAGTTGTAATTGACGAATATAGAGAACAGCTCGCTGACCTTTCATGTACGAAAGTCAACAGCATGTGATTGCAACAGGATAGCGCCACACAGTTCATGATACTGGATACTCTGAACGGACAATTTTGGGTAAGGAGGTGATGTGAACTGGCCACTGAGATCGAACGATTTTTTTTAGATTTTTTCTTGTCAAGTTTTTTTAAGTTGTTATAAACCGCGGCTGCTCTCAATTTCAATATAAACCGTGCTATCAATCAAATTCAAGATAACTTCTGCGCCTGAGATTCCACAGAGTATCTATGGTGTTCGAATTATGACTTTGGGGCCACTTGTCGAATGCTCAATTATTTCTGGTTTGTCGGCATAACACCTTTCCTTACCAAATCGCAGCTTCTTGGCGGCCAATCGAAATTACCATTTCGGCTAATGAAACAGTCATCAAATGTTTGACGCAATAGATCGATTGTACCATGAGATGTGAGCAAAGTTGCACCATCCTGTTGAAACCAAACATCGTTCACATCAATACCATGAACAGCGGGTACAAAAAATCGGTTATTATGATGCGATAGATGTCTCCATTGACCGTAATGAATGCGCCGCCCTCATTTGCAAAGAAATATTGACCAACGCCTCCGCCCCACAAGCCGCACGAAAAAGCCGATAGTAATGGGCGCATTGGTTTCTGTAAGACCACGTGTGGGTTTCCTGAGCCCCAGATATAGCAATTTTGTTTATTAACATGCCCATCAAGATGGAAATTAGCTTCATCCGAGAAGATAATTTTTTTGGCAAAATCAGCATCATCGTGCAATTTCTCGTTGGGACATCTTCCGAAGAGAAGACGAAGCGAATAGTAATTCACAAACTATGCGTATTCCGTTCACTATTGGTCTTTCCCTGCGACCAAATTTTATACGACATTTTCGTGCCATTTCCAACCAATTGTCTTTGATTTGGAAATAAATTTCCAATAAATCTCAACATTGTTCAACTATAAATCGTTACATTACGTTCAGTAGCGACAAAATACTGAAATCTGTGACAGGATAGAATGACATTGTCAGATTTGAAAAAACTGATGATTAAATTTAAACCCATATATGGCCCATCCGATATTTTTACTAATGCATCAACCCCGGATTATGTAAAACATCCCCACATCTGTACTGATTATCATGTGAAATTGATTGTGTTTTTGAGGTATTTTGTGCGCAAACATGTGTTGACATGTAATCGTATAAAGGGCCTGCCGTCATTTCCGAAGATATTAAAATTAATCATTTCAGCCTATTAACATACATAATTGGCTATTACACCCTTCAGGACCGACCCAGTTTCTCATACCACTCATGTTGTGTGCGTTAATTTTATACATGAGTGGGGGGACATACAGTTTAAAATCGACAGTTCTTTGAGGAACTTTTCTTGACAATTTTATTTACTGTCAGAGTTTTTGCCTGAAAGGCAAAGAAGTCGCCGAAGAAATATTTTCGATTTGATGTCTGTGGTTTGAACCGTGGCCTTACGTCTAAGAAGCTAACATACTACCTACTAGACTACTGCGACTTCCATTCCAGCCTACCAGTTTCCGATAATTTGGATCCTTTTTGAAAACCACAAGACATGCTGTATATTTTTAAAAGTAATATTCTGCCAGACATCTTATTATGGTTTAAGCTAGTATTCTAATACTGTAATCTGATTTCTTATTCATTCTTACTTACGTGGATGGAAAGCCTCAATTCAACAGCATAAAAATTGCAAAATATTTTAGTGATGCTAATCAACCCCATAAACTGAAATATTTTAAAACAAACCAAATATAAAAGGTGTATTAATTACCAACATTTAAATCATAAACTCAAATATTTAAGCCAAAAGGGCGACAGTTTTAGATTACAAAAGAAAATCCCTTTTTGAAAACCATAATTTTAAATGCTAAAAAGGAAAAGTAAAGGAATGAATGGCAGTAGAAACGTAAATTATGTGACAATAAAACATAATTTTTATTTTTAAGGTGGTCATTAAATTTAAAACGTTTTGGAAATAAAATCCAAATAAAAACGTACGACACTGAATATGAAATAAAATAAGATTTCAAAAATATGCTTTATTTACTAGACAACCGTTTTTGCGCAATGAAATCATGTTAATTTTCTTGATAAAACCTGGAATGAGTAAATTTACAATTCATAGATAAAAATCAGAAAATTAAATTTTTTTCTACAAAAGACTTTTGGTTTATGGCTGCTGGCAATAACATCCCCTTGTTGCTCATCATATTTTTTCAACCGTAAAGTAAGATACGGAAGAAAGATATGAAAAGTCAATAAGAGAACAAAGCCGACTTAAGAAATTAAGTTAAAGAAATTATGGTCGAGAAACAGGCCAATAAAATCATGTTTTTTGTCTTCTTTTTATTTTTATTTTTCTGCTGAAATTGTCTTACAGCAGAGTAAAAATATATGCCACACACCAACTGCTATACTCAAGCGATCACAGAGAAAATGAATAGAGAGAAAGAGACTTCAGATAAATATGAAAGAAAACTGATGCAGTACTACAAAAAAAGTTTTAAATTTTGCTCTGATGAACAAATAAATAAAAATATTCAACGAATAGCCGGTCCTCTTCTTCAATAATAATATTTTTCTGATTTGTTGTCTGTCTGGTGCAGCATTTTCTGTTGCTTTTTTGATTTCTTCTAAACTAAAAATTTTTTAGTAGTGCTACTGTATAAATCAGAGATGAAATTTTTTGGTCAAATGATTTTTAATCTGAAATTTCGATTTCTCCAGCAAGAAGAAAAATTTCAATTATTAATGGAGCTTAATTTCTGCTCTATTTGGTTATCAACGTTGATACTGCTGTAAAGTTTAAAGCTCTGAAATATATTTTGTTTGTTTGTGTAACCAGTCGGCACGGTTACCGGCGAAGCTTTTTGACTCCGTTGGCAATGAGTTGTAAGAGATTTCTGGCAATAACTCTGAGAGTTAAATAAAATTGCCATGAAAAATCTGTCATTCAGAGTCGACTTTAAAGTGTAGGTCCCGCCAATCATGTGTAAAACTAACACAATAGTGGTGTGAGGAGCTAGGTTATAATCCCTACTGAGGGATTGTAATTATGTTTGTATGTATGTTTCCTAATCAAGCAGTTGAGAAACAAAGCCTTCTGTTGACAAACAAATCTTATACTCGAGGTGTTATATTGATCATGCCATTGCATGAAAGCTTGACCAAGCAGTTAAATCTATTCAAAGAGTGTTTGAGATAGGAATTGATTCCACATGCTATTTATGGTCCATACCAGCGATCAGCATTGTGTATTCAAAAAGATGAGTGGAATCTCATCTCATAAATTTTGATGAATGATTCCAGTCACTCGCATCGTTTATAAGTATTATAAGTATTTTTCTTAAATAATTAATCTGAAAGAGTAGGCATATGGTTCAAACATATTTGGAAAGCTATGAGTTCGATGTCAACGTTGTACTCATATTCATTGTACTAATACTTATAAATCAACGTTGTACTGAATACAAATGAATCAGAGTAGTTAAATTTCAATATTGTTAACTCACTTATGTATATTTAAAATTTAATGAGTGCTTATGAGTAGCGAAAAAACGTCACACCAACTATGAGCTGTAGGAGTTGTATGACGCAAATTATATACATACATACATACATAGTTGTTCATTACAACATTCAGTCAGGAATACGACCTAGTTTCTTACACCACTTATATTGTATGTGTCAATTTTATTCATGAGTGGCGGAAACTAAAGTTTAAAGTCGACTCCGAACGATAGAAATTTTGAGAAATTTTTCGAGGGTTTTTGCCAGACATCTGCTTAGATGCAGTAACCGAAGAAATAATTTTTCATATTTTGCTTTGATCTATGTGTTTGACATGGGGTTTAAACCGTGGCCTTATGTCTAATAAACAATTGTACTATCTACTTGACTACGGCGTCTTCGTAATTGATATAGAAAACCGTATTAAAAAATAAAGACTGCGTTGACTCGAACATGTCATGTATATGACAAACAAGAAAAGATTTTTAACAGATTGAGTAGTAGTAGTTACGTTCAGTGGAGATAAGATATTGTATTTTGTGGCAGAATAGAATGTCATAACTATTGCTAGATTTGAAATAATCAATGGTTAAATTTAAACTGATAGATGGTCCACCCGATATTTTTACTAACGCATCAACACCGGATTATGTAAAACTGTAAAACAGCCCCACATCTGTGTTGATTAACCTGTGAGCTTGATCAATTTTATTTTATACTCGGCCTGTTCTCGCATTGTTAGATCTACCAGTTTTAGGTTAGTGGTGGGACGTACAGTTTAAAGTCGACTACGAACGACAGATTTTTTGAGAAACTTTTTAATGGCAATTTTATTTACTCTCAGTGCTTTTGCCTGAAATCTGCTGAGAGGCAGTCGCCGAAGAAATATTTTTTGTATTTTGTCTTGATGCCTAGCCTGGGGCTCGAACCCTGGCTTTATGTCTAATAAGCCAACAAACTACCTACTAGACTACGGCGACTTCCAGTTTTATTTATAATACATCTGAAACAACAAAATGGTTTTTACCTACAATAAATAAATTCAAATTTAGTTTGAACCCCAGTTTTAGATACATAATTTTGAATCGTGAAGCTCGACTACAGGAACAACCCATTGAAGGATTGGAATAGAACTTGTATCACGTATAGTTGCATAGGAGCAAGTTGGAATTTTGGATGGAAAAGTTATTTTGGTTCAGTTTAATTTCTTCTTTATGGCGTTATTTTCTGGTGGATAGTCTTCCATAAGAATTGCAATGTGAAATTCTCTCATAAAATGAATAGATTGGTTGGAATAGAGAAAATAATTTCGTTGTACACTACACCCATAAGAAATCTCTGCTAGGCAGAGGACATATCTTCTTATCACAGAGCGAAATTAAATGAAAAACTTTAAATATTTATATATTACTTACATATTGATACAGAATTTAAAAATTTTATTATAATTTTATTTTATTATATTATAAACTTAGGTTATAAATTTAAATAATGAAGTAAATAAACTTAAAATAATCTTCACCTTAGTCTAATCACCTTAGCAGAGAATTCAGTGCCCTCATTTGGATTTTTCTGTAAAGGCAAAGGTTGTTTTTTTTGTTGTACTGGTAAAGGTTGGGTTTGTTGTAGCGGCAAAGTATGCTTTTCTTGTTGTAGCGGCAACAATAATTGTTTCTGTTGCTGCTGTGGTAAACATTTTTCGAGTTGTTGTTTTAGTTGCTTCTGATGTTTTTCCTCACGATACTGTTTTACGCACGCAATTTGTTTTCTTAACCTATTCTTAAAAATGATTTCACGTTTGATGTTATCCAAGTCAGCTCTGGAAAACTTTGTAACATTTCGTACAGTTTTTGTGATAAGTCCATGCGTCAGCTGCAATTTTGTGTGGGCTTTGCTCATAAAGCTTTGCTTCTTCTTTCTTAGCTCTTCACGGTGTAAGTAAAGCATGTACGAGATGTCCGAGTTAGATTGCTGCACTTGGTGTAATTTATTATTAGCATTGCCTCCATTAATATTACTTGTAGCTACTACGGGTGCCATGATAATTATTTAATATTAAACGAAAATTAATTCAATTCTTTTGAATGTTACTGCGAGACTGTTCAAGTTGTAGTTATGTGGTCGAAATAACGTCATGGTATTATATACAGATATGTGATGTCTACCTGTTGCGATATCGTATTCAGGTACCTGTTTGCAAAGAAAATTTTTAACCTTTTAAGTTTGCGTGCAAACATTAATATTGATTTGTTACGCAAAACAATAGGATTTAATTTCTTAATTAGTACCTGACAACATGTCACAATAGGCCTCCGATTGTCAATCCCTAAAGTCAAAAAGCTTAGGTAGACAGTTAGATAGATTGCTCAAGCTGACCGTTGCTGTCTAAGTAAACCGAATTTTATTGTCTGCTTGGGGTCTACATTATGAGCGGTTGATTGACAGTAACGATTATATGTCATTAGCGCATGCGTGACAGGAACAGCTCCTCATTCTTAATTTTTGTAATTAAATCGCTTTTATTATTTCATCCAAGAGTTTAATCACTTTTCAATCTATTGCCTGCACTCATCGCTTTTTCTTTTATAAATTAAAGAATTAAAGTATTATTTTAATGCTATATACAGAAGAATTCTCCACAGAATTTGTAAAATTCACGAATTGCTTAAGTGACTGAGTCTAAATTTCTGCAGAATATAGTTACAAAGAAAATTTTGCTAAGTGTGGAAAATCAAATGAAGCCCTACTATACTTTCACCGCCGCGTTAGACTTCGGTAACTATAATGAAATGATCGTCCAATAAGTTATGCAAAATATGTCAGCAGATAACTCTCTATTTTGGGGATAATTCTTTTTCAGGCAAACAATAATACCATAATAATAACATATATATAATAATAATAATACCTAACAGATGACCTGATGTTACTTGCGAATATGTTAGAGCATTTATACAGAAATAAATTTATCTACCTGGGGCATGTAACATCAGGCATAAGTTGATGGAGATATTTTTAAGTAAGACGAAAAGGTACATGCTAGGGCAATAAACGTTGCTTTTTCTATTGTTTATTATTAGACGGATTCTTTTTATTATTCTACGCCTTTATTATAAACAAAATAAAAAAAGAAAATTTCAAACAGGGGTTAAAAATTTCAAAAACTTCAGAATTCTGCCTTATGGAATCCTAAGGATTCTTTAGTCTTGTGTATTTAATTGTTTAAGGTTTTCAAAGGTTTTGTGAAGTTTTATCGTAAATAATACATTATTTGTGATATTGTAGAAGGAATTGAAAGTAAAGTGTTGGATGAAAGTGAAGAGGATGTTCTTGACCAGACCAAGTTCAGACCAAGGTTCAAAGCTTAGGTCAGAAGTTTTGATTTTTACCTAAAAATTCATGCTGTAATGTACATCTTTTATAAAATTTATAGTGAAATGTAATAACATAAAATAGTTTTATGAATGAATTAAAATAATAAAAAATATATAAATTTTTTTATAAAATTTACCAATAATCGAGACAATTCTAAGTACTACAAGTAGTTATTTATATAAAGTAATACGTAAGTTCGAATTATGAAGATTTTTTAAGGCTCGATCTACGATTAAATGGGGTTTATTTACTAAATAAGACCATCGAGTTTTGATGTATATACTTGACCACGGCGACGGTGCAGATAACAGAGTAAAAAGTGCATAAAACCCTTGGGTAATATAAAATCTGGTAAAATAACAAAATAAATGATAAGAAACGGTACCTGCCCCGCAAGGCCTAATAATTTATAATCGCTACTGCCTGTTAACCGTTCACAACATACACCACAGGTAGACAAGTGCACACAGTATTAAAAGTCCTGATAAATTCTCAACCAGCACCAGGCCAGCTTGCGCACTTTATAAAGCTGTACTGTCTGCCTAAGTTTTTTGACTTTAGGGATTAATTGCCTGATGCCAATTGTGACATGTTGGCAGGTACTAGTTAAGAAATCTGATCTTATTGTCTTGCTCAACAAATTAATGTAATTGTTTACACGCAAACTTAATGGTACGCAATAAAAGAACAAAAAGGGTTGCTTGCTCCAAAAATATGAAATCGCAGCAGGTAGATATCGCATATCAGTATATAAAGCCATGATATTTCTTCAACCGCATCAGTACAGCTTGAACGCTCTCGCAGTAACATTCAAAAGAATTGAACTTTAATATCGGATAACATTCAGTAATCGTAATGGCACCCGTAGCAGCTCGCAATAATATTAACAGAGGTAATGCCAAGGATAAATTACACCAAGTGCAGCAATCAAACTTGGACATCTCTTTCATGCTTTATTTACACCGTGAAGAGCTTAGGAAGATAAAACCAAACTTTATGCGCAAAGCTTGTATAAAAATGCAATTAACGCATCAACTTATCACAAAAAACGCACGAAATGCCGATAAGTGTTCGCCAGAGGATTTGCATAGTATCAGTCGTCAAACAATTTTTAAGAATAAGTTGAGACGACAAATTGCCCGCGTTATATATTATCATGCGGAAAAATATCAGAAACAGTTAAGACAACAACTTAAACAACATTTGCCACAGGAGAAACAACATTTGCCGCAGGAGCAACAACTATTGCCAGCACAACAAAATCGAAATGAGGAAAAAGAAATGCCAGCTGAGTTGAATAAGATAAGAAGAAAATTATTTTAAGTTAGTGATTCTGGAGAAATTGTCTCCTGTAGTATTTAATATTTATGAATTTAATTTTGCAAACTCTTTGTATTTTTAATAAAAATGTTTAATTATAAGTTTAAGAAAACAAAAAGCCATGTATTAAAATATAAAGAAAACTATTTTTTAACAGAATTAATTTTTGCTAATTCATCTAGAGATTTTAATAGGGCTATAGAATATTGTATTGTTGCAAGGAACATTCTCATACATTATACTCATACAACTCATATTCAAAGTTTGAAATACTCACGGTCAGTGTTGCCAGTAATTTTTTTTAAAAACTTTTTATTTCTGGGAAAAAAACTTTCTTTACAAAAAAAAACTTGTTTTCTACAAAAGTATCAACATTTTTAAATGAAACACCTCTATTGGTGTTTCTTTGCTACTTATGCCCGGGACGAATAAAATATACAAAATTTTATATAAAAATATAAATATTTCGTGTTATTGTTGAATTTATTGAAATTTTGAATTTTTCGAAAAAACTTGTTTTGTAAGAAAACAATTTGTATGTACAAACGTAGGATGTTGTTGACTTCGACTCTCCATGACTCAACATTTACAAGAATCACGAAGTAAGTATGATTCGTGTACGAACACTACAATACTCACTAGAAGGTTATGCGTTTGCTCTGCTTGTGTCTTTTTTAATGCAACAACAACTAAGACTGTAAATTTTGATGAATTTATAAGTATTTTTCTAAAGTAATAAGTCTAAATGAATGGGCAAATGCATCAAACATATTTGGAATGGAATACTTTGGAATACTTATAAATCAACGTTGTACTGAATACAAATAAATCAGAGTAGTTAAATTCCAATACTGTTGGCTCAATTATATTCAAAATTTAATGAGCGCTTATGAGTAGCGAAAAAACGATTCATTGCTGATCTCTGGTCCCTACTGCCCATATAGATCTCACACACTATGAGCTGTAGGAGTTGTATGATGCAAATTATATACATACATACATACATAGTCGTTCATTACAATATTTTTAGTCAAGACTACGACCTAGTTCTTCATACCACTTATGTTGTATGTATTAATTTTATTCATTAAACGATAGAAATTTTGAGAAATTTTTTGTGATAATTTTATTTTCTCTCAGAGTTTTTGCCAGACATCTGAGAGCCAGTCACCGAACAAATAATTTTTCATATTTCGTTTTCATCAAGGTGACTGACATGGGGTTTGAACCGTGGCCTTACGTCTAATAAGCAATTATACTATCTATTTGACGTCGCAATCGATATAGAAAACTGTACTAAACAATAGAAACTGCTTTGAGTAAAACATGTCATGTGTATGTATGAAAATACAAAAAAAAAGATTTTGATCATATTGAGTAGGACCTCAATACCTTTACGCTCGGCCTATTCTTGCATTTTCTTTACTATCTCAAGCACTTGTATGAACTTTGGAGGCCGACTAACGAGTGTGTTTCAAGTTAATTTAACTTTCTCCTTAGCAGTTCTATGTGTATTAGCATTCAGACTATTATTTGAGATGATTCCTTTTGAAAAGTTGTCAAATATTCATATCCAAAGAGGCGGCTTTCTAGGGCAAAAAGATATACAATACTCTTGGGTCTACAGAGCTAATAGGGCTGACAATATTTACTTTAACTAACCTAGAGAGTAGACCAAATCATTGTTTCTCTTATTATTCTGGCACCATCTACCAGTTTTATTGATTATACATCTGAAACAGTAGAATGTTTTTATCTACAATAAATAAATTCAAATTTAGCTTGAACCCCAGTCTTAAAGTTAAGTTGGAAGCTTGAAGCTCGATCGCAGGAACAGCCCTGCTTGGAAGGATAGTTGCTAAGGAGCAATTTGAAATATTGGATTTAAAATTTATTTTGGTTTGTTTCAATTTCTTCTTTATGACATTATCTTCCAGTGGACAGTCTTCAATAAGAATTGCAATGTGAAACTCTTTCATAAAATGAGAAGATTAGTTGGAATAGAGGACATCGTTTCGTTGTACACCACACGTAGAAAAAACTCTACTAGGCAGAGGACAAGGCGAAAATAAATGAAAGACTTTAAATATTTATAAATTACTTACATACTTATATTGAATTTAAAACTTTTACTAATATTATAAACTTACGGTATAATCTTAAATAATTAAATAAATAAAAACTTAATATAATATTCTCCTTAGACTATCCACCTTAGCAGAGAATTCAGTGGCCCCACTTGGATTTTGTTTTGGTGACATTGGTTGTTTTTCTTGTTGTACTGGTAAAGGTTGGTTTTGTTGTAGCGTCAAAGTATCCTTTTTTTTTGTTGTAGCGGCAACAATAATGGTTTTTATGGCTGCTGTGGTAAACGTTTTTCAAGTTGTAGTTTCGGTTGCTTCTGATGTTTTTCCTCACGATACTGTTTTACGAGGTCAATTTGTTTGATGTTATCCAAGTCATTTCGGGAACACTTAGCAACATTTCGTACAGTTTTTGTGATAAGTCCCACGTACCTGTTTAGAAAAGAAATATTTGTAATCCTTTCCTTTTAAATTTGTCTGTAAACATTATTATCAGTTTTTTATAGAAAACAATAGGATTTCATTTATTTAATAGCACCCGTGCTAAATTTAAAAAGCTTAGTTGACCTGTTGTTGTCTAAGGGTTTATCAGGACCTTCAAAACTGCAAATACTGCATGCCTGTGATCTATATCACGAGCGGTTAACTGGCAGTAACGATTATATGTCATTAGCACATACAGGCAGCGTTACCGTTGAGCGACTAAAGTCGCAATTTGACACTTTTTCAGCGACCCCGCCACTTTTTGTGCCCCCTTACTAAAATGAACTAAATCTGACACTTTTCAAGATTTTTGACCCTTTTTTCCCCTTTTTTAGAAAAAGTAAACCTGATATATTTATATAAGAATTAAAAATATTAGAAACCAAAATGAATGATATATCATATGAAAATATCTTCAAAATTACATATCCAGAAGAATTTGGGCATAAAATTGGTAATTTAAAAAATAGGCTTAATAATTATTTGTATCCTAATTTATATGAATTTGTTAGTTACGTGTTTACTCTGCCACATAGTAGTGCGTCGGCAGAAAGAATTTTTTCGAAACTAACATTAATGAAAAATAAGTTATCGAATAGGTTAAAAGTGGACACATGGACCTGGAAAATTGGGTGCCTGACGATGAACTTATAAAAAAGTACAGAATTAATTTATCAAAAAAATAATTTAATCGAATGTAAATATACTAATATAACTGTGAAATATATATAAAAACTCATTTTGTAAAATATATAAACCAAAACAATCATGGAAAATTAAGTAATATAGTCCTTTTTGACATTGAGAAATATCGCTGCATCATAATTTCTAAGTATTTCATAGAACTACGAATAAATTACACAGACTAGTTTATAGACTTGTTAATAGATTAGTCAATATAGAGTAGGTTTAGACTAGTTCATAGACTATTTAAAAAACTAGTTCAAAGGCTATTTAATAGACCAGTCCACATATATGTATAGTAGTATATAGAGTAGTAAATATATTATACTAGTATATGATATAATATATTGACCAGTCTATTGACTTCTGTGGTCTTTTAAAAAGCATTTGAACTAGTTTTTTAAATAGACCATGAATTAATCAACTGTATTAGTCAATGGTTTATTCGATCGACTATTTTATAGACTACTACTAGTCTATGGACTGGTGTATTAAATAACTTATAAACTATTCTATTGATTAGTCTATTGAATAATCTATAAACTAGTTTGTGCAATTTGATTATTTTTGTTGTTTTGTTTTGAAAAAAA
This sequence comes from Sarcophaga variegata, assembly GCA_932273835.1. Taxonomy (NCBI): domain Eukaryota; kingdom Metazoa; phylum Arthropoda; class Insecta; order Diptera; family Sarcophagidae; genus Sarcophaga; species Sarcophaga variegata. The sequence goes on along the minus strand of OW026358.1, from coordinate 115,991,921 downwards.
TCTAAATTTCAGAATTTTTATTTTCCATACCTGAACAATAAAGTTATAAAAGATGTGCTTTCCATTATGATATATTTTTTCATAAAATTGTGATATATTATGACATATAAATAAATAACATAATAGAAAATGTAAAACTATATATTCAACTTATTACAAAATGTTTCTATTTACTTCTAAAATGAACCGTTGCAACAAAATTAGTATTTATGTTTAACTTTTTGATCTCAGTTTGTTTAATACAAAAATTCCAAATACTATGTACTCTAAGTCTTATCATATTAATTATTTGAAATGTAATTAGTAATTTTGTATAATTTTGAATAGTATTTTTATTTTAAAATATATATTCTATTTTTTGTTATTTTTTTTTTAATTTGTTACAAAATACGCAATTTTGTATAATTTTTTATTTATCTTTAATGAACTGTTTTTTAGTTATAATAATAGTTTTATTTTGTGTTTTGTATTATTATGTAGTGGGTTAGCAAAAAAAGTTTTATTTAATGGAATTTTTATAAATTTAAAAATGCATTTTTTATTTTTGAAGTTTAAATGTCCTAACGTTCATAAATTTGAATGAAATTCAATCAAGAAATAAAACGGAAAAATAATTTTAATTAATTAAAATATTTGTTTAGGCTTATTAATTTTTGGTTAAAAATTTGTTTCTATTATAAAAATTGGGAAAATTATTAAAAAATAAACTTATTATATGTTGGCTAATATACATTACAAAATCCAATAAAAATAAATTTTTTTATCTATATTAGTTCATTTTCTTTTCTTTTAAAAATGTTGCCCCTTTTTACTGCCAAAATACCCTTTATGTGCGAATTTTTTTCAAAAATCCCCTTTTTGTGCGACTTCTTCAAAATTTCCAACGGTAACGCTGCATACAGGTACCGCTACTCAATCTTATTTTTTGTTTTTTAAACCGCTTTTATTATCCAAGGGTTTGATTAATTTTTTACTCGATTGTCTGCACTAATCGTTTTTTCTTTTATAAATGAAAGGATTAAAGTTTAATTTTTTTATTGTATACAGAGGAACTTTTTGTAGTATTTGTAAAATTCAAGAGTGACTTGATCTATATTTCTTCAAAATATAGCAACGAAGAACATTTTGCTAAGTGTGGAAAGTCAAATAAAACTCTACTAGTCTTTAATCGGCGCAATAGATTTCGATAACTATAACGAAATGAACGTCCAATAAGGTATGCAAAATATATCAGCAGATAACTCTCTATTTTGGAGAATAATTCTTTTTCAGGCAAACAATAATACCTAACAGAAGAACTGCTATTGCATGAGATTATGTCAGAACATTAATACAGAAATAAATTTATCTACCTGGGTCGTGTAACATCAGGGATAAGTTGATGGAGATATTTTCAAATAAGATGAAAAGATATCTGTTATGGCAATAAACGTAGCTTTTCCTAATGTTTATTTTTTAATTTTCTATATTTTTTATAATTTGGGCGACAAACAGACGGCTTCTTTTTATGATTCTACCTTAAATGGGGTTTGTTTAATGCAGTATTGTTAGCTTGAAAAACATGGTCCCCCAAATAGAATGTTATTTACTGCTATATTTTGTATACATTTTTGAATATACACACGATACCGAAATCTATTGTGCTGATTAAAATATAGTAGGGTTCGTTCATGCATTATGATGAAATATAGACCAGGTTCCTTAAGTCAATCTAGATTTAAACAAATTCTATGAAGAGTTCTTCTGTATACAATAAAAAATAAACTTCAACCCTTTCATTAATTAATATTTATGAGTGCAGATAGGTTAGGATGAGTTAGAGGACGTGTATTTGTCAATTAAGACAAGTACAGTACCCGGAGGTCAAATTGACCATTGTACAACGTCCTAGTTTCTCACACCACTTACACCCACCTACAGTTTAAAGTCGACTCCGAACGACAGATTTTTGAGAAACTTTTCATGGCAATTTTATTTACTCTCAGAGTTTTTGCCAGAAATCTGCTGTGAGAAAAACGCCGAAGAAATACTTTTTGTATTTTATTTTTTTGTCTGGCATAAAACGCTTGGGTTATGTTATAAAATCTGGTACAATAATAATTTATAATCGCTACTGCCTGTTAACCGTTCACAACATACACCACAGGTAGACAAGTGCACATAGTATTAAAAGTCTTGATAAATTCTCAACCAGCACCAGGCCAGCTTGCGCACTTTATAAAGCTGTACTGTCTACCTAAGTTTTTTGACTTTAGCGATTAATTGCCGGATGCCAATTGTGACACGTTGGCAGGTACTAGTTAAGAAATGTGATCTTATTGTCTTGCTCAACAAATTAATATAATTGTTTACACGCAAACTTAATGGTACGCTGCCTCCAAAAATACGAAATCGCAGCAGGTAGATATCGCATATCAGTATATAAAGCCATGATATTTCTTCAACCGCATCAGTACAGCTTGAACGCTCTCGCAGTAACATTCAAAAGAATTGAACTTTAATATCGGATAACATTCAATAATCGTAATGGCACCCGTAGCAGCTCGCAATAATATTAACAGAGGTAATGCCAAGGATAAATTACACCAAGTGCAGCAATCAAACTTGGACATCTCTTTCATGCTTTATTTACACCGTGAAGAGCTTAGGAAGAGAAAACCAAACTTTATGCGCAAAGCTTGTATAAAAATGCAATTAACGCATCAACTTATCACAAAAAACGCACGAAATGTCGATAAGTGTTCGCCAGAGGATTTGCATAGTATCAGTCGTCAAACAATTTTTAAGAATAAGTTGAGACGACAAATTGCCCGCGTTAAATATTATCATGCGGAAAAAGATCAGAAACAGTTAAGACAACAACTTAAACAACATTTGCCACAGGAGAAACAACAAGAAATAAAACAAAATTTTCCGCAGGAGCAACAACAAACCCAACAAAATCGAAATGAGGAAAAAGAAATGCCAGCTGAATTGAATAAGATAAGAAGAAAATTATTTTAAGTTAGTGATTCTGAAGAAATTGTCTCCTGTAGTATTTAATATTTATGAATTCAATTTTGCAAACTCTGTATTTTTAATAAAAATGTTTAATTATAAGTTTAAGAAAATAAAAACCCATGTATTAAAATATAAAGAAAACTATTTTTTAGTAGAATTAATTTTTGCTAATTTATCCAGAGATTTTAATAGGGCCAATACAATCATATGCAACGTATGGCTATAAAATATTGTATTGTTTAACTTGCAAGATACATTCTCTTATAATATCAAAAATGTGACCACATTGCCAGTTTCCACCACTTCACCTCAAAATTATAAGTAAAGAAACAACTTGTTTAAAGTCAAAACAATGTTTACTTGCAGCATCCTGGTATTATTCGAAACTTTATTTTTATCGTGATTTGTAGCAAAACTTGTACTTAACTTAACCTGATTTTTTTTCTATTTTCAATACATTGTAACACTTAATAAATATAACCGGTGTTCTTTACAGTTAAATAAGTATGTTGCCAAGTTGTTGTTACTAATTTTTAACGAAAACAAAGAACTAAAATTGTACAAAAGCAAACGCAATAAATAAAACTTTAAAAACAATATAAAATACAGTTGGAATTGGTAAGGATTGAAAGGATATTTTTATCACAAGAAACAAAAGAAACAAAGTTATAATATTAGTGAAATTCTTTATTTTTATTAGTGATTAATTTTTATTTTTCTAATTTATTACTTAAGTTTCATTGTATCTCATTATATGTATATATTTTTCTTTGTTTGTGTTTTTCTTTATATTTGTATATTTCCTAATTTATTTTTTTACATATACTTATTTTCTTATCCTAATTTTTGTATCGATTGCTATTTCCTGAGGTTAAACATGTTTTTATTCATTTTTAATCAATAAAACATATAATCAATGATTTTTTATTACTTTTTCCTCTTTGATGTACTCCCATAGCACTTTCATTTATAAGATTAATATCTTGTTGTGCTATGATTAATATTAATAAATACATAAGTAAAAAATACTGTAAAACGGTATTAAGAAAATAGCAAGAAAAACCATAAGATGAAGTCAATTTAAACCTCTATTAAACGTACATATTTGATTTATATAGGGAGTCTAGATGTACATACATAATTGGTCATTACAATCCTTTAGTCAGGGTTACGACCTAGTTCTTCACACCACTTATGTTATGTGCTTTAATTTTTATAATCATACTCATAATTTCTGATACTTATACGCATTCATACCTATTTTAATATTATACTCATACAACTCATATTCAAAGTTTCTCATCGTACTCATACTCAACAATACGTATGATGTTCGTTTGTAAATTTTGATGAATGATTCGAGTTAGTCGCTTCAATTATAAGTATTGTAAGTATTTTTCTAAATTAATAAATCTGAATGAGTAGGCATATGATTCAAACATATTTGGAGTGGTAGGAGTTCGATGTCAACGTTGTACACATATTCATTGTACTCATACTTATAAATCAACGTTGTACTGAATACAAATGAATCATTATAGTTAAATTTCAATATTGTTGACTGACATGGGATTTGAACCGTCGTCTTACGTCTAATAAGCAATTATACTATCTACTTGACTTCGCTATTGATATAGAAAACCATAATAAACATCAGAGACTGCGTTGAGTAGAACATGTCACATGTATGTATGAAAATACTCAAACAAGAAAAGATTTTGAACAGATTGACTAGGACCTATCGATGGTTTTTATAAGAAATTTGTAAATAATTCCTTAATACCTTTACACTCGGCGTATTCTCGCATTTTCTTTACTATCTCAAGCACTTGCGTCAACTTTGGAGGCCGACAAACGAGTGTGTATTCAAGCTAATATAACATACTTCTTAGGAGTTCTATGTGTATTAGTAATCAGACTGTTGTTTGAGATGAACTTGTATCAAGTATAGCTGCATAGGAGCAATTTTGAATTTTTGGATGGAAAATTTATTTTGATTCGGTTCGATTTCTTCTTTATGGCGTTACTTTCTGGTGGACAGTCATCCATAAGAATTTCAATATGAAACTCTTTCATAAAATGGGAAGATTGGTTGGAATAGAGAACTTCATTTCGTTGAAAACTACACACATAAGAAATCTCTGCTAGGCAGAGGACATATCTTCCTATCACAGAGCGAAATTAAATGAAAAACTTTAAATGTTTATATATTAATATTTATTGATACAGAATTTAAAACTCTTATTATTTTATAAACTTAGGTTATAAACTTAAATAATTAAATAAATAAAAACTTAAAATAATCTTCTGCTTAGACTATTCACCTTAGCAGAGAATTCAGTGGCCTCACTTGGATTTTGTTGTGGTGGCAAATGTTGATTTTCTTGTTCTATTGGTAAAGATTGGTTTTGTCGGTGTATTGGCAAAGTTTTTTTTGTTCTTGTAGCGGCAACAATAATGCTTTCTGTTGCTGATGTGGTAAACATTTTTCAAGTTGTTGTTTTAGTTGCTTCTGATGTTTTTCCTCGCGATACTGTTTTACGCGGGCAATTTGTTTCTTAACCTATTCTTAAAAATGTTTTCACGTTTGATGTTATCCATGTCAGCTCTGGAAAACTTTGTAACATTTCGTACAGTTTTTGTGATAAGCCCATGCGTCAGATGCAATTTTGTGTGGGCTTTGCTCATAAAACTTGTATAAGTTAATGGACAATAAACATTGCTTTTCTTATTGCTTATTTTTAATTTTCAATCTTTTTTCTAATTTGCGCAATGAACAGGCGGATTCTTTTTATTATTCTACCTTAACGGTAGATCGAACTTTGTATCAAAAGTCAACAGATACATACCCGGGTATGTTTTGTGTTTTTAATTCGCCGTACCTCAGGAAGTAATAACTGTATTAAAACTGAAATTTCCTGATATCCTCACTAGCAGTGTTTTCTACGTTATTTCTAGACTTGAGTAAAAATGGCGGATGGGGGTCAAAGATGTGACCATTTTTTGATTCTTATCCCTTACGTCAACAGTTGCATACCTGGGTATGTATAATGGAATATATGAAAATATTTTGATTTTTGATGTTTATTGTATTTCATTTACATTAAAAATATTAAATGCAAATTTTTCTTAAATGCATTTATTACATTGCGGCATATAACTTGAATGAGCGGCACACACGGGGGTTGTTGCATAACGTGCAGGATTTGCTGGTTGGCCGACGTTTTGGCCATAAGTGGCAATTACCTTTTACTTTCATTCTACCTGTGCTGTCAGGTTCTTCCACGCTTTTATATGCAGCACCTCTTACGCTCAAAGATTCCCCACATATGGCTTCAATAGCATTGCGTGTTGAAAATATTTTTGTAACATGTTTATTTTTATCTCTGTTTTCTCTTTCCGGCTTCACCAGTTGTTCGCTGAGGCTGTGTAGGAACATCCTACTGCGGCTTGTGGAAGCTTTCAACATTGGGCAACGAGGTCTAGTATATTGTAGAATAAAGCCAAGGACCATCTATTTGTTCGTCGCCTTGTTCAATATTCTATCCATATTATATTTGTTGTAATCTAAGATCTAGAGTGGCTTTTTTTGGACCTTGCACTTCGTATGAATAATGCAAGAAGTATAACCGATTTATTTTTTTTTTTTTTTGGTTTTGGAACTCGGTACCGCGTTTGGACCTGCTATGTAATTGCTGCGTAGATTATCATTCACTATTAAAAATAAGTCCGTTAGGGCTGCAGCTTTGTCGGTTTTTTACGCTGTTGACGTGTGTTTCCGTTATCGAAAAGTATAAAGCGGCTTATATCCCAAAAACGTCGGACGCTTATGGGAGCTCGATATTAGGGATGTGAGGACGTTTTCCATACTGGTACGTAACCAGAGTGCGTTACACCACCCAACAAGTAAATAAAACCAAATCAACACAAAAATAAGCTTAGCAACAAAAGAAATTCCATATAAAATGTATGAACATACCCGGGTATGCTTCTGTTGACGTAAGTATAATTTTTTATCTGTTGACATAAAGGTTAAAGCAGAAAAAGTTAGCTGCCTGATATTTTTTAATTTGTTAGTTAACGACTTTATTTTAAACCAAATAAAAATAAGTAATAAATAAATTGCCCGCGATACTGTTTTACGCGGGCAATTTGTTTCTTAACCTATTCTTAAACATGTTTTTACGTTTGATGTTATCCATGTCAGCTCTGGAAAACTTTGTAACATTTCGTACAGTTTTTGGGATAAGCCCATGCGTCAGATGCAATTTTGTGTGGGCTTTGCTCATAAAACTTGTATAAGTTGACGGACAATACACATTGCTTTTCTTATTGCTTATTTTTTAATTTTCAATCTTTTTTCTAATTTGCGCAATGGACAGACGGATTCTTTTTATTATTCTACCTTAACGGTAGATCGAACTTTGTATCAAAAATTATAATTTTCAATTTTTGAGACTATATTACCTTAAATCAGAAAAAATTAGTTGCCTGATATTTTTTAATTTGTTAGTTACCGACTTTATTTTAAACCAAATAAAAATAAGTAAATTTCAAACAGGGGTTAAAACTTCATAATTCTAGCTTATGTGTCATTTCCTAAGGATTCTTTAGTCTTGTGTATGTAATTTTTTAAAGTTTTCAAAAGTTTTGTGAAGTTTTATCGTAAATAATACACTATTTATGGTATTTGAGAAGGAATTGAAAGTAAAGTGTTGTATGAAAGTGAAGAGGACGTTCTTGATAACGATTGAAGAAGTCGTAGTCTAGCGTGTTAGCTTATTAGACGTCAGACCAAGGTTCAAACCTCAGGTCAGACATTTCCCTATTACGACGAAAGGTTGTAATGACCGATTATGTATGTCTTAATATTCCACCTGCTGAAGACTCTGAAAAAGAATACAACAGAAGCTCGCCTTATGAACTTACGAAAGCATTGGGATGACATGACAATAGGATGTTTGTCGCCAAAGATTGTACTACTTGGAACAGAGAACCGTATACGAGCAGAGTGGTAGCACATGTTTCTCGGAATGTTGAAGAGTCTTTCTTATTGTTCTTCTCATATTTATCTCACGTGGCAGACAAACATTAGAAAAAAGTGTTTCGTCCTATGTTTTATTTCATAAAGATATACAGATAATATTATTTCGGTCAACTACCTACATATGAAATAACAGAATCATCGGCTTTGATAATGTACTACTCGGAAATGATGATAAATTTACACCGCTGATACCCTTTCGAAATATATATATGTTCTATTGCAACGGGAATAATAACGCGAGTGGCAATAAGCTGCTCCATCTAAACAATTGGAAACTTATAAATCTTCACAAAGCAAGGGTTGTAGATGACAAATTATTACCATTTAGAAAAAAGTAAACCAAGTTAACATGAAGTTTTGATTTTTACCTAAAAATTCATACTGTAATGTACATCTTGTCAAAAATTCTGTCGAAAATTTTATAAAATTTATAGTGAAATGTAATAACATAAAATAGTTTTATTAATATGAATTAAAATAATAAAAAATATATAAATTTTTTTAACAAATTTATCAATAATCGTGACAATTCTAAGTACTATAAGTAGTTATTTATATAAAGTAATACGTAAGATAATGTACTATACGGAAATGATGATACATTTACACCGATGATACCCTTTCGAAAAATAAGCTGAAAGTTTCAGCTTTAATAGTCCCATTTCGTCGCTATAGATTAGTAACTAATTGAATTAGTGTTATATTATTAGTAATAGATTTTGTGGTCCACCGAAATCGAATTGGCAGTTTTAGATTCAAGTACATGCTGCTTATAGCCGTATTTGGGGAAGCCTCTATCCGGGAAACCAGAGAGGAATCGAAGAGAAAGCTTTGTAATTGACATAATCGATGTTCTATTGCAAAGGGATACGTTTTTACCTTACATGACGCTGACAACAAATTTTTCTAACGAAATATAACAATGGTTTATACCATCAGGTTTCATCCAGCCCTCAATTGAGAGTATTACTAACGCGAGTGGTAATATGCTGCTCCATCTACACAATTGGAAGCTTATAAATCTTCACAAAGCAATGGTGGTAGTTGTCAAATTATTATCATTTAGAAAGAAGTAAACCAAGCTAACATAAAGTTTTTATTTTTACTTAAAAAGTCATACTGCAATGTACATCTTGTCAAAAATTCTATGGAAAATTTTATAAAATTGATAGTGAAATGTAATAACATAAAATAGTTTTATTAATATGAATTAAAATAATAAAAAATATATAAATTTTTTTAAAAAATTTATCAGTAATCGTGACAACTCTAAGTATTACAAGTATTTATCAAAAGTCATACATAAGTTCGAATAATGAAGATTTTTTAAGGCTCGATCTACGATTAAATGAGGTTTGTTTACTAAATAAGATTTTTGATGTATTATTGTTTGCCTGGAAAAACATGGATCTCCAAGTAGAATGTTACTTGCTGGTATATTTTTTATATCTTTTTTAATATACAGACGATACCGAAATCTATTGTACTGATTAAAATCTAGTAAGGTACTGTTTGAGGTTTTATACTTAGCAAAACCCTTTTCGTTATTGCATTGTGAATGAATATAGACCAATATCCTAAAGCCACTCTAAATTTTTAAAAATTCTAAGAAAATCTTTTATTTATTTATTAATATTTATGAGTGCAGATAATAGAGTAAAAAGTGAATAAAACCTTTTTATAATGTAATAAAATCGGGTCCAATATATAATACATGCCTGCCTAATACTATAATCGCTACAGCGAGTTAACCTCTCACAATATACACAGCAGGTAGATAATTGCATTCAGTCTTAAAAGTCCTGATAAATCTTCAAGCAGCGCCAGGTCACCTGGAGCACTTTATGAAGATGTGCATTTGTGTACCTATGTTTTTTGACTTTAGGGATTAATTTCCGGATGAAAATTGTGACATGTTTGCAGGTACTAGTTAAGAAATGTGATCTTATTGCCTTGCCCAACAAGTTAATATAATTGTGTACACACAAACTTAATGGTACGCAATAAAAGAACAAAAAGGGTTAAAAAATTTTCCCTTGCTTGCTCCAAAAATATGAAATCGCAGCAGGTAGATATCGCATATCAGTATATAAAGCCATGATATTTCTTCAACCGCATCAGTACAGCTTGAACGCTCTCGCAGTAACATTCAAAAGGATTGAACTTTAATATCGGATAACATTCAGTAATCGTAATGGCACCCGTAGCAGCTCGCAATAATATTAACAGAGGTAATGCCAAGGATAAATTACACCAAGTGCAGCAATCAAACTTGGACATCTCTTTCATGCTTTATTTACACCGTGAAGAGCTTAGGAAGAGAAAACCAAACTTTATGCGCAAAGCTTGTATAAAAATGCAATTAACGCATCAACTTATCACAAAAAACGCACGAAATGCCGATAAGTGTTCGCCAGAGGATTTGCATAGTATCAGTCGTCAAACAATTTTTAAGAATAAGTTGAGACGACAAATTGCCCGCGTTATATATTATCATGCGGAAAAAGATCAGAAACAGTTAAGACAACAACTTAAACAACATTTGCCACAGGAGAAACAACATTTGCCGCAGGAGCAACAACTATTGCCAGCACAACAAAATCGAAATGAGGAAAAAGAAATGCCAGCTGAGTTGAATAAGATAAGAAGAAAATTATTTTAAGTTAGTGATTCTGGAGAAATTGTCTCCTGTAGTATTTAATATTTATGAATTTAATTTTGCAAACTCTTTGTATTTTTAATAAAAATGTTTAATTATAAGTTTAAGAAAACAAAAAGCCATGTATTAAAATATAAAGAAAACTATTTTTTAACAGAATTAATTTTTGCTAATTCATCTAGAGATTTTAATAGGGCTATAGAATATTGTGTTGTTGCAAGGAACATTCTCATACATTATACTCATACAACTCATATTCAAAGTTTGAAATACTCACGGTCAGTGTTGCCAGTAATTTTTTTTTAAAAACTTTTTATTTCTGGGAAAAAACTTTCTTTACAAAAAAAAAACTTGTTTTCTACAAAAGTATCAACATTTTTAAATGAAACACCTCTATTGGTGTTTCTTTGCTACTTATGCCCGGGACGAATAAAATATACAAAATTTTATATAAAAATATAAATATTTCGTGTTATTGTTGAATTTATTGAAATTTTGAATTTTTCGAAAAAACTTGTTTTGTAAGAAAACAATTTGTATGTACAAACGTAGGATGTTGTTGACTTCGACTCTCCATGACTCAACATTTACAAGAATCACGAAGTAAGTATGATTCGTGTACGAACACTACAATACTCACTAGAAGGTTATGCGTTTGCTCTGCTTGTGTCTTTTTTAATGCAACAACAACTAAGACTGTAAATTTTGATGAATTTATAAGTATTTTTCTAAAGTAATAAGTCTAAATGAATGGGCAAATGCATCAAACATATTTGGAATGGAATACTTTGGAATACTTATAAATCAACGTTGTACTGAATACAAATAAATCAGAGTAGTTAAATTCCAATACTGTTGGCTCAATTATATTCAAAATTTAATGAGCGCTTATGAGTAGCGAAAAAACGATTCATTGCTGATCTCTGGTCCCTACTGCCCATATAGATCTCACACACTATGAGCTGTAGGAGTTGTATGATGCAAATTATATACATACATACATACATAGTCGTTCATTACAATATTTTTAGTCAAGACTACGACCTAGTTCTTCATACCACTTATGTTGTATGTATTAATTTTATTCATTAAACGATAGACATTTTGAGAAATTTTTTGTGATAATTTTATTTTCTCTCAGAGTTTTTGCCAGACATCTGAGAGCCAGTCACCGAACAAATAATTTTTCATATTTCGTTTTCATCAAGGTGACTGACATGGGGTTTGAACCGTGGCCTTACGTCTAATAAGCAATTATACTATCTATTTGACGTCGCAATCGATATAGAAAACTGTACTAAACAATAGAAACTGCTTTGAATAAAACATGTCATGTGTATGTATGAAAATACAAAAAAAAAAGATTTTGATCATATTGAGTAGGACCTCAATACCTTTACGCTCGGCCTATTCTTGCATTTTCTTTACTATCTCAAGCACTTGTATGAACTTTGGAGGCCGACTAACGAGTGTGCTTCAAGTTAATTTAACTTTCTCCTTAGCAGTTCTATGTGTATTAGCATTCAGACTATTATTTGAGATGATTCCTTTTGAAAAGTTGTCAAATATTCATATCCAAAGAGGCGGCTTTCTAGGGCAAAAAGATATACAATACTCTTGGGTCTACAGAGCTAATAGGGCTGACAATATTTACTTTAACTAACCTAGAGAGTAGACCAAATCATTGTTTCTCTTATTATTCTGGCACCATCTACCAGTTTTATTGATAATACATCTGAAACAGTAGAATGTTTTTATCTACAATAAATAAATTCAAATTTAGCTTGAACCCCAGTCTTAAAGTTAAGTTGGAAGCTTGAAGCTCGATCGCAGGAACAGCCCTGCTTGGAAGGATAGTTGCTAAGGAGCAATTTGAAATATTGGATTTAAAATTTATTTTGGTTTGTTTCAATTTCTTCTTTATGACATTATCTTCCAGTGGACAGTCTTCAATAAGAATTGCAATGTGAAACTCTTTCATAAAATGAGAAGATTAGTTGGAATAGAGGACATCGTTTCGTTGTACACCACACGTAGAAAAAACTCTACTAGGCAGAGGACAAGGCGAAAATAAATGAAAGACTTTAAATATTTATAAATTACTTACATACTTATATTGAATTTAAAACTTTTACTAATATTATAAACTTACGGTATAATCTTAAATAATTAAATAAATAAAAACTTAATATAATATTCTCCTTAGACTATCCACCTTAGCAGAGAATTCAGTGGCCCCACTTGGATTTTGTTTTGGTGACATTGGTTGTTTTTCTTGTTGTACTGGTAAAGGTTGGTTTTGTTGTAGCGTCAAAGTATCCTTTTTTTTTTTGTTGTAGCGGCAACAATAATGGTTTTTATGGCTGCTGTGGTAAACGTTTTTCAAGTTGTAGTTTCGGTTGCTTCTGATGTTTTTCCTCACGATACTGTTTTACGAGGTCAATTTGTTTGATGTTATCCAAGTCATTTCGGGAACACTTAGCAACATTTCGTACAGTTTTTGTGATAAGTCCCACGTACCTGTTTAGAAAAGAAATATTTGTAATCCTTTCCTTTTAAATTTGTCTGTAAACATTATTATCAGTTTTTTATAGAAAACAATAGGATTTCATTTATTTAATAGCACCCGTGCTAAATTTAAAAAGCTTAGTTGACCTGTTGTTGTCTAAGGGTTTATCAGGACCTTCAAAACTGCAAATACTGCATGCCTGTGATCTATATCACGAGCGGTTAACTGGCAGTAACGATTATATGTCATTAGCACATACAGGCAGCGTTACCGTTGAGCGACTAAAGTCGCAATTTGACACTTTTTCAGCGACCCCGCCACTTTTTGTGCCCCCTTACTAAAATGAACTAAATCTGACACTTTTCAAGATTTTTGACCCTTTTTTCCCCTTTTTTAGAAAAAGTAAACCTGATATATTTATATAAGAATTAAAAATATTAGAAACCAAAATGAATGATATATCATATGAAAATATCTTCAAAATTACATATCCAGAAGAATTTGGGCATAAAATTGGTAATTTAAAAAATAGGCTTAATAATTATTTGTATCCTAATTTATATGAATTTGTTAGTTACGTGTTTACTCTGCCACATAGTAGTGCGTCGGCAGAAAGAATTTTTTCGAAACTAACATTAATGAAAAATAAGTTATCGAATAGGTTAAAAGTGGACACATGGACCTGGAAAATTGGGTGCCTGACGATGAACTTATAAAAAAGTACAGAATTAATTTATCAAAAAAATAATTTAATCGAATGTAAATATACTAATATAACTGTGAAATATATATAAAAACTCATTTTGTAAAATATATAAACCAAAACAATCATGGAAAATTAAGTAATATAGTCCTTTTTGACATTGAGAAATATCGCTGCATCATAATTTCTAAGTATTTCATAGAACTACGAATAAATTACACAGACTAGTTTATAGACTTGTTAATAGATTAGTCAATATAGAGTAGATTTAGACTAGTTCATAGACTATTTAAAAAACTAGTTCAAAGGCTATTTAATAGACCAGTCCACATATATGTATAGTAGTATATAGAGTAGTAAATATATTATACTAGTATATGATATAATATATTGACCAGTCTATTGACTTCTGTGGTCTTTTAAAAAGCATTTGAACTAGTTTTTTAAATAGACCATGAATTAATCAACTGTATTAGTCAATGGTTTATTCGATCGACTATTTTATAGACTACTACTAGTCTATGGACTGGTGTATTAAATAACTTATAAACTATTCTATTGATTAGTCTATTGAATAATCTATAAACTAGTTTGTGCAATTTGATTATTTTTGTTGTTTTGTTCTGAAAAAAATCTAAATTTCAGAATTTTTATTTTCCATACCTGAACAATAAAGTTATAAAAGATGTGCTTTCCATTATGATATATTTTTTCATAAAATTGTGATATATTATGACATATAAATAAATAACATAATAGAAAATGTAAAACTATATATTCAACTTATTACAAAATGTTTCTATTTACTTCTAAAATGAACCGTTGCAACAAAATTAGTATTTATGTTTAACTTTTTGATCTCAGTTTGTTTAATACAAAAATTCCAAATACTATGTACTCTAAGTCTTATCATATTAATTATTTGAAATGTAATTAGTAATTTTGTATAATTTTGAATAGTATTTTTATTTTAAAATATATATTCTATTTTTTGTTATTTTTTTTTTAATTTGTTACAAAAAACGCAATTTTGTATAATTTTTTATTTATCTTTAATGAACTGTTTTTTAGTTATAATAATAGTTTTATTTTGTGTTTTGTATTATTATGTAGTGGGTTAGCAAAAAAAGTTTTATTTAATGGAATTTTTATAAATTTAAAAAATGCATTTTTTATTTTTGAAGTTTAAATGTCCTAACGTTCATAAATTTGAATGAAATTCAATCAAGAAATAAAACGGAAAAATAATTTTAATTAATTAAAATATTTGTTTAGGCTTATTAATTTTTGGTTAAAAATTTGTTTCTATTATAAAAATTGGGAAAATTATTAAAAAATAAACTTATTATATGTTGGCTAATATACATTACAAAATCCAATAAAAATAAATTTTTTTATCTATATTAGTTCATTTTCTTTTCTTTTAAAAATGTTGCCCCTTTTTACTGCCAAAATACCCTTTATGTGCGACTTTTTTTTCAAAAATCCCCTTTTTGTGCGACTTCTTCAAAATTTCCAACGGTAACGCTGCATACAGGTACCGCTACTCAATCTTATTTTTTGTTTTTTAAACCGCTTTTATTATCCAAGGGTTTGATTAATTTTTTACTCGATTGTCTGCACTAATCGTTTTTTCTTTTATAAATGAAAGGATTAAAGTTTAATTTTTTTATTGTATACAGAGGAACTTTTTGTAGTATTTGTAAAATTCAAGAGTGACTTGATCTATATTTCTTCAAAATATAGCAACGAAGAACATTTTGCTAAGTGTGGAAAGTCAAATAAAACTCTACTAGTCTTTAATCGGCGCAATAGATTTCGATAACTATAACGAAATGAACGTCCAATAAGGTATGCAAAATATATCAGCAGATAACTCTCTATTTTGGAGAATAATTCTTTTTCAGGCAAACAATAATACCTAACAGATGAACTGCTATTGCATGAGATTATGTCAGAACATTAATACAGAAATAAATTTATCTACCTGGGTCGTGTAACATCAGGGATAAGTTGATGGAGATATTTTCAAATAAGATGAAAAGATATCTGTTATGGCAATAAACGTAGCTTTCCTAATGTTTATTTTTTAATTTTCTATATTTTTTATAATTTGGGCGACAAACAGACGGCTTCTTTTTATGATTCTACCTTAAATGGGGTTTGTTTAATGCAGTATTGTTAGCTTGAAAAACATGGTCCCCCAAATAGAATGTTATTTACTGCTATATTTTGTATACATTTTTGAATATACACACGATACCGAAATCTATTGTGCTGATTAAAATATAGTAGGGTTCGTTCATGCATTATGATGAAATATAGACCAGGTTCCTTAAGTCAATCTAGATTTAAACAAATTCTATGAAGAGTTCTTCTGTATACAATAAAAAATAAACTTCAACCCTTTCATTAATTAATATTTATGAGTGCAGATAGGTTAGGATGAGTTAGAGGACGTGTATTTGTCAATTAAGACAAGTACAGTACCCGGAGGTCAAATTGACCATTGTACAACGTCCTAGTTTCTCACACCACTTACACCCACCTACAGTTTAAAGTCGACTCCGAACGACAGATTTTTGAGAAACTTTTCATGGCAATTTTATTTACTCTCAGAGTTTTTGCCAGAAATCTGCTGTGAGAAAAACGCCGAAGAAATACTTTTTGTATTTTATTTTGTTGTCTGGCATAAAACGCTTGGGTTATGTTATAAAATCTGGTACAATAATAATTTATAATCGCTACTGCCTGTTAACCGTTCACAACATACACCACAGGTAGACAAGTGCACATAGTATTAAAAGTCCTGATAAATTCTCAACCAGCACCAGGCCAGCTTGCGCACTTTATAAAGCTGTACTGTCTACCTAAGTTTTTTGACTTTAGCGATTAATTGCCGGATGCCAATTGTGACACGTTGACAGGTACTAGTTAAGAAATGTGATCTTATTGTCTTGCTCAACAAATTAATATAATTGTTTACACGCAAACTTAATGGTACGCAATAAAAGAACAAAACGTAAAAAAATTTTCCCTTGCTTCCTCCAAAAATACGAAATCGCAGCAGGTAGATATCGCATATCAGTATATAAAGCCATGATATTTCTTCAACCGCATCAGTACAGCTTGAACGCTCTCGCAGTAACATTCAAAAGAATTGAACTTTAATATCGGATAACATTCAATAATCGTAATGGCACCCGTAGCAGCTCGCAATAATATTAACAGAGGTAATGCCAAGGATAAATTACACCAAGTGCAGCAATCAAAATTGGACATCTCTTTCATGCTTTATTTACACCGTGAAGAGCTTAGGAAGAGAAAACCAAACTTTATGCGCAAAGCTTGTATAAAAATGCAATTAACGCATCAACTTATCACAAAAAACGCACGAAATGCCGATAAGTGTTCGCCAGAGGATTTGCATAGTATCAGTCGTCAAACAATTTTTAAGAATAAGTTGAGACGACAAATTGCCCGCGTTAAATATTATCATGCGGAAAAAGATCAGAAACAGTTAAGACAACAACTTAAACAACATTTGCCACAGGAGAAACAACAAGAAATAAAACAAAATTTTCCGCAGGAGCAACAACAAACACAACAAAATCGAAATGAGGAAAAAGAAATGCCAGCTGAGTTGAATAAGCTAAGAAGAAAATTATTTTAAGTTAGTGATTCTGGAGAAATTGTCTCCTGTAGTATTTAATATTTATGAATTCAATTTAGCAAACTTTTTGTAGTTTTAATAAAAATGTTTAATTATAAGTTTAAGAAAATAAAAACCCATGTATTAAAATATAAAGAAAACTATTTTTTAGCAAAATTAATTTTTGCTAATTTATCCAGAGATTTTAATAGGGCCAATACAATCATATGCAACGTACGGCTATAGAATATTGTATTGTTTAACTTGCAAGATACATTCTCTTATAATATCAAAAATGTGACCACATTGCCACTTGCCACCACTTCACCTCGAAAAATATAAGTAAAGAAACAACTTCTTTAAAGTCAAAACAATGAATCCGTTGCACATATTTACTTCCAGCATCCTGGTATTATTCGAAACTTTATTTTTTATCGTGATTTGTAGCAAAACTTGTACTTAACTTAACCTGAATTTTTTTTCTATTTTCAATACATTGTAACACTTAATAAATATAACCGGTGTTCTTTACAGTTAAATAATTATGTTGTCAAGTAGTTGTTACTAAGTTTTAACGAAAACAAAGAACTAAAATTGTACAAAAGCAAACGCAATAAATAAAACTTTAAAAACAATATAAAATACAGTTGGAATTGGTAAGGATTGAAAGGATATTTTTATCACAAGAAACAAAAGAAACAAAGTTTTAATATTAGTGAAATTCTTTACTTTTATTAGTGATTAATTTTTATTTTTCTAATTTATTACTTAAGTTTCATTGTATCTCATTATATGTATATATTTTTCTTTGTTTGTGTTTTTCTTTATATTTGTATATTTCCTAATTTATTTTTTTACATATACTTATTTTCTTATCCTAATTTTTGTATCGATTGCTATTTCCTGAGGTTAAACATGTTTTTATTCATTTTTAATCAATAAAACATATAATCAATGATTTTTTATTACTTTTTCCTCTTTGATGTACTCCCATAGCACTTTCATTTATAAGATTAATATCTTGTTGTGCTATGATTAATATTAATAAATACATAAGTAAAAAATACTGTAAAACGGTATTAAGAAAATAGCAAGAAAAACCATAAGATGAAGTCAATTTAAACCTCTATTAAACGTACATATTTGATTTATATAGGGAGTCTAGATGTACATACATAATTGGTCATTACAATCATTTAGTCAGGGTTACGACCTAGTTCTTCACACCACTTATGTTATGTGCTTTAATTTTTATAATCATACTCATAATTTCTGATACTTATACGCATTCATACCTATTTTAATATTATACTCATACAACTCATATTCAAAGTTTCTCATCGTACTCATACTCAACAATACGTATGATGTTCGTTTGTAAATTTTGATGAATGATTCGAGTTAGTCGCTTCAATTATAAGTATTGTAAGTATTTTTCTAAATTAATAAATCTGAATGAGTAGGCATATGATTCAAACATATTTGGAGTGGTAGGAGTTCGATGTCAACGTTGTACACATATTCATTGTACTCATACTTATAAATCAACGTTGTACTGAATACAAATGAATCATTATAGTTAAATTTCAATATTGTTGACTGACATGGGATTTGAACCGTCGTCTTACGTCTAATAAGCAATTATACTATCTTCTTGACTTCGCTATTGATATAGAAAACCGTAATAAACATCAGAGACTGCGTTGAGTAGAGCATGTCACATGTATGTATGAAAATACGCAAACAAGAAAAGATTTTGAACAGATTGGCTAGGACCTATCGATGGTTTTTATAAGAAATTTGTAAATAATTCCTTAATACCTTTACACTCGGCGTATTCTCGCATTTTCTTTACTATCTCAAGCTCTTGCCTCAACTTTGGAGGCCGAAAAACGAGTGTGCATTCAAGCTAATATAACATACTTCTTAGGAGTTCTATGTGTATTAGTAATCAGACTGTTGTTTGAGCTGATTCCTTTTGAAAAGTTGCTAAAAATTCATATCCAAATAGGCAGCTTTCTAGTGCTAACGGATATATAATACTCCTGATTCTACAGAGCTAATAAAGTTGAAAATATTCACTTTTACTAGCCTAGAGAGTAGACCAAATCATTGTTTCTCTTATTATTTTGGCTCCATCTACCAGTTTTATTGATAATACATCTGAAACAACAGAATGTTTTTCATCCACAATAAATAAATTCAAATTTAGTTAAAACCTCTTAATAAATACATAAGTTTGAAGCTAGAAGCTCGACTACAGGAACAACCCTGCTGCGAAGGATTGTAAAAGAAGTTGTATCAAGTATAGCTGCATAGAAGCAATTTTGAATTTTTGGATGGAAAATTTATTTTGATTCGGTTCGATTTCTTCTTTATGGCGTTACTTTCTGGTGGACAGTCATTCATAAGAATTTCAATGTGAAACTCTTTCATAAAATGGGAAGATTGGTTGGAATAGAGAACATCATTTCGTTGAAAACTACACCCATAAGAAATCTCTGCTAGGCAGAGGACATATTCCTATCACAGAGCGAAATTAAATGAAAAACTTTAAATGTTTATATATTACTTACATATTGATACAGAATTTAAAACTCTTATTACTTTATAAACTTAGGTTATAAACTTAAATAATTAAATAAATAAAAACTTAAAATAATCTTCTGCTTAGACTATTCACCTTAGCAGAGAATTCAGTGGCCTCACTTGGATTTTGTTGTGGTGGCAAATGTTGATTTTCTTGTTCTATTGGTAAAGATTGGTTTTGTCGGTGTATTGGCAAAGTTTTTTTTGTTCTTGTAGCGGCAACAATAATGCTTTCTGTTGCTGATGTGGTAAACATTTTTCAAGTTGTTGTTTTAGTTGCTTCTGATGTTTTTCCTCGCGATACTGTTTTACGCGGGCAATTTGTTTCTTAACCTATTCTTAAAAATGTTTTCACGTTTGATGTTATCCATGTCAGCTCTGGAAAACTTTGTAACATTTCGTACAGTTTTTGTGATAAGCCCATGCGTCAGATGCAATTTTGTGTGGGCTTTGCTCATAAAACTTGTATAAGTTGATGGACAATAAATATTGCTTTTCTTATTGCTTATTTTTAATTTTCAATCTTTTTTCTAATTTGCGCAATGAACAGGCGGATTCTTTTTATTATTCTACCTTAACGGTAGATCGAACTTTGTATCAAAAATTATAATTTTCAATTTTTGAGACTATATTACCTTAAATCAGAAAAAGTTAGTTGCCTGATATTTTTAATTTGTTAGTTAACGACTTTATTTTAAACCAAATAAAAATAAGTAATAAATAAATTGCCCGCGATACTGTTTCACGCGGGCAATTTGTTTCTTAACCTATTCTTAAAAATGTTTTCACGTTTGATGTTATCCATGTCAGCTCTGGAAAACTTTGTAATATTTCGTACAGTTTTTGTGATAAGCCCATGCGTCAGATGCAATTTTGTGTGGGCTTTGCTCATAAAACTTGTATAAGTTGACGGACAATACACATTGCTTTTCTTATTGCTTATTTTTAATTTTCAATCTTTTTTCTAATTGCGCAATGAACAGGCGGATTCTTTTTATTATTCTACCTTAACGGTAGATCGAACTTTGTATCAAAAATTATAATTTTCAATTTTTGAGACTATATTACCTTAAATCAGAAAAAATTAGTTGCCTGATATTTTTTAATTTGTTAGTTAACGACTTTATTTTAAACCAAATAAAAATAAGTAAATTTCAAACAGGGGTTAAAACTTCATAATTCTAGCTTATGTGTCATTTCCTAAGGATTCTTTAGTCTTGTGTATGTAATTTTTTAAAGTTTTCAAAAGTTTTGTGAAGTTTTATCGTAAATAATACACTATTTATGGTATTTGAGAAGGAATTGAAAGTAAAGTGTTGTATGAAAGTGAAGAGGACGTTCTTGATAACGATTGAAGAAGTCGTAGTCTAGCGTGTTAGCTTATTAGACGTCAGACCAAGGTTCAAACCTCAGGTCAGACATTTCCCTATTACGACGAAAGGTTGTAATGACCGATTATGTATGTCTTAATATTCCACCTGCTGAAGACTCTGAAAAAGAATACAACAGAAGCTCGCCTTATGAACTTACGAAAGCATTGGGATGACATGACAATAGGATGTTTGTCGCCAAAGATTGTACTACTTGGAACAGAGAACCGTATACGAGCAGAGTGGTAGCACATGTTTCTCGGAATGTTGAAGAGTCTTTCTTATTGTTCTTCTCATATTTATCTCACGTGGCAGATAAACATTAGAAAAAAGTGTTTCGTCCTATGTTTTATTTCATAAAGATATACAGATAATATTATTTCGGTCAACTACCTACATATGAAATAACAGAATCATCGGCTTTGATAATGTACTACTCGGAAATGATGATAAATTTATACCGCTGACACCCTTTCGAAATATATATATGTTCTATTGCAACGGGAATAATAACGCGAGTGGCAATAAGCTGCTCCATCTAAACAATTGGAAACTTATAAATCTTCACAAAGCAAGGGTTGTAGATGACAAATTATTACCATTTAGAAAAAAGTAAACCAAGTTAACATGAAGTTTTGATTTTTACCTAAAAATTCATACTGTAATGTACATCTTGTCAAAAATTCTGTCGAAAATTTTATAAAATTTATAGTGAAATGTAATAACATAAAATAGTTTTATTAATATGAATTAAAATAATAAAAAATATATAAATTTTTTTAACAAATTTATCAATAATCGTGACAATTCTAAGTACTATAAGTAGTTATTTATATAAAGTAATACGTAAGATAATGTACTATACGGAAATGATGATACATTTACACCGATGATACCCTTTCGAAAAATAAGCTGAAAGTTTCAGCTTTAATAGTCCCATTTCGTCGCTATAGATTAGTAACTAATTGAATTAGTGTTATATTATTAGTAATAGATTTTGTGGTCCACCGAAATCGAATTGGCAGTTTTAGATTCAAGTACATGCTGCTTATAGCCGTATTTGGGGAAGCCTCTATCCGGGAAACCAGAGAGGAATCGAAGAGAAAGCTTTGTAATTGACATAATCGATGTTCTATTGCAAAGGGATACGTTTTTACCTTACATGACGCTGACAACAAATTTTTCTAACGAAATATAACAATGTGTGGGCTCGATTCTTAGCTCAGATTTAATTTATCCTTTTTAATAAAAAGGCAGTGAGTTCTTCTTAGAACTTTAAAATTTACTCTACAGCTTCTTGCTGTTTTATTATATAAAAAAAGGAATTTACAGCTTCTTGCTGCTGTGATTAGCTTAAACGTTTGTTAAGTAATGATACAAATACGATTTAAAAGAATTTAGTTAGCATATACATTTAAGTAAGAAGCAATGACAAAGAAACAGTGATAAATCACTCAAAGCTACTAAATTGAGAGCAAAAGCTTTACTTTAGTTTAAAAGTAATGACTTTCCAATACACATAGAGAAATTATGTGAGATATATATTCAAATAAGAAAGAAATAATTAAAATAATTGATATTAAATAAATTAATGATTAATAAAGAAATTAAAATAAGAAAATAAATAAAGAATATAAAAAATGGTTGAAGTCGCTTCAACATTCTCCCGGGCGAGGATGGCAAGAGCAACAGTACTAGATTATCATCCAATTAAAAATGGGCAGGTGGTCCGGAGGTACATCTTTTAGTGGGTTAGCTTCGTTCGGTAATAACTATTCAGCAACTTTTCGTTTGGTTTGTGGGCAAATGTTGGATTTTAGCTGAACTACTTCGTGATGTTCATTCCAAATACTGCTAACAGTCTAGCAATTTACTGTAGTAGGCAAGAACAATAGGAAAAAGAGAAAAAATAAATATATACAAAAATAAAAGATATTCAGTGCAATTGAAAAATGAGTTATAGATTTCTTTCATTGATCATTTCCATTCGGGACATGGTTACCAGTGGGTAGTAAACATAATTTTAACACCGGTCGTATGATGGTGCCATTTTTGGTCTGTAATTCGGCGACTCGTACTTTACTGTCACGCCCATAGATGACATTGGTAACTCTACCGAGAAGCCATTCAGTTGGTGGCAGTGAATCATCTTTAATTACAACGATATCATCTTTCTTTAAGTTTTCTCGTTCGGTTCTCCATTTGAAACGTCGTTGAAGTTCGGTAATGTATTCCGATTTCCAGCGGCGTGCAAAAATATGCTGTAACGCCTTCAATTGCTTCCAACGTTTTAAATGTGATATTTCTTCAAGCGAAGGTTCTAGAGGGGCTTCTGGTAACGCAGTTATTGGGGCTCCTCTCAGAAAGTGACCAGGCGTTAGAGGCAAAAGTTCGTTAGGATTTTCAGTGATGGGTGAGAGTGGCCTCGAGTTGAGTACAGCTTCAATACGCACGAGAAGTGTGGTGAATTCCTCAAAAGTAAATGATAAGTTTGAGGCGATTTTTTTTAAATGAGACTTCATGCTACGGACTGCAGCTTCCCAAAGGCCGCCCATATGAGGTGCATACGGCGGTATGAATGACCAGGTAAAACCCAATGCGCTGTACTTGTCGATTAAAGCCTTTTCAGTTGTTTTTAAAAACTCGTTGTGGCTTTTTATAAGAGCGTAACTTGCGCCTAGAAAATTTCTGCCATTGTCTGAATACATAGTCTTAGGAATGCCTCTTCGTCCTGTGAACCGGTCGAAAGAGGCAAGAAAAGCATCGGTGGAGAGTTCCGAACACGACTCCAAATGTACTGCTTTAGTTGAGAAACAGACGAACACTGCAGCATATCCTTTTACTTTTTTAGCATTTCTTAGAGACGAAACTTTAATGTTGAACGGACCAGCGAAGTCGACACCTGTGTATGTGAAGGGTAAAGAAAAGTTTACTCGCTCTGGTGGTAGTGCGGCCATAATCTGATTTTGGAACCGGTGTTTGTAAATAGTGCACTCTTTGCATTCTCGTATGCATTTCCGCACTAAGTTTTTCAATCTAGGGATGTAGAATCCTTGTCGGATAGCTCGCAACATGATATGGTGCTCAGAGTGCAGAAGAATTCGATGCGTAAAATGAACTAGTAGTTTTGCAAGTCGAGATTCTTCTGGGATTATAATTGGGTGTTTTTCTTCGTAGCTTAACTCTGAGTTGGCTAGCCTACCACCTCGCAGAAGACCGTTCTTGTCGATAAAGGGATTCAAGCTAAGTAATCTGCTTTTGTTACTTATTGATTTCTTATGTTTTAAACATTCATATTCACGATAGAAATATGTCTTTTGAGCTATAGAAAAAAGTCGAATTTTCATTGCGTTGATTTCCTGCGTAGTGATGAATTTCTCGATAGAGAATGGTCTTTTCAATAATCTATTGATGAAACGCATTCGATAACAAAGAACTCGTAAAGCTCTTGAAAATGATGAAAATTCTTCCAGTACGTCTGTACAGTTCACATCAAGAAGAAAATTGGTTGAATTTTTTGTTTCCAAATCTGTTGGATCAAAGGACCTTGGCTTCGGCCAAAGAGACATAGAAAATTGAAGCCAAGGAGGCCCATGCCACCATAACTTATTATTTATTAGTTCCTGAGGGGTGCAGCCACGAGAACCTATATCAGCAGGATTATCCTCGCTTTTGATGTGTTTCCAATGACCAGTGTCCGCAATGCTAATAATCTGAGACACACGATTTGCAACAAATGTTTTCAATGAATTAGGTGTTCTTTGTATCCACCCTAAAACAATTGATGAATCTGTCCATAAAAACAATTCATATGAAAATCCGCAATTCGACACTACACTTCGGATGAGTTTAGACACTAGTAGAGCTCCGCATAATTCTAGTTTTGGAATTGTAATGCGTTTAATCGGAGCAACTTTAGTTTTCGCGACTAGCAAATGAGTTGTTATTTTGTTTTCTGGGCTTTCCGTTCGAATATATATAGCACCAAAATATGCTTGTTCAGAGGCGTCGCAAAAACCGTGTATCTGAATGCGATACGTTGGGGAGAAGTTTATCCATCTAGGGATTTGTATTTGAGAAATAAATGGCAAATTATTTAGAAAAATGTGCCATTTTACAAGTAAATGTTGAGATACCCCTTCATCCCAGTCGGACTTTTCCTTCCAGAGTTCCTGCATTACTATTTTAGATACTATCAGTATTGGACCCAACCAACCAAGAGGATCAAATAACCTGGCAATTACGGATAGGATTTTTCTTTTCGTAGCGGATGGGGTAATCTCAATAGGCTCTACGGCATAATAAAAATTGTCTGTTAAAGCGTTCAAGCGTATTCCTAAAGTTTTAACGATGCTGGAATCGTTGAACTTCAAAAAATCTTCGTCAAGAAGATCTTCCCGAGGCAAATGGTTTAGAAGCATCTGATGATTTGCTGTCATTTTCTTGAGAGGGAATCCCGCAGACTTCAAGGCCCTAACAAGTTCCTCTTGTTTGAGTTTAGCATCCTCAATGGAGTGTCCACCCGACAAGATGTCGTCGACGTATACTTCACTCTTTAAAATTATTGATGCTTTTGTAAACAAGTATTTACAGTCTTCACTCAACTTCAGTAGTGTCCTTATCGCCAAATATGGAGCGCAATTCACTCCAAACGTTACTGTTTTTAATTGAAATGTGTTCACCGGGCCTTCTTCTTCATTGCGGAATAGAATTTGCTGATAAGGTTGGTCAATCTTGTCCACCAAAATTTGACGGTACATTTTTTGTACATCGCCTGTAAATACATAGCGGTAGTTTCGCCACCGAAGCACGAGCTCCATTAAGTCAGTCTGTAGTGTTGGCCCTTGGTAAAGGACATCATTCAACGAGAAACCACTGGTTGTCTTCTTCGATGCGTTAAATACCACTCTGACCTTAGTAGATTTACTTTCGGGTTTGATAACCGCATGATGGGGCAGAAAAAATGAGGACACTTTTTCGGTTTTCGGTTCAAAATATGTTACTGGCTCCATATGTCCTAGGTTCAAATATTCCTTTAGCACTTCAGCGTATTTTGCTTTAAACTCTGGTGTCTTGTTTAACGTGTTCTCCATTCGGTGGTATTGTGCAAGCGCCATGTTCCGCGACGGACCCAAAAAGACTTCATGTGGATATTGTTCTTTGAATGGGAGTCGTACAACGTAGCGTCCATCAGATTGTCTAATAGTTGTACGCTTAAAAAAATCTTCACAAAAAAGGTCGCTGTCGGACTTAAGCTTGGTTTTTTCGGCTTCTTCAATCTCCCAAAATTGCTTTAATTGCTCCTGTAGAGCTAAATCGTGCGAAGGGTGCACCACGGTATGAAAAGACTGTACCTCGGTAGAGGGTTCAGGTCCCATCAAATACCACCCGAAGTGAGATTCCCGCGCTTCAAAATTATTACCGATATTCATTCTAACGCCACCAAGGTTTATAAATGGCAAATAGTCACTACCAATAATCATTTCAATACCAGCTGGCTTATAAAAATAGGGATCGGCGAGTTTCAGTCCCCCCAAATTTTCCAAACAGTGTATTGGAATAGGTCGTGAAGGCATAAATTGTGCCAACGAAGACACCACAATAGTTTGTATTTTTATTTTAAAATCAGAAATCCTAGATTTTACAGTTATGTAACATCGTCCTTTGGAATTACCAACCACTGTGTCACCAAATCCAGAAATTTTGCTTCGGTAAGGCTCTAAAGGAATCGACAAATTTTGTTGAACTCGTTTCAACAGAAAACTTTTTGTCGATCCCGTGTTTAATTATAAGTTTAAGAAAACAAAAAGCCATGTATTAAAATATAAAGAAAACTATTTTTTAACAGAATTAATTTTTGCTAATTCATCTAGAGATTTTAATAGGGCTATAGAATATTGTATTGTTGCAAGGAACATTCTCATACATTATACTCATACAACTCATATTCAAAGTTTGAAATACTCACGGTCAGTGTTGCCAGTAATTTTTTTTAAAAACTTTTTATTTCTGGGAAAAAACTTTCTTTACAAAAAAAAAACTTGTTTTCTACAAAAGTATCAACATTTTTAAATGAAACACCTCTATTGGTGTTTCTTTGCTACTTATGCCCGGGACGAATAAAATATACAAAATTTTATATAAAAATATAAATATTTCGTGTTATTGTTGAATTTATTGAAATTTTGAATTTTTCGAAAAAACTTGTTTTGTAAGAAAACAATTTGTATGTACAAACGTAGGATGTTGTTGACTTCGACTCTCCATGACTCAACATTTACAAGAATCACGAAGTAAGTATGATTCGTGTACGAACACTACAATACTCACTAGAAGGTTATGCGTTTGCTCTGCTTGTGTCTTTTTTAATGCAACAACAACTAAGACTGTAAATTTTGATGAATTTATAAGTATTTTTCTAAAGTAATAAGTCTAAATGAATGGGCAAATGCATCAAACATATTTGGAATGGAATACTTTGGAATACTTATAAATCAACGTTGTACTGAATACAAATAAATCAGAGTAGTTAAATTCCAATACTGTTGGCTCAATTATATTCAAAATTTAATGAGCGCTTATGAGTAGCGAAAAAACGATTCATTGCTGATCTCTGGTCCCTACTGCCCATATAGATCTCACACACTATGAGCTGTAGGAGTTGTATGATGCAAATTATATACATACATACATACATAGTCGTTCATTACAATATTTTTAGTCAAGACTACGACCTAGTTCTTCATACCACTTATGTTGTATGTATTAATTTTATTCATTAAACGATAGAAATTTTGAG
This sequence comes from Sarcophaga variegata, assembly GCA_932273835.1. NCBI lineage: Eukaryota > Metazoa > Arthropoda > Insecta > Diptera > Sarcophagidae > Sarcophaga > Sarcophaga variegata. The sequence goes on along the minus strand of OW026358.1, from coordinate 115,963,593 downwards.
AAATTTTTTGTGATAATTTTATTTTCTCTCAGAGTTTTTGCCAGACATCTGAGAGCCAGTCACCGAACAAATAATTTTTCATATTTCGTTTTCATCAAGGTGACTGACATGGGGTTTGAACCGTGGCCTTACGTCTAATAAGCAATTATACTATCTATTTGACGTCGCAATCGATATAGAAAACTGTACTAAACAATAGAAACTGCTTTGAGTAAAACATGTCATGTGTATGTATGAAAATACAAAAAAAAAAAGATTTTGATCATATTGAGTAGGACCTCAATACCTTTACGCTCGGCCTATTCTTGCATTTTCTTTACTATCTCAAGCACTTGTATGAACTTTGGAGGCCGACTAACGAGTGTGCTTCAAGTTAATTTAACTTTCTCCTTAGCAGTTCTATGTGTATTAGCATTCAGACTATTATTTGAGATGATTCCTTTTGAAAAGTTGTCAAATATTCATATCCAAAGAGGCGGCTTTCTAGGGCAAAAAGATATACAATACTCTTGGGTCTACAGAGCTAATAGGGCTGACAATATTTACTTTAACTAACCTAGAGAGTAGACCAAATCATTGTTTCTCTTATTATTCTGGCACCATCTACCAGTTTTATTGATAATACATCTGAAACAGTAGAATGTTTTTATCTACAATAAATAAATTCAAATTTAGCTTGAACCCCAGTCTTAAAGTTAAGTTGGAAGCTTGAAGCTCGATCGCAGGAACAGCCCTGCTTGGAAGGATAGTTGCTAAGGAGCAATTTGAAATATTGGATTTAAAATTTATTTTGGTTTGTTTCAATTTCTTCTTTATGACATTATCTTCCAGTGGACAGTCTTCAATAAGAATTGCAATGTGAAACTCTTTCATAAAATGAGAAGATTAGTTGGAATAGAGGACATCGTTTCGTTGTACACCACACGTAGAAAAAACTCTACTAGGCAGAGGACAAGGCGAAAATAAATGAAAGACTTTAAATATTTATAAATTACTTACATACTTATATTGAATTTAAAACTTTTACTAATATTATAAACTTACGGTATAATCTTAAATAATTAAATAAATAAAAACTTAATATAATATTCTCCTTAGACTATCCACCTTAGCAGAGAATTCAGTGGCCCCACTTGGATTTTGTTTTGGTGACATTGGTTGTTTTTCTTGTTGTACTGGTAAAGGTTGGTTTTGTTGTAGCGTCAAAGTATCCTTTTTTTTTTGTTGTAGCGGCAACAATAATGGTTTTTATGGCTGCTGTGGTAAACGTTTTTCAAGTTGTAGTTTCGGTTGCTTCTGATGTTTTTCCTCACGATACTGTTTTACGAGGTCAATTTGTTTGATGTTATCCAAGTCATTTCGGGAACACTTAGCAACATTTCGTACAGTTTTTGTGATAAGTCCCACGTACCTGTTTAGAAAAGAAATATTTGTAATCCTTTCCTTTTAAATTTGTCTGTAAACATTATTATCAGTTTTTTATAGAAAACAATAGGATTTCATTTATTTAATAGCACCCGTGCTAAATTTAAAAAGCTTAGTTGACCTGTTGTTGTCTAAGGGTTTATCAGGACCTTCAAAACTGCAAATACTGCATGCCTGTGATCTATATCACGAGCGGTTAACTGGCAGTAACGATTATATGTCATTAGCACATACAGGCAGCGTTACCGTTGAGCGACTAAAAAATAATTTAATCGAATGTAAATATACTAATATAACTGTGAAATATATATAAAAACTCATTTTGTAAAATATATAAACCAAAACAATCATGGAAAATTAAGTAATATAGTCCTTTTTGACATTGAGAAATATCGCTGCATCATAATTTCTAAGTATTTCATAGAACTACGAATAAATTACACAGACTAGTTTATAGACTTGTTAATAGATTAGTCAATATAGAGTAGATTTAGACTAGTTCATAGACTATTTAAAAAACTAGTTCAAAGGCTATTTAATAGACCAGTCCACATATATGTATAGTAGTATATAGAGTAGTAAATATATTATACTAGTATATGATATAATATATTGACCAGTCTATTGACTTCTGTGGTCTTTTAAAAAGCATTTGAACTAGTTTTTTAAATAGACCATGAATTAATCAACTGTATTAGTCAATGGTTTATTCGATCGACTATTTTATAGACTACTACTAGTCTATGGACTGGTGTATTAAATAACTTATAAACTATTCTATTGATTAGTCTATTGAATAATCTATAAACTAGTTTGTGCAATTTGATTATTTTTGTTGTTTTGTTTTGAAAAAAATCTAAATTTCAGAATTTTTATTTTCCATACCTGAACAATAAAGTTATAAAAGATGTGCTTTCCATTATGATATATTTTTTCATAAAATTGTGATATATTATGACATATAAATAAATAACATAATAGAAAATGTAAAACTATATATTCAACTTATTACAAAATGTTTCTATTTACTTCTAAAATGAACCGTTGCAACAAAATTAGTATTTATGTTTAACTTTTTGATCTCAGTTTGTTTAATACAAAAATTCCAAATACTATGTACTCTAAGTCTTATCATATTAATTATTTGAAATGTAATTAATAATTTTGTATAATTTTGAATAGTATTTTTATTTTAAAATATATATTCTATTTTTTGTTATTTTTTTTTTAATTTGTTACAAAAAACGCAATTTTGTATAATTTTTTATTTATCTTTAATGAACTGTTTTTTAGTTATAATAATAGTTTTATTTTGTGTTTTGTATTATTATGTAGTGGGTTAGCAAAAAAAGTTTTATTTAATGGAATTTTTATAAATTTAAAAATGCATTTTTTATTTTTGAAGTTTAAATGTCCTAACGTTCATAAATTTGAATGAAATTCAATCAAGAAATAAAACGGAAAAATAATTTTAATTAATTAAAATATTTGTTTAGGCTTATTAATTTTTGGTTAAAAATTTGTTTCTATTATAAAAATTGGGAAAATTATTAAAAAATAAACTTATTATATGTTGGCTAATATACATTACAAAATCCAATAAAAATAAATTTTTTTATCTATATTAGTTCATTTTCTTTTCTTTTAAAAATGTTGCCCCTTTTTACTGCCAAAATACCCTTTATGTGCGACTTTTTTTTCAAAAATCCCCTTTTTGTGCGACTTCTTCAAAATTTCCAACGGTAACGCTGCATACAGGTACCGCTACTCAATCTTATTTTTTGTTTTTTAAACCGCTTTTATTATCCAAGGGTTTGATTAATTTTTTACTCGATTGTCTGCACTAATCGTTTTTTCTTTTATAAATGAAAGGATTAAAGTTTAATTTTTTTATTGTATACAGAGGAACTTTTTGTAGTATTTGTAAAATTCAAGAGTGACTTGATCTATATTTCTTCAAAATATAGCAACGAAGAACATTTTGCTAAGTGTGAAAAGTCAAATAAAACTCTACTAGTCTTTAATCGGCGCAATAGATTTCGATAACTATAACGAAATGAACGTCCAATAAGGTATGCAAAATATATCAGCAGATAACTCTCTATTTTGGAGAATAATTCTTTTTCAGGCAAACAATAATACCTAACAGAAGAACTGCTATTGCATGAGATTATGTCAGAACATTAATACAGAAATAAATTTATCTACCTGGGTCGTGTAACATCAGGGATAAGTTGATGGAGATATTTTCAAATAAGATGAAAAGATATCTGTTATGGCAATAAACGTAGCTTTTCCTAATGTTTATTTTTTAATTTTCTATATTTTTTATAATTTGGGCGACAAACAGACGGCTTCTTTTTATGATTCTACCTTAAATGGGGTTTGTTTAATGCAGTATTGTTAGCTTGAAAAACATGGTCCCCCAAATAGAATGTTATTTACTGCTATATTTTGTATACATTTTTGAATATACACACGATACCGAAATCTATTGTGCTGATTAAAATATAGTAGGGTTCGTTCATGCATTATGATGAAATATAGACCAGGTTCCTTAAGTCAATCTAGATTTAAACAAATTCTATGAAGAGTTCTTCTGTATACAATAAAAAATAAACTTCAACCCTTTCATTAATTAATATTTATGAGTGCAGATAGGTTAGGATGAGTTAGAGGACGTGTATTTGTCAATTAAGACAAGTACAGTACCCGGAGGTCAAATTGACCATTGTACAACGTCCTAGTTTCTCACACCACTTACACCCACCTACAGTTTAAAGTCGACTCCGAACGACAGATTTTTGAGAAACTTTTCATGGCAATTTTATTTACTCTCAGAGTTTTTGCCAGAAATCTGCTGTGAGAAAAACGCCGAAGAAATACTTTTTGTATTTTATTTTGTTGTCTGGCATAAAACGCTTGGGTTATGTTATAAAATCTGGTACAATAATAATTTATAATCGCTACTGCCTGTTAACCGTTCACAACATACACCACAGGTAGACAAGTGCACATAGTATTAAAAGTCTTGATAAATTCTCAACCAGCACCAGGCCAGCTTGCGCACTTTATAAAGCTGTACTGTCTACCTAAGTTTTTTGACTTTAGCGATTAATTGCCGGATGCCAATTGTGACACGTTGGCAGGTACTAGTTAAGAAATGTGATCTTATTGTCTTGCTCAACAAATTAATATAATTGTTTACACGCAAACTTAATGGTACGCAATAAAAGAACAAAAAGTAAAAAAATTTTCCCTTGCTTCCTCCAAAAATACGAAATCGCAGCAGGTAGATATCGCATATCAGTATATAAAGCCATGATATTTCTTCAACCGCATCAGTACAGCTTGAACGCTCTCGCAGTAACATTCAAAAGAATTGAACTTTAATATCGGATAACATTCAATAATCGTAATGGCACCCGTAGCAGCTCGCAATAATATTAACAGAGGTAATGCCAAGGATAAATTACACCAAGTGCAGCAATCAAACTTGGACATCTCTTTCATGCTTTATTTACACCGTGAAGAGCTTAGGAAGAGAAAACCAAACTTTATGCGCAAAGCTTGTATAAAAATGCAATTAACGCATCAACTTATCACAAAAAAGGCACGAAATGCCGATAAGTGTTCGCCAGAGGATTTGCATAGTATCAGTCGTCAAACAATTTTTAAGAATAAGTTGAGACGACAAATTGCCCGCGTTAAATATTATCATGCGGAAAAAGATCAGAAACAGTTAAGACAACAACTTAAACAACATTTGCCACAGGAGAAACAACAAGAAATAAAACAAAATTTTCCGCAGGAGCAACAACAAACACAACAAAATCGAAATGAGGAAAAAGAAATGCCAGCTGAGTTGAATAAGCTAAGAAGAAAATTATTTTAAGTTAGTGATTCTGGAGAAATTGTCTCCTGTAGTATTTAATATTTATGAATTCAATTTAGCAAACTCTTTGTATTTTTAATAAAAATGTTTAATTATAAGTTTAAGAAAATAAAAACCCATGTATTAAAATATAAAGAAAACTATTTTTTAGCAAAATTAATTTTTGCTAATTTATCCAGAGATTTTAATAGGGCCAATACAATCATATGCAACGTACGGCTATAGAATATTGTATTGTTTAACTTGCAAGATACATTCTCTTATAATATCAAAAATGTGACCACATTGCCACTTGCCACCACTTCACCTCGAAAAATATAAGTAAAGAAACAACTTCTTTAAAGTCAAAACAATGAATCCGTTGCACATATTTACTTCCAGCATCCTGGTATTATTCGAAACTTTATTTTTTATCGTGATTTGTAGCAAAACTTGTACTTAACTTAACCTGAATTTTTTTTCTATTTTCAATACATTGTAACACTTAATAAATATAACCGGTGTTCTTTACAGTTAAATAATTATGTTGTCAAGTAGTTGTTACTAAGTTTTAACGAAAACAAAGAACTAAAATTGTACAAAAGCAAACGCAATAAATAAAACTTTAAAAACAATATAAAATACAGTTGGAATTGGTAAGGATTGAAAGGATATTTTTATCACAAGAAACAAAAGAAACAAAGTTTTAATATTAGTGAAATTCTTTACTTTTATTAGTGATTAATTTTTATTTTTCTAATTTATTACTTAAGTTTCATTGTATCTCATTATATGTATATATTTTTCTTTGTTTGTGTTTTTCTTTATATTTGTATATTTCCTAATTTATTTTTTTACATATACTTATTTTCTTATCCTAATTTTTGTATCGATTGCTATTTCCTGAGGTTAAACATGTTTTTATTCATTTTTAATCAATAAAACATATAATCAATGATTTTTTATTACTTTTTCCTCTTTGATGTACTCCCATAGCACTTTCATTTATAAGATTAATATCTTGTTGTGCTATGATTAATATTAATAAATACATAAGTAAAAAATACTGTAAAACGGTATTAAGAAAATAGCAAGAAAAACCATAAGATGAAGTCAATTTAAACCTCTATTAAACGTACATATTTGATTTATATAGGGAGTCTAGATGTACATACATAATTGGTCATTACAATCCTTTAGTCAGGGTTACGACCTAGTTCTTCACACCACTTATGTTATGTGCTTTAATTTTTATAATCATACTCATAATTTCTGATACTTATACGCATTCATACCTATTTTAATATTATACTCATACAACTCATATTCAAAGTTTCTCATCGTACTCATACTCAACAATACGTATGATGTTCGTTTGTAAATTTTGATGAATGATTCGAGTTAGTCGCTTCAATTATAAGTATTGTAAGTATTTTTCTAAATTAATAAATCTGAATGAGTAGGCATATGATTCAAACATATTTGGAGTGGTAGGAGTTCGATGTCAACGTTGTACACATATTCATTGTACTCATACTTATAAATCAACGTTGTACTGAATACAAATGAATCATTATAGTTAAATTTCAATATTGTTGACTGACATGGGATTTGAACCGTCGTCTTACGTCTAATAAGCAATTATACTATCTTCTTGACTTCGCTATTGATATAGAAAACCGTAATAAACATCAGAGACTGCGTTGAGTAGAGCATGTCACATGTATGTATGAAAATACGCAAACAAGAAAAGATTTTGAACAGATTGGCTAGGACCTATCGATGGTTTTTATAAGAAATTTGTAAATAATTCCTTAATACCTTTACACTCGGCGTATTCTCGCATTTTCTTTACTATCTCAAGCTCTTGCGTCAACTTTGGAGGCCGAAAAACGAGTGTGCATTCAAGCTAATATAACATACTTCTTAGGAGTTCTATGTGTATTAGTAATCAGACTGTTGTTTGAGCTGATTCCTTTTGAAAAGTTGCTAAAAATTCATATCCAAATAGGCAGCTTTCTAGTGCTAACGGATATATAATACTCCTGATTCTACAGAGCTAATAAAGTTGAAAATATTCACTTTTACTAGCCTAGAGAGTAGAACAAATCATTGTTTCTCTTATTATTTTGGCTCCATCTACCAGTTTTATTGATAATACATCTGAAACAACAGAATGTTTTTCATCCACAATAAATAAATTCAAATTTAGTTAAAACCTCTTAATAAATACATAAGTTTGAAGCTAGAAGCTCGACTACAGGAACAACCCTGCTGCGAAGGATTGTAAAAGAAGTTGTATCAAGTATAGCTGCATAGAAGCAATTTTGAATTTTTGGATGGAAAATTTATTTTGATTCGGTTCGATTTCTTCTTTATGGCGTTACTTTCTGGTGGACAGTCATTCATAAGAATTTCAATGTGAAACTCTTTCATAAAATGGGAAGATTGGTTGGAATAGAGAACATCATTTCGTTGAAAACTACACCCATAAGAAATCTCTGCTAGGCAGAGGACATATTCCTATCACAGAGCGAAATTAAATGAAAAACTTTAAATGTTTATATATTACTTACATATTGATACAGAATTTAAAACTCTTATTACTTTATAAACTTAGGTTATAAACTTAAATAATTAAATAAATAAAAACTTAAAATAATCTTCTGCTTAGACTATTCACCTTAGCAGAGAATTCAGTGGCCTCACTTGGATTTTGTTGTGGTGGCAAATGTTGATTTTCTTGTTCTATTGGTAAAGATTGGTTTTGTCGGTGTATTGGCAAAGTTTTTTTTGTTCTTGTAGCGGCAACAATAATGCTTTCTGTTGCTGATGTGGTAAACATTTTTCAAGTTGTTGTTTTAGTTGCTTCTGATGTTTTTACGCGGGCAATTTGTTTCTTAACCTATTCTTAAAAATGTTTTCACGTTTGATGTTATCCATGTCAGCTCTGGAAAACTTTGTAACATTTCGTACAGTTTTTGTGATAAGCCCATGCGTCAGATGCAATTTTGTGTGGGCTTTGCTCATAAAACTTGTATAAGTTGATGGACAATAAATATTGCTTTTCTTATTGCTTATTTTTAATTTTCAATCTTTTTTCTAATTTGCGCAATGAACAGGCGGATTCTTTTTATTATTCTACCTTAACGGTAGATCGAACTTTGTATCAAAAATTATAATTTTCAATTTTTGAGACTATATTACCTTAAATCAGAAAAAGTTAGTTGCCTGATATTTTTAATTTGTTAGTTAACGACTTTATTTTAAACCAAATAAAAATAAGTAATAAATAAATTGCCCGCGATACTGTTTCACGCGGGCAATTTGTTTCTTAACCTATTCTTAAAAATGTTTTCACGTTTGATGTTATCCATGTCAGCTCTGGAAAACTTTGTAATATTTCGTACAGTTTTTGTGATAAGCCCATGCGTCAGATGCAATTTTGTGTGGGCTTTGCTCATAAAACTTGTATAAGTTGACGGACAATACACATTGCTTTTCTTATTGCTTATTTTTAATTTTCAATCTTTTTTCTAACTTGCGCAATGAACAGGCGGATTCTTTTTATTATTCTACCTTAACGGTAGATCGAACTTTGTATCAAAAATTATAATTTTCAATTTTTGAGACTATATTACCTTAAATCAGAAAAAATTAGTTGCCTGATATTTTTTAATTTGTTAGTTAACGACTTTATTTTAAACCAAATAAAAATAAGTAAATTTCAAACAGGGGTTAAAACTTCATAATTCTAGCTTATGTGTCATTTCCTAAGGATTCTTTAGTCTTGTGTATGTAATTTTTTAAAGTTTTCAAAAGTTTTGTGAAGTTTTATCGTAAATAATACACTATTTATGGTATTTGAGAAGGAATTGAAAGTAAAGTGTTGTATGAAAGTGAAGAGGACGTTCTTGATAACGATTGAAGAAGTCGTAGTCTAGCGTGTTAGCTTATTAGACGTCAGACCAAGGTTCAAACCTCAGGTCAGACATTTCCCTATTACGACGAAAGGTTGTAATGACCGATTATGTATGTCTTAATATTCCACCTGCTGAAGACTCTGAAAAAGAATACAACAGAAGCTCGCCTTATGAACTTACGAAAGCATTGGGATGACATGACAATAGGATGTTTGTCGCCAAAGATTGTACTACTTGGAACAGAGAACCGTATACGAGCAGAGTGGTAGCACATGTTTCTCGGAATGTTGAAGAGTCTTTCTTATTGTTCTTCTCATATTTATCTCACGTGGCAGATAAACATTAGAAAAAAGTGTTTCGTCCTATGTTTTATTTCATAAAGATATACAGATAATATTATTTCGGTCAACTACCTACATATGAAATAACAGAATCATCGGCTTTGATAATGTACTACTCGGAAATGATGATAAATTTATACCGCTGACACCCTTTCGAAATATATATATGTTCTATTGCAACGGGAATAATAACGCGAGTGGCAATAAGCTGCTCCATCTAAACAATTGGAAACTTATAAATCTTCACAAAGCAAGGGTTGTAGATGACAAATTATTACCATTTAGAAAAAAGTAAACCAAGTTAACATGAAGTTTTGATTTTTACCTAAAAATTCATACTGTAATGTACATCTTGTCAAAAATTCTGTCGAAAATTTTATAAAATTTATAGTGAAATGTAATAACATAAAATAGTTTTATTAATATGAATTAAAATAATAAAAAATATATAAATTTTTTTAACAAATTTATCAATAATCGTGACAATTCTAAGTACTATAAGTAGTTATTTATATAAAGTAATACGTAAGATAATGTACTATACGGAAATGATGATACATTTACACCGATGATACCCTTTCGAAAAATAAGCTGAAAGTTTCAGCTTTAATAGTCCCATTTCGTCGCTATAGATTAGTAACTAATTGAATTAGTGTTATATTATTAGTAATAGATTTTGTGGTCCACCGAAATCGAATTGGCAGTTTTAGATTCAAGTACATGCTGCTTATAGCCGTATTTGGGGAAGCCTCTATCCGGGAAACCAGAGAGGAATCGAAGAGAAAGCTTTGTAATTGACATAATCGATGTTCTATTGCAAAGGGATACGTTTTTACCTTACATGACGCTGACAACAAATTTTTCTAACGAAATATAACAATGTGTGGGCTCGATTCTTAGCTCAGATTTAATTTATCCTTTTTAATAAAAAGGCAGTGAGTTCTTCTTAGAACTTTAAAATTTACTCTACAGCTTCTTGCTGTTTTATTATATAAAAAAAAGGAATTTACAGCTTCTTGCTGCTGTGATTAGCTTAAACGTTTGTTAAGTAATGATACAAATATGATTTAAAAGAATTTAGTTAGCATATACATTTAAGTAAGAAGCAATGACAAAGAAACAGTGATAAATCACTCAAAGCTACTAAATTGAGAGCAAAAGCTTTACTTTAGTTTAAAAGTAATGACTTTCCAATACACATAGAGAAATTATGTGAGATATATATTCAAATAAGAAAGAAATAATTAAAATAATTGATATTAAATAAATTAATGATTAATAAAGAAATTAAAATAAGAAAATAAATAAAGAATATAAAAAATGGTTGAAGTCGCTTCAACATTCTCCCGGGCGAGGATGGCAAGAGCAACAGTACTAGATTATCATCCAATTAAAAATGGGCAGGTGGTCCGGAGGTACATCTTTTAGTGGGTTAGCTTCGTTCGGTAATAACTATTCAGCAACTTTTCGTTTGGTTTGTGGGCAAATGTTGGATTTTAGCTGAACTACTTCGTGATGTTCATTCCAAATACTGCTAACAGTCTAGCAATTTACTGTAGTAGGCAAGAACAATAGGAAAAAGAGAAAAAATAAATATATACAAAAATAAAAGATATTCAGTGCAATTGAAAAATGAGTTATAGATTTCTTTCATTGATCATTTCCATTCGGGACATGGTTACCAGTGGGTAGTAAACATAATTTTAACACCGGTCGTATGATGGTGCCATTTTTGGTCTGTAATTCGGCGACTCGTACTTTACTGTCACGCCCATAGATGACATTGGTAACTCTACCGAGAAGCCATTCAGTTGGTGGCAGTGAATCATCTTTAATTACAACGATATCATCTTTCTTTAAGTTTTCTCGTTCGGTTCTCCATTTGAAACGTCGTTGAAGTTCGGTAATGTATTCCGATTTCCAGCGGCGTGCAAAAATATGCTGTAACGCCTTCAATTGCTTCCAACGTTTTAAATGTGATATTTCTTCAAGCGAAGGTTCTAGAGGGGCTTCTGGTAACGCAGTTATTGGGGCTCCTCTCAGAAAGTGACCAGGCGTTAGAGGCAAAAGTTCGTTAGGATTTTCAGTGATGGGTGAGAGTGGCCTCGAGTTGAGTACAGCTTCAATACGCACGAGAAGTGTGGTGAATTCCTCAAAAGTAAATGATAAGTTTGAGGCGATTTTTTTTAAATGAGACTTCATGCTACGGACTGCAGCTTCCCAAAGGCCGCCCATATGAGGTGCATACGGCGGTATGAATGACCAGGTAAAACCCAATGCGCTGTACTTGTCGATTAAAGCCTTTTCAGTTGTTTTTAAAAACTCGTTGTGGCTTTTTATAAGAGCGTAACTTGCGCCTAGAAAATTTCTGCCATTGTCTGAATACATAGTCTTAGGAATGCCTCTTCGTCCTGTGAACCGGTCGAAAGAGGCAAGAAAAGCATCGGTGGAGAGTTCCGAACACGACTCCAAATGTACTGCTTTAGTTGAGAAACAGACGAACACTGCAGCATATCCTTTTACTTTTTTAGCATTTCTTAGAGACGAAACTTTAATGTTGAACGGACCAGCGAAGTCGACACCTGTGTATGTGAAGGGTAAAGAAAAGTTTACTCGCTCTGGTGGTAGTGCGGCCATAATCTGATTTTGGAACCGGTGTTTGTAAATAGTGCACTCTTTGCATTCTCGTATGCATTTCCGCACTAAGTTTTTCAATCTAGGGATGTAGAATCCTTGTCGGATAGCTCGCAACATGATATGGTGCTCAGAGTGCAGAAGAATTCGATGCGTAAAATGAACTAGTAGTTTTGCAAGTCGAGATTCTTCTGGGATTATAATTGGGTGTTTTTCTTCGTAGCTTAACTCTGAGTTGGCTAGCCTACCACCTCGCAGAAGACCGTTCTTGTCGATAAAGGGATTCAAGCTAAGTAATCTGCTTTTGTTACTTATTGATTTCTTATGTTTTAAACATTCATATTCACGATAGAAATATGTCTTTTGAGCTATAGAAAAAAGTCGAATTTTCATTGCGTTGATTTCCTGCGTAGTGATGAATTTCTCGATAGAGAATGGTCTTTTCAATAATCTATTGATGAAACGCATTCGATAACAAAGAACTCGTAAAGCTCTTGAAAATGATGAAAATTCTTCCAGTACGTCTGTACAGTTCACATCAAGAAGAAAATTGGTTGAATTTTTTGTTTCCAAATCTGTTGGATCAAAGGACCTTGGCTTCGGCCAAAGAGACATAGAAAATTGAAGCCAAGGAGGCCCATGCCACCATAACTTATTATTTATTAGTTCCTGAGGGGTGCAGCCACGAGAACCTATATCAGCAGGATTATCCTCGCTTTTGATGTGTTTCCAATGACCAGTGTCCGCAATGCTAATAATCTGAGACACACGATTTGCAACAAATGTTTTCAATGAATTAGGTGTTCTTTGTATCCACCCTAAAACAATTGATGAATCTGTCCATAAAAACAATTCATATGAAAATCCGCAATTCGACACTACACTTCGGATGAGTTTAGACACTAGTAGAGCTCCGCATAATTCTAGTTTTGGAATTGTAATGCGTTTAATCGGAGCAACTTTAGTTTCCGCGACTAGCAAATGAGTTGTTATTTTGTTTTCTGGGCTTTCCGTTCGAATATATATAGCACCAAAATATGCTTGTTCAGAGGCGTCGCAAAAACCGTGTATCTGAATGCGATACGTTGGGGAGAAGTTTATCCATCTAGGGATTTGTATTTGAGAAATAAATGGCAAATTATTTAGAAAAATGTGCCATTTTACAAGTAAATGTTGAGATACCCCTTCATCCCAGTCGGACTTTTCCTTCCAGAGTTCCTGCATTAATATTTTAGATACTATCAGTATTGGACCCAACCAACCAAGAGGATCAAATAACCTGGCAATTACGGATAGGATTTTTCTTTTCGTAGCGGATGGGGTAATCTCAATAGGCTCTACGGCATAATAAAAATTGTCTGTTAAAGCGTTCCAGCGTATTCCTAAAGTTTTAACGATGCTGGAATCGTTGAACTTCAAAAAATCTTCGTCAAGAAGATCTTCCCGAGGCAAATGGTTTAGAAGCATCTGATGATTTGCTGTCATTTTCTTGAGAGGGAATCCCGCAGACTTCAAGGCCCTAACAAGTTCCTCTTGTTTGAGTTTAGCATCCTCAATGGAGTGTCCACCCGACAAGATGTCGTCGACGTATACTTCACTCTTTAAAATTATTGATGCTTTTGTAAACAAGTATTTACAGTCTTCACTCAACTTCAGTAGTGTCCTTATCGCCAAATATGGAGCGCAATTCACTCCAAACGTTACTGTTTTTAATTGAAATGTGTTCACCGGGCCTTCTTCTTCATTGCGGAATAGAATTTGCTGATAAGGTTGGTCAATCTTGTCCACCAAAATTTGACGGTACATTTTTTGTACATCGCCTGTAAATACATAGCGGTAGTTTCGCCACCGAAGCACGAGCTCCATTAAGTCAGTCTGTAGTGTTGGCCCTTGGTAAAGGACATCATTCAACGAGAAACCACTGGTTGTCTTCTTCGATGCGTTAAATACCACTCTGACCTTAGTAGATTTACTTTCGGGTTTGATAACCGCATGATGGGGCAGAAAAAATGAGGACACTTTTTCGGTTTTCGGTTCAAAATATGTTACTGGCTCCATATGTCCTAGGTTCAAATATTCCTTTAGCACTTCAGCGTATTTTTCTTTAAACTCTGGTGTCTTGTTTAACGTGTTCTCCATTCGGTGGTATTGTGCAAGCGCCATGTTCCGCGACGGACCCAAAAAGACTTCATGTGGATATTGTTCTTTGAATGGGAGTCGTACAACGTAGCGTCCATCAGATTGTCTAATAGTTGTACGCTTAAAAAAATCTTCACAAAAAAGGTCGCTGTCGGACTTAAGCTTGGTTTTTTCGGCTTCTTCAATCTCCCAAAATTGCTTTAATTGCTCCTGTAGAGCTAAATCGTGCGAAGGGTGCACCACGGTATGAAAAGACTGTACCTCGGTAGAGGGTTCAGGTCCCATCAAATACCACCCGAAGTGAGATTCCCGCGCTTCAAAATTATTACCGATATTCATTCTAACGCCACCAAGGTTTATAAATGGCAAATAGTCACTACCAATAATCATTTCAATACCAGCTGGCTTATAAAAATAGGGATCGGCGAGTTTCAGTCCCCCCAAATTTTCCAAACAGTGTATTGGAATAGGTCGTGAAGGCATAAATTGTGCCAACGAAGACACCACAATAGTTTGTATTTTTATTTTAAAATCAGAAATCCTAGATTTTACAGTTATGTAACATCGTCCTTTGGAATTACCAACCACTGTGTCACCAAATCCAGAAATTTTGCTTCGGTAAGGCTCTAAAGGAATCGACAAATTTTGTTGAACTCGTTTCAACAGAAAACTTTTTGTCGATCCCGTGTCGATTAACGCACGTGTTGTAAATTTTTCACCTAAATGTTCGACGTACACTAAAACTGTGGGCAAAATAGTTGTTCCGCTATGTTGACTCAAGTTGACTTGCACTGACTCGATTTCATGTCCACTTGTAGAGGCATCTCGCACCATGTAATTATTAGAAGAAGTAAAGTTTCGTTGAGTTCCTGATCCAGACGGTATTTGATCGTTGCTATAATTCTGCTTCTGCGACATCTGTTTCACTGGTTGTTCATTTTCAATGTGTAACATAGTGTGATGTCGCTTGTTACATTTTAGGCAACTACTGGCACTAGGACATTTTGTTCGAAAATGATGTGGCGAAAAACAATTTGCGCAAATTTTATTAGAATATACATACTTAATTCTATCGTTGACAGATAAGCTTTTAAAATATTTACAAAACTGCAAGGGATGGTTTTGTTTACACTTTCTGCAGACTACCTTTTTATTTTCAGTTTCAGTCATAGAATAGAAAACTTGGGATTTTGAATGATGAGCATCCCGACTGGAGGTCTTCCTCAAACTATTAAACGTCTCCAATGTTTCGATTCGGTCAGACAAAAATTTGTTTAATTGTTCCCATGTAGGTAATTGCTTGTGATTCGAAAGTGAATCTTCCCAATCACGTGAAGTGTCTTCAGGAAGCTTTGACGTGCAGATATGCATCAGAAAGGGATCATTGCTAGCAACTTCTACTTTAAATGATTTAATAATAGATAACCCGTCGTTGACTGTATTCTGAAGAAGTCGTAAAAATTTCAATGACTCATTCTGAGGAGTCTGTATCCCATAAATTTTCATGATTTGGTTGTTGATCAAAATGCGTTTGTTCTCATACCGAGCTATCAATGTCTGCCAAGCCAATTCAAAGTTATAATCTACCAACTCATAATCTTTAATGAGTTGGTAGGCCTCCCCCCTCGTTTTGCTGTGCAAATAGTATAATTTGTGGGCTGGAGCAACGGTAGGCTCATTGCCCACTGCAGCCATAAACATGTCCCTGAAAGCAGGCCAGTTATCGAAACCTCCTTCAAAAGTTTTTATTTCAACTGGAGGAAGTTTAAGTGCCGGACGACACTCCGATGGAGTCTTCTGTTGGGGAACTTTTTCCTTCATCATGTGGATAATCTTCGCTTTTAACAACTGGTATTGTTCGCAATCCTCTTCGTATTTAGCTGATATTTCTTCTGAGACATTATCTTCTTCCTTCACCTTTTCCTCATCAATACTCAAATCGTCAAAGGCCTCTAACATCTTGTTCCATCGGCGCTCTAATTCTGTTTGTTTCACCTCTAAAAGTTCATTTGTGCAATTCCCTGAAGAAAGTTTTTCGAACGCAGCGCAAAAACGCATCAATTGCTGAATAGCAGCCTTACACTTTCTATCCGAAACCATTTTTCAGTTAAAACCCGTAGCCAAATCAATAGAAATAAGTCAATAATTCCAGATGAAACAAATACGTGTAAAAAAATTAAATAAAAGTGCTGGAGGAATGGCAAATGCAGACCAAAAACAAATTTTTCTTTTCAATAAAGTCCTCAAGGTCAGAACACAATTTACAATTTACAGTTTTTTCCTTACATCAGTACCGTATTAAAAAATAAGTACCGTCACTGGCAAATTTGTGAAATCTATTTACTTTACATTAGTAAAATACAGAAATACAGTTATTATCAGTGTTGGCACTTTAGGTACGAAATTATCGACGTTGGTACTTTTTTAAAATATGTTGATTGTGATACAACTAACACCATTAATGTTCAAAATTATTGTTTTTAAACATTTATCCACATTTAAATTAAATTACTCACTTTATAATAATTTCACAAATTTCTAATTGCACTAAATAAATTAAACCTCTGTACATACCAAATTCTTTCTTTTCCCGTTACCAATTAATGTTGTTGTTGTTGATGTTGTAATTGTCCCGTTACTGACGTCTGACTGATGATGATTCTAGTCTTCCAGGCTTGTGGCGATATTTATAGATACTGCGGTGGAGCAAATACCTCTTTGCTGGAATTGTTGTTTCGGTAGAACAACAGTAAAGATGAATGAATCAAGGATAACTTCAAAGGTTTTCCTATTCTAGGCCTTCCTAGAATTTTATCGAAGGACCAAAATGTGGGCTCGATTCTTAGCTCAGATTTAATTTATCCTTTTTAATAAAAAGGCAGGGAGTTCTTCTTAGAACTTTAAAATTTACTCTACAGCTTCTTGCTGTTTTATTATATAAAAAAGGAATTTACAGCTTCTTGCTGCTGTGATTAGCTTAAACGTTTGTTAAGTAATGATACAAATATGATTTAAAAGAATTTAGTTAGCATATACATTTAAGTAAGAAGCAATGACAAAGAAACAGTGATAAATCACTCAAAGCTACTAAATTGAGAGCAAAAGCTTTACTTTAGTTTAAAAGTAATGACTTTCCAATACACATAGAGAAATTATGTGAGATATATATTCAAATAAGAAAGAAATAATTAAAATAATTGATATTAAATAAATTAATGATTAATAAAGAAATTAAAATAAGAAAATAAATAAAGAATATAAAAAATGGTTGAAGTCGCTTCAACACAATGATTTATACCATCAGGTTTCATCCAGCCCTCAATTGAGAGTATTACTAACGCGAGTGGTAATATGCTGCTCCATCTACACAATTGGAAGCTTATAAATCTTCACAAAGCAATGGTGGTAGTTGTCAAATTATTATCATTTAGAAAGTAGTAAACCAAGCTAACATAAAGTTTTTATTTTTACTTAAAAAGTCATACTGCAATGTACATCTTGTCAAAAATTCTATGGAAAATTTTATAAAATTGATAGTGAAATGTAATAACATAAAATAGTGTTATTAATATGAATTAAAATAATAAAAAATATATAAATTTTTTTAAAAAATTTATCAGTAATCGTGACAACTCTAAGTATTACAAGTATTTATCAAAAGTCATACATAAGTTCGAATAATGAAGATTTTTTAAGGCTCGATCTACGATTAAATGAGGTTTGTTTACTAAATAAGATTTTTGATGTATTATTGTTTGCCTGGAAAAACATGGATCTCCAAGTAGAATGTTACTTGCTGGTATATTTTTTATATCTTTTTTAATATACAGACGATACCGATATCTATTGTACTGATTAAAATCTAGTAAGGTACTGTTTGAGGTTTTATACTTAGCAAAACCCTTTTCGTTATTGCATTGTGAATGAATATAGACCAATATCCTAAAGCCACTCTAAATTTTTAAAAATTCTAAGAAAATCTTTTATTTATTTATTAATATTTATGAGTGCAGATAATAGAGTAAAAAGTGAATAAAACCTTTTTATAATGTAGTAAAATCGGGTCCAATATATAATACATGCCTGCCTAATACTATAATCGCTACAGCGAGTTAACCTCTCACAATATACACAGCAGGTAGATAATTGCATTCAGTCTTAAAAGTCCTGATAAATCTTCAAGCAGCGCCAGGTCACCTGGAGCACTTTATGAAGATGTGCATTTGTCTACCTATGTTTTTTGACTTTAGGGATTAATTTCCGGATGAAAATTGTGACATGTTTGCAGGTACTAGTTAAGAAATGTGATCTTATTGCCTTGCCCAACAAGTTAATATAATTGTGTACACACAAACTTAATGGTACGCAATAAAAGAACAAAAAGGGTTAACAAATTTTCCCTTGCTTGCTCCAAAAATATGAAATCGCAGCAGGTAGATATCGCATATCAGTATATAAAGCAATGATATTTCTTCAACCGCATCACTACAGCTTGAACGCTCTCGCAGTAACATTCAAAAGAATTGAACTTTAATATCGGATAACATTCAGTAATCGTAATGGCACCCGTAGCAGCTCGCAATAATATTAACAGAGGCAATGCCAAGGATAAATTACACCAAATGCAGCAATCAAACTCGGACATCTCTTTCATGCTTTATTTACGCCGTGAAGAGCTTAGGAAGAGAAAACCAAACTTTATGCGCAAAGCTTGTATAAAAATGCAATTAACGCATCAACTTATCACAAAAAACGCACGAAATGCCGATAAGTGTTCGCCAGAGGATTTGCATAGTATCAGTCGTCAAACAATTTTTAAGAATAAGTTGAGACGACAAATTGCCCGCGTTAAATATTATCATGCGGAAAAAGATCAGAAACAGTTAAGACAACAACTTAAACAACATTTGCCACAGGAGAAACAACATTTGCCGCCGGAGCAACAACTATCGCCAGCACAACAAAATCGAAATGAGGAAAAAGAAATGCCAGCTGAGTTTAATAAGATTAGAAGAAAATTATTTTAAGTTAGTGATTCTGGAGAAATTGTCTCCTGTAGTATTTAATATTTATGAATTCAATTTTGCAAACTCTTTGTATTTTTAATAAAAATGTTTAATTATAAGTTTAAGAAAATAAAAAGCCATGCATTAAAATATAAAGAAAACTATTTTTTAACAGAATTAATTTTTGCTAATTTATCTAGAGATTTTAATAGGGCAAGTACAATCATATGCAACGTCTATAGGCTATGGCTATAGAATATTATAATGTTTGACTTGCAAGGAACATTCCCTTATACATACATATATACACAATTGGTCATTACAACCCTTCAGTCAGTATTACGACCTAGTTTCTCAACATTCTCTTACAATAACTAAAAGGTGACCACATTGCCACTTTCCACCACTTCACCTCGAAAAATATATATGTAAATATAAAATATATAAGTAAAGAAACAACTTCTTTAAAGTTAAAACAATGAATCCATTGTACATGTTTTCAGCATCCTGGTATTATTCGAAACTTTATCATCATTAGTAGCAAAACTTGTACTTGACTTACCCTGAGTTTTCTTTTTCTATTTTCAATACATTGTAACACTTAATAAGTATAACCGGTGTTCTTTACAGTTAAATAATTATGTTGTCAAGTAGTCGTTACTAAGTTTTAACGAAAACAAAGAACTAAAATTGTACAAAAGCAAACGCAATAAATAAAACTTTAAAAACAATATAAAATACAATTGCAATTGGTAAGGATTAAAAGGATATTTCTATCACAATAAAACCAACAAAAATAAAAAATACTGTAAAACTGTATTAAGAAAATAGTAAGAAAAACGGTTTAGAATTTTAAATCGTAAGATGAAGTCAATTTAGATCTGTATTACACGTACATATTTGATTTAAATAAGGACTCAATACATACATGCATAATTTGTCATTACAACCCTTCAGTCAAGATTACCACCTAGCTTCTCGCACAACTTATTTTGTTTGTGTTAATTTTATACATGAGTGGTAGGACCTACAGTTTAAAGTCGACTCCGAACGACAGATTTTTGAGAAAATTTTCATGGCAATTTTGTTTTACTCTCAGAATTTTTATCAGATGTTTTGAAAGTTTTAATGGCAATTTTATTTGTTTTTTATTTGTAAAACACTTATATAATATTAAAACACCGTTTAATATATTTTTATTATACTTTTATTTTAGGGAACAGTCTCACTAGCCCTTGAATAGTCAATATCAAATTTAATTACTTAAAACTAATTGTATAATAACTAACTGTACACTACGCTTATGTATATTATGGGAAAATGCTTAGACAGCATATTCCACGAGTTATTTATGTCTGGGAATATAATGCAGTGTGGACAATATCAACAAGAATGCGTTGGTATTAAGTTGCATACAAAAGGTATGGCAACTTAGACTAGTCAAACACACTACACGTGGTAATAATTCAACACAATATCTACTAGACTACGGCGACTTCAATAAGGAGCAGTAGGTATTCTAATATAAAGTCTCCTGTTGTAGCTATAAAGAACATAGTGCCTCAGAAAATTTATTGACAAACTCTCCATGTTGTGCCAAAACCTTCGACTCTTATCTTATCGCTGCTATCTTCTCTGTATGTGTGCAAAATTATCCTTTCTTCTGTGTCCTTGCGAATTCTATTCTGTAGCAATGTGAGTAGTATTATTTGACCTCCTTCCAAAAGCATAACTAGTTCAATGACGTTTTCAGTTCCTTAATCTTTTCGATAGAGACTGTAGTATACAACTCTATTGATTCACAAGTGCATTACTGCAATGCGGCTTGTGTTTCACTATTCTAGGTTCTTTAAGGTTTATTTACATGCTACTCGACCGCGTAAAGGAGATGGTAGAGTATCCAAATCTATTGATTCACAAGATTATGGTTGCAATGCGGATTGTGTTTCATTGTTCTGCCGTTACTGCTACGTATTTTGATCTAGCAAGATAAAGGCAGTTATTCCTGAAAAACGTGTATCCTTACGTAACATACACCATACGTCTGTGGTCGTTGGGCTAGTGGATAGAACATTGCCTTACGGACAGAATTCGTTCGTTAGTCGGACTATCCGTATTCCGTATGAAGTTGCCGTAGTCTAATAGGTAGTGTGTTGGCTTATTAGACGTAAAGCCCGGGATCGTCTCCCAGGTCAGATATCAAAACGAAAAAATATTTCTTCGGCGACTGCCTCTCAGCAGATTTTTGGCAAAAACTCTGAGAGTAAATGCTGCTATGAAAAATTTTTAAAAAAATCTGTCGTTGGGAGTCGACGATAAATTGTAGGTCCCACCACTCACGTATAAAATTAACGCACACAACATGAGTGGTGTGAGAAGCTAGGCCGTAATCCTAACTGAAGGATAGTAATGGCCTATTATGTATGTATGTATCCGTATCTCTACCTGCAGAGTCCTTTCCGCTTACAACATAAAAAGTTCAGATCTACTGTCCACAAACACTACTCCCTCTGTCTTCCTTTCCATAACCTATTTTCATAATTCCAAGAAACTGCACTACATGTGTTGGGGCCATGGCTTGAGTGCTGTTTTAACAAAAACTTTGCTTTCTCAAATGCCCCTCCACTCAATATTATTTCTCCTAAAACGAATTAAAAATTAAATTCTTGACTAAACACTCTTGATGCTTTATAACTCTCTGTTTTATCCATCAAACGGATAGTTTTTCTCTCTGCCTCGTTATTGGCCAAAAATAAATACAACTAATAGGATTTCATATGACTATTGAGTTAAACGCTATGACAACACAACTTACCAAAGTCGGCAAATTTCGATTTACATACACAATGTTTTTCGTCCAATTCAATATTTTGTTACTGGTACTCATACTGTTTGTGTCCACCAGTGCGTATGAATACTTTTCAACAATATTTAATTTGACATGTTACCGCAGAATAGTAAAATAATAAAAAAAAACAAACTACTTCATCTGATGTCAAGTCAATATTAGCTTACTTGTGAAGCTATTACCAGCTTGTTTTTTAAATTATAAAGGATTTTATAAATTGGTTGACAGTTAGCCAGCAAAGCTAAATGCTGTGTGTTATAATGTTTTATTGTTTAATTATTAAAACCATTGCAGAGAATAATAGAAAGAAGTTATAATTGAGATAATTTATTGTCAAAAAACGTATAACGTGTGTAGTAATGTTTGCTGATTTTTCTTTTATTTCCTTGCAATTTATTTTATTTACCGTCCACCCTCCCATTTGGCTTAAGCCGTGATAACACGTACTGGGGAAATTGAAATTTTACAAAACTTTTAAAATTTTCTCCATAAAACGTGATCATATTAGCTTTGTTACCACCGCGATTATACACATATATAGACACAATAAAATAAATACATTTTGATATGTATTGGATTTCTTTTTATGCAGCAGACTAGTCGTTGTGAGATTTTGTGATTGGGAGTTTGATTGTAAATGTAGTAGCCAAAGATAGGTGTTAAAATAAATAACCCCAGGCTGCTATAATTTGTGAAAACATCAATTTAATTTCTTTCTCTAAAAATTAAATACTTTGCAGTAAGGAAAGTATTGCAATTGTTTGTAATTTAAAATATGTTCGCCTGAAAAAGACATTAACCATACAATTGCAAAGATGGCATTTTAAAGTTTACATATGCCCCATCTGCGTGCAAATAGCACAACTTTAGCCCTCTGTTTAAGTGTTAAATTTCCTTGCACATGCATAAAAATCACCCCTAAATTGTCATACTCCACCACCATCAGTTGGCAATTTAAGCAAATACCTTTAGCGTTGCTATCCACCATTCCACTACTGCCACAACCAATTAACAACCGAAATCTGTTTGTCGTTACAATTTATGCCTGCCATCATCTGCAACATATGCTGCAAAAGAAACTTTTACCATAGAATTGCTGATGTTAGTGCAAAAACGTAATAAAGGTAATGGCAGCAATAATTTTCGGTCATTTACAAAAAATTATACAAAATTTATTTAATCGTCCTCTTCTCATCTATGCTTTCCTCAAAGAAGCTGTGTTGCTATGGCAGCACAATTTCATGGGGTACAAGAAATGTTTTACGAAATGGCACAAATAACTTTGAAGATTTAATTACAGCAAAAGGGCCAGAAAGGTGCCAGCGGTACTGAGGGTCACTGGAAAACATTTCATAATAATGGTAAATACCTTCCAAGCAATGAAGACTTTAATGTGGAATGAAATACTAGAATGCAGATAATATTTGTGGGAACAACTTACAATTTAATTTAAATTTTATTTAGTATTCCTATGGCGCTATATGTACCACAAACGTAATTGGTCATTATAACCCTTCAGTCAGGATTTCGACATAGCTTCTCACACCACTGATGTTGTGTTTGTTAATTTGATACTTGAGTAGTTTAAAGTCGACAATTTTATTTGCTCTCAGAGTTTTTGCCAGAAATCTGCCGAGAGGAAATCACTGACGAAATATTTTTTTCATATTTTCGTTTTGATGTTTGAAATGAGGCCTCACGACTAATAAGCCAACACACTACCTACTAGATTACGACGACTTATGTACGGCGCTATATGTACTAGTATCTGCCAAATGATTGGTTTGTTTGTTTAAACCCTGCGACGAGGGAACGAACCGGCATAAAATCGCGAAACAATGTCAAATACTTTATTGAAATACTGTTCCAATTGCATGAGAAGTGTCGTTATCGATAACTAAGGTTTAAGAATTGGGAAAGTCAGACAGGAATAATGATTGCATACATACCTACATAATTGGTGACTACAACTATTCAGCCAGGTCTACGTACTAGCTTCTTACACCATCCATGTTGTGTGTGTTAATTTTAGACATGAGTAGGGGGATCTACATTTTAAAGTCGACTCCAAACGACAGATTTTATGAGAAACTTTTTGTGCGTATTTTATTTACTCCCAGTAGGGTAATTTTTCATATTTCGTTTCGTTCAAAATGTCTAAGCTGTGATTTGAACCATAGCCTCATGTTTAATAAGCCAATACCCTACTTACTGGACTACGGCGCCTTACAATTATGATTTATTTTACTTAATTTCCGCACCGATTTTAAACTAAAACATTTTAGTTCACTTTTGCCTTTGCTTTTCTATTTCTAAAATTTCTCAGATTGTGAGAGCACAAGCATCCTTTTTGTTTGTATTGTATTGCTCATTGCAACATCATAGCTGCAAATAATTTGCATCTCGTAACTTTTCTCTTCGCTTTTCAATGCTATAAACTTTTCTCCTTCAAAGTTTTGAATTGTTAAGTTTAAGTTGTTCTGTTTGAAATATTGAATGTTTAATGAAATGTAAGTTTCTTTGTACATGAAATCGATAATTAAACGAAAAACCAAACCAGAAGTTTAAAACAATGACGTTTTATTTCATACGCGTAGTTTTAAAAGTATATAAGTAACCTTTGTTAGGTTTTTTGAGAAAGGAAATGAAAGAAAGTTTCTAAAGAATTTTCTGTAAAAAAGCTATGGGATCCATTACTGTAACTATGAGGTTTTTCATTAAGAACTTCTTCGCTTTTAAATAAAACAAAATGTATGTAAGATATCCTGAAATCGCCGTAGTCTAGTAGGTAGTGTGTTGGCTTATTAGACATGAGACTACGGTTCAAATCACAGGTCAGACATCTCGTACAAAACGAAACATGAAAAAATATTTCCTCGGTTACTTCCTCTCAACAGATTTTTGGCAAAAACTTTGACAGTAAATGAAATTCCCATGAAAAGTTTCTAAAAAAAAATCGGGCATTCGGAGTCTCATAAAATAATTATAAAATTAACACACACAACATAAGTAATGTGCTAAGCTAGGTCGTAATCCTGATGGCTTGTAATCACCATGATGTCTGGACTGGACACACTACCTACTAAACTACGGCAGGCCGAAATCCGTCAATCGGGTTATTAATAGCATATTAAGTAAGTAAGTAAAGTCTTTAATGGTATTTTTTTTTTGCTTACTGCAGAGGTGTTGTAAATTGCTGCTTTTGTAACAATTTAACTCTGATGTTTTACGCAGTTTTTTACTTTATTTTTAATAAGAGAAGATAATACTTTTTTTATGCTTTTCATTAACAATAACGGTAACATGAAAAACAATATTAATTTCCATTAGCATAAACGTATAAACAGAAATGCACATACGAACAAAGCAAGCATTAATTATTTCTTTATTATTAATTTTTGCTAAAGACGCTTAGGAGGATTGCTTTTTTTCTCTTGTATTGTATTTCTTTTTAAATGTTAGGAAAAGGGAAGCAATAGCGACTGAAAAAAGCGTCTCTCTTCAGTCGAGTGTGCTCATTTTCTTTAAGAGGACATTTTATTTGTGTATGTATGTAAACATGTATACATTAATATTTATATACCTTTTTTGGCATAAGCAAGAACAAGACAAGGACATACTGAACTGTGTGTGAACAGTTCCTTTAACAGTACCATCTACTTGCTTCAAATTCATGTGTTATATGTGTGTTGCTTTGTACATATTTATAGTATTCCTTTGTTGTGTCTCAACAAGAGGTAAAGTTCAATGGCTTAATCTATGCAATACTTTGATCCGAAAACTTTATATTAAAGAAGAAACTTAAAGAAAATTATAAGAAAAATTTTAATACACAGAATGCGTTCCTCGCAAGAGTATAATATATTGTATGTTAGCTGGCTGCAATTAAGAAAAAATGAAATTTTATTGAAAATAAATGTTCGTACTTATTTACGAATTTCAAAACTCCTGTGTCCAGCAGTGGACAGCAGGAAAACTAAGGAACTACTTAAGTTCGACAAATGAACGGTTCGCTATCTAACAGTACTGTTGGTAATTTCACTGGTAAGCTTGTTCTGTCCCAACAGGATTACTGCAGAAGCTGCATTGATGTGACAGACATAATATAATCTGATCTGTTTGGCATACTGTTGATCTATTTGACTAAAACATGTTCTGAAAACCTTGTCTTCTGAATCTCTATAATTTCATAGACCCACTCAATTGAGTGCCGATAAATAGATTTGATATGACATAATAAGGGGCATTTTCAAAACGAGAAACTATGTTAAAAGTGTAATTAATATTTGTTACCTAAAAATGTCATTAAAAAAATCAATCATACGCCAAGTTGGGTACTGTGGATGGACATTAAAAAAGACCTATGTTTTCTTCACTGCAATATTGCAGAGCAAAGATGCATTGATGTTATATCGATTTTTCAAGAAATTGATTGATTTTGTTAACAAAATAGACTTACTGTTACATGAAGGTTCTTTAGTAATTCGACCTATCGATTTATTGCACTGACCTCGTATTAGGTATCCCTATAACCTCTCGCTCAATCCTTTTGTCTTTGTTCGGTGTCAATAAGAATAACTGACTGCGTCGTACTCAACATGCGCCTAGGCTTTTCCTTTTAAAAAGCTTTATCGCATCATCAGTTGCAAGCATGTTTTCCAGTTATTCCTTCACCTCATAATTTAATTCATATGTTGGTATTAAACTGAATTCTATTCCATACGATATTCTGTGAGTCCACAATTTTCGATAATATTTTCAGACAATATTTAATGCAAGACACAAATAACTTCCCCCTATAGGTACCAAACTAGTTTCAAACTAGTCTCAAGCTTGAGGAGAGTCTTCTCCATAGCTCATCTTTCGCAGAGTAAAGCTTTTTAAACTCATTTTCTTGTTCTACAGCGAGTATCCGTTCGCATCAGCATCGTGGAAGCTTACCTCCCTGCGGACTCATTTACCTCTGCATAACCGTGATAACCGTGAATTCCTACTAAACCTGCGATCAGATAGTACTGCCCCGGCAAGTCGTCTGCACTTCCTGTCCTATTCGAATTGAGCACATCTCTCTTTTTTTCTTTTTTTTTTTTTTTTTTTTTTTTTATTTCGAACGTCCCCGGCCTCACACTAACCCACCCTCACCCGACCGCGGAGGGCTCGTCCCCATTACGTAGGGACACGTACACACTACAGTCCGGACTATAGCGGGTAAGGGAAAAGTATGGCAACGAGAACATAAAACAGCTACAGAAATTAATCACAAGCTGAAATAAAGTTACAATAAACATGAACTACGTATAACAAGAACGATAATACATTTTTATATAATAATTTACAAATTTACGTCAGCATATAAGCTACGTTTTATATTACAAACACTACTATTAAAATCAATAAAATCATAATATATGTTAAAATCGTTACATAATCTACGAAAAGGAAAATTAAATCCATAGTTAGTTCTATAAAAATCTAAAGAAAGAGGACGATAGTGTCGTAAAAATCTTGCTGGAATACTGAAATTCAGGTTATAAAGCAAAAACTCAGAATCGATATCACCTTTAATTAGATTAAAAACAAAACAAATCCCTAAAACAGTCCTTCTACGTTCCAAAGTTGGAAGTTTTATCAAACCTAATCTAGCCTCATATGACGGAAACCCATTGGCATAATCCCATCCTAATCCACGTAAACAGAATAATAAAAACTGCTTCTGCACAGACTCTATTGAATCACTATGACAACGATAGTATGGATTCCAAATAATAGACGCATACTCCAAAATAGGTCTAACAAGTGAAATGTATAGCAGTCTTGTTATATAAGGATCAATGAATTCCCTAGCCCATCTTTTCACAAAACCAAGAACAGCCCGAGCCTTGCCAACCATCATACTAATATGATCAATAAAAGACAATTTCATATCCAATAATACTCCCAAATCAAGAAATGTAGTCACAGTTTCCAAGGGGCAAGAATTAATCACATAAGTGGACGAATTTCCGCCCCCGCGAGAGAAAACCATGCATTTACATTTCTTCAAGTTAAGATCCATTAAATTAATTCTACACCAAGTTACAAACAGATCAATATTTCGCTGAAGAACAGCCTGACCATGATCATCATCAAAAGTATAAAATATTTTAACGTCGTCAGCATACATCAGAATATTACAATCAGGAATAGCACAAGGAAGATCATTAAGAAACAATAAGAACAGTAAAGGACCCAAATGGCTACCCTGCGGAACACCAGAAGTAACATATACTGTCTTAGACAATACATTCCTAAACATTACCCTCTGAGTCCTAAGGGAGAGGTAGGAGTCTAGCCAACGATGAATAATATCAGGAATACCAATTAATGAAAGTTTAAGAAGCAAAATTCTATGATCAACCCTATCAAAAGCCTTACTGAAATCAGTATAAATTACATCAGTCCGAGCCCTGGCAAGAAAACCCCTGAAAACATGCGTAGTAAATTCAAGAAGATTAGTGATAGTCGACCTACCTTTCAAAAAACCATGTTGGAAAGGTGATATTAAAGATCTCGTATTAAAAGAGAGATAATCCGTCACCAGTTTCTCCATTAACTTGGGAATAGCACTGAGTTTGGCAATACCCCTGTAATTGGAGATATTGGATTTATTACCTGACTTATGCAAAGGAATTATGAATGAACTCTTCCAAATAGATGGAAAATGACCAGCCCTCAGAAGCCCATTGAATATAAAGGTCAAAGGACCACTCAAAACAACAGCGCACTTTTTCAAAATACAGGCCGGAACCCCGTCAGGGCCCGGCAAGTATGTAAGTTTCAGTCCAGACAAAGACTCAAGAACAGATTCCTCATCAAATGAATATATATTAGAAATGGAGACACTTCCCACTGAATAAGGATACGAAAAGCCGCTACTCAGATAAGGTCCCGAGTCCAACTGCCTATAAGTAGACTGAAAAAAGTCAGCAAACATATTAGAAATATCAAGGTAATTAGAGGAAGATACGTCCCCATAAAACATCTCAGTGGGAAACAAAGATGATTTACGTTTAGCTCGAACGAAGTCATAAAACGACTTAGGATCGCTAGCGAAGTTCGACCTGACCCTAATCATATATTCCTCATAACAGTAATGATTCATTCTACGATAATCCGCACGCGCCCTAGAGTAAAGAGCATAATCAATATCAGTACCTGATCTAACAAACTTCTTAAATAATCTTGATTTTCTGTTCCTCAACCTTGACAGTCTAGCCGAATTCCACGGAGGACCAGAACGCTCCAAACGACTATTTGCAAATGGAACACACTCCCTAAAACATTTAAATAATACCTCATAAAAGCCATCCAAGATCCTGTCAAGTGAAAGAGAGTCATATGGTGGTGAAATAAGCACAGACGACCAATCTACAGAGGCTAGTAGTGTATTCAAACGACTAAAATCCGTACGGTGGAAATTAAGACGCCCCTCGTCACTAAATAAGCGATTTATTAAAGGAGGTAAACAAAGATCAACTTCAATAGAAAGTAACAACGTAGGATGATAACTATCCTCAGGAATAGATATAGGGTCAATGCGAAATAACGAAGAAATACTTGGATCCTCTAAAAATACAAGATCCAGAATTCTACCCATTGAATTCAATACACCATTCACCTGGAGAAGACCCAGATCACACATAGCGGACAGAATTTCATCATAGAAAGGAACTGAAGAACATGGCACCAATGAGCCAGTCTCAGGTGAAAAATTCCAAGATGTATGCGGAAGATTAAAATCACCAAGGACTACTATAACCCCCTCATGCCCCATTGAATCAATTACTCTAGAAATTAAATCGAAGTGAGCCCTATAGATATGAATGTCAGAACAGGGAGGAATATACGAGCAAGTAATGTATATAGACTTTCCACGATCAGAGACCTTAACGCAAATAAACTCAATATCCTCAGAAGAGCACAAGTCAATCAATTCAGATGTGTATTTAGAGCAAATGGAAATAAGAACACCACCTCCATTTTTAGACCTCCTATCACGTCTATAAATACTAAAATTACCAGACATAATCTCAGAATCAAAAATATTACAATTCAGCCAAGTTTCAGTAAAAGCAATTCCATCAAATTCAAAATCAAAGCTACTATTATAAAGCGAAGAAAGTTTAGACCTAAGTCCGCGAACATTCTGATAAGCAATTTTGAAATTAAAAGACGATTTCGAAGTTAGTTTTTTTGAGAAATAGGACCAGGCAAATTAGCACCCTTCCTTCGTTGGCCCAGCCTGAATACGAATTCCCGTACCAATACACCCTGCGGCCAAAACGCAGGATTAACAATTTCACCAAATTTTTCATCGGGAACATACAATTTAAACGAAGAAATACTGCTATTCAAAGATGGCCTCATCTTATAGCAACCAAACTCAAAAGGTTCCCTAATCTTCGATTTAACGAAACATCTTATATCATCGACCGAAGTATCACATGAAAGACGAGACACAAAAATAGTCCTTTTAGGTTTAACTACAACCAATTCCCTTGGAGCAGAAGTATCTAAACTAGCGGACACTACAGATGAATACGAAACAGAAGACGGTTTAGAAGATGCATGAGAAGTGACATCACCTAGAGGTAAAGGAGATAGAGTAGACTTTGGACTCAGTTCAACTAAATTTGTAGACTTCAGTATAGAGCTGCCAGTTGGGTTATCGGCAATAGATGGACAAATGTCCACCATAGGAGTAACAGTGGACAATGTGTTGATTGTCGCAGTTTCCCTTGGTACAGAAACTTGCGCCACATGCCCAGAAGCCTCAGAAGAAAGAGGGCCTGGAACCCTTTCCGATTCAAGCAATTCGTTCAAAAGGCCATATTTTGAAAATAATTCATCAAACCGACGAAATCTAGCAGAAAGAGATGCAAATTCAGTGTGCATCTCAGTAAACTCACGACGAGTCCCCATAAAAAATTTATAAAATTGGATGTCCACCACCTTACACTTAGGACAACACCAACGTAGACCCAAGGAACTATCCACTAATTGGTCCGTGGTACGAGGAAGCAAACCAACACACTTAATGTGAAACAAATTATCACATAGCCAGCAAGAAATCTGGCGTTCACCCTCTTTCTTTACAATGCACTTTGCTGCCATACAATTATTCATTTTTATAAATTAAATATAATAATAATAATATAAATTAAATAAATAAATAAAACAAACAGTATAAATTATCTATATAAAAAGAAATAAAAGAATAAAAATATATATAAAAGTTTAAAAACAAAAATAAATAATAAATAAGTAAGAATTACAAGCAAAAAAAAAAATAATACACAAAGCAGCAAACAAAATAAAAAGAAAAAAAAAACAAAAGAGGAACACTGATAGAAAGAAAAAAGAAATAAACAAATAAACCGTAACCAGCTTACAAAAACAAAAAATAATTAAAACAAGCAATTTTTTGTTTTTGTTTTGCTAGAAATGATACAACTAATATTACAAATTAACAAATTAAAACTTACAATTTTAAGATAAAAATTCAAAAAATAAGAAAACAACAAAAACAGCTTTCAAGACACTTATATAAAAAATTTAAAACTTAATTTAAACAATTAAAAATCACAAATATAAAACTTTTACAAAGAGCACTTCAAAAAACACACACAATCTCAACAGAGTTGCCAGACTTTTTTTCTCGATGGCATAGACTAAATCCATCAGAACGGTATCATTTTGAAAACAGTATGCAGCAATCGAATGCTTCATTCAGGTGTATTAGTTAGTACAGAGCTATCAAAACCTATTTTGTCAGCTCACAATACATTTGTCTATAATTATTCTAATAATAGTCTCCAAGTGTCTGGTCTTCACAATCATGCTGACAACCGGCTCTCATGATCTTTCCTCTCTTATAGTGTATAAAATTTGATAACAACATTTGACTCATTCCAAAAAGTATTCGAGTTATATTTTTTTACTTCGATGCATCGAATAAAAAAGCATCGGTTTTTCATCGACATTGATGAATGCAAAAAACATTGAATTCTATGGATGCATCAACAAAATGCATCGCGTGTTTCTAAAATATCGAGGTATATCGTTCATTACTACAACATACATATTAGAGAGCTGCGTTCAATTCATTCACTTATAGTTAAATATACTTAATAATGTGATAGTGTGTGAAACACAACACAAACTATGTACACGTATTAAATCACACAGAGGAAAACTTATTCAAAAATGTCTCATTCTATTAAGCATATACGCTCTTATAATATACCACTAAACATTGCAGCAAATACATACATACAATCACTAAAAAACACAAGTAATTTTATTTTTAATTCTTTGTCATTTCAAATTGGGAGATGTGAACTTAATGGGCTTCAACTTCGGCACCAAATGTAAATTCAATTTCTGTTCTACGCATTTTATTTAATGACCTCAATAGAGAATACATTTCATTTGATGCCTTGAGAGTAAAAACATCGTATCTTTTGTTTTTCTTTAAAAAAAAGTGAATGAAACATTCATTGTTATTTTAATTCAATGTGCTCATGTTTTCCTATTAACTTATGAATGGTCTACAATATTCAAAAACTTGTTCACATTTTAACACACATAGGTTGATGAATGAGGTCACAACAATAATTCATGTTAAAGTGAATGGAAAATATTCAAGTAGAGTGTGTATTTATTTCACAAAATTCATATTTAAATTTTTAATTTTTAAATTAAAATTTAGAAAATATACTGTTTTTATGGATAATTAATTTATGCCTTTGTTGTGATAATTTTTCTTATTCTCCTAAATATTTTATAATTAATAATATGATCATTAATTATGATGACACAATGCAACAACAATATGTGTTTGCAGAAAGTAAAATCTCACCTTTATGTAGGCGAGTTTAACATGATTTGATTATGTACATAAAAACTACCAGAAGCATCATTGAACATAAAAGAATAAAAATTAAAATGTATCATGTTGTTAATAATTATTACTTTGATTGCAATATTAAACAAAAAAACAAATATTTTATACACGAGAGTCTTGTTATTAACATAACCAGAATTTGACTTTTCGTTTATATTCAAGGGAATTCCCTAAGTATGTATCTGCGTTATAAATTTAAATTTATTATTAACAAGTCAATAAATGTATGAAAATTTACCTAAGGCCTGTCAAACTAGTACACACAGTTGAGTGTTTGTTATGGGTTCATTTGAAACCAGACTGTGATCTGCTACAATACTTGGAGCATATGGTTTTGGTTACACCTTCTGTAAAAATTGTAATATAATTTTGTTTTATATTCTTATTGTATCAGCAAAATAAATACGTACCCATTACTGGGCATTTTTCAAATATCTAAACGACTAATATCGCTATAGATCAGTAGGTAGTTTGTTGGCTTATCAGTCGTGAGGCCACGGTAGAAAATCCAGTTCAGACATCAAATTGAAAATATGAAAATATTTCTTCGGCGACTTCCTCTCAGCTGATTTCTGGCAAAAAATCTGAGAACAAATAAAATTGCCATAAAAAGTTTCTCAAAACTCTGTCTTTCCGAGTCGACTTTAAACTGTAGGTCCCACTCATGTATAAAATTAACGCACACAACATAAGTGTTGTGAGAAACTAGGTCGTAATACTGACTGAAAGGTTGTAATGACCAATTATGTATGTATTACCTACTACACTACGACGACTTCAATAAAATTTTTAACAATTCTTAGTAATTTCTTAAACTAAACATAATTGAAAAGAGTTAACATACAACTTTTTATGTTGGCTATACTTCATTTCATAATTTGATATGTAAGTTAACGGGCAATGTAAAAATACTGGGTTTTTGGTTATAATCAATGTTAGTTTAGCATAACAATGCTTGTGTTATGTTTTCACATCGTTAGCTACTTTTCTTTAATACAGACATTATGAAAATATTTCGCTCTTTCTCTTTTACGTTTTCTCTTTTAGTTGCTTTTGCATGTCTCTCTTTCATGCTTTCTTTACAGAATGTCCTTATTAGCAGAGCAGAGTGTTGTTTCTCTGTATTGACATTTATTCAACAAATGTTTGTTGCTATATTTCAACCATTGTGTTCAAAATTGTGAAAACGTTTACTAACTACAGCTGAGTTAATAGATGAGATATACAATAACGTTGGTGTTAATCCTTTTTCAAAATAAAAATTTAAAGAAAATTATTGCATTGTACGTTACTGCATTTTCATTGTTCTTGAAGAAGTACCGTCCATTAATATAACCTTCGGGCCGCATTAGTGCCTCTTAAATTTCTTCTTGCTACCCTTTAAATTAAATTTGCAATTTTGTTGACCTAGTCGTGAGCAAAAGATGATCTTCGACACTGAAGAAGAATTGTATGTGTTCAGGTTTGTCCATTGAAGTATTCTTTATTTCTCTCCATGTAGTTTGTATTTTACTGGCAATCAAATGTTCAATGTTTACTTGTACATGTGTTAGCTGGCTGTTGTGTATGGTATTGTTAGCAGAATTGGTACTTCTTTACAAATGTAATATGTAGTTATGGATGTTAATATTTCATGATTGGTTAAACTGTCTGCGCTGTATTTTGTTTAATATGCCTATTATTATTGGCGGGTATTATTGTGTCAGTTTTATGATAGAATGAGTTTTGCTACAATACCTCAGGCTGATACATTTCACATTTTCTCAGAAGTCTTTGCAATTACGGTTTTTGTAGATTTCATTGTAGAGTTATGTGTCAACCGGACAGTCCAGTATGAGGTGCCTAAAACACCTTCTAGGCAGATTTTAGCTTGTCGTAGTCTAGAAGGTAGTGCTTTGGCTCATTATACGTTATTTCTAACATAATGAAATACGTCAACTTTATATGGCAGTCAAATCTGTCGTTCTTAGTTAACGACATGGATAAAATGGATGGAACTTGACCAACGGGTTGTATTGGATAAATTAAATGAGTATTTATCACTCATGTATCCATAAAGAGCACGATATGAAGTCCCAGTCACGGCGAGTGTGTATGAGACTTTTTACTCCGCAAGAGAAAAAACTCTTCACAAAATTCGTTCAAATTTGTCACCTAGTGTATCACTAATGTTGCTCCTTCTATGTGTCAGGGTAAATGAATCAACATAAAGTATTTAGAGGTACCAATAATGGACAATTTTCATAACGGTGAACTCATCTGTATGTAATAGTCGACCGCAAATTAAGATTCAATTAATCCGAGCACATTTTACGTGCAAATTTGGTGATCTCTGGATGGTGAATGTCATTACTATATTTCCAATACATACATACATACATAATTTGTCATTACAACCCTTCACTAAGGATTACAACCCAGTTTCCTATCACCTATGTTGTGTGTGTTTAAAGTCGACTACAAACGACAGATGCTTGAGAAACTTTTCATACCAATTTTAGTTACTCTCGGAGTTTTTGCTATAAATCTGCTGAGAGGAAGTCGCAGAAAAATTAATTTTTTTATGTTTCATTTTGTTTGAGATGTCTGACCTGGGGTTTGAACCGCGGCTTCACGTCTAAAAACCCAACACATTATCTACTAGACTACAGCAGTATTTAACAGGGAAGTCTAAGTCAACAATATTAAGTATTATGATTTGTACTTTCATATTTTCAAGGTGTTCTGTTTTTTAGATTGGGTAGTTCTAACAGAATTTACTGTAGTAATCCCCACCATTTCCGCAATACGTTAAAATTTGTACATAAAATTAGTTCGATTACAAACTTTTATGGCCAGTATACGTTTCGAGGATTTCTATCTTATTTAGGTCTTATTTTTTCCAACAGTAAAAAGATTTCCAGATCCTTTGGAACACTTCAAAAGTCGTTTCCCTGTTCCCTAATTAGCTTTTATTTTAAGAGTTAAATTAAGATTCCAAGCAATTTAAATGAAAACATTTCTGACTTCACACCAAGAACTAAAGCTTTAATCTCTTGTATAATTACAATTTTTGTTTGTTTCATTAATTCTTTTTCTATATTCTATTACTTAAACCAATATGTGTAATATGTATCGTTTTAACGAATAACTTTATTTCCAACATGATTAATGTGGCAAACTTTCCCCTCTACTTTATTTATTTAGCTTTTATCTATGCCGTAAAAATTTATTTGTTCGCTTTTTTGAAACAAAACTTTTACCAAACTTAACAGGTGTTTCGTTGTACTTTACCGTTAAATAATTATGCTGTCAAGGAGTTTTAACTTTAAGTTTTACAAACAGCGGTAAACAAGCAACTAAAATGTAGGAAAACAGAAAATGAACTGAAGTTGCAGAAACTTAAACTAAATATAAGAAATTTTATTTATCAACGTATAATAAAGGAATTACAAGGCATAAGAGTAGACTGAGAGGCATATTTATAAAGAAAGAGCTTCTCAGGCTTTTTTGTTGCTGTTTGGTTCAATAAATTTACAATGAAACCTTGAATAAGACCCGTTAAAGCTATGCTTAAGACCGCTGCCAATTTAATCAATCCTAATTAATTAAGCATATTAGATGAGACATTAAGGAGTTGCGTAGATAAAAATGGGCGTCTTAGTTAGGGTGCGCTTTAAATTTTGTGTGCATTTGTTAAAAACTGAGAGCTTTACGAAAGAAGAAAGCGTTACAAATGTGAAAATTTATTACAAAAAATTACAAAGAAAAACTGACACTGCAACCTTCGACAAGTGATCAAAATATTTGAAGAACTTGGTCGGTTATGGTAAGACTACTGGGCATCAGCATACTCGTCGTTCTCTGGGAAACATTGTGCCCTCAATTGAACGGCATGGATCTAGACGACATGTGGTTTCAGTAGATGTGGTTTCAGTACGTGCGAAAATCAATCTATTACAGCAACAATTTTCAGATCAAATATTTCGATAAATTTTGATGAAATTCATTCGATTAAAAACCGATCGGATTTTTCCTTTGGGATTTTGTCAAATCCCGTGCATATAAGCCACAAACAATTTCAAAGCCTAAATTTGATATCCAACTCATGATTGTTGAAATACAGAAACAACTTTGCGGAGAACTCTTGGAAAAGATCGACAAAGATCGATGGCTTGTCATCGATGCTGTAGCGGTAATTTTTATTCGGAACATGTCTACTGAGCAGTCGCGGTAATGTAGCAGGTAGTTTGTTGGCTTATTAGACATGAGACATTGGTTCAAACCCCAGATCAGGCATCTCCTACAAAATGAAATTTAAAAAAATATTGCTTTGGCGACTTCCTCTCAACAGATTTCTGGCAAATACTCTGAGAGTAGAGAAATTTGCCATGAAAAAGTTTCTCAATAATCTGTGGTTCAGAAACGACTTTAAATTGTAGGTCCTGCCACTCATGAATAAAGTTAAGACACACAACATAAGTGGTGTTAAAAGCTATCCTACTGAAGAAATTGTAGCATGATTTTACAGTTGTCAATACTAGCACAACATTTCATATGCATAAACAAAAGAATATCCAATTGCATATGAGCGGCGACCACTTGACTCAATGTTATTGACCGTCGCGCACTTTGACACTTTGTTGTCAGGCCGCCGACTGCATTGGTTTGCATATAATATGTAGTATGTGTGTTGT
Organism: Sarcophaga variegata; assembly: GCA_932273835.1. Classification (NCBI taxonomy): domain Eukaryota; kingdom Metazoa; phylum Arthropoda; class Insecta; order Diptera; family Sarcophagidae; genus Sarcophaga; species Sarcophaga variegata. The sequence goes on along the minus strand of OW026358.1, from coordinate 115,925,782 downwards.
TGTTGTATGGCATTGCTGGTGATCGTGTGTGGCTCTCTTTACATTTCACCGTGGGAATTATTGTGGATAATAGGCGCGTGTCATATAACATCCACTTGTCCCATAATTATTACACACACAAACCAATATAATATAGTTAAACATATAATATACACACAAACATATGTTATAGTATTAAGTCAATACAAAATTGTATTATAATTAAGGGTTTGATTTGGAATTGTCAAATCAGCCAAAATTTAGTATAAAAGAAGGGACATTTTCCCTCAAGAATTCAATCAATAAAATATAACCAAATAGTGCGGTTCAGCTGCACTTTGTTAAAAACTATTGTTCTTATTATTTGACAGTGCTCTTCTAGTGTAAAATAGTAAAATAAAATTAAATAATAAATAAAATTTTAAACAAATAAATACGTTACAAAATGTAATGACCTATTATGTATGTATCTATGTGAATAATGACCTCTCACCAGCGCTGTGTCGGTCATTTGACATATATTTCACACCATATTTATTCATAACATATCTGCTTTAAATGCATACACGTTCTCAGTTTGAAAATGATAATGTTCGCTTTATTTTCCGCAGACAATGTTTCCATATATATTTCATTCACTTTTTTATATTTATTTTATGATTTTTAAACCATTTAAAAATTGTAAAATATTCATTATTTTTACATTTTATTTCAATACGTTAACAAAGCAAAGTGCGAGTGTTACTCTTTTGATATCAAGTGCAACCGTTAAAATGATTAATTTAACTTTTTTTCTACAGTTAGTTATTAATACCAGTATCAATCAGTTTGGCCTTTTGTATTTCTTGTTGTTGTTATTTTTATTTTACTATATATTATATATTACATATGTATCTCACTTCTGGACACGGAAACAATGAATAAATGCAAATTAAAAAAAAAAATTAATTCGCGTTCTGCCAACGTAATGTTTATGCCAACAATGATAGAAAAAGTGAACATTAACCCAATACTGGTTTAGCCCAATTTTTTCCATGTACTGCCAGTGAAATATCAATAAATAATAAAAAAATTAATAAAATAAAATTCATAATTGTGCTGCTTTGAAAAAGGAAAAAAAATATTCAGCTTAACAAATTTAATTATTTTATAACCCATGCCAGATATTTATGTTCACAAAGAATGCTGCCAAATTTTAAGTTATATTATTTCCTAATTTTACTTTATTTTCTCATAAAAAATCTCGTAGTGTCACATTGATGTCCTTAATTAGTTTCTCATTATTGTGTGTTTACTAATTTTTTTAAAAAATATTTTTAAATTTAAATGTCTTTTAATTCAGTTTTTTCATAGACATTTTTTTCAAATTTTAAAAATTAAATACTAAATAATTAATTAATTATCTAATTGACTTTGATATCTCAAACCATGACGTATGATTGATATTAATTGAGACACACGATAATATAACTCATACGCCCTCGATTGCAACATTATTATCATCACTTTGATGTCATGTATTTGCCAATGAGGCTGGATTAGTTTCTGTTAAAAGGTAAACTTCTTATAAATACGCCAGACTTTATTATAACGTAGTATTTCGTCATGCATTATTCTGTAAAATTCGCTTCCATTAAAATTTTTATAATCAGAGTATAAATGAAAACCGAAATAAAGCACTGATGTAAAGCTTTTCAATTAAATTTCAGACTAAAGAATAAAACAAAAATTCTTAAAAGAAATTTTGCTTTATAAAGACAAATAACTCCACTTAAATGTTTAATTAATGGAAAGGACTAGGGTGTTTTAAAGGCAGAGAAAAGAAGAAATGAAAAGTGATTGTTTTGGGGGTATTTATGAATATTGTTTAAATAAATGAGTTTGAGTGTAAACCCCAACTGAATTCATGGATGTATACATATAATTAGAGGTAAATGTTTTCATGAGAGTAACAATTTAACGTGTCACTAAGTCAGAAGTGAAGAAATATTGGCCACGATTTGATGGATGGTTTGGGTTACTTAAAATCTTTAGTCAACGACTTCGTAGGGTTAGCACTGAAATGGAGTCAATGCCGAAATATTGAATTGCATATGATTTCACAATTAAAGTTAGAAAGTAAAAACAGTGCAGCTGACACACTCAGAAAGTTAGAAATATATTGTAAGAAATTTTGTAAAAGTTAAGGTATTAGTTCACGCAGAGTGACTAGTAGCTTATGCCCGGTGTAGTGTATCAGAAAAGATTTTGGAATCCATATGAACCCATATGAATTTTCGAATCCACTTTAATGAAAAGGCGACTTGAAAGTTACAACCATAATGCGAAAATAAATTTTATAACAACAATATTAATAAGCCTTTAAGCTTTAGTAGTGGGTTGAATGTGGAATCGGATCTGCGGTCTATTCTGATAAACTGGCATTGAACGGGTCATACAGGTTACCTAACCAGCCAAGCGAAAGATATTTTTGCTATTGAACAAAATGCACCTATGGTTGAATATACCGGGGACATACCTCCCTCGAACTTGATCACATGTATGGACAGTAAAGCAGCAATCAAAGTGCTGCGATCCGACATCGTGAAACCAAAGTGATTACCTGCATTGTATATGTCAACTCAATACATGACTCTACCGCGTCCCGGGAAACTGAAAAGGCGTACGAACTGGCACGATAGAGAACGGAGATTGGGGATATATATGGATATTGGGGATATATATGTACCCCTACAATAATATTTTTGTAAATTGGAAAAAATAGCATGAAATTCAACAAATCATAGGTGGTCCAACATATCTGATTCCCGAATTTAAAAACTACTGTAGTGGACAGCAGCAAGCCTAAGGCACTACTTGATTCCGACAAGCAAACGGTTCGCACTCTAACAAGACTTCTAATAGGACACTGCGCTATTGGAAAAATCGCTGATGACTGCAGATGCCATTATCTAGAAGAAACGGAATCATTACAACACCTTTTATATGAGTGTCCTGCATTTCAAAACAGACATCATCAGTTTTTGGGTAATAGAACGTTTAAAAATCTAGGCACCGTGGCTACTCTGAGAACACCAACCAAATATTTTCGTACTGATTGATCCAAATCCCAGATCAGACATCTTGGACAAAACCGTACTTGAATATTTCTTTGACGACTTCCTTTCCGAAAATTTTTGGCAGAAACTCTTAGAGTAAATAATATTGGCAAATAGGTCCCGTCACTCATGCATAAAATTAACACACACAACATAAGTGGTATGAGAAACTGGGTCATAATCCTGACTGCCCATCACTACCATTTACTGTAGATTAGCTAGACTTAAATGTGTCAAATTTGAATGCCTTTTTTAGCTGTTATTATTATTTTGAATATTCATGTAATATATGTAATATTGTAGACGTAGATTCATATGTAATACAGTTAAAATGAGTTTAACTTTTCCAATGCACTTTTTACAATTTTCTGTTTACGGTTTTTCGAAAGTTGTTGAAAACCACCCACTTGTGGTTAAAAATCATATCGTTGACTTGTCTAAAATTAAATGTAATTTGAATTGTCCATCAAACCAAACATATAAAGCATTTATTATATCTTTACTCTACAAAAAATATAATAAAAGGGGATACAAATCCAAAATCACGCTCAAAAAGTCTGCAGTTCATAACCAAACAAAACCACAACAGCATGTCCTTTTTTGGCTAAAATTTTAAATAAACTACACTTGGTCAACAAACACGACATGCGTGCTATAAGCTATTGGGATGAAATTGAAACCACAATTATTAAAAAATGATATTGCAAAACAAAACAGAATACACTGAGAAAAATTATCACAAAAGGATTGCTCTCAATAATAGAAAATTCAAAATCATACCTCAGAAGTTGTGTTTTATGTACCGACAAATTAATTTTTTATTTTCCAATTTGACTCCTCTAAATTCAATATGTTTTTCATTACTTTCGAAACATCACCTTAATTTCTTTGAGTGTAATTTTAATAGAGTTTCATGTTCATAATGTTATTTCCTTTTACAGCTAAATCCAATTTTAGCCAGAAGTCAACTGTTATTGGAATGCTTTTTAGCTGCACTTGTTTTATGACTTTTTCAAGAGAATCTTTTCCATAAACATACAACACACACACATAGATATATAATGTATTGCATCAATTGCAATTTAACTTTGCTTCCGTATTTTTTATAGAACAAGCATCGAATTATTTGTGTTGACATTTTCAAATTAAAGTTTTCAGAATACTCGTTTGACAAAAGTCATCGGAAGTCATTTAAAATAATATCTTTCAGTTGTACCATTTTGCGATGTAAATAAACACAAACTGAGTGGGTATTTGTATGTAAAAAAATAATAGAAAATTTAAAAATTTTAAATTGAGTACTGAAATACAAAATAAATATATTATTTTATACACCTACAGCACTACTATGTTTAAATATTTTGAGTCAGTCAATAGAAAGATGCTACTTTAAACATTGTGTGTAATTTAAATCATTCTTACTTCCATACTTAATTGGTCATTACAGCCCTTTAGGCAGGATTACGACCTAGCTTCTTGCACCACTTATGTTGTGCCAAAATTGCCGTTAAAAACTTTCTCAAATTTCTGTTATTCGGAGTCCACTTTAAACTATAGGTCCTGCGACTTAATGTAAAAATTAACACACACAACATAAGTGATGTGAGAAACTAGATCGTAATCTTGATGTCTGTATACTATATGTTTAAAATGTAGCACTGGGTTCAAGCTCTAGTGGTGATGGCAAAGGTGACAAGACAAATGATATCTAGAAAAGTTTATTTCCTTATAAAAGATTAACAAGGAACATGCACGTTTCATACAGAGTCAATAAATAAATAAAACATTATAGCAGTGTTCTAAAAATGGGTTGACAAAGGAAAAATTAAACTTCTATTACTTTTGAAATCTATTGAACTTACGAGAAACGATCTGGCCTCCACCCACATTGCGGCTATATCGACCACGTCAACGTTCTTCGGGCAATAATACAGCAATCAATCGAATTGAGATCTGCATTACAGCTACTTATAGTTGACTTTAAACATACGTACGGTAAGCAAAGTGAACAGCAATAAAATGTTTAAAGTGCCTTCCAAAAAAAATTCAAGAAAATTGATAAAACCTTGTAGATATGATAATGGTTTACTCAAAGTGCAAAATTTAGAGTTATAAAGGGTGTTTTCTATAGAGGTATAGAACTTTAAGTTCGTATTACTTTTCAAGATGGCGACCGATTTAACAGCTGTCAAGTGACTTATTCTCAGTTTGGTTTGGCAATTCATCATGAATAGACTCACGCCTGAACAATGCTTGCAAATAATGCAATTTTATTTCGAAAATAATGGTTCTGTGCAGAAAACGTATCGCGCACTACGTCCATTTTATCGTCGACAAAATCGTCCTCTTATTGATAACTTGCTTCCCCAGAGACGCTGTACGGTGCGTACAGAAAAAGCTATTGCTGCTGTAGAGCGTAGCATTGAGGAAGACCCGAATGAGTCCATCCGCCATCGAGCACAGGAATTGGATCTGTGTCCATCCACTTTATGGAAGATTTTGAGGAAGGATCTTGGTTTGCGTGCTTACAAAATCCAACTCGTGCAAGATTTGAAGCCAAACGATCATCAAGTAAGGCGTAGATTCGTCGAATGGGCCCAAAACGAGATTACCGTTGTTCCCGATTTTCATAAGCGTATTTTGTTTAGTGATGAAGCGCACTTCTGATTGAATGGCTACGTCAACAAGCAAAACTGCCGCATTTGGAGTGAAGGTAATCCTCAAGTGTATGTGGAAACACCGTTACATCCAGAAAAACTGACTGTTTGGTGCGCTTTATGGACTGGTGGAATCATTGGTCCGCACTTTTTCAAAAACGATGGTGGCCAGAACGTTACAGTCAATGGTGATCGGTATAGAGCCATGATTACTAACTTTTTCATTTCTGAATTGAATAACCATGATGTTCAGGAATTGTAGTTTCAACAAGACGGCGCAACATGTCACACAGCTCGTGCCACAATAGATTTATTGAAAGACACGTTTGGTGACCGCCTAATTTCACGTTTTGGACCTGTGAATTGGCCTCCAAGATCTTGTGATTTAACACCGCTAGACTACTTTCTGTGGGGCTATGAAAAGTCATTGGTCTATGCGGTAAAGCCAGAAACGCTTGACCATTTGGAAGACAACATTCGCCGTATTATTGCCGATATACGGCCACAAATGTTGCAAAAAGTCATCGAAAATTGGACGTCCAGATTGGACTACATCCGCGCCAGCCGTGGCGGTCATATGCCAGAAATCATATTTAAAATGTAATGCCACAAGATTATCTTTCGGATAAATAAAATTCATGTCAATCGAATAATTCATAGTTGTTTTATTGCAACTTAAAGTTCTATACCTCTATAAAAAACACCCTTTACAAGGGTTCCTACTATCACCACTTATATTTTATATAGCATTGGTTAAAGTAATTGAGACGTTCGTGAAGGACATAAGGTCAACAAAGTCATCTTAAAAATCTAGAGTTCACAGACGACATCTGCATTATATTTCATAAATTAACACAATAATTGAACATAACATTCAGTAAACACAAGCCAATATTTTGATAAGACATATATCAATATCCGATATCGAAAGGTTATACAAAGGTTATGTCTGGGCAGCCCCACACTAATGATGATTACTGCCAAAGCTTTGTATCGAATCCAAACGCGAATGTCGTTATTTACATATCTCAGATTGGAATAAAGCTTGAGGCAACTGTATATTATCTGGGAAAAATAATTTTGAAAGGGGCAGTAGTACCCTAAGATAAGGATAAGAATCTGGTTTTGGTGAAAAAAAAATATTTCTGTTTCTTAAAAACACAAATATATGAAGTTATGCTGTACGAAAATATATTTTTAATTTCAACCAATTCTTTTATCTTTTGTCTTCTGCTTTTCCTTCAATATCTTTAATGTTCATTCTAGCATATGGCCGGAATATTTTTGTGCATCTTGACAGGCAGCCAGCCATCTATCATGCATTTTTCATACATTTGTCTACAATTCTGGTAACGTAAACGTTTCCATTTCATTGTTATGAAAAATTTCCTTTTGATTGACTCACTTGCCAGAGTAAACTTGAGGGAAGAGTATCAGTTGAATGTGCTTTCACTTAAATTTCTTTAGGGATTTTAGAAAATTGCGATAGGCGGCGGGTTAAATAAAATTTAAAACAAAGGTAAGTGAGATGTAGTTCTACGATGTATTCAACTTTGCCTAGGCATTCTTATATTTACATTCGCATTTCGTTTAGCAAATTATTACTAAGTTATGCAGGAAAATTGGAAACGAATTTAAATTTTTTTAAATCTTTGTCAGGCAGTTAAATTATTGATTATTGGATGTATTCAACTTTAATTCAAATAAAAAACCTCCTTTCATTACCACAACATTCGCCATCTCGTCTCATGCTCTACATTTGGTTTTTGAACGTGAAAAAGCTTTTACTTACTAAAGCACGTGAAATATTTCACAGAACTTTATAAAGAAATGCTTTTAAGTATTCGAATACGAATATCACGCAGGATAAATGTTGATGACTCTGCTAAAGCTGTTTGAAAGGTTTGGTGTTTTTTTTTAATAAAAAGCTTTTAGGCAGGACATTTTGACTAGAGTAAGGACAACCTCAGAAATTTATTTTAATTCTAAGCAAAGTTTTAAACTTTGCAACCGTGATTTGGCATTGCCATTACAAAATTTCATTCTATTTGCAGCACGAATTGTTGAATTTTATAACGAAAAGGAATACTTCGAACAACTCCCGCAAGGGGAAGTTTCAAAATTCAATTTTGATTTGAAGAAAGTGAGAAATATTTTTGAATTGCACAGGGCCTTTAACGCATCTGGTTTTCTATTTTTTTAAACATTAAATGCGTGATTTAATTTAAAAATACAATGAAACAAAAAGGGTTTGAAATTTTGCCCAGTTTAGTTTTAGTTGTTGTGAGTACAATTGTTCCGGTCAGAAATGGAATCTTATATCATTCATATGATTGTCGCGGCTGGCCTCACAGTACTCATGAGATTCAACCAATTTTCGTGCACTTTTTCAAGTCTATGGGATTGTATCTCGGCAATGGCATTACGAATGTTGCGCTTCAAATCCTCAATTGTCTCTGTTTTGTTGGCATCACCCTTTTATTTAACAGCACCCCACTGAAAATAGTCATATCGCAGCTTCTTGGCGGCCAATTGACATCACCATTTCGGGTAATTTAATGGCCATTAAACGTTTTTTGGCATGAGAGGTTTGGCAAGTTGCACCATCCTGTTGAAACCAAACATCGTTCACAACAATACCATGAAGAACGGTTACAAAAAAATCGGTTATCATGGTGCGATAGGTGTCTCCATTGACCGTGATCGTTGCGCCGTCCTCAGCTCCACAGGACTCACCAAACACTCACTCGAATGGGTGCATTGTTTTCTGTAAGACCGTGTGAGTTTTCAACTAAGGCTTTATTCGAAAAAATTATTTTTTTGTGCAAAAAAAAAATACGAACAGTCTTTGTTTTGGAAATAAATTTCCAATAAATCCCAACGCTGCTAAAGCGTAAATCGATTCATTACGTTCAGTGGAGATAATATACAGAATTTTGTAGGAGAAGAGAATGCCATGAGTATTTCCGGATTAGAAATAACCGATGGTTCATACTTAAACCGCTAGATGGCTCGGTACAATTTAATAACCACACTGGTTGTCAACTTCTCAAGTTTATTAATATTTGCCTTCGAATCCTACAAACCTTACTGTGTGTTTGAACCTTTTTCGATAAAACTGTGTCAAATTTGTGACTGTATTTTGTCATTGTCAACGTGGTCTAGTAGGTAATAAGTTGACTTATTGAATTACGGCCCGCGATTCAATCCCTGGCTTAGATATCTCGAACATAACGAAAAATATAACACAATAAAAACACAGCATAAAAATATTTATAATTTAATGAAAACTGGGGTTTTGTAGTATATAATGTGTTAGTTTATAAGACAGAACACCACGGTCCACACATCAGTTCAGACTTCCCCAACAAAACGAAATATGAGAAAATATTTCTTTGACGACTTCCTGTCAACTGGCAAAAGCTCTGAGTGTAAATAAAATTACCATGAAAAGTTTCTCAAAAATCTAACGTTCGAAGTCGACTTTAAACAGTAGATCCCTCGCCACTTATGTATAAAATTAGCACACACAACATAAGTGGTGTGAAAAGCTAAGTCGTATTCCTGATTGAAGAGTTGTAATGACGAATTATGTAAGTGTGTATAACTGTTTATTAAATGCAAACTATTGAAGTCTGCAAGTATTCAATAACATCCTTCGATGTTTCAATATTTTTGCTTCCCCTTAAGCTTACTCAACCAGTCCATAGTGCACATCAATTATGCTTCTTGAAGTTGACTAATCTTTTCGTCCTTGTTAAAAGAAAGTTTAAAAAAAAATCAAAAAGAAAGATGACATTTAAATTTGTTAATTTAATTTAAATTTTTACTGAAGAAAAAAGAGGGGGGAAAAATACAGAAAATCGAATGCGAAAAATAAACATTCGTTTCACTTCATTACCAAATTAAAACAATAAATTCAATTTTGCTCCAGCAATTATCGTTAGGACAATATAGATTTTAATTTGTTTAATTATCACATTTGTTAGGTTGTCAATTTGGAATTTATTTGAAGTAAAAAACAAAAAAAAACAGAATGTGTAAACACAAGCTTTTGTGTGGCCAAACACATACAAAAACATTGAAAAAATAATTGGGCTCTGAGTGCTCAGTGCATTTACGTTTTTATTTGAAATTTGAAATGTTTTTTCTCTTCTCTCTCTTTAGGAAATACGTGTGCTACTGTATAATGTCTGATTATTAAGTTACGAGCATTTGTTTTTATGTCGTTTTATGCTTATGTCTACCGTACAGATATTGTTCGAATTTCTGAGTCTTCAGTTGACCAAATAATTCTTTGCTTCTTGGGAATTTCTAATGGCCACTTTATACGCAATCTTATACACATCAATGCAAGTCCATTTCGGCTCATTCATGATTTTTTTTTTTGAGAATAAATTTAATTTAATGAATCTCAATACCCATACATAATGAGTAGGAAAAGGATAAAAAATTTAAAATGAAATTAAAGTTAAAATTCTTAAATCATTTGCACTAGGACGTTAAATGTAGAGTATAGATAGCCTGCTTGACAAAGAAAACAAAGTTGAAAATCGGCTGGAAAACTTAGAAAAATAAAATTCAGTTCAATCTCTATTGCCTCAAGAAACGGACACTGACAAACGGCTAAATTATTATAATCTAGAGGTTCAAATAACCACCAAAAGAGAGTCTTAGTAAGAGTACCCCTTTATAAATATGGTGTAATTTATTTTGTGGAAGTGCCAACTCTGCAGTTTATTACGATTATTGAAAAATGGACTCGTTTAAGAAAGATCAACGCCTTATAATTGTTGGAGAGTAATGCTGAGATAGCCACTTGAGTTTGACAAGAGAACTATACACATTCTGACAGGAATTTTTAAGGGACACAAAGCTATTGGCAGTTCAACTGATAGGCTTAATCTGCTTCACCAGTATTACTCCAGAAGCTGCCATGATGTAGACGAAAAGAAGTCATTGCAACAACTTTTATGTGAGATGTACATCATTTGAAAATTTGGACATGGTAGCGAACGTGCCACTCGGGGAACTAACCGGTTTCATCCACAGCTCGGGGTGGTTTAAAATAAGTACTAATAGTTCATGACGATGATAACCAAGTTTTTTGTAACCGCTCTTCATGGTATTGATGTGAACGATTTTTGGCTTCTACAGGATAGTGCAACTTGCCACACATCTCATGCCACGATCGATTTATTGAGTCAAACATTTGATGACCATTTAATTAGCCGAAATGGTGAGTTCAATTGGTCGCCTAGATGCTTCCATTTGACACCGTTAGAGTATTCTAAGTGGGGCGCCGTTAAATAAAATTGTATTGCCGACAAACCAGAGGCATTGAGCATTTGAAGGCCAGCATTCATGATGCCATTGCCGAGATACGACAACATATATTCGAAAAAGTACACATCTCATGCCACAATCGATTTATTGCTTCAATGCTTTGATGGCCGTTTAATTAACCAAAATTCTCATGTCAATTGGCTATTTTCTGTGGAGTGCCGTTACAGACAAGAGTTATGCCGCCAAACCAGTGACAATTAAGCATTTTAAGACCAATATTCGTGATGCTATTGCCGAAATATACTCGAAAAAGTATACGAAAATTGATCCGATTGAATGAGGTTGTGTGAGGCCACCCGCGGCAGCCATGTGAATGAAATAATATTCCATTTCTAACCGGAAAAATTGTACTTCACAACAAAAATATAAATTTGGTAAAATTTCAAACCGTTTTTGTTTTCTTGCGTCTTTTAATTTCCCAAACTATGCTTTTTTTGTTTGGTTAAAATTTAAAATACTGCTTATATTTCATTTCATTCTTTGAATCCTATTTGGCATATCGCTATACCACTTCTTTTTATTTTTTGATTATCTTCAACCAAAAACAAAAAAAATTAAAATAACATCCCAGTGTGAAAACAAGGAAAACATTCAGCTCTTAATATATCTGACATTTAGTTGAATACGATGCGATGTTGTTCCTTCATTGGACTCTTAAATAAAAGAAAGAATTTTCCCTGCCATTTAAGTGAAATGCATTAACATACCCCATAAAAATTCATATAATTCCAGATATACTTTCGCTCACAGATAGTCGTTTAAATATTTTTATTTAAATTCTTTCGAATAGCTACAGGTGCTGTAGGTTGTGTTTTTTGTATGTACTAATGTATTAACTGAGTGTATATTGAAGTTTTATTTAAGCCATCGTCTCAAAATTAAAGCCCTATTCAAGATTTCAAAAGATAAATCAAATAAAACTCATGTAAATCTTCATTTCGTGAAACTTTGATTACATTAAACTGCTTGGAAACAATCGCTATTGATTGATTATGATAGTCGATTTTATAAGTTATTTCTCGATCGCCTACATACATACATATTTCGTCATTACAATCCTCTAGTTGGGACTAGCTTCTTACACCACTTATGTTGTGTGTGTCAATCTTATATATGAGTGGCGGAACCTATAGTTTAAAGTCGACCTGAAAAGATAGATTCTAGAGAAACTTTTTCATGGCAATTTTATTTACTCTCAGAGTTTTAACCAGAAATCTTCTGAGAGGAAGTTGTCGAAGAAATATTTTTTCATATTTCCTTTTGTTGGAGTTGTCTGACTTGGGGCTTGAAGCATGGGTTAACGTTTAATAAGTCTACACACTAAATACTAAATTATGGCGACTTAATAATCCTTCGATGCCGATCAAAAAGACTAAATTTTTTGTCATACAACCATTAAGCTCTGAATTAATAGTAACGTGCTTCCATGATAATTTACGCGCACCAAACAATCTTATTTTCCGGACAGGATAGCTTTTCCACTATCATTTTGGGTTGTCTAATTTACGCTCGTCAAAAAGTCTTATTTTACGAATAGAATGGTTGTTCTACAATCATTTTGGGCTTATCTAATCTCCATTTAGTACAATTCTACTTGTAAAGAGTATTTTCGAAAAATCAGCATCTAAATCATGTTGCTCTAGTAGCCCACCAGCATATTTACGGAGCAACAAATGTTCAGCCAGCTTTAATTGTTCCATGAGTTAACTTTGATACGTCTAGAGTTACAACTACAAATCAGGATTACCAACCACACTTTCACACACCATATCTTACCAAAAATTTCAACAGAAGCTCAATTAATATATTATACAATCAATAATTACCCCGTACTGCTTGAAAAGTGGCCACATATGCATCAACAGGTTGTTATTTATTCGGATATAAAAGAAAAATTCTCAGAATATAATTGCTTACAACGAAAAGTTCGAATGTCATTCCCTTTCGGTTCAATATACGTAGAAATCCCACTAGCGATTCAAACGTAACCACTTTTCAAGCATAATTATTAGCCATTTTTTCGTTTCCTTCTTCCTCCTTAAATAAACACCATTTAAACCCAGATCGGCAGTTTTGAAGTCTCTAAATAGGTTAGCAAGTAAAAACAACTTTTCCTGTTGAGTTATATCGAGTTTGCCATTGAGAGTCCACGAGAAACTGCACGATATTGTCGATTTTACTAAAAAAAAAAATTCATCTTTTGGAATGAAACTCATTTTCAACTTGGTGGGTATGTAAATGAGCAAAATTTACCGTAGAAAACAGAAGCCAATGCACCCCTTAAGAGTGATTGTTTTGTGCGGTTTGTAAAGTAGAGGTATCATTGTCCCATATTTCTTTGAAAATATGGACGGCGCAACCATTATGGTCAATGGAGACACCTATAGCACCATGGTAACCGATTTTTTCTTGTACTCGCTCTTCCTGGTATTGATGTGAACGATGTTTGTTGTCAAAAGGATGATGCGACTTGCCACACATCTCATTCCACAATGGACTTGTTGCGTCAAACATTTTATGGCCGCTTAATTAGCCTGAATGGTGGTGTCATTTGACAAAATGCCAATATTCGTGATGCCATTGCCGAGATACACTCGAAAAAGTCCACGAAAATTGGTCCGATCGAATGAGTGTAAGTGCACTTCACAGCAAAAAACAATAAATTTGACAAAATTTCAGACCGTTATTGTTTTAATGCATTTTTAAATTTGAACTTTTAAGTGGCACACCCTTTACTTTGCCGTTGTAAGTTTTATACAAACGAATTCTTAAATGGATTGAATTTGTTTAAAAATGACAATAAATTTTTTCATTTAAGTTTCAGACAGTAGTACTAACCATACAATAAATAATAAAAACAAATAATTTTCCAATTAATAAACAAATGTTTGTGATGCTATTACTGTTTCGTTTATTCCGTATTTTAAATTTTTAACGTTTTAGGTCATTAGATTTACTTAATGGCCTCTAACAACTCTAAACAAGTTAGTTTTTAAGCAAAAATATGAATATAATTATGAATTGTATAAAAGCTTGTGTTTTGATTTCAAGTACAAAACTCTGTGAAAATTGTAGTTTTTTGAAGTGTTTTCCCACATAAAGTAAAACGAAATTAGTTGATTTATACCTGCAAGCAATCATGGGCTTTGCATTAATTTAGTAATTAAAAATTGTTGTTTTTGTGTTTTATTTTTCACTCTTATTGTGCATTATGAACAAAAAGAGTGTCAAATCGTTTAATGTCAAAAACATAAAATAAAAATAATTATTGAAACAAAAATAGAAAAAATAAATATTTCGTAAATTCCAAAATTAATTTTTGGAGCAAAGCATTACATTTGCGTAAAAAAGTACAAAACTCAGCAGTAAATTTCGCTTTCTTTCTATTTGTTTGTACGCACACAAGTGTGCATATTCTTTAACTATTATATTTCATTTCTTATTTCATTGGGCCGTATGAGTGATATTTAATGAAAATATTGCTCATACACTTAAAAGTACCAACAAGATTTAACACATGAAAATAATAAAATAAAAGTCAGTTCGACTTTAACTGTTGAAGTGAAGAGGCGTATAATACAAGTGCACTTAATATTTACCGTTTGTTTTTCCTTTTCTCTTCTCTGTTATTATTATTGAGAATAATAGCATGGATAAACCACCAGATATTGGAGGGATATACAAACCTCCAATTGTTATAGACAATAATAAAACTTTAAACTTAACTACTCCTGGGCCAAAGTATTTGGTCATGCCAAGAGTAAAAAGTGATGATAACCTCTCGAAGGTATCACTCTTTTTAATTAAAAAAGTAATTGATTCGATTTGTGAAGGTGAAGTAATTAGTTGCAATAAGTTAAGAAATGGCACAATCTTAATTAAAACTAAAAATGAGTACCAAGCATGCAAATTGGTGAAATTATGTTCACTTTCCGCTTCGATTGAGGTGACTGTTTCTGAACACAACTCGCTCAACTACTCAAAAGGGGTTATATATTGTAACGATCTGCGGGGAATTCCTGAAGAAGAAATTCTTGAAGAATTAAAGGGAAAAAACGTAAGTAAGGTCGAAAAGATAAAACGAAAATCCGCTAACGGTATTTTAGAAGAGACAGGCCTGATAATTCTTACCTTTACCACTATCACCTTGCCAACTGTAATCTCAATCGGTTACGAAAATGTAAGAATCCGCACATATATTCCCCTTCCCCTCCGTTGTAAGAACTGCTTACGTTACGGGCATATAGCTAAATCGTGCAAAGACGCCAGGTTATTTCTCAATTGTTCAAAAGAATACCATATTTCCGAAGACTCTGAAGAAGTATGCGAATCAACAAGATGTTGCATTAACTGCAAAGAACAAAACGAAGTCTATGACCACGCCACAACCGATAAAAAATGTCCGATTTTTCTCAAAGAAAAAGAAATTCAAGCAATCATTACGCTTGAGAAGGTAAGCAAAAGGAAAGCAGTCAACATATTCAAACAACGCCATCCCAATATTCATAAATCATATTCCTCAACTCTGAAAACCCAAACCTCTTTAAATGTAGTACCTTCCCATCAAACACTAACAACACAAGTCAAATATAACAATTTTACATACAACAACAACATTGCAAATAAAAATAATAATAACACAAATCAGCTGACATCAGATAAAAACACACCACGTGCTTTAATTGATTACTCCACTGTAATCTCCGATATAGAAATCTCAGATGCTGAATTAAATGATATAGAACTAAGGAGCAGTTCATCTCTCTTAACATCAGATGTACTTCCAAACCAACCGTCAACGAGCAACGCATTTCTCTTACCTAAGAATACATCGAATAAGAATATACAAAATATTAAGAGAAAATTAACCAGCTCACGTAAAATATCGTTATGACAATATAATATAATATTATCGTTAGGACAATATAGATTTTAATTTGTTTAATTATCACATTTGTTAGGTTGTCAATTTGGAATTTATTTGAAGTAAAAAACAAAAAAAAACAGAATGTGTAAACACATTTATGTGTGTGCAAGCTTTTGTGTGGCCAAACACATACAAAAACATTGAAAAAATAATTGGGCTCTGAGTGCTCAGTGCATTTACGTTTTTATTTGAAATTTGAAATGTTTTTTCTCTTCTCTCTCTTTAGGAAATACGTGTGCTACTGTATAATGTCTGATTATTAAGTTACGAGCATTTGTTTTTATGTCGTTTTATGCTTATGTCTACCGTACAGATATTGTTCGAATTTCTGAGTCTTCAGTTGACCAAATAATTCTTTGTTTCTTGGGAATTTCTAATGGCCACTTTATACGCAATCTTATACACATCAATGCAAGTCCATTTCGGCTCATTCATGATTTTTTTTTTTTGAGAATAAATTTAATTTAATGAATCTCAATACCCATACATAATGAGTAGGAAAAGGATAAAAAATCTAAAATGAAATTAAAGTTAAAATTCTTAAATCATTTGCACTAGGACGTTAAATGTAGAGTATAGATAGCCTGCTTGACAAAGAAAACAAAGTTGAAAATCGGCTGGAAAACTTAGAAAAATAACATTCAGTTCAATCTCTATTGCCTCAAGAAACGGACACTGACAAACGGCTAAATTATCATAATCTAGAGGTTCAAATAACCACCAAAAGAGAGTCTTAGTAAGAGTACCCCTTTATAAATATGGTGTAATTTATTTTGTGGAAGTGCCAACTCTGCAGTTTATTACGATTATTGAAAAATGGACTCGTTTAAGAAAGATCAACGCCTTATAATTGTTGGAGAGTAATGCTGAGATAGCCACTTGAGTTTGACAAGAGAACGATACACATTCTGACAGGAATTTTTAAGGGACACAAAGCTATTGGCAGTTCAACTGATAGGCTTAATCTGCTTCACCAGTATTACTCCAGAAGCTGCCATGATGTAGACGAAAAGAAGTCATTGCAACAACTTTTATGTGAGATGTACATCATTTGAAAATTTGGACATGGTAGCGAACGTGCCACTCGGGGAACTAACTGGTTTCATCCACAGCTCGGGGTGGTTTAAAATAAGTACTAATAGTTCATGACGATGATAACCAAGTTTTTTGTAACCGCTCTTCATGGTATTGATGTGAACGATTTTTGGCTTCTACAGGATAGTGCAACTTGCCACACATCTCATGCCACGATCGATTTATTGAGTCAAACATTTGATGACCATTTAATTAGCCGAAATGGTGAGTTCAATTGGTCGCCTAGATGCTTCGATTTGACACCGTTAGAGTATTCTAAGTGGGGCGCCGTTAAATAAAATTGTATTGCCGACAAACCAGAGGCATTGAGCATTTGAAGGCCAGCATTCATGATGCCATTGCCGAGATACGACAACATATATTCGAAAAAGTACACATCTCATGCCACAATCGATTTATTGCTTCAATGCTTTGATGGCCGTTTAATTAACCAAAATTCTCATGTCAATTGGCTATTTTCTGTGGGGTGCCGTTACAGACAAGAGTTATGCCGCCAAACCAGTGACAATTAAGCATTTTAAGACCAATATTCGTGATGCTATTGCCGAAATATACTCGAAAAAGTATACGAAAATTGATCCGATTGAATGAGGTTGTGTGAGGCCACCCGCGGCAGCCATGTGAATGAAATAATATTCCATTTCTAACCGGAAAAATTGTACTTCACAACAAAAATATAAATTTGGTAAAATTTCAAACCGTTTTTGTTTTCTTGCGTCTTTTAATTTCCCAAACTATACTTTTTTTGTTTGGTTAAAATTTAAAATACTGCTTATATTTCATTTCATTCTTTGAATCCTATTTGGCATATCGCTATACCACTTCTTTTTATTTTTTGATTATCTTCAACCAAAAACAAAAAAAATTAAAATAACATCCCAGTGTGAAAACAAGGAAAACATTCAGCTCTTAATATATCTGACATTTAGTTGAATACGATGCGATGTTGTTCCTTCATTGGACTCTTAAATAAAAGAAAGAATTTTCCCTGCCATTTAAGTGAAATGCATTAACATACCCCATAAAAATTCATATAATTCCAGATATACTTTCGCTCACAGATAGTCGTTTAAATATTTTTATTTAAATTCTTTCGAATAGCTACAGGTGCTGTAGGTTGTGTTTTTTGTATGTACTAATGTATTAACTGAGTGTATATTGAAGTTTTATTTAAGCCATCGTCTCAAAATTAAAGCCCTATTCAAGATTTCAAAAGATAAATCAAATAAAACTCATGTAAATCTTCATTTCGTGAAACTTTGATTACATTAAACTGCTTGGAAACAATCGTTATTGATTGATTATGATAGTCGATTTTATAAGTTATTTCTCGATCGCCTACATACATACATATTTCGTCATTACAATCCTCTAGTTGGGACTAGCTTCTTACACCACTTATGTTGTGTGTGTCAATCTTATATATGAGTGGCGGAACCTATAGTTTAAAGTCGACCTGAAAAGATAGATTCTAGAGAAACTTTTTCATGGCAATTTTATTTACTCTCAGAGTTTTAACCAGAAATCTTCTGAGAGGAAGTTGTCGAAGAAATATTTTTTCATATTTCCTTTTGTTGGAGTTGTCTGACTTGGGGCTTGAAGCATGGGTTAACGTTTAATAAGTCTACACACTAAATACTAAATTATGGCGACTTAATAATCCTTCGATGCCGATCAAAAAGACTAAATTTTTTGTCATACAACCATTAAGCTCTGAATTAATAGTAACGTGCTTCCATGATAATTTACGCGCACCAAACAATCTTATTTTCCGGACAGGATAGCTTTTCCACTATCATTTTGGGTTGTCTAATTTACGCTCGTCAAAAAGTCTTATTTTACGAATAGAATGGTTGTTCTACAATCATTTTGGGCTTATCTAATCTCCATTTAGTACAATTCTACTTGTAAAGAGTGTTTTCGAAAAATCAGCATCTAAATCATGTTGCTCTAGTAGCCCACCAGCATATTTACGGAGCAACAAATGTTCAGCCAGCTTTAATTGTTCCATGAGTTAACTTTGATACGTCTAGAGTTACAACTACAAATCAGGATTACCAACCACACTTTCACACACCATATCTTACCAAAAATTTCAACAGAAGCTCAATTAATATATTATATAATCAATAATTACCCCGTACTGCTTGAAAAGTGGCCACATATGCATCAACAGGTTGTTATTTATTCGGATATAAAAGAAAAATTCTCAGAATATAATTGCTTACAACGAAAAGTTCGAATGTCATTCCCTTTCGGTTCAATATACGTAGAAATCCCACTAGCGATTCAAACGTAACCACTTTTCAAGCATAATTATTAGCCATTTTTCGTTTCCTTCTTCCTCCTTAAATAAACACCATTTAAACCCAGATCGGCAGTTTTGAAGTCTCTAAATAGGTTAGCAAGTAAAAACAACTTTTCCTGTTGAGTTATATCGAGTTTGCCATTGAGAGTCCACGAGAAACTGCACGATATTGTCGATTTTACTAAAAAAAATTCATCTTTTGGAATGAAACTCATTTTCAACTTGGTGGGTATGTAAATGAGCAAAATTTACCGTAGAAAACAGAAGCCAATGCACCCCTTAAGAGTGATTGTTTTGTGCGGTTTGTAAAGTAGAGGTATCATTGTCCCATATTTCTTTGAAAATATGGACGGCGCAACCATTATGGTCAATGGAGACACCTATAGCACCATGGTAACCGATTTTTTCTTGTACTCGCTCTTCCTGGTATTGATGTGAACGATGTTTGTTGTCAAAAGGATGATGCGACTTGCCACACATCTCATTCCACAATGGACTTGTTGCGTCAAACATTTTATGGCCGCTTAATTAGCCTGAATGGCTAATTGCCGAGATACACTCGAAAAAGTCCACGAAAATTGGTCCGATCGAATGAGTGTAAGTGCACTTCACAGCAAAAAACAATAAATTTGACAAAATTTCAGACCGTTATTGTTTTAATGCATTTTTAAATTTGAACTTTTAAGTGGCACACCCTTTACTTTGCCGTTGTAACTTTTATACAAACGAATTCTTAAATGGATTGAATTTGTTTAAAAATGACAATAAATTTTTTCATTTAAGTTTCAGACAGTAGTACTAACCATACAATAAATAATAAAAACAAATAATTTTCCAATTAATAAACAAATGTTTGTGACCCTATTACTGTTTCGTTTTTTCCGTATTTTAAATTTTTAACGTTTTAGGCCATTAGATTTACTTAATGGCCTCTAACAACTCTAAACAAGTTAGTTTTTAAGCAAAAAATATGAATATAATTATAAATTGTATAAAAGCTTGTGTTTTGATTTCAAGTACAAAACTCTGTGAAAATTGTAGTTTTTTGAAGTGTTTTCCCACATAAAGTAAAACGAAATTAGTTGATTTATACCTGCAAGCAATCATGGGCTTTGCATTAATTTAGTAATTAAAAATTGTTGTTTTTGTGTTTTATTTTTCACTCTTATTGTGCATTATGAACAAAAAGAGTGTCAAATCGTTTAATGTCAAAAACATAAAATAAAAATAATTATTGAAACAAAAATAGAAAAAATAAATATTTCGTAAATTCCAAAATTAATTTTTGGAGCAAAGCATTACATTTGCGTAAAAAAGTACAAAACTCAGCAGTAAATTTCGCTTTCTTTCTATTTGTTTGTACGCACACAAGTGTGCATATTCTTTAACTATTATATTTCATTTCTTATTTCATTGGGCCGTATGAGTGATATTTAATGAAAATATTGCTCATACACTTAAAAGTACCAACAAGATTTAACACATGAAAATAATAAAATAAAAGTCAGTTCGAATTTAACTGTTGAAGTGAAGAGGCGTATAATACAAGTGCACTTAATATTTACCGTTTGTTTTTCCTTTTCTCTTCTCTGTTATTATTATTGAGAATAATAGCATGGATAAACCACCAGATATTGGAGGGATATACAAACCTCCAATTGTTATAGACAATAATAAAACTTTAAACTTAACTACTCCTGGGCCAAAGTATTTGGTCATGTCAAGAGTAAAAAGTGATGATAACCTCTCGAAGGTATCACTCTTTTTAATTAAAAAAGTAATTGATTCGATTTGTGAAGGTGAAGTAATTAGTTGCAATAAGTTAAGAAATGGCACAATCTTAATTAAAACTAAAAATGAGTACCAAGCATGCAAATTGGTGAAATTATGTTCACTTTCCGCTTCGATTGAGGTGACTGTTTCTGAACACAACTCGCTCAACTACTCAAAAGGGGTTATATATTGTAACGATCTGCGGGGAATTCCTGAAGAAGAAATTCTTGAAGAATTAAAGGGAAAAAACGTAAGTAAGGTCGAAAAGATAAAACGAAAATCCGCTAACGGTATTTTAGAAGAGACAGGCCTGATAATTCTTACCTTTACCACTATCACCTTGCCAACTGTAATCTCAATCGGTTACGAAAATGTAAGAATCCGCACATATATTCCCCTTCCCCTCCGTTGTAAGAACTGCTTACGTTACGGGCATATAGCTAAATCGTGCAAAGACGCCAGGTTATGTCTCAATTGTTCAAAAGAATACCATATTTCCGAAGACTCTGAAGAAGTATGCGAATCAACAAGATGTTGCATTAACTGCAAAGAACAAAACGAAGTCTATGACCACGCCACAACCGATAAAAAATGTCCGATTTTTCTCAAAGAAAAAGAAATTCAAGCAATCATTACGCTTGAGAAGGTAAGCAAAAAGAAAGCAGTCAACATATTCAAACAACGCCATCCCAATATTCATAAATCATATTCCTCAACTCTGAAAACCCAAACCTCTTTAAATGTAGTACCTTCCCATCAAACACTAACAACACAAGTCAAATATAACAATTTTACATACAACAACAACATTGCAAATAAAAATAATAATAACACAAATCAGCTGACATCAGATAAAAACACACCACGTGCTTTAATTGATTACTCCACTGTAATCTCCGATATAGAAATCTCAGACGCTGAATTAAATGATATAGAACTAAGGAGCAGTTCATCTCTCTTAACATCAGATGTACTTCCAAACCAACCGTCAACGAGCAACGCATTTCTCTTACCTAAGAATACATCGAAGAAGAATATACAAAATATTAAGAGAAAATTAACCAGCTCACGTAAAAAAAGATAAATAACTTCCCTTAATACTTCTCTTAAGAAATGTTACCGACCATAACAATCTTCTTAAATATCATTAATACTCTTTTTTCTCCATATTACTGAACCTTACATATAGCAGATCAATTACAACAAACATTAAATTCTCTAAGTTACACTCTTTTACTAACTCAATATATAATTATGAATTTATAAAAATTACAATTATCACAATCTCTTTATATACACTCTTTATATCAATAAGATTTTTTGATTTATTTCTCTTAAAGTCGCTCTTAGTCGTTACTATAACTAAATCTGAACAAGAAACAGGAAAAATATTAAATATCTCACTTATTTTAAGAGTAATGATATAATAAGTATAAATACATTTCTTTTTAAAATTCTTGTAATTAAATTTAATTTACACTCCACTACATCTTCATATGTACAAAAAGAATTTATTAGTAAGTTTAATTTACATTACCCAAAACAGTATGAGTATACTCTTAATATAAACTATAAATGACTAGTAGAATAATACAATAGAATATGAATGGTTATCTTAACAATTATAATAATCTGCTATTACTAATAAATCAATATTCCCCTGAAATTATTGCCTTACAAGAAACTCATCTTCATTCCCTATCAAACATTCCTATCCCAATTAATTATAATTTTGTATATTCAACAAATTCTTCTACCAACAATTCAATAGAACACAGACTTATTACACTCTTCTTAAATAAACCTACACAAAGTATTGATAATTCGAATATAGACAAATTAGATCCATTTACTCTTACTTGTATATCACTATGCTTAACATCTCTTAAAATTAGTATAAAATTCGTAACTTTCACCTATATTTTAATATATAACAACATTATTCTCTTTAAAGATAACTTTCCAATATTTACAAACTTAATATTTGCAAATTATATTAAAGAACATATTATAACCAATATATATCAGATAATGTATATGCAATGTTTGGAATCTACTTTTTTAAATATGTATGTCTTATCTTCTTATTACCTTAAACAATGATACTAAAAATTTTGCAATGGAACATTAATGGTTATACTAATAATTACATAGAACTGCAGGAACTGATCAAAGCTCATTCCCCTAACATAATCTGTCTCCAAGAAACCCATATCCACTCCCGCCTCAATATTCCTATTCCTATTAACTATTTTATGTACGATCTTAACACCTCTTCTACGAGATACGGTGGTGTGGCCATTTTGGTGCATAAGTCCTTGGAACATAAACTGACCTTTACCTCGGATGATTTTGATGTCATCGGCATGGAGATTAAATCGAGGATGAAATTAAATTTATATAATGTGTATTTTTCTCCGACTACGAATTTTGGTAATTGTTGGTGATTTTAACAGTGCACATAGGAGCTGGGGCTCTTCTTCTGATAACCACAGGGGCCGCCTACTGTTCAAATTTTTAAATGAATCCGACCTGATTCTGCTCAATGATGGTTCGCCTACTCATTTAAATACTCATGGAAATTTTTCCCATATTGACTTAAGCTTCTGTTCACCTATTCTGGTTCCTCATGCCTCCTGGGGTACCGAGGAGAATTTCTTTGGGAGTGACCACTTTCCGATCATCATCTCACTTTTTTCTGAAACTACAATACATAGGGAAATTAGAAGACCTACATTCAGAACCGATCTAGCAAGTTGGGAGAAGTTTCAGGAACTCTGCGAGGCCTTTTATAGATCTAGACCAGTGGTTGATAATATTAATAGGGAAACAGCGAATATTTATAGGATTATATTGAAATCGGCCAATTATTCCATTCCACAGTCACGTGGAAGAGAAAAAAAGGTCCTTTGGTGGAATCAAGAGTTAGGGAGACTGAAGGTAGAAAAGAATAAATTGTGGAGATTGTTTAAGAAAAATATGATACAGGAAAACCTGCTTCTGTATAAAAGAGCTAATGCAAGATACAAGAGAAGCATTAAACTGGCAAAACGGGAATCTATCTTTAACTTAACTTCTGCAATCACACCTAGCACTCCCATTGGAAAAGTATGGACAAACATAAGAAACTTTACAGGATACAGAGCAACACATGGAATCCATTGCATATCGTCATTGGTGGATAGAGCAAAATTGTACACAGATTATAAAGATATAGGCAATGAATTCGGCAAATATTGGTCTGCGAACTCAGAGGATATGAATTTTTCCGTTAACTTTAGGCTTAAGAAACGAAGTCTTATGGATAACCCCCCCATTATTATAACGTGTCCGAAAGCAAGACAAATGGAATCTAAAATAAATTTTTTGGAATTTAACTCAACTCTAGAGAAATTACGTGGAAAGACTCCAGGAAAGGACAGGATATCATACCTGATGCTGAGAATGTTACCCTACGACTTGAAATTGCGAATTATCAACTTATATAATGCAATCTTTGAAAACTATATCCCACAACAATTTAAGAACAGCGTAGTAGTTCCTATTTTAAAGCCTGGAAAGGACAAGACTATTGTAACATCATACCGACCGATTTCTTTGAACTCATGTCTGGCTAAGGTATTGGACAAGATAGTAGCGAAAAGGTTGTGGTGGTTTGTCATAAGCAATAAACTACTTAGCAACCGCCAATTTGGCTTTAAGAAGGGTAGCTCGACAACTGATGCTCTACTTTTTGTAGACTATCAAATTGCCAACGCTCTCTCACTACGTAAGCATATAACCATTATTTCCTTGGATTTTGAGCGTGCATTTGAGAAGGTAGGCATCCATTCAGTGCTGGAACAATTATACCAATGGGGAGTTGGCCCGAATATTATAAAATATGTGAGTAATTTTATGTCCAATAGTAAAATTATAGTACGAATTAACCACCTATACTCCAATTCTTTTCCACTATATAATGGAGTCCCCCAGGGTTCTCCTTTATCTGTTATCATTTTTCTTATAGCATATAATCGACTATGCTCGATTTTATCACTTCACAAGGAAATTGACTTCTGCGCCTACGCTGATGATTTTAACCTCATCATTAAATCTTCTAAAAATAAAGACCTAATACTAGACCTTGACAATGTATTCGCTGATATTACCGACTGGTGTGATACTTCTGGTGCTTCACTATCCACTTCAAAGTGCAAATACTTACACATATGTCGCCTAAGAGACTGTAGCTGTGAAATTAGGTCCACAGTTATCTCCATATCGAGGGTTGAATGTCTCCGTATTCTGGGTATATTTATGAATAAGCGTTATAATTGAAAGGACCACATACTTCATTTACAAACCTCTTTATCACAACGAATGAACATTTTGAAATATCTGTCTAATCCTAAGTGGAATTCTAACTCAATCGTACTCCTTTCCGTAATGAAAGCACTAATTCTTTCAAAAATCAATTATGGTCTACAATTTTTCGGTTATACTTCCAAATCACAATTAGCTAGAATTGACAGAATTATTAATTCCTGTATAAGAATAGCATTGGGCACTCTACGATCCTCCCCAATTGCGGACATTCGATATGAGGCTAAGATTAGATCCTTGGTCAATCAAAGGGACATGCTTACTACGAGATTATGTCGTATCTTAATTTTCGGTGGTAATGGCCCATTAAGATATATGCCTAAAAAGGTAAGACGTTCCAGGAAAATTCCATCTATTCTTTATCGAGCGATACGGAATAGCGATGATCTTAATTTCCTAAGAATATTCCCACACAAATTTCTGAACTTCCACCATGGTCACTGGATCCCTCATCTATTGATTTTACTCTTCAGAAATACCCGAAAACTGATACTTCCCCAACTCTAT
Source organism: Sarcophaga variegata (assembly GCA_932273835.1). NCBI lineage: Eukaryota > Metazoa > Arthropoda > Insecta > Diptera > Sarcophagidae > Sarcophaga > Sarcophaga variegata. The sequence continues at coordinate 115,899,727 of OW026358.1, read as the reverse complement.
ATAGGAAGATGTTTGCAGATCTAAGGGAAAAATTTTCTGACCATATGTTTATATACACAGATGGTTCGAAATTGAATAACTCTGTTGCATTCAGCATCACGAAGGATAATAGTGTCTTGAAAATAGCTAAACTTGATGAGTATGGCTCAAACTTCTCAGCTGAGATTATTGCAATATATGAGGCATGTATGTTGGTGAGAGGGATAAGTAGTAGATTTGCTATTTGTACTGACTCTCTTTCGTCACTAAGGTCGGTTCTTAATGTAATACTGGGTTTTATCCATCGTCTATCAGAACGATCTTGATTGATAAATTTCCTAATCTCAAACTAATTTGGGTTCCTAGTCATTGTGGGATTACAGGAAATGAATTTGCTGATCATTCGGCAAGGAATGCAATTAGACAGGCTTTATTTTATACGGATAATTTGAACTGGATAGATTTGGCAAGGCAAATTGATGGGCACTACATGAGAATAGATAGAGATGAAACGTTCAATTCTACTTCCTTTTGGTATAAAGCGGTGAACACTGAGAGGATTTCTATTTACGACTATTTGGATGAATATACATACATAATTGGTCATTAAAACCCTTCAGTCAGGATTGCGACCTAGTTTCTCACACCACTTATGTTGTGTGTGTTAATTTTATACGTGAGTGGCGGGACCTACAGTTTAATGTCGACTCCGAACGACAGATTTTTGAGAAACTTTTCATGGCAATTTTATTTACTCTCAGAGTTTTTGCCAGAAATCTGCTGAGAGGAAGTCGCCGAAAAAATACTTTTGTATTTTATTTTGATGTCTGGCCTGGGGCTCGAACCCTGGCTTTTCGTCTAATAAGCCAACACACTACCTACTAGACCACGGCGACTTCATTTGGATGAATATACTAGTAATTTTTACAGCATTAAACTACTTCGGCTCAGAGTGGGTCATACCAAGATTTCTCATGGATTTCTGTTTAATGCTAATTTTACCCCCTTTTGCGATTGTTCTGACACGACTCCACCGACACTTAATCATATTTTATGTGATTGCCCTCTATTGACGAACATAAGACTTTCCATCTATCATAATACTAATTCCCTAACCTCCCTATCCAATCCTACAACTGAAAACACAGCTAAATTAATAAAATTCCTTAAAACTACAAAATTGTTTTACGATATATAAATATTAATTACCTTACTAAACTTATACTTGCTACTCTATTATGTACAATCTTAATTGTAGTTATAAGGTATATTTAACTTTGTGGAGCTGAAGGCCTCAGATGCTATTGCTCTTAGTATTCTTTATGTTATAATTTTAATTATAAGCTAAATTTGTAAATAAATAAATAAATAAATAAAATAAAAATAATTTTTAACTTAAAATTTGTGATATTTTATTGCAAATATGACACTTCGATGTGAATTCTATCGAGATAATGTCCATAAATACATTGCTAAGTGTATTAAGAAATGACTGGAAGATAACAATACTAATGTATTTTATAGGCCTGAACAATTTTAAAAAACGATCGAGATATTGTAGAATATGTAAAAACAACAATCAGTGGAAAGTGTTCCAAAAGGCTTGAAATTTTGCAGACCATGTTCAAATTGGAATTTTTAATATTATAATGAGCACGACTTTGCATCTGTATAGGATGTGCATTTAATTTTGGACAATTGAATTTAATTTATTCATTATGACTTAATCAACAAATTTAAATAATATATGCATGCCAGCACACGAGTATATCCTCATTGTAAAGAGTGTCCCAGAAAGAATGCAATTTTTAAATTCAGTATTATTTTTTATTGTACAAGTGGTCTCTCTGAAACCAGGCAGGCGTCACATATGTTGATTACACATACATAATTGGACATTACAACCCTTCAGTCAGGATTACGACCTAGTTTCTCACACTACTTATGTTGTGTGTGTTAATTTTATACATGAGTGGCGGGACCTAGAGTTTAAAGTCGACTCCGAAATTTTTTTGAGAAACTTTTCATGGAAATTTTTATTTACTCTCAGAGTAAAGAAATCTGCTGAGAGGAAGTCAAGTCATTGGCAATTTTTTGAAAGAAAAAGTAATTCTCTTCGAAAAATCGTATTTCCATCTGAATTAGTTGTTGAATTGGGGGCTCGGAATACACACATAATTAGTCATTACAACCCTTCAGTTAGGATTACGACCTAGCTTTTCACACTACTTATGTTGTGTGTGTTAATTTTATAGATGAGTGGCGGGACGTAGAGTTTAATGTTGACTCCGAACCACAGATTTTTTGAGAAACTTTTCATGGCAATTTCATAGGAAGTCGCCAAAGAAACATTTTTTCATATATTAGTTTTGATGTCTGACATGGGGTTTGAACCCTGACCTAACGTCTAATAAGCCAACACACTACCTAATAGACTACGGCGACTTCATGTGTTAATTACAATCCAACTAAAAAATTGCAACTATCTCTTAAAGCAGATGTTTCTATTTTAAAATTTAAAACAGAGTTCTTACTGCAGCACTCTTTATGAATACTAGTATACGAAAAGTTTTCAAATACCACCACATACATGTATAATGATCTCTCAATTATGTTTTGTCTCTTAATCGATGAGACTGTATTTATTTTAAATTTTCATACGTTGTTGTGTGCATGTGTCGTACATTATGTATTCTAATGACAGTTTGTGTAAACGAGATATTCTTCTACACAGAATTGTTTATCAAATGAATATTTAATTATTTATTTATTTCTCAATTTATGTATTTGTACATGTGAAGCTAACACATAACTTTTTTTTTAAGATTGATTTAATAAGAAGCATAATTACACAAACAAACATTGTGTCAAAACAATATATTTCATATCTCTTTCATATATTTCATATCCTTTTGTTTTTCTCTCTTCTATTTCAATGATTCTTTTCAGTTCTTAATTATTCCTTATGCATATGATGATATATTGTATGTCTGTATGTATGTGATACAATAAGAGATCCAAAATGAAAAGGAAAGTAAAAGAAAGCAAGAATACTACAGCTCAAGTATGAGTAGGGAATGTTAGAAATTTCGAAGATTCTTGTAACAATTGCTATAAAATTTTAAATTCATTAATTTTATTGTAATTTAATTACGAAATATATCAAAAATACTTCCTTTACAATAAGCATGTATATAAGAAAGTGTAAAATTGCATTAAGAAACTCATATGCTATGTCTGTATAAAAAATTTATTGTAATTGAAGCACTCTTGCATGAATAGATTTTCTGCAAATCAATTTAAACAAGAATTTCTTTATTTATTAAGAAAAATATTTTCGAAAAAAATGTTTCAAGATAATTGTAAATTATATTACTCTGTTGTCTTAACGAGAAGCATTCTTAAGTTTCCTTTTTTTTCTTTGCTCATCATTGTTTAAATATTCAATTTGGAAAAGATATGTAATTTAATAGACACAATCTTCAAATAATTGTCATATTCAAGTGAGTGAACCATTTTGTTCGATAATAATGCTAATTATTGAAAGTATCTTAAATTTGAGTTCATTCATCAAATTTAAAACAAATTTTGAACAGATATTTACTTAATATGTCTATGTGGTATGGTGATAGTGTTGTGTATTAGTTAAAGTGGTCGACCTCAAACGAAATATAACAGAAGATAAATAAAGGATAAATAAAGCATAAAGGCTGTTTCATTTCGATCATATTTTGTCATAATTGCTATGACATTATATCGGGTGCCCCGGTAGTCTAGTTGGTAATACGCTGGACTATTACCGTAAAGGTTGTAGATTTAATTCTCACCACAGACTCTGCCATTTTATAAAGGGCGGACCATTTGAAACTTTAAATTTAAAAATAACAAAAACCTTTTGAAATTTTTGCAAATTTATATTTTTGTTGTAAAGTACAATTGTTACAGTTAGAAATGAATTATCATTTCATTCATACGGCTGCCGCAGCTGGCCTCACAGTACCGCATTAAATATAAATAAATCTATTGTATCATGAGGTGTGTGGCAAATTGCACTATATTGTTGAAACCAAACATCGTTTACTTCACTATCATGAGGAGCGGGTACAAAAAATCGGTTATCACGGCGCAATAGGTGTTTCCATTGACCGTAATGGTTGCGCCGTTCTCATTTTCAAAGAAATATGAGCCAATTATTGAGCACTGATGCAACAGCCTTGAAAGTGTTTGAGAGAAAAGTCCTGCGTAAGATCTTCGCTCCAGTGCGAGTTGGCGTGAGATGTTTGTGAGCTGTATGAGCTCCTCAACGACATAGACGTTGTGCAGCATATTAATATCCAGCGGCTGCATTGGCTCGGCCATGTCGTTCAAATGGAGGTGGATGCTCCAGCGAGACGGGTATTTGATGTGGGGATCTGCGGAATTCGGCGAAGAGGACGACCTTGCATACGTTGGAAGGACCAAATCGAGGAAGCCCTGTCATTGATTGGTGTGACCAACTGGCGTAGGCACGCAATAATGTGTTGCGGCAGGCGGAAATTCGTTAATCATGTTGTTAATGGCCAATTATGTAAGTAAGTAATGAGCCAATTATGCCTCCAATCCACAAGCCGCACCAAACAGTCACTCATAATGGGTGCATTGGCTTCTGTAGGATCATTTGTAGGTTTTTTGAGCCCCAAATACGCAAAATTTGCTTATTAACGTACCAGCCAATATGAAAGTGAAAAGATGATTTTTTTTTTTTTTGGAAAAATCGACATCATGTTTTCAATGGTCCATGTCATGCGGCTTTAACTCTGAAACCAATTGAAATTTGTAAGCCGAAATTTTTCGCAAAATTTGAAGTATACTGGCGCGTGAAATGTTCAATTCTTGAGAACGATGACGAATTCATATTAATTAAAACTCACGCACGTTCTCGGCCACAGCTTCGATGTCTTCGGGTGTACGCACAGTACGAGCTCGCTCATGTCTTGGCGCATTAACAATGAAACCAGTTTCATGAACTTTAGCAATAAAATTGCGTTTATCTTTCTCTACGACCAAATTTTGTACGATATTTCCGTGTTATTTCCTTCCACTTGCCTTTGTTTCGGAATTAAATTCCCAATAAATCCCAACGTTGCTGAAGCGTAAATCGATTCATTGCGAACAGCGATTTTGTGACAAAATAGACAGAATAGTATTTTTTTTACAGAATTTAACTTACATTTGCAGACAGTTTTTCTACAATTAAATTGAGTTCCGTGTATTCTGCTATAAGAGACTCTTAACGTTTTATACAAACTAATTTGCATATTTCAATTAAGATTTTTTTATTCAAACTTTCTAACATCTTCCGTTTAGAAAACCAAAAAAACGTCAGTAGAAGTTATGAAATATTGAGATTGCTTTCCATTCTTCTTTTTAACTGCTTGCTTGCTGGCAATTACGATACATATTTAAACAATCTTCAAATGCTAACAATTCATTACAATAATTAAATCATGAAATATTTTTAACGCACGCTTGTTCGTTCATTTTTTCGAAATCTCTGTCGAATATTTTGTGTAAAAAATTGCAGAGTTTGTACGAAAACTGGAAATGTTTGAGAAATTCCATGATTAAATGTTAAAAGTGTAATTTGATAATAATTGCTGTTGGTTTTGAGAACAAAAAAAATTTCTTCCAAAACGTAGCAATAAGATATGCGAAAGCATAAAAGAGTAACAGAAAGAATTTTTATTGCAATTTTAATTAAAATCGCTGCTATTAACTTGTGGTTGAACATTTGATGTTTCTTGTTACATTCTTTACATTGTGTTCTTTTCCAAAAATTACCAGCTTCAATGTTTAAAATATTTTGTAGACACAATCATAATGGCAGCGTCAACAATCCAATGCTGGCTGTGTTATAGTGTATGATGATGGTAAGTTACCATTACAGGCTGATTGGCAATTGTATTGTATTTTTTTTTTTTGCTTGGTTCAAGCATTCATGCGACTACAAAGTTTCATTATTTTCAATTTGCGTAATTGAAATTGACCTCCTCTTAAAGTTAGAAACTACGGGCAAACAATAAATGGCCCGAATACGAATGACTTTTCAACAACGCGCAAATACTTGAAACTGGGCTGGAAAACTTTTTTCATTTTTTTTTCAAAATTTACAAAACGTGTAAGGATGGCAAAAATGGGAAAATTTTGTTTCCATTTAATTTCCATGTAATTTTTAATACAATAATACAATATCAGCAAATTTTTTCCCAGCCCCCGCCTCATGCATTTTCAAATGTCTGCAACATTGTGTGGCATATAATTTCTAATGCAGCCATTACCACACTATGACAGTTTTATACCTGTGTGTATAGTTCTTAGGAATTGTGTTTAGTTCCGTGTTAACTGCTGTTTTTACTGTTTTCATTTGCCATCCAGCCAGCCAGCATTGTGGTTGCTGACACGATTACGAATTTGAATCTTTAATCCTCTCTTGTGCACGTTTTGTAGTTTTCGAACAACCAACCAAATAATATTTGCACCTGATGTTGTTACATATTTACAGCAAAAAAAGAACAACAACAACAACAAAACTTACTGATTCCACTGTTACACACTCTCAGGAACAATTAATTGTATTTGAAGCTTAACTCACAATACTCAGCTTATAATAACTGTTTCGGGTTAAATCTCTTAAAATTGTTGAAAATTGTTCTTGTATTTTGAATTGGGTGGGAATAATTGTAATTAATTAATTGAACAATTTGAGAAAGTAATTGGCAAAGTTGCAACTCCGGAAACCTTAAACAAATAGATAAGTAGACTAAGACTGTGACAGAAAATTCTAAGTAAACAAAAGTGTGAAACATTTATAAATACTACATACTTGTATAACAATCGGAATAATTGAAAGAGTAGTAAACCGTTAATCGGTATTACAATTGGCGTGTAAATTAAAATATACCTTCATTCCTTTTTTAAAGACCAACACTCAGGGGATGACCTCTACTCATGCCGGGCATTGTGTTGGAATTTGGAAAATAGTTTACGGGAACGAGGACAGAGGGAGTAGTATTTGTGAACATTAGATTTGAATGTTTTTATATTAAGTGTAAACTCCACTGAACGTAATCAATCGATTTACGTTTGAGCTACGTCGGGATCATCTTTTCGAATGAAGCTCATTTTTATCTTGGTGGGTACGTTAATAAACAAAATTTCCGTATTTGGGGCTCAGGAACGCCACACGTGGTGTTAAAATTGCACCCATTACGAGTGGCTGTTTGGTGCGGCTTGTGGTGCGCAGGCATCATTGAACCGTATTTCTTTGAAAATGAGGACGCCGCAACCATCACGTTCAATGAAGACGCTAATCGCACCATGATAATCGATTTTTTGTACCCGCTCTTCGTGGTAATGATGTGAATGATGTTTGGTTTCTACGGGATAGTGTGACTTGCCACACGTCTAATGCCACAATTGATTTATTGTGTCTAACGTTTGATGGCCGTTTAATTAGCCGAAATGGTGATATCAATTGTTTGCCAATCAGCTGCGATTTGACGCCGTTAGATTGTTGTAAGTGAAAGAAAAGTGTTATGCCCACAAAACAGAGACAATTGCGCATTTGAAGGCCAACATTCGTGATGCCATTGCCAAGATAAGACGCCATTCACTTGAACAGTGTACAAAAATTGGTATGATCGAATGGTGTACGGTGAGTCTGGCCGCGGCAGCCATATGAATGAAATAATATTTCATTTCTAATCGGAATAATTGTACTTCACAACAAAAGAATAAATTTTTAAATTTTTTTGTTTGTTTTTTTTCATTTTTAAATTTAAACTTTTAAATTTCCCACTCTGTATTATAAGTACAGGCAAGACCTCTGTAGGCAGGGAGTTCCATACTCGGATAGTCCGGCTAAAGAACGAATTCGGTCTGTAATGTAGTATGCAATACACTGGTCAATCGACCACAAACGAATGTGCCCTTCTAGAAAGACGGATGCTACATAAGAATACACGATTTTCGGGAAAAACACCTTTTATCTCGTTAGCGCAAAATCGGTTATAGTAGTGATAGAATAGTAAAACACAAGCCACATTTTCGACGATGCTCCTCTGAATCAATAGAGTTGGATATCCTACTATCATTAAAGCGCACTTTCGACCACTCCTGTATTCGGTCGAATAACCTCAAAATAGACTTTAAAACACTTACCCATACATGAGAATTGTATTCCATTCTCGATCAGATGTTAGTCGTATAATCAGATGAATTGGAGTACTGTTTGCATCGTCCTAAGAAACCGAGGCACTTGAATGTTTCTTCCGACACTTGAAAAATGTACTGGTCCCAGCGATGATCACACTGAATTTTCATGGCCAGAAAACATCAAGGGCGTCTCACGATCAACCATAACTACAGATGACTAACTATTATTTCCGCGCTTGTGTGTTAATAAACAGGCTGTAGGTCGAGTAATTCGGACGTCATTCATATAAGCCCTTAGGTAACAAAAACATTTTCCTTGATAACACTCTAGTCCATCTAACGTATTATTTCACCAATTAGGTAGCTGTAGTAGTCGCCGTAGTCTAGTAGGTAGAGTGCTGATATATTCGACGTGAGGTCCTGAAATCTGAATATGAAAGAAATATTTATTCGGCGTCTAGCTCTCACCAGATGTCTGGCAAAAACTCGGAGAGTAAATGAAATTGACATGAACATTTTCTCAAAAATCTGTCGTTCGAAGTCGATTTCAAAGTGTAGATCCCGCTACTCATGTATAAATTTAACACAAACGCAGCATAAGTGGTGTGTGAAGCTTGGTCGTAGCTCCAGACTGAAGAGTTGGATTGATGGTGGAGACAACTTCGATTGGAGTAAAGACAGATCTATGTTCGTTTGCAAATACCTTGGCGTCATAAAAGGTTTTTTATTTAAATTTTGAAAATTCTAAACTAAAAATTTCATATCTCTCTCTTTATGCTTAAACGAATTTTTTGTTTTTTGCTATAAAGTGCTGGTTTCAGTTGTACATAAAAAAGCTTTTATCTCGTTTCATATGTTATAATCAATGGAATTTAATATAAAACTTTTTATTTAAAAATATTATTTTAATGTTTTTGATTATTGTTGAACTTTTCCGTTTAAAATATGTTAATAAAGCTACCAAAAAACAAATAAACATAAAAATATGCAAATATTCAATTAAACTTTTCTCTCTATACTGCGGCTGTTCTTCTTACAATCAATTTATATTTGTTATAAAGTCCATAACATATTCAGTTTTATAGACTTTGTTTGATACCATGACTATAACTTTTTTGTCTCATATGTGACAATCACTTTCAAACTTGATAATTTCCAAAAAAGTTTGCGATTAGCCCTTAAACTTTTCAAATTTTTACCTGTATATAAAAAACTTTCCAATTTTTTTTTTGTTGTATTCAAAACCCAAAACAAACTTTGTTAATAAATAATGTTTTTGTTTGCAATAAAGAATTTTTTTTGCAAGTTAAAACTGTTGCCCAGAAAAATTGTAATTGATCCCCACAGTTTTAAACAAGCCTTCAAATTATCAAACATTTTTAATATATACAATACATATTTATAACTAAGAGAAATTATCGTCACTATTTTTAATTTAAAATCAGAAATCTTTATTATTAGGATATTGATCACCCGCACGTAAATATAGGGTGGGCCATTTATTTAAAAAAATCAATAAAACAAAAATGACTTGGAATTTTGCCAAAGCTGGCCTCACAGTACCAGTATGTTGTCGTATCTCGGCAATATCATCACGAATGTTGGCCTTCAAATGCTCAATTGTCTCTAGTTTGTCGGCATAGTACTTTGCTTTAATTGCGCAGAAAATAGTCCAACGTTGTCAAATCGTAGCTTCTTGGCGGCCAATTGACATCACCATTTAGGCTAATTAAACAGCCATCAAATGGTTGACGCAGTAAATCGATTGTGGCATGAGACATGTGGCAAGTTGCACCATCCTGTTGAAACCAAACATTGTTCACATCAATACCATTAAGAGCGGATACAAAAAAATCGGTTATCATGATGCGATAGGTGTCTCTATTGACCATAATGTTACGTTGTCCTCATTCGCAAAGAAATATGGGACAATGAAGCCTCTGCTCCACAAGCCGCACTAAACAGTCAATCGTTATGGGTGCATTGGGTGTATTAACGTACCCTTTAAGAGTTAAAAGAGCACCATCCGTAAAGATGATTATTCGGCAAATTCGACATCGTCGCGCAGTTTCTCGTTGGTCCAATAAATCCCAACGTTGCTGAAACTAACATCGATTCATTACGTTCAGTGGAGATAATATACTGAATTTTGTAACAGAATAGAATGACATTCATAAGTATTGCTAGATTCGAAATAACCGCTGGTTTTAATTTAAACCAATAGATGTTCCACCCTGTTTAATCCTCGGTAGTAGGTTTTTGGATATTTGGCTTAAATTGTTGTCATATACCTTAGTATGGAGCTTATTTCCTTACATACTTATGGTACTTATTTTAAAGCACGTACTTCCTTATATCATTGAATTATTCAAAAGGAATTTTTCTTTTGACAATCGTAATCGTATATCTCACACTTCTATTCGATATTTTATCGTTCATTGTTTATTTATGTAGGATTGGGACAGTTAAGGACAAGACGGACAACAACGATTAATAGACAGAAACGGAGAGACGGACGAACACTCATTTATCTGTGGGAGAGAATGAGCTGGAGTATATTGTGAACAACAGACAGACAGGGAAAAGCATTGAATTTTAGTTTCGTAGAATAGAGTGATAGTGACGTTCGAAGAGTGAAGTCGACAATATTTTTAGTTTTTGACACACATTAGTTTCATGTACATATATTTTTAGTTTTTTTACCGCCTTTAAATAAAATGAATTTAATTTAACTTAATTTAATATACAGTGTTTTATTTAATAATAATAATAATAAAAGGAATCGATAAATTCCTACAAAATTGGGGGCTCGACCGGAATGGCCCAGGCGGAGAAGTGAACATGTGAACTTGATAGAAAGGTGATGAAATTATGGAAAAAACTGTGTGAAAAACTGATAACTGCCAAAAAGAAAAACAAAAGAAACAAAAGAAAAGACGTAGTCATACTATTTTTTATATGGAAGTGATGTGCTGTATGTATATGAGAATACGAAACAACAACAACATGAATAAGTACCGTATGTGAGGAAAAATTCTGTCGCATGAAAAAACGAAGCTTCTAGAAACCAAGAGCCGTTATAATTGAAGTGAGTGCGTGTGAAAGAGAAAAGAAAATTGTGAAGTATACCACGTATCTATATTCGAAAAAAAAAACTGTGAAGTTGGCAACAAGAATGGTCATGCAAATGTTATGTTAAGAAAGAAAGACGTTACAAAGAGATTAAATGAAAAAAAAACTCTACGAAAAACTCATGAACATAGTAACAAAGAAAAACATGCATTGATGTTGTTGTGTAAATGTGTGTACACAAGTGTATTAGGCAAAATAGAACAAAGTAATGAAACTCAACGTTTTTATAAAAACAACATAGTGTGCATATGAAAACAACCCTTATTTTGAAATCAACGAGTGCTTATGAGTGAAAGATGATCGGAGAGTAAAGCAGCTGTTTTTTGCATGGTGAGAGAGTTAAAGCGTAGTAGATGACGAAACTGGTTGCTGTAATTGCTTGAGCAGTAAATGATCGTTGAGCAGTCGGAGCCGTGAAGATTTTTGTTATTGCTGTTGATGTCAACCAAGGCGTGTATTAGTAATAATGAAGATAAGTGTGTATGTATGCATTTAGATAATTTGAGTAGGACTATTGTGACTATAAGGAGAGGTTAATATTGTGAGGCTGAGTAGATTATATGTTAATGGACGTTGAAGTTTTGAATTTTGAGCGCTTTGGACGTTTGCATTCTTTAGGCGTATAGACAATTTTTCTTTTTTTTTAGTGTCAGACGACAATAGATGATTTTAGATGTTTGAGTGCTTGAAATGAATGCATTAAATTGTGATGTGTAGATGGTATATTGTATACAAATTTTGCGACGTAAGAAGAAGATAAAAGCCTCTCATATTTAATTTGGAAATTGCATACATGGTGTAAAGATAATTGGTGTTATTTTATGAAGATAATTTGAGTATTTTGATTAATTGAATTAGATGTGAATTTTAATTGAATGGTTAAATTCTTTAAGGAAAATTAATATGATTTGGAATATTTTGATTAATTTTAATTAGTTTGAATACAGAGTTTATTGTTGATTGCTGAATATCAATTTTATGAGAATATTTTATAATTTGTGTAGAGTTTGATAATTAATTTTAATGCTTAAATTATTCAACGATAATTGATAAGATTTATAACATTTTAATTAATTTTAACGTGATTGTGAAATTGTTCCATCAAATTTTATACTTGAACAATATTTTGAATAGCACTGTATTAATATTAATATTTTATTTGTAATAATTATTCAATTTTTATAATAATATTTAATTTAAATTTATAAGCCGCTGACGAACAAAATGAACCGAGACGAAATTTTGGGTTTAAGTTTAGAGGGCTTGAGAGCCAAATTGGACGAATTAGGAATTTCTAAGACGGGTAATAAAAGTGTTTTGCAGGATAGACTTTTGAATCATTTTAATATCGAAGTTGTGGATGATAATTCTGATCATGGTGAAGCTTCTTCTATGGTTGCCGGCAATGTTGCGACATTACCCCATAGTATTTTTACTTTAAGGGACGTTCAGGATTCGGTTTCAGCTTTTTCAGGTGATGGTTTGCCCCAAATTGAACAATGGTTAGAAGAATTCGAAGACTGTTCATATGCTGTAAAATGGAACGACCTTCAAAAGTACATATACGCGAAACAATTGTTGACGGGTGCTGCGAAGACTTTTGCTAGAAGCGAATCTGGTATTAAGGATTGGAGTTCCCTGAAGCAAGCTTTGAAGAGAGAATTCGGAAGAAAGCTGTCATCGTTAGAAATTCATAGACCATTGAGTAATCGGAAGAAGAAGTCAGATGAAACATTACGCGAATATCTTTATAGTCTGCGAGAGATTGGAAATCCTATTAGATTAGACGAACAAAGCCTGATTGAATATTTCATAGATGGGATAAGCGACTATAGGTCAAACAAGGCTATTTTGTACCAGTCAAGGAACTTAGACGAACTTAAGGAGAATATCGAAATATATGAAAAGATACGAGTGTCGGAATCAAGCTCAAAGGGCGCGCGACCGAAAAGTTTTGTGAAGAAGATGCCTGAAACCAAGGATGATAGACGCTGTTATAAGTGCGGCGACAAGGGACATCTATCGAATGCGTGCACAAATCCGCAGGTGAAATGTTTCAAGTGTCATGGCTTTGGACATAAGTCTTTTGAGTGCGGACAAGAGATCAAGAAGGAGAAGAACGGTGATAAGAAAGGAAGTGGAGGCGGAGGAAATGGCAAGAGCACCAATAATGTTCATACGATGTCTGATGATGTTATCATCCCATCAAGGAGAATATTCAAGGACATCTCGATTCTAGATAAGACGATCTCTGCTTTCATTGATACTGGTAGCGACATTTGTGCTATTTGTTGCGGTACTTTATTTCTTTTAGGTGATATCGATCTCGGGCCCGATAGGAAAACTTTGGTTGGAATAGGTGGAAAAAAGATTACAACGATGGGTAATTTTACGATTAAGATCCGTGCGGACGAGGTTGAAATGGATGTAACATTCCACGTTTGTAGGGAAGGTGATCTGTTGTATCCTGTTGTTTTGGGTAATGATGTTTTTACTAATGTTGATTTGGTCATTGACTCGGATGGAGCGAAATTCCGATACAGGGACAATTCTAGTGAAGCGGATGATATGAAGGATGCTGGTGTGATAGCTGAATTACAGGGCGAGTATGCAGACATCATTCATTCCGTATCGTCGGATTTTACGTGTGACGATTCCTTAGACGTACAACACCTAAAGGGAAATTTTCGGACGGAATTGCAAAATATGATCAAGATGTATAAACCAACCAAACCTGAATCTTACCCTGTGAAGATGAAAATAATTTTAAGTGACGAGATTCCTGTTACGCTAAGACCGAGAAGAATGCCCTACACCGATCAATTAATGGTGGACCAACAGGTAAACGAGTGGCTAAAGGAGGGTATAATCAAACCGAGTTGCTCGGAATATGCTGCACCTGTGGTATTAGCTGCGAAAAAAGACGGAACCAAACGACTTTGTTGCGACTACCGTAAATTAATCGAGAAGATATTACGCGATAACTTTCCAATGGCTATAATAGACGATGTTATTCAGAGACTACAGAGTGCAAAGGTGTTCACTACGCTCGATCTTAGAAACGGATTTTTCCATGTGCCGATGGAAGAAGATTCACGGAAATATACTGCGTTTGTGACGCACAACGGCGTTTATGAATTTTTATTCGTCCCTTTTGGCATATCGAATTCTCCGGCTGTGTTTTGTAGATACATTTCCTCAGTTTTTAGGGAACTTATTAATGACGGCACGATGGTGATTTATATGGACGATCTGGTAATACCCTCGAACAGTGAAGAAGAGGGAATCGAGAAGTTAAGGAGAGTATTAAAAGTCGCGGAAACAAACGGACTGGATATAAAATGGAAGAAGTTTCAGTTCTTAAGAAAGAGGATCAATTTCTTAGGTTATATTATAGAAAACTCGACAATAAAACCTTCCGATGAAAAGACAAAGGCCGTGACAAATTTTCCCCTGCCGAAGAATCAGAAAGCTATTCAGAGATTCCTGGGACTTACATCGTATTTTAGGCGTTTTATTCCCAACTACGCAATAATAGCGAAGCCGTTGTCGGATCTTTTACGAAAAGGTGCGAAGTTTAAGATGGAGGAAAATCAGATAATAGCATTCGAGCAGCTACGAAATTCGTTGGTGACCGCTCCTGTCCTTAGGTTGTTTGACCCGAAAGCCGTTACGGAAATACACACCGACGCGAGTATGCATGGGTATGGGGGTGTTCTACTGCAAATGGATAAAGATGATCAACAACTCCATCCAGTTGAATATATGAGCCGTAAGACGACTGCGGCTGAGCAGAAGTATCACTCCTACGAGTTAGAGGTTTTGGCCGTTATAGAGGCATTGAAAAAGTGGAGGATATACGTGTTAGGGTTAAAAATTAAGGTGGTAACGGACTGTAATGCATTTGCGTTAACTATGAGAAAGCAGGATGTTCCCCCAAGAGTTTCACGATGGGCTCTATTTTTACAGGAGTTTGACTATTAAATTGAACATAGGACCGGTTCCAGAATGAAGCATGTGGATGCTTTAAGTCGTGTGTCATGCCTTATGATGGAAGATTCTTTGAGGCATCGTATAAGAGAAGCACAACTCAAAGACGATTGGATAAGGGCAGTACGCACAATTTTAGAGCATGGTACGTACGAGGATTATTATTTGAAGTCTGATATAATGTACAAGGATCCTGACAAGGAGTTGATCGTAGTACCGGAACTTATGGAGCAGGAGATAATACAAATTGCGCATCGTCAGGGCCATTTTGCATCTCGTAAAACGCAGGATTTAGTCGAGAAATCATTTTACATACCTAATTTGAACGTGAAGGTGGATAGAGCAGTGAAAAGTTGTATGGAGTGTATTGTTTCAGAGGCGAAAAGGGGCCATAAAGAAGGATTTCTGAATCCAATAGATAAGGCTGATAGGCCTTTGGTAACGTATCATTTGGATCACGTGGGTCCAATGGAGGCCACGCAGAAACAATATAATCACATTTTGGTCGTTGTGGATGCTTTTTCGAAGTTCGTTTGGCTGTACCCAACCAGAAGCACTGGAACTAATGAGGTGGTGGATCGTTTAAGGAAGCAGTCAGCAGTGTTCGGTAACCCAGCAAGGATAATAACGGACAGAGGCACAGCATTTACCTCGAACCAGTTTAAGGAGTACTGTGAATCGCAAAGTATACAACATCTGCTGATCACTGCAGGAGTGCCACGAGGTAACGGTCAAGTCGAAAGGATTCACCGTGTGACAATACCGATGCTGACGAAGCTCTGTGTAGAAAAGCCTGGTAATTGGTACAAACATGTTGACCAAGTGCAACGGATAATAAATAGTACACCGCCAAGAAGTACCGGAGTTGCTCCGTTCAAATTATTAACTGGTTTGGATATGAGAATTAGTGAACTCCCCGATTTAAGAAACTTATTGGATGAGCTGTCCATACGAGAATATGATGAAGAACGTGATCAGTTAAGAGAGCAAGCTAGAACGAATATATCGCGCATCCAACAGGAAAATAAGAGGACTTTTGACAGAAAAAGGGTTCCTGAAACAGCGTATGAGGTCAACGAATTAGTCGCCATTAAGCGAACACAATTTGGTTCGGGAATGAAGTTGAGACCGAAGTTTCTTGGTCCTTATAGGGTGGTGAAGAAGCTTGGTCATGGTCGGTATGAGGTTTAGAAGGTGGGAGATTCAGAGGGAAGTAGAAAGTGTACGACTGTGTCGGAGTACATGAAAAGATGGGGACAACATTCGGGACGAATGTGAGGTCAGGAGTGGCCGGATGTAGGATTGGGACAGTTAAGGACAAGACGGACAACAACGATTAATAGACAGAAACGGAGAGACGGACGAACACTCATTTATCTGTGGGAGAGAATGAGCTGGAGTATATTGTGAACAACAGACAGACAGGGAAAAGCATTGAATTTTAGTTTCGTAGAATAGAGTGATAGTGACGTTCGAAGAGTGAAGTCGACAATATTTTTAGTTTTTGACACACATTAGTTTCATGTACATATATTTTTAGTTTTTTTTACCGCCTTTAAATAAAATGAATTTAATTTAACTTAATTTAATATACAGTGTTTTATTTAATAATAATAATAATAAAAGGAATCGACAAATTCCTACATTTATTATTTTATCACCCAATAAAAGCACATTTCTAAGCACCTTCTTACCAAATAGCAGTAGAGGCACTCAAGCTACAATAAAAAACAATTTCATATGATAAATATGGTCTGTATGTATGTACGTATATTCGACTATCATATTGTATTTCTATAAAGATATAAAGATACATTTAAAACAGACATAAAAAACATTGCAGTTTTAAATAAATTTGCAAAAGTATAAAATAAATGTACACACACTCACTTAAAAGAAATAAACAAAATACTTCTGAATTGGGCACGATAAAAACAAACAGAAAATACAAGTACGTACTCGAATTTAAATATCTGAGTGCTGATATAAAAAAAAACACAGACACTCCCATTAAGTATACAATAGTCTAACACCATGTTCTTTTCAAAGGCAGTTTGACATAAGAGTTTGACTTAATAAAATTTGTTTACGTATGCGAACAATCATTAACCAATCGATTGGCATCAATTTGTTAATCATTTTGACTTTAAATGCGTGTCAAATATGACGTCAATTTAGCGCAAAAATTTAACCACTGATGACACACTGTTTAATAGTGGCGTTTGATTAATTTGAGCCTAATTTAATTCAAATATTTCTATAATTAATTTAAAATGTTCACGGATATATTTTTACTAACTGTATGTATATTTGAAATCGCTATACTCTAGTAGGACTAGAGTGAGCGACTTGATCTCAGCCGTCTGCTGGAGAAAGCTCTGAGCGTAAATAAAAATTTGCCATAAAAAGTTTCTCTAAAATATGTCGTTCGAAGTCGATTTGACTTTGGACTGGCGGCGTCATTTTTTCCTTACTTTTTGGAGAACACAGGTGCCCAGGTAACCATTGCCAACAAATATGCGAGAACTATATGTCACTGATTAATAGCATTTTTGGTCTGATTTGGAAGATCTGGGTACAAAAGAGGTGTAATTTCAACAGGGCAGCATAGCTCATTCCATATTGGATATTCTGCATCATATCACATGGCGATGTAGGAAGTAACCATTGAGATCGCACGATTTTAACTGTCAGACTTCTACTTGTGAGGTTTTCGTATGTGTGCATAAGCCACAAATCTCCGTGGTTCTCAAAGCCAACATAACCCATGGCATCTGTAAAATTCATCCTGAATTATGCATCAAAGCTACAAAAAAATTGCATGTTTTCTTTGAGGACCGCAGTTGTTTGTGGCAAAAGTTGAATGGGGTCGAATCGCACGAACAAGGTAGTCAGTTTACAACACCTCCCCATAAGATGACCATGACTATGCGTTCCTGCGCTTGTGCATGGAACCTTATGTCGGTGGCGTCTATATCATCCAATTCAGGCCAAAAGAAATTCGTAATCACCGACCTATAATACACGCCGTTGGTCAGCCCAAAATCCATGCCAAACATTGTCTATTTCGTAATGTATTCGACAGTTTCGATAATTCACGTATCCTTCATCCAGAAATGAGCCTCATCGCTGAATATCATTTTCCAAAAAAATTTGGGGTCAGTTGTCAACTGCCCTAGAGCACATTTGGTGATTACAAGTCATCGCTAATAGTCGTTTGCCTACAATTTATAGGTCAGTGAAATTATGTATGGGTGCAGCTCAAGCCGCTTACATACATAGTTGGGCATTACAACCTTGCAATGAGGATTAAGACCTAATTCCACACATCACTTATATTGTGAGTGTTAATTTTATACATGAGTGGCGGCATCTATAGGTTAAAGTCGACTCAGATCGGCAGATTTTTTGAGAAACTCTCAGAGATTTTGCCGAACATCTGCTGAGAGCAACTCGCTAAGGAAATATATTCTCATACTTCGTTTTGTTGGAAATGATGCATCTAATGAGCCAACATATTACCTACTAGACTATGGCGGCTCAAGTTACAATGCAAAATTCGTCAAGAATATCAATTTTAATAACAAATGTTTTTCTTTTCTACACGCGTAAATGAATTCTTTATCCATCCATGGTGATTTGGTAGAAGATACTGACAAATGATAAATAAATGACAGCTAATTTGACAGATGCAGCTTCAACACCTTTGTAAATAATCTCCTATTTTTATTGAAATTGATACTTTCCTAATCCGTTGGCACAATACAGTGTGAATTGTGTAGATCACACCCTAATCTACGTATCATTTCTACTGTCTTCTGTATTAGCGTAGGATAGAAAAGGAACAGAAAATATATTAATTGGGAAAGGGGTGTCTATTTTTCTTTTATTTATTTTGTATTTATTTTTATTTTTTACGAATATTTAACAAAAGTATTTGCTTATGGCATAGAAAACTAGTTCAGAATGTATTTGTATTTTTGAGATTGTATCTGTGTTTATTAAAAAGTTCGACATTCGAAACAAGTTCACTCAAACACACTAGCACGTGCTACGGTTCATATAAAAAACAATCACGTGTTACTTGTTTTTCTTTCTTCTACAAAAAAAAAGTATCTCAATAGTTTAAGTTGAGGGAATGTCTCAAATTTACAACATGTCTTTGACTCAAGTAACAACTGGAAAAATATATAAAATAATTGTATTCGGGGTTCATTCCCCAAGAAAAAAACATCTTTAAAAAAGTTTCAAGTGTAGTAGTTGGTATTCTTCTGATTACGGGTGTTCAAATACGTGTATGTATGTGGGTGTGTGTGTATATTTTTTTATCTTAAATTAATTAAAAAAATACAAAACTATGCATCGGTTAAAGTTAAATTAAGTTTCAAATGCAAATTTATTTAATTTTTTCGGTATAGATTATTTTGTTTCATCATAAAAGAGAAGAAACAAAAACTTTTCTTTTTTCAATAGAAATTCTTTTATCTTAAACTAAAATAGAAATAAAAATAACGAAATTTAACAGAAATAAATTCAATGAGATTAAAAACAAAAATATTTATTTTATACGAGTATTTAACGCATCCAATATAGAATGCTTGCTCAGCTCTTAATCGAAATTTTGAATCACATTATTTTTAACAGAATTATATTTATGGTTTAATTTGTTTTATTTATCTTTTGAATTTTAAATTAAAATCCAAAAAGATCTGACATATATTCTAGTTTTCGGTTTTAACAGCAATCATCCGGAAATTGTTAAAAGTTAATGGTCAAAAGAGAGTGGCGATAGCACGAGTCTCCTTTACATAAAACCAAAATTATTGAATATAATGGCTCAGGTAATCTCAAAAATCTCTTGGCATCTTTCTCTAAAAAATACCATTGACTGTAACGTGTAAATAGAAGTCTTTGAACTCACATACATATATGGGGTCTTCCAATAAGCACTTAAGTACGTTGCCAGTTCACCATCTATTTGGAGCTTCACATGTCAAATGAACACGGAACGGATATAGCATTCTCAACACGTACAACATTTCACTTCTAACAACATACCGCGCAGTGGCCGTAGTCTAATAGTTAGGATGTTGGATTATTAGACTGAGGGCACGGTTCAAACTCCATGTCAGACATCTCAATCAAAACGGAATATTAAAAAATAATTCGACGAATTCCTCTTAGCAGATTTCTGGCAAAATCTTTTAGAGAAAATAAAATTGCCAAGAAAAGATTTCCATGAAAAACTCTGCCGTTCTGAGTCGACTTTAAACCGCCACTCATGTATAAAAAATTAACGCACACAACAAAAGTGTGTGAGGTTGTAATGACTGATCATGTATGACTTTGTGTAATAGTCCTACCGAGAGGACCATCTGTAATGTTGTGGATATATTCAAGGCCACTGATTCAATAAACGGTCGACCAACATTCGCACTTCAATTAAAATCAAGATTTGCCTAAAACATCGCCGAATTCAGCGGTAGTGACCTTGGCAATTGATTTCGCATCGCTAACAAGAGTTTGCAGGTCATAACTTGGTGAATTGTATTGCACGATTTAGGTCTGCGTTCAAAATACAACTGGCCCGGGAACTGAATATAAACAACCAGAGCGAACTACATCTGTTCACTGACTGGACTCTGGAGCCGTTGGCAATTGACCCCAATTTATTTCCAAAAATTATCTTCAGTGATGAGAGCCATTTCTGGATGAATCGGTACATGAACAATAAAATTGTTGAATTTTGAATGATACGACATGAAATCCTAGAACGATCAATGCACTCCGAAAAAGCTACTGTTTGCTGTGAATCTTGGGCTGTCGGCGCCATCGGCTTATATTTCTTTATGAATGATTTTGGCCAGGCCATCACTGTCAACGGCAAGCAGTATAAGTCGATGATTTCCAAATTCTTTTGAATTGAGTTGATATGAGGTTTGAACAGGACGATGCTATATGCCACACAACTCATTGCACTTTAGACATTCTGCACCAATGCATGGTAAAAGAATGATCCTAGCAGGTGGAGATAATTTGAACTGTCCACCGATATCGTAAGATTTTAACCCGTTAGATTTTTTTGAGACTTCCTAAGCCAAAGGTTTATGCGAATAAACCATATACCACAGTGGTCGTGAAAGAAAACATAACTCGTATCCCCATCGCCCAAATGTTGTAATATGTTATATTCCACTGCTCTTAAAACAAAACGATATAGAATTGAAAGGAAATAGATTTACACATGCTGATTGGGAAAAAAGATGAGATTAATAAGAACGTGATTAGATTATTCGTCCTATATAAGTACTGAAAGCCTTATGAGGCCAAATCTATACTACGCGATGCCTTGAATGAAACTCAGGTTTTTTTAGGGAAAATTATTTTTTTTTCTGCAATTGCGCAATGAATCTCCAATTTTAAATATGGAAGCTTTTTGTCTGAGAAAATGCTTTTATTTTTCCAATCCGCATTAAATCGATTCAAAATATTTGCAATTGATTGCTTTATCCGTTTGAAAGTAGTCGTTGTGGATGATCTCCAATAATAATGGCCATGACTAGTTCGTGTAACTTTAGCCTGTTGTGGTACGACTACGTTTCGTTTACGGTTATGAAACTCGACAACACTTCCGTGCAGAGATCCAAAAAGCGGCACAAATCCTGTGGAATGCTTTCTCATGGTCGTTTAAAATTCAAATCACTGAGCTAATGGCTTCAACAATCACTCGCACTTTCAATTTCTCATCGGTCAACACAATATTGTCAAGAGAAGACTCGACTTTTCAGCCAGACTAGAAGAATTATGTTTCCTGCAAACTGCAATTTGCCCTCTGGAAACCATGAAAATTCCTTTTCTATTTCGAATGCATACTGAATTTATATTTCCAACATAATTAAAAAGTATAAGAATTATCCAGTTTATTACACTTAAAGTTTTGCAGCTTTGCCCCCTAAAACAGCAACCTCAGTTCAAAGTTGTAAATAAAAGTCACAAAAAAAACATGGAATATTTTATTTGGAACGAAATAAGTTTTTCATTTTCAATTTTATTTATTTATTTCCACTTTTTTTCTCTTCCATTTTATTTCTATTTTTCTTGCCATTTTATTTCAATTTTTTTCTTTTTTCTTATTTATTTCTTGTGTTTTGTTTTTGTTTTTCCCATTTCGTTTTTTATATTTTTATTCAATATGCATAAATTTATATGTATGTAAATGTGTGTTAATGAAAATGTACGAGTGTGTGTTTGTGTATGCATTTGTGTAACTTATGACTTTGTTATTCTAATACATAAAAAATACATAATTTTTCTCTCATATTTTCGCTTCTCTCTTTTGCCGTTATTCTTATCATATTTTGTTTTTTTTTATTTCTTTGAAAAATATGTACGTATGACATCAAAAATCTTTTCAAGTTTTAGAGTCAATTTTGAATGAAATTATTTGTAACAGTATATGTATCATATTATTTTTTCTTTTGATTGTATGTGTGTTTATAAATTTGAATTCAATTTATTATGATCATCATTATTTTTATTTTTTGTTTGTCTTTTTGTCATCCTTATTTTTGTAATCTTTTTTAATGTTTTTTCTGGATAAAAAGGATTTGAGTTTAATAATACAAATAAAATTTTTACAAATAATTTCAATGAAAAAAATTCTACAGTGCTTTAAAAATAAAGTCGAACACATGACATGTATTTTTATTTACTAATAAATTTACTTTGAACAGCCAGAAACAGTTTATTATCTGGCAATCCACCCTTAAAGATCTCTGTTTTGTGGCGTTTGTGGGCCAGACGTAATGTTTAACCGTACTTTTGCGATATCGCTGAAAATCACAAAGTTATCGCCACTGAATCTATGTATCGTGCGATGATTACTGGCTTTTTTTTTCATAATAAAATTTAACTTTTGAAAGGTAATTAATTTCAAAATGAAACAGAACCATTGGTTGCCAATACCATGAGATTTGAAATTCGTGAACATGTTCCATTTTTAATTTCAGCCATGGAAAATTACGTTAGAGCTGCTTTTACTTAGATATTGTCCGCAATGATGAAACAATTATAACAAAATTTTAACTTACAGATGTGCCATGGATGGACTACGTATTGTTATATAACATAACCGACTACTCCAAATATTTAAACAATCGATTATTTCGAATCTGGCAATATTTATTTCATTCTACTCTGTCACAAAACTCAGTATATTATCTCCACTGGACGTAATGAATCGATTTATGCTAGAGTAACGTCGGGATTTATTGGAAATTTATTTGCAAAACAAAGACAATTGATCGGAAATTGCACGAAAATGTCGTACAAAATTTAGTCGTAGAGAAGGACCAACAGTGCCCGCGATACGCAAAGTTTGTGAATCTCTTCGCAAGTTGTCTAAACAAGAAACGTATGATTTTGCCAAAAAAAAAAATATCTTTTCGAAAGAAGCTAATTTTCATCTTGGTGGGTACTTTAATAAGCAAAATTGCCGTATTTGGGGCTCAGAATGCCCACACGTGGTCTTGTAGAACCCAATGCACCCATTACGAGTGACTGTTTCCTGCGGCTTGTGGAGCGGAGGCATCATGGGATCATATTTCTTTGAAAATGAAAACGGTGCAACAATTACAGTCGATACATGATATGATATGATATGATACCATGATAAACAACTTTCTTGTACCCGCTCTTTATGGTATTGATGGAAACGATGTTTTTATTTTCAACAATATGGTGGAAGTTGCCGCATATTTCATGCCACATTCGGTTTATTGCGTCAAACGTTTGATGACCATTTTATTAGCTGAAATGGACTATTTTTTGTGGGGCGCCAACAAACCAGAGAAATTTATCCTTTGAAGGCTAACATTCATGATGCCATTGCCGAGATATGAACTTATACACTCGGAAAATTGCACGAAAATTGGTTCGAACAAACGAGTTGTTTTGAGGCCATGTGCGTCAGCCATATGAATGAAATAATATTCAATTTCTAACCATAACCATTGTACTTCACAAAAAGAGAATAAACTTGGCAAAATTTCAAACAGTTTTTGTTTTATTGCATTTTTAAATTTAAACTTTTAAATCACCCACTCATTAATTATTGTACTTACTTATGCTCATTACATTATGCTCATATTTAATATCTAAAATTCATTTATGACAAGTACATATGTGACATATGAATGATATCTAATTCCATTCGTTTCATACATAAAGAATCTTTGATTTTGCATATTTTTTAGAGTAATGATACTAGTACACGTAATATGATGCGTATGAGTAATATATTTCAAATGAAATTAAATAGAAAGTATACCATAATTTCAAGTTTCAACATTAAAAATGTTCGTTCTTTCTACATTATGGATTATTAATTTTTCTTAAAATCAGGCAATTTTACCATTCAAAACCCATCCTTTAATTAAGAGTTACTTTCAGATATATTTCAATACAAAGTTCTAAACACAAACAACTAATACTATATACTGGAATTATCATTGTCCGACTTCATTTTTAATGCACTGTCTTTATGCTAAGTTAGAAAAAATATTTACAAATTACTTTTTCTATGTTATTTTCAATAGACATACACACATACATATACAGATATATTAATAGCTAAATTCAATTGTTTTTTCTTTAATGTTTTTGTTTTTTTTTATATTTTTGTTTGTGTTTTATCAAAAAATAAAAAGTACCATAGCTTACAACAATATTTGTCATCATCAGTAAAAACAAAACAAAAAAAAGGTTAAATTGACATAGAAAAACGAGAAACACGAAATACGGAAATAATAACAATAACAATGTACATGTACATAAATATTAAATATAAAGATGTATGCGAATGATGGTATGTATGTATATGTTAATATTTTTATGTGTTAAATTTATTTCTACAAAATGAAAGTGAAAACTTTTTTTATTAACTAAACTTTTTTCTCTCCTTTTTTATTGTTGTTTTTGCTTCTGTTTTGTTGCAGCAACAGTAGCAGCAGTAGCCAACAATCCACCAGTCATCCCAGTTTTACAAGAGACTGCTAGCGATGAAAATTAAAACTCTCAAAAAAGGGGGAGGCGAAAAATTTGTACATATTTGAGAGATTTTCAAACGAATATAGAAAAGAGCAAAATAAAAGCACAAATCTTTAATATTTTGTTTAATTTTTCAGACATAATAACCTTGATTTTGTTTATAAAGATGTTCTTTTTCCATTTTTGTTGTTGTTATTTGCATTATAATTTGATTTGCTTAAAAAATTTAAGCGAAAGTGCTGTATAACCTTGAAAACAGTGTTGTAACGATTTCTAGCAAACTCAGCCTGAGAAAGTAACAGATACTTTTTAGATATTAATTTTGTTTATTATTGAGTAGCGGAATGCGAGTGCAAAATATTGCGATGATCCAACAACAGACGATAACTTATAATGCTAAGTACATATTCGCAGAGCATACGTATACACATAATTGGTCATAACAAAGCCATTCTGTCAATTTTACACACGAGTGTATATCTGTATACACGTAAACAGCCAATTATGCTGTTGTATTTTGTACAGAATACAGACGTCATTATGTACTTCTAGTCCTAAACTGTTGAGATCTCGAGTTTAAGAAAGCTGGCCAATGACATGGAAAGTGTTTCAATGGCTTTATGATATATCAATTATTATCTACCGCGTGTGAGCGAAACTGTTCAAGTATACATGTAAGGCAGAGCTATCATAAGGCCGAATTTATCCGAATACTCAAATCGAATTTATTCAGTCACAACAGGACGTTCAAAATTCTGCCTATTGTTACATTGGCCCACAATGTAACGTTTCCGTCTGTTTTTGTTACCCAGTAGTATTCAATGCACTGAAAGGCTATTCAAACGTACATATGTCATGTACTATTCTGATTCTATTAACCAAATTATTCCCTTCCTCATTTGAGTTCATGCACTAATGACGAGGTGCCCATATAATGTGTCCTGTGTCCTAATTGAAGTAATTTTTAATCACATTTGTATATTCCAGTATATTCGTAGTCCATTGGCCAAAGGATTCCTCAATGCCTTACAGCCAGATTGCTGAGTCGATATCTAGAATTTAATGTGCAGCACATCTATTTGGATATTGGATAGCGCAAGAAATTACAGAAACTCGTAAGATCGCTTTTACTAGACAAACCTATTCAAATCTAATGGATTCAGTTCAGGTCAGGTTAGCGCGTAGCTTGCCGTTCACAGGCAAATTCACTTGGTGGCCCAAACGGCCCATTGTGGTACCCAATGTGAGGAAAACTCTTTTGTCATTATGCCTAACCAAGCAGTACTGCATTTTACTTTTCTCTCACAACCTATTGTCCTACTTCCAATATAATACACAGAACGGAAATATTACCCTCTTTACTGATAGCAACACAAACTTGAAATCCAGCAGTACTTACGTAGACCTGTCGATGGACGTAACTAAAAATGGTTTTGACTTTTAATGTGCAATAGTTATCCTACAGTGAAGTCGACGTAGTCTAATAGTGTGTTGACTTTTGGGCATGGGGCGACGGTTCAAACTCCAGGTCAGACATCTCCTATAAACCAAATTTGAAAAAATTTCTTCGCCGTCTTCCTCTCAGCAGATTTCTCGCAAAATGAATAAGAGTGAAATGAAATTGCCATGAATAGTTTCTCAAAAATCTGTCGTTTGCAGTTGATTTTAAACGGTAGGTCCTGTCACTTATGTATAAAAAGATTAACACACACAACATACGCGGTGTGGAAAGGTAAGTCGTAATCCGGACTAAAAGTGTTGTAATTAGCAATTATGTTATGTTATGTGCAGTTATGCTACAGTTTCTACATTTCCTTCTACGTTTGCGATTCATGCAAGGAAAATCAGACTTTAATTTTTGACCGTAAGACTGTCAAGTCAGTGCGTTGGCTTTCTAGACAAGAGCTTCTGTTACTGTTGTGAAAAACAAGGCTGTAATACTAACTTAAGATGTAAGATTTAAAGACCCTGCAATTAATTTCCTTGAGCGATATTAAGTGCTGCAATTTCAAACACAACTTTTAACAAATAAATGTGTGTGTTGAGTTGTAGAAAAGTTTTTTTTGGAAACATTTCCTCTTTTTTATGTTTTCATATCCTCACATATTTTTATAATACTTTGAGCCAGAAATATTTCAATTTTTGTTTGTTGTGACGTAAAGAGAAAATATAGCGATTACCGGCAACTGTTTTCTTATAATTTTTTTTCATTTATTTCTTCACATTTCTTGGCCTGCTCTTCACATTTGAGGAAAGTCGGTTGGTTATGTTTACGAATAATTTCATTCATAATTATGGAATTTGTTCAAGCAACAAGCAACATCAACATGAACAAACGGCAACAACAACAACAATACTCTAAACAAAAAGACACTTTACAACAGAAAACAGGAAAAATCTTACAAAAGTTTTGAAAAGCAGAAGTTGTTGGCGTCCTGTTGCAAGCAACGGATACATGCATGAGCAACAAATTTCCCACCCTAGTGCCTAAGCTTAATTCAAAAGCATTTGAGTATTTAATTACATTTAATATCGTGGTACACTTTCTATTTCTGTAGCCTCTTGCAAGTAATTTTGTTAGGCCTTCTTCTTTTGGTTCCGTTGGACTTGTTTAAGCTTGGTTGCAACTTGACTGGTGGTGTTAATTAACTGCTGGCTGTTAATTAAGAGAGAAAGTAGACTTCTTTATGACTTTTTTTGTTTTTTGCTTTTTTCTTACAATTTTATTTCGGCTTATTACGATATAAAGTTTTGTTTTTATTTTTATTTTTTAATTATAATTTTCAATTGTTTGTTTCTTTTTATTGTTGTTTCTTTGTTTTTGTGTCGCATATTGCCCCTTTAGTAGTTACAAGTAGTTGCTTTAATTAACTTAATAACTACAATTGTCACTTTGTTGTAGTTGTAGTTGTTCATTCATTTTTTTTCATTCATGTTATTGTGTAGAGCTGCCTAAAGTATAAAGCCTTTCGCTTTTCGCTTTCACCTGCAACACAGGTATTTTCATTCAGTTCAGTTCATTATAATATAAGCAGCTGTAACGTAAATCCAATATAATTGTATCAATTCTCTTATGCTTGTATTGCATACAACAACCATTGCTGCAGAATTATGTTGCACAGCTGCCGGTAATTCACCTGAAAGACAAAAGAAGAACACATAATAAAAAAAAGAAATCTCTTCTTGAATTAAAACAGAAAACGAAAAAACGAAAAAAGAAAAACAAAAACTGTATTAAACTTTATAATGAAATAACGAAATACTTATTAGTGAATTAAACTCATATAGTACATGTGGCTCGTATAATGGTAGAGAGTTCTTTTTGGAACATATTATTTCGCATGTTCACTTTAAACCTTGCAGCGTAAGTAAGTTTTCATAACATTTATGGGAGTTAAGAAAATTAATTAAAATCTTTTGTTTCATTTAAAAAGAAAGCAACGATTGTTAAATTGTGTTTAATATTTACGGGGCATATATTTTCATAACAGTATTAAGTTCATATAGGCCAAGTGCCCGGGTATGCAATCAACAATCAGAACCTCGCTCACCAAAAGCTACAATCAATAAATTTTAATTACATGCATACATACATAATTGGTTACCATAAGCCTTCAGTCAGTATTGCGACTTAGTTTCTAACATCACTTATGTAGTGTGTGTTAAAATTATATATAAGTGGCGGGACCTTCAGGTTAAAGTCGACTCTGAACGACAGATTTTTTTTTTTTTGAGAAACTTTTCATGTCAATTTTTTATTTACTCTCAGATTTTTTGCCAGAGGAAATTGCTGAAGAAATATTTACCTTGTTTCGTTTTGTTGAAAATGTCTAACCTCGCCTTTGAACTGTTTTAAATCAACAAAAGGCCCAAGTGGACAGAAGCTTTTCTGTTGTGAAATTACTCAAAACAATAAATCAATTGTGTGTGGTAAGTTGAGCCGTTATTAATGATAAGCATGGTTGACTTGCCCTCGACATTCACTACAACGGCAATTCTTTCTCATTTCGATCCAGCGTGTGTAAATCGCATCAAACGATCAATTTTAACGCCTGTAGTAAGGATTTTTTAACCGCTTGATATTTATATTCGCTTCAAATACAGCAATTTTGCTTATTAGGTAGTTTATTAGCCAGATATAAGTGTCATCACTTAAAAATATATATCTTCGGCCAGTTTCAAAAGAGTTCAGGCAGTAGAACTTTTATGCAAACGTTGACCACTTGATTTCGTATACGACTTATCGCTTATAGGCACATTAACCAAGTTATACAATTTTTTATGCACTTGAAAGACAGAGGTGTTAATTTTGAATCGTGTTGATGATTTTGAATCGTAATATGATAGACTCACTCACATCCAACATACGATCAATCTCCGAATGGGTCGGATGAATTGGAACGGTTTCAACACGCAAAAAACACATATTGACACATAAGAGCAACAGTAATATTGCATCATGTGTATCATTACAATTCTTTAGCCAGGATTTCGACCTAGTTTCTCACACCACTTATGTTGTGTGCATTAATTGTTATACATGATTGACGGGACCTACAGTATAAAGTCGACTCCAAACGACAGATTTTTGAGACACTTTCAATTGAAATTTTATTTCATCCTCAGGGTTTTTGACATAAACCTGCTGAGGGGAAGTCGCTGAAGAAATATTCGTTTTGTTGGAAATATCTGACCTGGGGTTTAAACAGTAGCATCACGTCTAACCTACGACGACTTTATTTACATTTTTGAAAGTAGCTCATCTGGCTTTGACTATCATACGTTGGCCTAATTAGAATCTGCCCTTGCGTTTGCAAATGGTATTGGGACTTAGAGGCACAGAGTCTGTGATTAGGATAATGGGAAGCAAATCGAATGGTTGACAGTTCTTTGCTAAGCCATAACCTAGCCATTGGGAAATGTATGAAAGTGAGTGGACAAATGCTAAGAGAAGGAACATTCTGTGGCATGAGGACAGTTCAAAACAAACAGTGGGACAGAAGTTTAATCCCCGAGTGAAGTATTGAGATGCAATTGGAAAACTCACGAGTTTCTTCCAAGCAAATGTTTACGCCATGTGACCAATGTGGCCAATTCGAATAGAAGTAGAAGTATACAGGACATAGGAATGAGGATAGGTTATAAACCATAAGCGGGACAGAAGTTCGGTCCCCGAATGAAGTATTCTGACCAATCAGGAAGGTCACGAATTTTTTCGAAGAAAGAGTTTACGCCTTCGAAATATGCGCCTAATTCGACTTGGACTGGAAGTACACAGAACATTAGAATCGGAGTCATTTCAACGCTTGTCTCGAGACTAGAATGGAAAGCTGAGTCAGTTAAGCTGAGCAGCAACTCAGGCTCATGGCAATTGAAGATTTTTATAAGTCCAACGAATACAATAAATTATAATTTTTCTGATTTAAAAAGCAAACCCACATTAACACTATTCTAGCCATAAACTTACCTGTCAACACCTGTACCTGTACAATGGCCATAAATAGACGTCCAATCGAACATGAATAATTGCCACTGTCTGTTATTTTTGCATCGGTGATTGTAACTCGACTCGTTAGCCATTTATCGTTTGAACTGCAAAACAAAAACAAGAAGCCGTATGAGAATGAGAAGAATAAACACAAATTCATACACAAATTGATTTTACAACAAAATTTTATAAAAAAACAATAAATAAACATGATTGTGCTTGTGTGTGTATATGTGCATGAAACAAACATGTTCATGCAGCACATTTACGTGCACAGTATGGATAATTTCACAGTTATTTATAGGTAATTATGCGTATGTATGTACGTTTGACTATGTGTTTTTCAATTAAATTTGTTGAAATACTCGGAACTTTGCATTTAAATGGCAGTGGGTGCATGTGAATGCTTGTGTAGATGCTGGCTTATGTAAACACAAGCGTGTAATGTTTATATAAGAACGCATTGTTGATAAATGTTTACCACTACACGTATTCACACATGTATAGTGTGTGTATATACTTTGGTTACATAGTTGATCCAGAACACTGTATGTCATTGTGTCAAAAACAATTAGACAAATGCACGACGATATGCTTTGCCTGCCTGGCAATACGCTTACACGGTTTACAAATGTTATACTCGGATGATATGTAATAAAGTCAATAGCAAAACTGGGAAATAAATTCAGTTCTATTTTTTTTTTGTTTTGTTCATGAATCTTAAACTATTTTATAAAAGTAATGTTACCAAATAATTTACAAAATTTATATTTAATATTGAATACTGATGTTCGAAGGACTAAACAGCAATTTTAAATTTAGAATTCAATGGCAAGATAGGTGAGTAAATACATTGAAGCTAATGTCGTGTTGAAACAACCTCATCAAGAGCACCGTGTCCACTTGCCAAATTCCAGCCAGCTGAAAGAAATCAACCACGCAAATGTATATTAAGTCTGTATCGCATACCATATGTAGAGGGTCCTTTATAAGGGCATCCTTTGAATTTAAATTAAAAATGTGTATCAGAAATTCGAATTTTTTTTCGTTTGAAAGACCTGTTAAGACCATTGTAGGAGGAATATATAATTCAAATATCTACCACAACCTCTCTGGATGGAGTATTTTCGAAATGACCCATTTTCCATCACTATGGGTGCCCCAATGAGTGCAATAGTGTACTGAACTTCAAATACCGAGGCCGAGGGTTCGAATCCCACCAGCGACTAAGGATGTTTGCGATTGTCTGATTGCTTCCCTTACATTATATAATGAGCCGTAATAGAAAAAGGAAAGTGAGAATTATTCGGAAGTAATTCTCGAGAATAAAGTGACAAAGGTTATCAAAGGTCAATAGACATTAAAGAAAAAATAATTATTCAGAAACAAATTTTTTACACATAGGAAAGAGTGGTATCCTCCCCGCTGCAACTATCTTTCCTGTATCTTTCCTGTATTCTCACACAGTACAATATATGAATAGGCGTCATCCCCTGGTCTTAAAAAGAACTAAATTCGACCGATGGCGCGCATCAATAAAGCAACACGAAAGAGTTCAAATCGTACGATCTCGGTGGTCAGTACATGTAGGAACACTCTGCCCTCAAATCACTCGTGCAAAATACCCAATGTCGCATGAGCTGTATGGCACATAGCGCCGTTCTGTTGAATCACACGTGATCGATGTCAGGTAATCCAATTCAAGCCAAAAGATGTTGGTATTTATCGATCTGTAGCGCTCGTCGCTACCAGTGATGGCCTGGCTAACATCGTTCTCAGAGAAATATGGCGCGATGTTGCCGCCAGCCCACACAGCGACTCTTTCGGATTGTATTGGATACTCTTGTGGATCTCATTTGTTCACGTAATCCAAAAATGGAAACTATCGCTGAAGATGATTTTTATGTGAAAATTAGAGCTGGTTCAGAAAATACACATCGTTCTTTATGGCCGTCCATGGTAATTTGGCAAAAGGCACTGAATAAATGACAATTTATTTGACTATTCCTGTGTGGTACTTAGAGGCGTATGTCTCAATAGAAATAACTTCTATTTGATATGTAGGCATCTTGAAAATTAGAAATCTCTTGGCAACAGCTGTTAGAATGAAACTGAAGGTCGTGCTATCATGAAATAGCTAACGAGCGCACCATGGATGGTGTGAGAAGGTAGGCCATAATCTAAACATTAACATTATTTCTTCCAAACGTGTTCCCAAGCTACAGGTAATGAAAATGCTAATAGAGGCGCAGGCAACTGCGAATCGATTACGAAAATTCTCATCATTTTCACAAAGTTCATCTCCTGTCTTCTCATTATGTTTTCGTATAGTTTAACTTATATTAATCAAGGCTTTCATAATCGTCCTGTCGTAGCTAGTCGTAGGCTAATACGATTGCCATCAGTCGTTAATGAAAAATTGTGATTACTTTGATTCCACTTAGGTTTTCTGAAGACACGATTAACATTTGATCCTTCTGTCAAATTTAACCCCGTATTATTCGCCAAACTCTTTAAGACATCTACTTTATACTTTACTTTGAATCTCTTCAATGTTTCCTGACGAATTTCATCGCATACAATTTATATTCTCCACTGTAGTTTAGTAATAAATTATTGCTACGTTTATATGGATTTTGTTACCAAAAATGCAACAATAATTTATTGATATTTTCATTGCAATACCAGCTTGTAGATGAAATGTTTAAAGATGACCTTCTTCAACTACAGAGACACACACGCAATTTGTATGGCTGTGGTGTGAAATGTAAAATATTGTATTATTGTATACATGGATGTATTGTATACCATACATAGGGGTAAATAAGATCTCAAAAGGAAGATTAATTTGTTCGAAAGATAAGAAAATTTTACTGTAAGTGCCAATAAGTCAAATGTAATACTGATATTTTGCAGTAGAATTTACTATAAAGATTAACAATGTTTGAATGTTTGAATGTTTTATTTTTTAATAGGCACGAGAGTTATAAGAGAGATGTGCCTATGATAATCCTCAGGTTAGATAAACTTAACAAAGAAAAAAATAGAATTTTTATTCCTTATTCGAATAGTGATGGATTTAAAACAAAAGGATACTCCTAATCCAGGTGAATTCTTTGAGTGTTCATTTATCTCGCATGATTATCTTCCAAGATTACTAATCGCTGCAAACAATCGGCTTTACCCTACACACCTTCAGCTGACAATTATGAGGCCGCACTTTTATTATATCGTTTTATGCCATACTAATCCGCCGAGTATGTTTTAACCGTTAAAAATCTGTGTACCTAAGAACGCGTGTTTCACTCAGAAAGTTACGAACTTAGTGAAACACTCCCTTTGTTGTAGCAGAGATCCTCATGACTAGAAAACCGCTGTACTCCGAATAGCATAATTATTTCGACATAATTTTTCATTCACATTTCAATTACGTCGGTTTCGACTTTCACCACTCTAACCCTCTGTGATGCTTGCTATAATAATTTCGACATTTTTCTTTATTGTGTCTAACAACCGTTGTTAACAACTTCTATTTCCTATGCTACAAACTCGGCTAACTTTCCAAAGTCTTCATGACTCCTCGCAGCATCTCCAGCTTAATTTGCGATAACTTCACCTATCCTTGCAACTACTTCAATGTCCTTTTCTACCACCTTTGTCTTTTTAAATTGTTCAATCTTTAATCCCATGGTATTCAATCGGTTCTGCTTTGCTGATTGTCAACTTTTTTTCGGCAGACTTTTATGCTTCTTGGGGTTCAGTTATAGACGGCCCTATCTCTACAGTTGTCTAAGTTACTCCTTATTAAGCTAGTGTTATAATCGTCGTTTTCCTCGTTTTCTCTTCGCACTCATAAAGAAAATAAACCCTTCGTTGTTTTCCTTTGATACTTACAGTTACCCGAAATTACCTTCTATGACCATAGAAAATGGCGTATGATTGCAGAATGTGCTCATGTAATTCACATAATATCCAAGAGCGCCCAATACTCTCCATAAAAGTCCCTGTTTGATGCGGATTTTAAGCTGTGTGGAGTCATCGGTGCATATTTCATTGAGAACAACACTGTTATAATCGAATACTACAAGGCGACGATTATCAACTTGTTTCGGTCTGAATTGGGTAAGCTGAACACCAAAGACATGTAATTTCAAAAGCACGGTCTTGCATGCCACACACCTCATGCAACATTGGATATTCTGCACAAGCCATTTAATGAAGATGTAATGAGGACCACCGTGATCGTGCACTTTGACCCCGTTACACTTTTTCTTGTGTGGTTTTCTTAAATCCCAGATGTACAAGAATAAGCCACAAATTATTATGAATCTATGTAGTGCTTTTCAAAATTATTTTACTTTGTGGTGGTCTAGTACAAGATACCGCAACCTAGTAGATAGGCTTATTACATGAGAGGTCGTGGTTCAACCCTTGGCTCAGACGTCTCGAGCAAAACCAAATATGAAAAAATATATCTTTCGGTGACTTCAGTTTACTCTGAGAGTAAAAAAAAGAATTACAATAAAAAGTTTCTCAAAAATCTGTCCTTCGGTCTCAACTTTAAATGGTAGGTCCCATCACTCATGCATAAGATTAATATACACAATATGGCTGCTGTGAGAAACTAGGTTGTAATGCTGACTAAATGGTTGTAATACATAGTTATATATGTATGTATTTCATGCTTTAAATTCTGTATTTAATATTGTTTAATTATATTGAAGCATGCTTAGAATTTCGATTGGAATTCAATGTAAATTTTTCTAATACGCATGGTTAACAGGTCATTGGCCATATGAATGCATATTACGAAATAGATATCATTTATTTATAAATTTTAAACAATAAAATAATAAAATAACGCTCCATTTAATATTAAAGGCACGCTGATGTTATTAATGATAATGATGGTCATGTCTACATGGCTAACTGCAAATAGAATTTCTATAATAAAATTTATGCAAATCCACCTCCTCCTCTTACACCTCCTACTGAAACCAAAACGTAAGATTTCGATAAAGCATGTAGTGGAGTGGGCGGCTACATACACAAATATTATCGATAAATGTATTGTATTGTGTGTATGTAACTTGGAATGTATGGTATGGTATGGCAAGGTATGGCATGGGTATATTTTAAGCATTTAAAGACATGAGAGTTACGATGACCATAAAACCATTAATCAAAACGAAATGTATCGAAATGTATGAGAATTTGAGTATTTATGGTTTAAACAATTTTGAGCTGATATTATGGCATTACTATGCTATTACAGGGTGTACCAAATTGATTAAATAAACGGTTTATTGTAAAGTACAATACATTTTCAAAGGGAAACCCTATAATTACGAACTCCTTTTTCAGTTTATTTCTGTTTTTTTGTGGCAAACAAATATGCTCATGATGTTTTGTAGTTTTGTACACAAATACTCTGTGTCCAATTGTATATGATTATTATCATTTATCACTTATTGGCAAGTTGAAATTGAATTGTATTGAATTGTGTTGTATTGTTTGTTTGTTTTATTGTTGCTTGTTGGTAAATAGAATTTTTTTTTCATTTTTTATTTCTTTTAGACATGATATATATCCACACATTCAAATAACTTTTCAAATCTGTCTATTATTTCAAACACCCGACCAGGAGGGCGTAAGTTGCAGAGAACATACATACACATTCGAATGCTGTCATAGTCGTAGAATATCTGTGTAGCAATTTATAACTTTTAACCAAAAACTACATGTTATTAATTTTCAATTCTTATGGTGATTTCCCTAAAGAAGTTGAGATTTCGAACATGCGAACACACCATACAAGAAAAAAAAACCACAAAACTTTAACCACAATCACGTTCGTATATATATTTGAATACAATAGATTTGTGTAGGATTAAATGAATGTTGTATTCCCACAGTAGATTTTATTATTTCTTACATTTCATGTTTTGATATTCAATAGAAGCAACAGCATTCAACTAAATTCTAAGCAAATGTATCACACATACAGACTTAACATGTATTTGAAAGGAATTTTAGCATTTTAGAATTTAAATTTCTCATTTGTATTTCAATACAGGTTTAATATATTGAAATCAATATTTTAAAAGTTAAAACCAATCAATTTGCTGTTAAATATTTAGGCAGGATTTTTATTAGGACCATTAATAAACGTCAAAGACTATCTTATCAAAGGAGAATATTCAACGTGCTACATATTCACAGCAAACATACTGACATATGTACATACATAATTGGTCATTACAACCCTTCAGTCAAGACTACAACCTAGCTTCTTACACCACTTGTGTTATGTGCGTAATTTTATACATGGCGGCACCTACAGTTTAAAGTCGAGAAACTTTTCTTGGTAATTTTATTTGATCTCAGAGTTTTTGCCTGAAATCTACTGAGAGGAAATCGCCGGAGAAATATTTTTTTATATTGCGTTTTCTTAGGAATGTCTGACCTCAGGCTTCAACTGAGGACTCATGTCTAATAAGCCTACGCACTACCTAAGAGACTACGGCGACATTATTTTGTTTATAAAACGACTGAATTTAACTTATTAGCGAGAGAGTCTCAACTTATATGCGCTAACTTTCTGTTGTATTTAGCCGTAGATCGAGCCTTAAAAAAACTTCACAATTCTAGCTTATGTATCACTTTTGATACATGTTTGTAGTACATAGAATTGTCACGATTGTTGATAGATTTTGTTACAAAATTTAAATGTTTTTATTTATCTTAATTCATTTTAATACAACTTTTTTATATTATTACATTTAATAATCACTTTTATGAAACCTACGCTAAAATTTTTGAAATGATGTACATTGCAGCATGTTTTTTTAAGTAAAAATCAAACACTTCATGTCAGCTTGGTTTTATTTTTTTTTAGATCTAATCTAATCTAATTTGACATCTAGCACCCTTGCTTCGTAGCGATTTATAAGTTTCCAATTGTTTAGATGGGACTGCTTATTGTCACTCGCATCAGTTGCACTCTCAATTGACGGCTGGCTGAAACCTGATGGCACAAACCTTTGATATATTTTGTTAGAAAAATTTGTTGTCAACGCCATGTGGGATAAAAAGTTTCCCGTTGCAAAAGAACATCGATTATGTCAATAACAATGCTCTCTCTTTGATCCCTCTCTAGTTTCCCGGATACTGGTTTCCACAAATATTCATCATTTTCGAGTAGTACATTATCAAAGCGAATGATTCTGTTATATTTTCGTACGTATGAGGAAATATCGTCTGACGAAATATTATCGTCTGTAATATTTATGAAATAAAACAGAGTGAAACACTTTTTTCTAATGTTTGTTTGTTACGTAAGATAAATATGAGAAGAGCAGTAACAAAGACTCTACAACATTCCAAGAAACATCTGCTACCAAGCTGCTTGTAAATTGATAGTATTTTCTCTTCCCAAGCTACTAAAGACATACGGTTCTCTGTTCCTCTCTCTCTGTTTTTTCTTCTTCTTCAAAGTCTTCAGAGCAGGAATATTACGTACATACATACATAATCGGTAATTACAACCTTTCGTTCTAATTCGGAAATGCCTGACCTGAGGTTTGAACCATGGTCTGACGTCTAATAAGCTAACACGCTATATACTAGACTACGACTACTTCAATCAATATCAAGAACAGATAATTCAACATCTTCACTTTCATCCAACACTTAACTTTCAAAAATTGAATTGTTCACGAGAGGGTCTTGGCTTAGGTAAGCTGGCTTTATGCTGTATTTAAATTGAGTTTGAATGCTTTATAATTTTTGAATAAAGGATTCATAATTTTTTTTTCTATTTTTTGTTTTGATTTTTATTTTTTTTTTTTGGCTTTACTCTGTTGTTCAAACAGCATTTTGGTTTACAAAGCAATTTTTGTGGTATTAGGCTTATTTGTATTAAACTTCTGAACTAATTTTACTAAGCTATGCTTTAATCAAAATGAAACAAAGCCATTAACTGCAACGATGTCTTAAACTGACAGATAGATACACCGATTTTTCGCTTATTATGTTGGGATTGTATAATGAATTGTTTTGGCCCTATAAAGAGGGGGTTTTTTTGGAATTTTAATTTTCCATCAATTCATGCAAAATGTGCGTAAATACTCATATGGCCACAATTCTCAAACCTTAATGCCACAAATCAATATCAATTATCATTATGATGAGATATTCTGTTCATAATTAAATCATGATTACAATACGAACAATTATAACCTCATAACATACCATTCCACAATGTGCATTCAATACAATTGATGGTAAATCTTTACGCTCTCTCTCTCTCTCTCTCTCTATCTCTTTCTATTTTATCAGCATATTTAAATGTTCCCCAAACTGCCATATTTAGCAGCAATGAATACGTTGTTATAGGAGTACCCAAGCCAGCATTTAAATCGTCATCATCATCACATCAAACAATTGGAATATTTTCTCTTTTTTTTAGATCAATAACTGTACCGAGCATTTAGTATTCACACAGATCGCCTTGTATTGTTTATTATGACCTTTTAATTTCTTGTTATTTTTGTACTTAATATTGTATGAAAACATTGTAGCTGATACAACACACTTGTATGCTCAACGAGGCCAGTTTGTTGGCACATCTTTACTTTTATATGTACGAGTGTAGTGTGCTGTAATAACACTTGAGTAAAAGGCAAATTGTTACAGTTGGTGTGGTGGTATGGTAATACTCGGGTTTCTTTTTATCCAAGTACCGGTGATGCCTATTGAGACTTATGCTTGGTCGCAATTGAACATTTACAAAACGTCCATGCATTCATTAAAAATCGATTATTTTACACATTTTAACTCCAATGAATTTAAAATTCCCAATGCTATACTCGTACGTCTGTATGTAGGATACTCTGGCACATTTTACTCCTTAACGATAATTAAGTTAATGATAACGATAATGATAATGTACTTGTGTATTGAATTTGTATTGAATATTGTTATTGAGAGTGTTTGTATGTTCTGTACGTGTTTTACTTTCCGATTGTATAGATAAACTGGATGAATGGATGGGTTGTTGTGTTCCCATATTTGCGGTTGTATCAGTTATCAGAACAGTTTACATTTCTTTTTCGAATTGCGTTTTGCCTCAGTCAATATACAAGCCGGGTAAAATAAAAATAAGCGAAATGTATCACTAAAAATAGACAAAAGGATAAGAGTAAATTATGTTTTCCTATTGCATGCACAGTGGATCAAGAATAAACAAATTGCAAATCAGATTTATAGGAGAATGCACAACTGTCAGTTCTACAAAGTGGGACACAATAGTAAACAATTTTATATCCTGTGGGCCATCCATCGGTTTTAACCATCAGTTATGTCAAATGTGGCAATACTTATGTCCTCTTATTCTGTAACAAAATTCAGTATATTATCTCCACTGAACATACAATTTTGTCGCAGAGAAGTACCAACAGTGCCCTGTATACGCATGTTTATTGCTAAAGTTTCAATGTTAATGCGCCAAGAAGTGAGCGTGTACAGTGCGTACACTCGAAAATATTGAAGCTGTAGCTAAGAGTCAACATCAAATTGTAATCGTCCTCAAGAATTTTGCGAAATGATCTCTGTATGACGTCTTACAAAGTTCAATTGGTTCAAGAGTTGAAGCCGCATGACCATCCACTTCGTGTTAGATTCGCTAAAAGGGCAGGATAATGCCGATTTTGCGAAAAAAAATTCTTCTTTTCAGAAAACCCACACGTGTGACTCTTGCGCAGCTGAGACATTATTAGCCCATTACGGTCAATGGAGACACCTATCGCACCATGATAACAGATTTTTTTGGATCCGCTCCTCATGGTATTGATGTGATTAATGTTTGGTTTCAACAGATGATGTAACATCTTATGTCACAATCAATTTATTGCTTCAAACCTTTGATGGCCGTTTAGTTAGGCGAAATGGTGATATCAACTGGTTGCCAAGAAGCTGCGATTTAACACCATTGGACTATTTTCTGTGGAGCGCCGTTAAAGAAAAGTGTTATGCAGATCGACGATTCGTAATGCGATTGCCGAGATATGATCCCATACACTCGAAAAATTTCACGAAAATCGGTTCGGCAGCCATATGAATGAAATAATAGTCCATTTCTAACCGGATCTTTAAATGGTCCACCTTTTATATACGCCGGAGTAAAACAGGAATGCCTTCCGACAGGGACTTCCAAACTCTAACAGTTGATAGCGGCCATCTTGTTGGAGCTACATCTGTTAAATGAGTTGTCATTCATTCAGTCTGTTTTGTTAAATCACGAGCACAGATATTGGCCAGAATGGGCAGAGACGTGAGACCTCTGGATGAGCCCTCGAGCAGTTGGCAACAGACCCTTTTTGGGATTGGAAAATTATCTTCAGTGAAAACGCCCATTTCAGGATCAATTGGTGTGTGAAAAAACATAACTGTCTAGAATGGGGCAATACCAATCTGCATGAGATCCAAGAGAGACCAATGCATCCCAAAAATGTCACTATTTGGTGTGAATTTCATTGAGAACAACGTTGGTCGGGCCATTTCAGTCAACGGTAAGCACCATAGATCGATGATTACTAAATTCTTTTGGCCTGATTAGGATGATCTGGACATCAACGGCATGTGAATTCAATTCCATTCATATAATTAACATATTATAGATCAAGCCTTATGCACCAAACAAATAAAGTTTGATGCCAGAATGTATGGATTTTCACACTTGATCTTTGAACATCCTGTTCTAATCTACTGATTATTGCATCCTGTATGAGAGTAAAAAAATATAATTTCTGCTGCATAGATGTTCTTTATACTATTGATTGTGATGCTTTATAATGAAGCCATTGTAATGAAATATCACTTTTCAAAGTAGTTTTCAAGTGTTTTATGCTCTATTTATTCCTTATTTTAATTTCTCTATTCATTGCTGTGCATCAAATTAAGAAAATTAAATAATTTATATTTTCTTTGCATACAAAATTTTTAATTTAGATAAAATATTATAAATTATATTAATAAATTATTATATTATAATGGATTTTATACCAAAACAAAACAAAGAAATTCATTTGAGGTTGGAATGAAAATGTTTCATTTTGTTTTCTCTTAAAAAGCATGCAATAACTCATGTAGTGTTTGTGGTTTCTTGCGGAGATTTAGAAATTTTCAAAATTTGTAAAGGAAATTAAAATATTTGCAGTATTGTCGGGTTATTATCAAAATTAAAGATAATAATTTATAAAAATTTTGAAAATAAAACCCAATTTTTTTTCATCTTTCCATTATGAATGTCGTTTTTAGTTTAATTTGATTTGAAGTGAAAAATTTAAATTAAAAATAAATATTTTTTCTGTTTAATAATGCTATGTGGTAAATAAAATTTAAGCTTTAAATGATGGAATATTATTATTTATTTTCTTATGTTTGCTATAAAATTATGTGTTATAAGAGTAACATATTCAGATTTGACATTTTTACGTCTTCATTTCATTTCTATTCTCTGTTACTTTTTTTTGATTATCCAGAATATACGTATATTTTTAAAGCAAATTAATGCCTAGTTTAGTATCGGTACTACCAAAAAAAAAAACATTTTTTCTAATAATAAACAGCATCCAAGAAATGTACTCCACATACGCTTATCAATTCATTGGTAAAAAGTTTACGTGTCAACAATTTCAAATCGAATGCTGTCCTCAGCTTTCACTTGTCACAAGTTTCTTCCAATAGTTTTTATGGCTATTTAGCAGGAATTAGTTCGCACTTTCTTGTGTAAACCTCATATCGTCTTTACCTGTGTTATTTACAATTCGTAATCAAAACTTGTCAGAATATATTTTCGACCTCTTCTTCACACTCCATAGGAAGATTCGGGCCCTATCAGCGGTTGGGAAGCTTCATATTAGCAATCTTATATGCGTACTCATTACAAATATATTCATTCCTATTTCCAGCACAAAAAGTCACATACTAATCTTGAATCAACGAACGGTTGACGGACTGATATCTCTTATTCTATGAATAAAATAAAATATGATATTTCGAAGTCGAATTCAGAACTTCCCTCGATCGCTTAAACTTTTGCTTGAAAGATTTTTTCGAATGTCGCACTCTAAGAATGGTAGGTATAGGGTCTTTCAATAGGTTCTTTAGTACTTTGACAGTTGATAATGGACATCTTATTGAAACTATGTACACCTGTAACTTTAGTTGTTATTTCTTCAGCCCGTTTTGTGAAATCACCAAGGACGTATACTCTTGAATAGAATAGATGACAACTGACCCTAATTCTCATATAAATAACAACTTCATTTCCGTATAAATGGTTACATGAACAAACAAATATCTAAGAGCGTCCAATGCATCCACGAAATGTTACTATTTGCTGGCAGCGTCAAAGTTTCATCTTTCCTTGAGAGCAACGTTAAACATTGGATGTTGTCCAGAAGCCAATTGAAGACATGGTCATTTACATTGTAGGTGGTATGACGTGACCATCGATATTGTTCGATTTAATCCCGCTAGACTTTTTCTTTTGAGATTTTTTAAGTCGAATAAAAGCCACATATCACATCGATCCTTCAATCCAACGTAACCACTGCTCTTAGTTAAATCCAGACTGATTCATGTGTCGGAGTGATTGTCTGTGTTTGTCTGATTGCTTGTCTGGCATTATATGTGATTACTCACAATAGAAAATACAAAAACTATAATTATTACAAAAATCAATTCTCAAAAAGAAGTATCTCCTCTAAACTATCTTCCCTGTTTTCCAACGCAAAGAACTGCATGAATAGGGGTCATCTCCTGAACGTTGGTCGCAAAAAAAGCCTTGCGGACTTTTGAACGACATTATATTGTTTATTTTGTCGTTGCGAATCATTTCCCAAAATTGAAGTTCACTGATTTTGTTCTGGCGACACGTAAGTACAGATTGTTGGTTTAGATGTTAGATACGTCGCCCACTTTGCTAACTAGGCTCTGCTCTTCACCATTGTATGCAACGGGCTTAAACTGAAGAGAGAGTGGAATGGGTTTTTATCAATCTCAGTATTTTATACAACCCAACCTGAGCTGTCCAAACAATGATTTCATGAGTCATATTTGGTATGTCCATCTTAGAATATATCTACTGCGTGATTCTACGGTTGTATCGACAAGATTTTCCTGCATGCCTTCCACTTATCATTATAGGTTACTTGATT
Source organism: Sarcophaga variegata (assembly GCA_932273835.1). Classification (NCBI taxonomy): domain Eukaryota; kingdom Metazoa; phylum Arthropoda; class Insecta; order Diptera; family Sarcophagidae; genus Sarcophaga; species Sarcophaga variegata. The sequence continues at coordinate 115,855,675 of OW026358.1, read as the reverse complement.
CATAATTTTTAGCCCAATTCATGTTACGCTTTTAACACAGTAAGAGGGTAAATGTTTGAATACTCATTGGCATGGTTTTTTTATTCCTCAAACGAAACAATTTTGTTCGCTGTGCTTTAGGTTGTTCTTCAGTAAAAAGATTACGAAATAGTGCTTTTACTGTGTGGTTTAATCATAATTCTCTACACTTACTTGAACATTATATTGTAATGTATGGCATGGACATGTTGATAAATTAATTAAATTATAATTGAATAGCAGTGCAATGTGTTCAATATTAAAGCATGTTTAAAATGTTAAAAAAAAAATATTCTTTTGCTTTTGTATGATAACATACTTTCCATGTAGTTCCAATGGGATTCCATGTCATTTTGTTTTGTACGTTTTATTTGCTGGGAAAACATGTTCTAAAAAACTTTCAAAACACGAGTGAAAAAGTTAGCTTTACTATTTGCAATTCAATGAGATTTTAGGTCGACAATTTAATTTAAATATTTCCTTACGTAGCATCCTACGCTGTGCTATTGCTGTTGCTGCCTAGAATAGAATGTTTCCTCAAACATTCCAATGCAAACATCAAAGGACATCTTTGCTGAACACACAGCATACGAACCTATGGCACATGTATAAAAAAGTTATTCCCTGTGGAACATCTGACTGCTTGGCTTTGTGCGAACAAATTCAACGATGCCTGTTAACGCTGTCAGCTTGAACAACCTCAAACTGTCACAGCCTACATACATGTCACCTACAAACTGGATAATAAACAGTGTTTGCTTAAGTCCTACATGCCAGGTGCTCTTTGTGCGTGTCATAATAAAGAACATAAACACATACATACTTTAAGCATGTGTCAGCACTTGTATAAGAGAGAATAAATGTGTTTTTGTATTTGTGTAGGTGTATGTGTATGTGTGTGTGTGCGGTAATTATAATTTCTACATTGTGTTTTCATTTAATTAAAGCACAGGTGAAACAATACAAACAATAGAGACTGTTAAGATGATTATTTAATTGAATTTAAAATAAATATTTACACTTACCTAATGCGCTTTAAGGCGGTAGCGGGAAGTTCTTCATCATCTTTTGACCAAAACACTAAATTACTGAACTCTTGTTCAAGAGCCTCGGCCTGCAAGACAGCGGATGTTCTCGATTGGTTTATATGAGGCAATAAATCATTGTTAACAAAACCAGTGCCAGTGGTAGCCGCTAAAGTTGCAGGAAAAGAGACTCCATTCATGGCAGCAATACTAGTGGAATTTTTATTGTGTCTTTGGTTGGCAGTCATTTTAGTTTGATTTTTGTTACTGTTGCTATAGCCGGAGCTAAGAGCGGCACTGCCACTACTACCACTACTACTACTGCCGCTAGTAGTACTGCTACTGCTGCTGCTGCTACCATATCCAGCATTATTAGCAGAAGTGGTGGTGGTGGTGTTTGGTTTGCTGGTGGTGTTGCTGTCTGTGTGTACATTTAAAGGCTTAAGGGATTTTAAAATATTTTGTTTTTCTTTGTATAAAAAGCTACGGGATATTTGACACTGCAAATCTATAGTGCTGCCAGTTTTGTAATAACGATCGCCAACATCTCGTTCCTGGTCATCAATTAAACGTAAAGGAGGTTCTGCAAAAGAAACAGCCAAAAAACAAATGGCCAAAGACAAATATACACTTATAGTGAAATGCTAGTTACAATAGCAAAATAACGACATAAGGTTTCATAGACGTTTTTCTTTTTATCTCTCTCTCATTCTCTTACTTTAATTCTTTTTTTTTTTTGCAAATGGACCAACTCGAATGCCATAAGCATAAGAGAAAGAAAAACATTGGAAAACCTATAAATCGTTTAATTAATAAAATATATTTTCCTTCTTTTATCTTCGTTTCATTTAAGGGTTTCGTACAACGTTTTCCTTTTGTCTCTCTTTTTAGCATTTCAACGATATGAGGGTAAATAAAAATTTATCGTTTTTGTTAAAGACGTCCATTAACTAAGTGAATCGCGAGAAGATAAATGAAGCTATACAGTAAAACGGCAGAACAGATAATTTCATCGCATAAATTCTCCGCTTAAAAAGAAGCTAAACCTTCCCGTATAGTATCTACGCATTGCTATCGATGACATTCACCTTATTTAAGAGCCTATAAATTAAATATTTATCTTACTGCAACGCAACTTTACAAAAGTGTAAGAAATTTTGCTCAAGTGCAAGGAAGATTTTAAACACAGAAATTGTTAAAGATTCACACATTGGCTTAGTTTTTGAAAGAACGTCGAAGTCAAGTTAATTTGTTAATTGAACGATAATTGATCCTTCTCTTAGAGCCCACATAACGTTTTTGCCTTCATCGATCATTCCGCTATTACAAGTTTCTTTAAGCCTTCGTTCTGCTTTTGTAATTCGAGAATTAATTTTTATAAAACCAACATCCCTGTATTTCTAATAATAATTCTCTGTTAAGAGACCCTATTTCAGCTTTTGTAACTTATCACTAAGTAATCAATCATATTCTTGCTCATTTGGGGGTTTCAAAGTTCGTGACCCACCACTACTCCTGTTCCCATTTTCCAGGTGATATTAACAGTTTAACAGTTTATACTGCCAGAGTCTTTGTTTTAAACAAAGTTTGTGAAGGCTTGCATGCTTCCAGAGAACAAAAGTGAGTGGAGTAATCTGCAAGCCGCATATTCTTTTTAAAAAACAGATTATTTTATGGTATACAGATAGGAAAAATGTATTTTTAACAGGAGCACTAGTTTTCGCTCCAAGAATGAAATACTCCGACACCAGCAAAAAACTCGCGGTTATCTTTTAAGCGAAAGTCCATGTCATTAAAATATGTACTCAATTTATTTTAAATAGGAGATACAACAGACAAAACAAGCCAACACTCTCTGAAATTCAGGTGATCTCACCATTCGATCACTTGGCTCTTATAAGATCAATTCGAAAACGATATGGAATTGTCTGGAAAGGCTGAAATAGCTAGGTAGCGAAATTAAAGTTCCCCTCCGCTGGGTACCGCGTCAAGTGGGAGTGCTCGGCAATAACATCAAGTATATTAACACCGCACAGCATCTTGAACTTTGTTAAGGTAATAGGCTTACAAGGACGCCGTAGTCTAGTAGGTAGTATGTTGGCTTATTATTGTGACGTGAGGCCACGGTCACGATCCCTAGGTCAGACACCTCCAACAAAACGAAATTTAAAAATATTTCATTGGCACCTTGCTCTCAGAAGATTTCTGGCAAAAACTCTGAGTGTAAAATAAAATTGACATGAAAAGTTTGTCAAAAATTAGTCGTTAGGAATCGACTTTAAGCTGTATGTCCAACCACTTATGTAGTTAACACGCATAAGTAGTGTGAGAAGCTAGGACGTAATCCTGACTTCAGGATCAATTCTGTAGTAATATACTCTAAGTCTATATTGTCATTTCAAGAAATCAGTTACCAACCTCAGGTTATTCCTGGATTGTCTGATAGAATGACTCAAATTATTGGCCCATATATCGTTGAAAATGAGGATTGCACACATGAGGATAGCCACAGCTATCGCGCCATGATAACCGATTTTTTTTGAACAGCTCTTCATGGTATGATGTAAACGATGTTTGGTTTCAACAGAATGGTTCAACTTGCCACACATCTCATGCCACATTCGATTTATTGCGTTAAACTTTTACAGGGCGTTTAATAGCCCGCCAAGAAGCTGCGATTTGGCACAGTTGGACTGTTTTCTGTGAAGCGCCGTTTAAGAAAAGTGCCGACAAGCCAGAGACAATTGAGAATTTGAAGCCCAACATTTGTGATGCCATTGCTGAGATACGACCCCATATACTCACAAACCTTTACGAAAATTGGTCCGATCGAATCAGGTACTGTGAGACTAGCCGCGGCAGCTATATGATTAAAATAATATTCCATTTCTAACCGGAAATATTGTACTTCACAACAAAAAACTAAATTTGGAAAAATTTTAAACCGTTTTTTTTTTATTGTGATTTTAAATATAAACTTTTAAATTGCCCAGCGATTATACTATGTACTCACATTATGCTCATACTTATATTTTTCAAATTCAAATTAAATAGAAGGTATACCACCATTAATTTGATGTACCACCATTTATAGGGTATGATATTACAATTTTTATGGATTTTTAAAAATTTTAAATTTCTCAAGATATCCTAACCTAAAAGTAAATACAAAAACTACAATTATAGGCTATATTCTAGTGTGTACTACATCATGGCGTGTATCCTCATAGTCTGCATCTTTCACACCATCACAACAAAAAACTAAAATTGGTAAAATTTTATAGGGTTTTTGTTTTATTGCATTTTGAAATTTAAACTCTTAAATGGATGTACGTTATAGCAACTTCCAAGCACTAAAATGATTCCAAAATAATTTTTTTTAGAGATTAAATTCAAATTCGCCTAGCTTAAGTTGACCATATCAATCTCTATTTTTCTGTGATGTTTATAAAGTTTAAAAAAATTCTTAGATATTTTAAATAATTCTTTAAAAAGAATTATTATATAAGAATCACTGATATAACAGTGTTTGAGCTTTAAAATAAATTCCAATTTTTTTTAAATTTTAAACATGTCGTTAAACAATATTATAAAGAACTATACAAAAATCGTCTTTTCTTTTTTTATATTTCAAATTACTCTCTACTATCTTTCTTCGCTATTCTCTTAACCAATTATCCTTCAAATTTCTTTATAGCCTTTGTTTTGAATGATTTTTCTCCCTCCATCTAAACGGTTTTATCTTCATATTGCCGTCAATGATTTTACGTTTTTTTTTTTGTTTTTTATCTCTGCTACGTAACCATATTTTTAAGTGCAATTTTCAACTTTTATTATCACAGTCTTTGTGGTTTTCTCTATTTCATAATGTGCTTACCTATAACGGTTAAATTTGTTGTAAAGACCCGTGGTGGATGTGTCGATACTTGGCACATATAAATGCCAGCATCGTCCCATTGGGTGGGATTTATCAGCAGACGCCAATTGTTGGGATATTGAAATTTAACGCGTATTCTTGGGTCACTGCTGTATGTGACATTGCCCACAGTCAATAGTGATACCTTATCCGAGGTACGTCGCACCCACATGACCTGCAAGGAACAATATAATGGAGAAAATAACAACAACAATAACAATTGAGCTCAGTTGAAATAAAAAGTGAAAAGAAGAAGAGAAAAACTACAACAAAAAAAAATATATTAAAAAACATGGTTAAAATATACAAAACACCAAATGTATTGAAAAAAGTGTGAATGTGTATACGTATTGTATATGTGTGGGTATATATATTGCCAAGAGATGAAACACAGACAGAAAGAGAAGCAGACAGAAGAAGAGAGATTGAAAAATGAGCAGAAAAATAGTATTAAAAATAACAACAACAATAATGGATGGATAGTAGTCAACAAACTGAACTAACAACTAGCAACTACAATGACAATAAACAACATCAATACCAATAACAGTCAGTTTGTAGAAACAAACAGCGTGAAAGGAAATTAAATTTCCCTATACAATCCACATTTTAATACATTTTTTTTGTTTGTAAATGTATTTGTGACAGAGTGAGAGAGAGTGGGAGTTACTGTTATGTGTGTAAGTATTTATCATTTGCATTTCACTTGACAGAGATGGAAAACATTAAGCGTTTGAAAGCAGATTTTATTAAACGTAAATAAAAAAGGATTTTCTTAAGCGTAATAAATGGGAAATTATTGCAGGAAACTCTTTATAAGTCAAAAATAAGCAATTGATAACATTATTAAACAGGTTGGTCCAGCAATTTGATGTCGTATGCCAGAAATGGAATAAGCAATTAGAGCTTAGAAAATCTTTATTTCGAGAATTTTATCTTAAAAGTATTACAAGTGAAGTATTATTACAACTTTAAATGCTCATCTATCATCATCTCGTGCAACATTAAATAGATATGAAACAAAACCTTTTTATTTGCATTTTTCGATCCTTTGAACATACTTTCCTGTCTCTTGCGATAAATTCAACCCAAGATTTATCAATAATTTCAAATAATATACATTCTCTCCCTAATTTGTTCTTATAAGTCTACAATAAGACCTAGAATTTTTATACCAAAATATCACAATATTTTAACTTGATACCGAAGAACTTAACAAAGATGACGTCTGCAAGATCCGTGTTACAATTGTTAAAGTGCTTGACTTAGCTTCAAACCAAGCTTTCATCATTGTTTTAGAAATTGTAAAATTATGAGGTTCATCTTAAAGAGAATGATAGAAATCGAATAGCACCACATATCGAAAAATAATGGAACTTAATTAACACTATATTACTAGACGCAACAGAAAGAGGGCATTGTTTGTAGATAACGACTGCTTGCAACATTATTAATATATAACTTGCCACAGTAGACCCTTCTAAGTGGCAAACAATGAAACAAAGCGGGCATATCGTAAGGTGTGATTGCTCTAGAAATAAAATCAGAATAAAATCAGAATAATAAAATGACGCGGTATTTTACAACAGGTCATTCTTATAAAATGCTTGACCCGCAATCTGTTAAATACAATTAATACGTGCTACATATGAGAAAATATTTGGTATTAGGAAAAGGGCCGCAAAAATGTGTTTATGGGACGTAATGGTGATGCAAAGCAACACATTTTCTGTTGACTAATTCTGGCCGTTTAAATTAAAGATATTCCTCATAATGGAGATTGGAGTCAATCGTTCGACCAGGTTGTAGAAATCATGAGGAAGAATCGCCTACAAATATCACCAAAAATGCAGCATTTCTTTCATTATCGTCAACCTCCTGTTCTTCACCGTCTGTGAAGTTTCACTTTGCTTCGTCTCTGATATTTGCTCACATTATTAAGGTATTTAATACATTTTAAATCGCCCTTAATCATTGAAGTTGCCAAAGCCTTCTGGCAACAACTCTGCGAGTAAATAAAATTACCATTAAAAAGTATCTCAAAACCGTTATTCGAAGTCGATATAGGTCTCAACACTCATGTAAGTATATAATTAACACACACAACAGTGGTGTGAGAAGCTAGCTTGCAATCTTGATTAAGCGATTATAATGACCAGTTAAGTAAGTAATGTATCATTGTCTTCAGAAATGTGAAACGTAAATGGAAATACACTGTGAATTAATGTCACAAACATCGAGCTTCTTTGTGTATTCAGCTTTCTTCGTGGGGCTGATAACTATTTGATGCTGAATGTACAGCATCGTGGTTTTTGTGGTTAATAAATTTTGTTCATGTTTTTGTTGACATTTTAGTGATTGGTCGTGATTGTGATTGTGATTGGTTTAGAGCGAAATGTATCTTTAACAGCAAAATCGTTTGGTCGAAGACAACAAAACAATACAATGTTTTTCTGGCTACATCATCGTCTACTTCAACTTTTCAAATTTTTCCACCGACCTATGATGTATTCTTCCTTTTCCTGTATGACGATATTGTTTGGAAGTTTCGCTGGTTTTTGACCGAAGACTGCGATTTTTACTTAAGCGAAGTTTCAATCCCCACTTTCTAAATAAGCTAAGCATTGAAAAAAAAGTTGCAATTACGACGAATTTAATAGTGGTGTAAGTGTAACAGAATTAATAAGCAAAATATTGGTTTGTAACTAAACCCTTCTAGAACACAATCCGATGTGTAATATGCTGAAAGTTCTCTCATATTCGCTATTTGAACAGTTGAAACGTTTTACTGAATATCACAATCAATAGCAATGTTCACATACAGACGTACATAATTGGTAAGGACACCCCTTCAGTGAGGATTACGACCTAGTTTCTTACATGGAATCAGTTCCCGATTCTTTGTAGAAAGTATACTGAGGGATGTGTTGTAGTGTATTGGCTTTTGAGACGTGAGGCCACGGTTCAAACCTGAGGTCAAATATCTCCAACAAAACTAAATATGAGAATATAGGTTTTCGGCGACTTTCTCTCAGCAGATTTCTGACAAAAACTCTGGAAGTAAATAAAATTGCCATGAAAAGTTTCTCAAAAATATGTCGTTCAGAGTCGTTTTAAAATTGTAGGTTCCACAACTTGTGTATAAAAATGACACACACGACATAAGATATGTGAGATACTAGGTCGTAATCCTGACTGAAGGGATGCAATGATCAATTATGTATCTTATAGGTATGTACACTGAGGAAGGCTTTATGAATATAAATGTTCTAGGGATTAGGACAATCAGTCAGTTTTAACAGCCAAAAGGTGCTCTGGTAGTCTAGCGGGTAGTGTGCTAGACTATTATCGTGAGGGTCGTGGGTTCGATTCCTACTAGTGGTCACTGGTCAGTGAGACTACACCGAGCATATGGTCAAAGTTACTCAGCTCGTATATAATTAGAATATAATTTGTAATTGTATTGTAATTAAAAAATAAATAAAAAAATAAAGCCGAAAACTAGTCCAAGTTTTTTAAAATTTCTTAAATATTTCTTAGTATTGAACGTGTAATTAATTAATCAATATTTAGCAAGATCATTCAAAGGAATTTTAATTGTAAACTTAAATGTACAGGTTTTACATTTTTTTATTCGCATAATTATACCGTACAACTTTTGAAAATTAATTTTGTTTGGCCTTTAATATGATACTAGAAATTGAATTTAAATGAAAGGTAACCATTATAAAGTCCATATACTGTAGAAATAGAAATAAAAAATAAAAGTATTTTATTTTTCTATTGTGAATGAAATTTATTGCGTTTGTAAATCGTAATTGTGTAATTTCATATTGATATTGTGGATCAAGCTTTCTTTCTTACGATTTCACAAGTATTTCACAATTCACTACGTTTATATTTATAATCAGAACAAATCAAGGTTGTTAAATATAAAGTGAAAACTAAATTTGTAGCTATGATCGCTGTTTAATTTATACCAACTGAATATTTGTTGGCTGGTTAGAAATAGTTTATGGAGATCTGGAATTAATAAGATAAGATAAATGCGTTCTATCACTGTTCAAATATACAAATTTTGCTGTAAAAGGGAGTGAATTAATCCTGCTGGCCCACTAATAGCAGAATATTCTGTTTCAGCAGAACTTCTTCACCAATTGGAATAGATGAACAGGTTCATTTAACCTCAGAAACTATAGTTGGTTGTGTAACTATGCCTTTGAGAATTTTTAATATCTAGAATAGTTAGGTAGAGATGTTTGTCTAGGCAAGGAATGTAAATAAAATATATCCTGACTAATAAGGGCAGATTGTACTGATATAACTTAAGAGCACATACACATACACAACACATAGTTTGTCATTGTAATCCTTCACTCCGGATTACCACCTAGCTTCTTACACTACTAATGTTGTGGGTGAATTTTTTATAGATGAGTGGCGGTACTCACATTTTCAAGCGGAATCCAAACGACAGATTTTTTTGGAGACATTTTTCATGGACATTTTTTTTATTAACTTTCAGAGTTTTTGCCAGAAATCTGCTGAGAGCAAGTGGCCGAAGAAATATATTTTGATATTTTGGGTTGTTGTTGGAGATGTCCGATCTGGAGTTTGAACCATGGCGTCATGTCTAATACACCAACACACAAAATAGTAGACTACAACTACTACTTAGGAGCACATAAGTGATACAATGTGAATACATTTAGAATTGTCCACACCGGATTTGAAGCTTTGTAAATCTCTGTTGATAATTCATTGAATCACTCGTCTCTTACTTTACAGCAGTAGTTCGTCAGGTAGTTGAAACGGATTTTAAAAAATATTCAAAAAGTTTATCTTTTTTTTTTAATAATCCTTATAAGCATTGGAGCACAATTCCTAAAACATTTTGCTTAAGTTTTCTCTTTCTCTTGCTGACTGAGGTCGTGATTGACCATTACCATAAAACAGTTTATCTTCGACAACATTTTGCAACCGGTGTTCATTAATATCGAAATATGTTAAAATAACTTACTAAAGAAATTTAATTTTCCGATGATGGCTTATTATACGAGAGCCATGGTTCGACCCCTGGCACAGACATCTCAAACCCAACGAAATATTAAAGAATATTTCATTCGGCGACTTTCTCTCAACAGTCTTCTGGAAAAATTGAACGGCGCAATCATTACAGTCAATCGTCTATGATAACCGATTTTGTGGGTACAAAAAATCTTCATAGTATTGATGTGAACGATGTTTGGTTTCAGCAGGATGGTGCAACTTGCCACACATCTCATGCCACAATCGATTTATTGCTTCAAACATTTGATGACCGTTTAAATAGCCGAAGTTGGCTGCGATTTGACATCGTTGAACTATTTTCTGTGAGGCGCCATTAAAGAAAATTATTATTCCGACACCACCAGAGACAGTTGAGCATTTGAAGGCCAACATTCGTGATGCCATTGCCGAGAACAACCCCATACACTCGAAGAAGTGCACGTTAGTTGATTCGATCGAATGAGGTACTATATATGAGTCAAGCCGCGGCAGCCATACGGATGAAATAATATTCCATTCATAAAAAAAAAATAATAATTTGGCAAAATTTCAAACCGTTTCTGTTTTTTTATGCATTTGTAAATTTAAACTTTTTAATGGCCCACATTTTAAAAAGATGCAATATGGCGTATGACTTATGCATGAGTTTAATTAAATATAACGTATAGGCTTCAACATCTACATGCAAACTTTTTCCAATGTGAGCTGACAAGTTACTGCAACGGCTGACCATCTGTTGTTTTGAGCCAACAGATCTCATTTAAGTAAAGACGTTTTCTGCGTTCAATATTATTCTTCCAACAAAATATAAATTTTATTATGCTTCTTTAATACAATAGAAAATAACCTTGTATTAGAAAATTGTTCAAAGAAAATTCTAATCATTGTTTTCTTTTGCAAACAATACTTTTTTGTGCTTCAAAACTATATTTCTGTTGAACTAAATATTATTGCAACATATTAAGTCTTCGTGTCTTTATCTTTTGCCATTGTTTTAAAATTATTCTTTGAATAAATTTGAAAAAAAAAAATTCTTCTATTTATGTTTGTGTAAAAGACTTTGATAAATATTCCTAAGCAAGTTTCTTGTGTTGTTTTAGTTTTATCCTCGAGTGTAGCTAAATACAAACGCAAGTTTTTGTTTGTATTTGAGACACCCCCAGAGCAGTTTCATAACAGAGACAGTTTTCTTTTCTGTTCTCCATTTTACTAACATTAGTGCACAGTAGACATTTTTTTCTAACATTAGTTTAAGGCACAGCTACATATACCGGTTACATATATACGAGTACATACACAGATACGAAAATAAAGAAAAGCAATGTTAGAAAAATCCTTAGGATTTAAACAAAATGGCAAAGATATATGCATCATGGGAATGTTTTACATTAAAATCGCCTTGAGAATATTGTCAAGTGTGTCATATATTTACTTTTAATCTCTGCATACAACATCCAGATCCTACTTATATGGATAAAAATTTGCTTAGGAGCTGTAAAAACGTATTTGTTTTTTCTAAATCCGTATAATTTTTACATGCTGGTCTGTTCATAGAATTTGAATTAAAAAAATTCTTTTCAGATTTTAAACTATTAAGTTAGTCGTCATATCAAGCATTGGGGAAATATTTTAATACTGTTTACTTAACAATTTTCTTATCAGTTTTTTCTCCATCTATTTCATATTGAATTTGTTAAACAATCTACAAATAAATGTTTGTAAATTTAATACAAAAAAATTAATTCCTTCAGGGTTAGGAAAATATTTATTTCTTGTGCCAATAATAGCAATGACCCAGTTGTTTATTCCTTGGTTGCTTTAATTCTCCACTGGTTCTAAAACTTTGTACTGATGATTTATTATCATCGTCACAAAATCTATATGTTGATCTCGAGACACCTCCTATTCTGCGTCGACAGTGGAGCCATACCAAAAGATCAGCTTATTCCTTGATAGTCTCATGCATGACTCGGATCTCTTATTGTAGTTGGCCAACAAAAATTTTGATTGCCTCAAGTCCACAAGGTATTATAAGAGACCGTGACATCCCTTTCGTTGAGCAAACCATTCCAAATAACCGCTCACACATCACAGCAAATTTCTGGCCCCAAAAACATCGTATAAGTTTCCCTCCTAGCAACTTGGGCTGCTTGCTCGTTGCTGAAAATTCCCAAATGTCCTGGGACCCAGCAGATGCCAAACGTACTTCCCCTTCGTGGCTAATTCAGCTTCACCAGACAGTCCCATATTATCTTCGATTTAATCTCATTAGAGCCAGGTTTTCAAATGGCGCCCGGGCTATCAAATAGTATTGTAATGTATGGTCTTTTGTACCTACTATCCGAGCACATCTTTCGATAGCTTAGAATTTCACTTCATATATACACAGCTTTTCCAAGCAGTCCAATACTTTCTTCGATTTAACCTCATATAATCCGAGTGCACAAATGGCGGCTTGAACTTCAGATAGCATTGCTAAGTCATGTCTTTTGCAACTCCCATACAAGCACATCTTTCGATGGCATAGACTTTGCTTGAAATATACCCACGAGTTTCTCCATGGGATCTCATTCATTTCTATTTTGAATGAACTGACACAACTCCTTAGTCAATGATCTACTTTTGACTGCCTGTAACCATATCCTTAGGAAATTCTTCAATTCTAGTCTGTTTTAGCATTGAAACACATACGGAAATTCTGTTTATTAAAAATTAGGCTTTGAGTAATCCTTTTTCTTCATTTAGTTGATATTTCACGACTAATCCGATGACGAGTGCCCATCTCCGCAGGATCTCTAATTCTCTGCTATTTCCTCCATTCTTTTTAGCAACGAGGTGCAGTTTTAAATCAAAAACTCGAAAACCAGCAAACCACTTTCGCTACTTTTTTCTGAAATTGAAGTATTGTCTTTTTGAACTTCAGAAATATTTTTTCTGCGTCCTATTCGAACTTTTTCTATAACAGAGAAGCAAAATATCATGGTTTGGTTAGGTTATGTATGGTGGCGGAAGCCTTTGAATGTAGAGGTCCCACTTAGGCCAGCATTAAGGCTCATTGTGATACTACAAGTTGTCGGAATCTAGAGGATAGTGTATTGACTAATAAGATGTGAGGGCACTGGTCACAGATATCTGGAACATAACGAAGTTTGAAAAAATTCTTTCCTCCTTTTCTCTCAGCTGTCTTCTGGCAGAAGAGGCTACTTTTAACTGAAAGTCGCGCCACTCTTTTATAAAATTAACACACACAAAATAAGTGGTGTTAAAAGCTAGGCCGTAATCCTGATTGAAGGATTGTAATGACCGTATGTATGTATGTAGTAATCAATATTCAACTCGGGAATCAAATATGCCGGAGAGAAAAAGTCAATTTAATTTTGCTTTACTGCTAATCTTTACATTAGAGAGCTCGCTCAAGAATGTCAGAAATAGAGTGGTCAAAAATCTACAGTGCAGTGCACTGACACATGAGAAATAAAACGATTTATTCCTGCTTCAGACTTACATCTGCTGCAGATAAAATACGTCGGAATGCCAAATGTATCGGAATGCCTACCGAAAGGTTAGTGGAAGTCTAAAATTTGCCTTCCAAACAGCTATTAGACTTGCCAGCCCCATCTGTGGACTATTGTAACCTACCTATCTCGAGAAATGAATACTAATCCATTGTGTTAGAAGAGTTGCAATAGAACTAAAAATGTATACAATGTTTAAAAACCTTTCGTAAATTGAGTTCATTGTGGTTTATAGGGTTACGTGGTCCAGTTTAAAATTTTGTCGCATGGTTTTTATTACAAAGTGTCATTACGATCCTATAAATTTTTTTGGTTTCTTTTTCATGTGTTAAAAGAAAAACTATATAACTAAACTCAATACTTGCAATGAAAACCCAACACACAATACTTTAATACTTTAAAATATAGCACTTAATCCCCCCAAATAAGAGGATGAATAAATAGCAGGCTCAGTTAAGTTTATGCCACAACCACTTTGAAAATCCCCTTAAGGGCATTAAGGTATCAATGATTTTTTAAAAGATTTAAATCCACACACCTTACCATAAATTATAATCATGTTTGGATAAAAACCGAAATTCCATTTATTTTCCTCATTCAATTTAAAAGCCGTCTGCAGCAAGTTTAAAAAAATTATTGTTGTTCAAGGTGTAAAAAGTAAAATTTTTAACAGAACATGGGGACACAAAAGGTTGTTGAAAAAAAAAATTGAAAAATGAATAAACACAGGAAGAAAAAATAATTTAATGGCTCCACACGAGTATCTACCATGTGCGTAAAAATAAAAGAATTTTTGGCACAAAGCCAATGTTTACTTGCTTTTTGGTGTTGCTATTGTTTATTTATAGTGTTTTGTGAGAATTTTTTTTTTAAATTATGATTTTAGATTTCTATTGCTCTTGTTTAAAAATATACTTCACATCTGTCTCATGTTATGATTGGGGGAAAGACATTATTGGAATTTTGATTAATCCAATACCATTGGGGATTAGAATACAATTCCTTTGTTATTTTTCAGATAAATTTCTCTCTTAGTTATTGGAAATACAGCTGACAATAGAAAGTAATTGTAAACGTCTGAAATGTGTTTGAAAATTTTTAGAAATTTTTTAATAATACGGTATCCAAGAAGAAAAACTCGAATGAGGCGATATTATCAGTGCTGTGACACTTATGCCGTCCAAATTTTTGCAATTATTAGTAATCTTTTATTCATTATAGCAAATTGCATTGAGCAGATTTATGCCCCCCTCATTGAAACGCTTTGTCACACCCGTTTTGATCGTTTAAATTAGCATTGTCTATATGCGTTCAGATAACTGCAGAGGTTGTTGATAGACTAGCCTTTAGCAGATATGTTGTATACTATTACCACCTGGAAGTTTTACTGAAGCACACGTAATTTTCTCAATACTGTAGCCTATACCTGTAGTTATTGTATTGCTGGTTATTGTAAGTAAGTCAGTAAATGATTTCTACTGACTTCTTTATTGTTTTTCCATTTTTGTTGTTTTTATTTTTGTAGACATTTATTCACATTTCGGTTTGACAAACATCTGATTATCCAAAGGAATTTCCTTTACGCTACAGCTATCACTGCAGCATATCCATGTATGATTGACTAGTGACAATGCAATTACCTTTCAAGCGATGGAGCTGTCCCTACAGCAAATCCTAGGATAATGGCAAATCAATGTTTGATTGATTAGAGATAACGCAACTACCTCTCTAAAGATGGAGTTTCCTGGTGTTCTACGATATTCATTGCTGGTTGATGTACCATTACTAGAGTTTTAAGTGAAGCATTTTAACCACTACACCACGTTGTCTTGAACGCATTTAGCAAATGAAGAGGAAACCACAATCTCCTTGGCAGCAAGGGGTCCACGCAAAATTGCCTGACTCTGCTGGACACGTATGGGCGGCGACACACTTCTCTCGAGGAGAAACAAAAGACATTTCACTTCATGTATCAGAGCCCTGCTCCGTTAAAAAAAATATTGAGGTTTTAACTCTCACTTAACTTAACACTTTAAACCATCGGTTATTTCCAATATGGCAACACTTATGTTATTCTACATACATACATAATTGGCCATTACAACCCTTTAGTCAGGATTACGGCCTAGCTTCTCATACCACTCAATTTGTGTTTGTTAATTTTATACATGAGTGGCGGGACCTACAGTTTAAAATCGACTCCGACTGAAAGATTTTTGAAAAACATTTCATGGCAATTTTATTTACTCTCAGAGTTTTTGCCAGATATCTGCTGAGAGAAGAAATCGCCGAAGAAATATTTTTCATATTTTCGTTTTGTTGTCTGACCTGGGGTTTGAACCGTGGCATTACGTTTTTCTATCATGTCACAAAATTCAGTATATTATCTCCACTAAACGTAATGAATCGATTTGCGCTTGAGCAACTTTGAGATTTATTGGAAAAATATTTTTATTTGAGAACAATTGGAAAAACAATTCGTCAGAAATTGAACGAAAAGCTCATTTACATCTTGGTGTGTACGTTAAATTGCCGTATTTGTGCCTCAGAACACCCACACGTGTTCTTACAGCAGGCAAAGCACCCCTTACGAGCGAATGATTGGTGCGGAGGCATCATTGGCCCATATTTTTTTGAAAGTGAGGACTGCGCAACCATTACGGTCAATGAAGACAACTATTCCACCATGATAATAGAATTTTCTGTATCCGCTCTTCATGGAATTGATGTGAACGATGTTTGGTTTCAACAGAATAAATAGAAATTGCTTCACATCTCATGCTACAATCGATTTATTGCGTCAAACGTTTGATGGTCGTTTAATAGGCCGAACTGGAGGTATCAATTGCCCACCAAGAAACTGCGATTTAACACAATTGGACTCTTTGCTGTAGGGCGCCGTCAAAGAAAATCGTTATGCCTACAAACCAGAGACAATTGAGCATACACTCGAAAAAGTGCATGAAAATTGCTCCGATCGAACGAGGTACTGTGAGGCCAGCAGCTGTATGAATTAAATAATATTCCATTTCTAACCGAAACAATTGTACTTCACAACAATAAAATAAATTTGGACAAATTTGAAACTGTTGTTGTTTTGTAGTATATTTAAATTTAAACTTTTAAATTGCCCACCTATTACATATGTATATTTACTCACATTATATTCATATTTAATATGTAGAATTCATTCGTGACAAGTACATATGTGACATATGAGTGATATTTAATTCCAATAGTTTCATACATACATCAAAGTTTTTATTGCATACATTGCAGAGTAACTATTCTAAAGGGTCCGCAAATAACTTTTTTTTTGAAAATGCTTTAGAAAATAACTACTGAATATTTTCCCAAATTTTTTTTTTTATTTGAAAGTACAATCCTTCCGGTTAATAATGGAAAATAATTTCATTCAAATGGCTGCCTCGGCTGGCCATCCAATAGCCTACGCCAGAAAATGCCGGTTTTAGCAAAAAAAATCATTTTGATGAAGCTCATTTTGATCTTGGCGGGTATGTAAACAAGCAAAATTGTCGCATTTGGGCCACAGAAAACCAGCACGCATACATAGAAAAGCCGACGCACCCAAAACGAGTCACTGTTTGGTGCGGATTTTGGTCCAGAGGCATAACTGGGCCATTTTTCTTCGATAATGAACAAGGAGTGGCCATTACAGTCAATGGGCAATGGCAATGGGCCATGTTGAACGAATTTTTGTTCACAAAAATTAAAGAGGAGGATATTGGCAACATTTGGTTTCAACAGGACGGCGCTACGTGCCACACATCCGAAGCTACACTCGATCTTTTGCACCCTGTTTTTGAAGATCGCATTATCAGCCGCAGAGCTGATGTCGTTTGGCCACCTCGGAGCTGCGACTTGACACCGTTGGACTATTATTTGTGGGATGCCGTCAAAGATAAGTGTTACGCCGACAAGCCAGAGACAATTGACGCTTTAAAGGACAATATTCGTGAAGCCATCGGTGAAATACAGCTGCCCACAATCGATAATGTGCTTAAAAATTTGACCGATCTTGTAGGCTACTGCATGGCCAGCCGAGGCAGCCATTGGAATGAAATTATTTTCCGTTATTAACCGGAAGGATTGTACTTTCAAATAAAAAAAGAAATTTGAGAAAATATTCAGTAGTTTTTTTAAAGCATTTTCAAAAAAAAAAGTTATTGGCGGACCCTTTAGTACATGTAATATGGTGCGTATCAGTAATATATTTCAAATGCAATTAAAGACTAAGTAAACCACCATTAATTTGGAATTAAAAATTTACAATATGATAATGATATGTCAATTTTAATAGATTTTTAAAAATTTTAAATTTTTCGAGATATCCCAATCTAAAAGTCAATACAAAAACCACAATTCTAGGCTGTATTCTAGGCTCCTTTAAAATACTTATAACCTTTTGTTTGGAATTGTGATATGAGGCTGAGAACTAACCAGGATTGATCTCCTCAAGTAAATGGTATACATTTTGTTATGAGGCTATGGTTCATGGCAGTTTATTTTTTATAGTAGGGTGGCTTTGTGTATAATAATTTATATTGAGGGTTTTTAAATTGTTCAAGAAAGAAAACACGACACCAAAAATTCAAAATGACGAGCTTGTAAGAATTTCCCCAATTGTTTAAAACTAATTTTAAACAATTTCATTTTAAGTGCTACAAAATCTATTACGTCTATTAATTCAACAAACTGCCATTAACTGTTATTTTAATGCTCATGGCGAACTTTAATTGCTGCAGACATTAAAATTCAATTACAAACTGTCATCAACAATTTTCCAACACATTCAATCACTGTTTATTACTTTTTTTTTGTATACTTTCCTTCAATAGTTTACGACTTACAGAAAATATCGTAAAAGATCTGCAACAAAAACACAATAAATTCATCACTTGAGTTCCTTGTTCTGTAATAGCAAAAAAAATTATTCATTGTATGCTGGACCTGAAAAAAAACATCAAAAAACGTGAATAAAGAATAAAAATCAAATCGTAACGGCCTGTTATCAGCTATACAAGGGCACAAGTATCTACTACAAGTACGAAAAAATTAAATTTAAATAAATAAACTCAATGAATAGATAACAAAAAAGAAAAAAATTATTTGTGGAGAAAAAACAATAGAAACAGAAAAAAATATATGTCAATAGCTTAAAGTGATTTTGAAACTATATGCTTCAATAGCTATAACAAATGTTTTGTTGTGAAACACGTCTAATGTTAAACAAAACTCCTCCGAAACAAAAAAATGGCAGCAAAACACACGTACAGTTGCCATCACCGAATATAGCTGATAAAATAAAATCAAAAAGGAAATTGTTAGATAAAAGTGGAAATAAAAATGAAAAAATTTGCCATAAAAACATGTGTAAAACTTGTAGTGAAAATAACGTTAAAATTTATTTCTCATAGCGGTGTTGTTACTGCTTGTTTTGTCAACCAACAAAAAAAAAAACGTGTGAAAAAGTATGAAAACACCTGCAAACAAATGTGGATAAACGAATAAACAAACAAATTGTAACGTTGCAATCGAAATATTTTCGAAAGCGATTTTATTGCTTAACAAAAACAAAAAGTCCTTGCTGAGAGAATGCCTACAGTGCATGTCAGTGAATATAGTACAGCAGAGGCTATTAATTTGAAAAATTGACAGTTACTTTGTAAGCTAAAATATTTCGTTTGTACAAAAAAATTAAATGACTACATATGTGTGCTTCAGTTGGCGTCAGTAAAAATTGTACAGCGATTTGTTCATTTATATTCCCTAGGGCAATACATAAGCAAATTACGTGATTAATAAACATTTTCAATTAAAAAAAATGCGATCAAATGAATATCAAATGACTGCATCATACAGCGTAGACTAAATATCCATAATCTTTAGTACATCTTATTCGTATACCTAAAATATTTTATGTTTTCTTCAATATCCATGGACATGCACTGTGTGAACATTTCTAGCCAAACTTGTTGCGAAAACATTTATGTTGTTTTTGCTTTAGTTTGCATTATTTCGTAACAGAAAGAAAAACAAATAAAAAACATATATGTTTACGCTCTCCTAATAAAGCAACACAAAAACCAAATTATTTTTAAACTACTTCACGCAGCCTTTAAAATTCCAAAAATTGTACATTGTATGCACTTGAACAGCAAATATTCAGAGCCTAAAACTAAGGAAAAGGTTCAGGAGTAATGTGTTAAAATATATTTATTCCTGAGCATCGTATATGAAGCATTAGCTTCCAACCAAATTTTTCCAAGTGATCCATTCCTCTGTCAGTTAGTCTTCTTCATGTATGCAATACTTTTCTAACATTACCTTGGACTTAAAGATTTTCATCTAGTATACTAGTTTTTGTATTTTCTCTTGGAAGTGACTTATTATTTTTTTTTTTTTTGGTTCGTCCTATACGTGTGAAACTTTTGGTTCAGTCCAGAGCGCCTTGCTGTTAATGCGAGCTGTTCAAAAGTCGCAGCCATAGTCAAGTAGGTTGTGTGTTGGCGTGTTAAATGTATGGCCACGGTTCAAACTCCAGGTCAGACAACTCCAACAAAACACAGTATGAATAAATATTTTTTCGCCGATTTTCCCTCAGCAGATTTCTGGTGAAATCTCTGATAGTAAATGATAAAATTGCCACGAAAAGTTTCTCATGTTTAAAATTAATACACACAACATAAGTGGTGTGAGAAGCTATATCGTAATTCTGTCTGAAGGGTTGTAAAAACTAACTATGTCGGTATATAGTTCAAAAGATTGTCTACATTTTGTGAATGTAATTATTGATTGAGAAAACACAGATTTGATCAAATCGACTCTCTTTAGTACCTCTATACAGAAATTTTGTCTGAACATTTGTACTGAGTAGTCAGATCTTCGATACGGTATAGAGTTATGAGTATTATGTTAAGTACCATTTCTTTTGTTCATGTATATGGGGTATTGTATATGTCTCTATGGATCCAAGGAAATCGTTTTCTAGCGTGAATACCACAAGAATATGCAGTGTTAGATATATTATAGAAAGTCAGGAATATGATACTGGATAAAAAAATTAAAAATCATGAGTGAATTCAAACGGGAAGGAAATGAAGAACCGAATAATCTGGCTATAATGCCAGGGTATAAACTTGGACAAAAACTTGATTAACATAAAATATTTTAGTGCATAAAAAAGCTACAAAATAGGCGGAAATGTTATGCCGAATATTGTGACACAATAGCACAGAAGGGAGAAGTGTGAAGATTCTGCGGTTCGATTCTGATTATATGAAAACCATGAGTATATTGAGAAAGAATAAAGGCGATTTGATTTCACTCATAAGAGTCCTTAAAGAGAACTCAGCATAAAACGTAAAGCTTAATCGGGCGTGCGTGGTAAATATTAATGAATGAAGGGCATGTGATGGAAATATTGATTCGTTGGATTGTGATCTGAACCATTTTGTGTAGGACACTATACATCACAGAGAAAGGCACTGCAATAAAATACGGAAGTTTGTAGAAAGAATATGGATGCAAAATTTTCCAGATTGATTGTGTAAAATCTTCTACTTGCTCCAATTATGGAAAAAAGGAATTGTTTTTTAACCATGAATTCGTCTGTGCCTTTTATATGGATCAATCTATTCCATAGTTCCATACATACTATACATATAAAATTGATCATTACAACACTTCCGTCAGGGTTGCGATCTAGCTTTTCACATGTGTGGCGGGACCTACAGTTTAAAGTGAACTCTACACGACAGACTTGTGAGAAACTTTTCATACCAATTTTATTTATTCACAAGGTTTTTGCCAGAGGGCTGCAAAAAAGGAGTCGCTGAAGAAATATTTTTTGATATTTCGTTTTTCTTTCGAGATGTCTGACCTGGGGTTTGAACGCTGGCCTCACATGTAATAAACCAAAATACTGCCTACTAGACTATGGCGACTTACAGAAGAATCAATGTCACTCCATATTTTTCATATTTTGCAAGTAAATTCTGTTTGAAATGTGTGCAACCGCAATGAGTAATAGGTTGTCCATCACTTGATTAATATCTCAAGGCAATTTGCTGTTCATATGGCCAAATATATTGGTAAAGTTTTATTTATTTTTATGTCATTGCCTCATTTCTGCACTACAAAGGGTCTTTTGCCCTGGAACATTTTAATCAACGTTGCGAATTGCACTCGTTATAGTCACTATTCAAATAAAAGTTGCATTAGATTGCTCTCATTCCATATGTTACAAGTTTTTTGTGTGTTTTAAACATATTTCAGCATAGAAGCTCAATGGTTTGTTTTAATCATATTTGAGCAAACATTTGGCTGTACAACCTAGGTGAGCTACATTTAGTTGTATCATAATGTACAATTGATTTATAGACTAACGGATTTATCAATATTTGAAGATATTTTAATATCGGTATATCAGGTAAAAATTGTATCATATTCGCACGCATTCCATAGATTATATGGACGTATAATATGGCTTGTTTGTTCTGTGTTTAAAATTTACAAATTTCCACCGTATCATGATAAAAGAAAATTACTTTTAACACCCACACTGCTATAATATTTCAAAAATTAAATACACATAAAACTCTTTTAACAAACTTTATGTTTTTGTTTTGCTTACAAGTGTTGATGGTTCCGTATTTATTGCCAACAAACATTCTATGTTGCTACCAACAAATTTAAACTTTTTATTGTTTGTGGAAAATTTTTTAACCTTGATTTTATGTTTATCTATTCTCTGTTATGTGGGTAATAAAAACAAACGAAATTGAGTTTCTATTTTATGAACATGTTTACGAGTTTTTTTCTTTCAAGTTGAAGCAGACAATTCAAAAATATTTACCATTTAGCTTCTGTTCTTTTAAATTTTTTTTTTTTTTTGTTGAAGCTCACGTTCAATACAACAAATTTATATTGAACGTTTATTTTTATATTTTTTGTTTTTGTTTATGTTAGTCTTCTCTTTTTGTGTGTGTGTGTGGTTTTGTTTGGTTTACGAACTTTGTTTTATATTTGCTACTAAAATTTTACAATATTCTACACCGACTGACAACAAAAGTGCTTGGCAGACAATGTTCAAAGATGAGTGTTTTAAATTTCATTTTTTTTGTTTTTCGTATTTTAGAAAGAGAATTTAAAATTTAAAAATAACATTTTAAAATACAATTCGGGCATTTGGCATGTGATTGTAAAGCAGTTCTCAGGAAATGCCCACACTCAGGAGCTGATTTAATAATATGTGGCGAGAATATTGCAGATATACTGGCGAAGCCATAAAATTAGAAGTAACTTTAGTGCATCCTATCTCACTGAAAGGAAGTTGCCGTAGTCTAGTAGGTAGTGTGTTGGCTTATTAGACGTAAAGCCGGGGTTCGAGCCCCAGGCCAGACATCAACACAAAATACAAAACGTATTTCTTCGGCGACTTCCTCTCAGCAGATTTCTGGCAAAAACTCTGGGAGTAAATAAAATTGCCATGAAAAGTTTCTCAAAAATCTGTCGTTCGGATTCGACTTTAAACTGTAGGTCCCACCACTCATGTATAAAATTAACACACACAACATAAGTCGTGTGAGAAACTAGGTCGTAATCCTGTCTGAAGGGTTGTAATGACCAATTATGTATGTATGTATCTCACTGAAAGGTTTCAACAGAGGTTTCAACCTTTATGTACACTAAGTACCAGGTTTTAAAGAAAATTAATGCCGACAAACCAACTTCAAACGGTTAACACAGCAATTACAAACTTTACTCACTGGCAACTTCCATTGTTGTGAATGCGCTGTCAACAATGTCTGTTATGGAACTTTAAACAATCTTTGGACCTAAAATTCTATCTTTAAGATGCAACTAAACCCTGAAGCTAAGAACAGTCTGATGACCATCGCATGATTTAAGTGTCAATCCTCGCAAAATGCTTTTTACATACTTACGTACATAATTGGTCATTACAACCCTTCAGTCAGAATTACGATCTAGCTCCTCGCACCACTTATGTTTGTAAATTTTATACAGGAGTGGCGGGAGCTATAAAATCGATTTCTTTCCCATGGTAATTTTATGTACTCTCAGAATTTTTGTCACAAATTTACTGAGATTCAATCGACAAATAAATATTTCGTCATACTTCGCTTTGTTTGCGATGTCTAACCTGGTGTATGAGTCGTGGCACCACGTCTAATAAGCCAACACACCACCTACTAAATCAAGCGATATGAGACATTTATTTTTGATTTATCAATCCTAAATGGCATAAAACTTTCCTTATACAAGAGGTATCTAAAGGTCATTATGTATCCCAAGTTATCATGAAAGGATAACGCAATTAATAGGACTGGAAAGCAGGAATAGTGCTTAACACTTTCAAGTGGAGGTTATGGCCATTTTGACAACGATGACTAGTAGTGCGATTTTCCCTCGAAATTTTTGATTTAATTAAACAAATTTAATTAAACTTACTTAGTTGGTCATTACAATCCTTTAGTCAGGATTACGACCTTGTCCCTTACACCACTCATATCGTGAGTGTTAATTCTATACATGAGTGGCGGGACAGTTTAAAGTCGACTTTGAATAACAGATTTTTAAGAAACTTTTCATGGCAATTTTATATACTCTCAGAGTTTTTGCCAGAAATCTGCTGACAGGCAATCGGCGAAGAAACATTTTTTGTATTTCGTTCTGTTCTAATAAGCAAACATACTACCTACTAGGCCCGGCACGCATTTGGCAATCTTCGACATGCTACAGGTGTTGTGATTACGTACGTACGTAATTGGTCATTACAACCCTTCAGAGAGGATTACGACCTAGTTGTTGTGTTGTGATTACCTCAGTTATATTGGATATTATGAGTTCGTTTTACATGAAGGCTTAATCTCAATTGCAGCTGGGCACATGTGGTTACGAAGAGTACATTACTTTAATTGTATGACCATCCATCTCACAAAAGCGATTCTCAAGTGCCACTGTATTTTGGAAGACATGGCTACAGACTTGGCATTATGTCAAATGAATTTTGTAAGAGCTGTAGAGTGGAGGAGAAGGAAGGGATCATTTTTCACTTCATATGTTAGTGTCCTGCTCTTGCCAATAAAAAAAAGAAGTTTTTGTTTTCAGCCTCAGACTGAGCTCTCTAATATAAGGATTGCTACAATAGCAAGTCATGTCTACTCAGCTTTAATTATGACCAATTTGTTTAAGCCAATCACCTTAACGTTTAAATACTGTTCGCAAACAGGAAATACATTTCCCTTGGCACAAGTATAAATCCCTTGGGCCTCAAATAACACTAAGAAATTATCGTAGTTGCCCTTTCGGTACTATTGTTCAATGTTCAATACACCAAAAGAAGAACAACAAAATAAAACACCGAAAAAACAACTAAGCTTAATACGATTATTTATTTATGTCAGAAAGCCTCCTACATGTCATAACTTACAACTTTATGTGGCAGTTTATTAAGTTTTATTATTTTTTTTTTTCTAAACATTGCTGGCAACGATTTCTCTTTGAATGAATGTTGGCTGGTACGTTAGCCGGTCTGTTGGTCCAAAACATTGGCTGACTGCTTGGTGACTAAGCAAAAGAGCAGTGGTATGAACAAATTGATATTTATGACAGTTTATCTGGTTGTTTCAAATCTAAATTTAGACACACGATATTTAGACAAAATCCTTGTCATCCAAAAAAAGGTCTTTCTTTGTCTTTATGGCCAACAAGGTTACAGAGATCTACTGAAAAGCGGTTAACAGAAAAAAACAACGTCCCCAAATATAAATAAGCAACTAAACAAACAGTCGTGAAAATAGAAACAAAGTAAAGAAACACAGCCGTCAAAAATTTCCTAGAATTTGATTCTTTTTTCATTTTTTTGTCATTTTGGAAAGAAAAATTAAGTCATTTCGGGTATTTTTTATTTGTATCCGTAAACGTGCTTATAAGCGTTAGTGCTTGCCAAACAAGAAAACAAAACAAAAATTAGAAGAAAAGAAGAAATATGGTAAAAAAAAGAATGATGGCATCTTAGTAAAGACATACTTTTGTTACATTTGTTGCCAAATATTCTCTTACAACCTTACAACACTTACGCACACACAACGAACTTACGCTTCATCGTGCCCAAAATAGTCTTTTAATATTTTAAGGTGTACTTTGTGGTACTGTTTGTTGTACGGAAATAGCCGCAGGACATTCTTAAATATACGTAGCAAGTATACATATAGAGTGCTGCGTTCCTTGCAACATACTACATACATTATATTCATCAACAACAGCACATATTTTTAGAGTAACGCCTCATTGCCAATGTTAGAACAAAACAAAGAAAACAAGAAGTGGACAGAGGCTCAAACTAAAGAAAACACTGTACATGTAATGAACCAATTGTTCTAAATATTTACAAGATAACTTAAATGATAAATTCTTTAATTTTTTTTCTAAATAGCGCTGTTGTCGGCGTAGTCTCATAGGCTGAGTGTTGGCTTATTAAACGTGAGGAAGCGTTTCAAATACCAGCCCAGACATCTTTCAGTGACTTCCTCTCAGAAGATTTCTGTGCAAAATCCCTGAGAGTAAACAAAAATTGCCATGAAAAATTTCTACCGTTCGAAGTCAACTTTAAACTTTAGGTCCTGCCTCGCATGGATAAAATTAACACACACAGCATGTTCTGTATGAGTAGCTAGTCTGTTCTAAAAGTAAACATTGTACTTATAAAAAAAGAAGTTAAAAATAGACGAGGATTTTGACATCGAAGAAAATAATGTTCCAGTAAGCATTTACATATGTGGGCTTGGACCCATGACTTACAATATATTTCAAGTATTTGCTCTTAGTTAATGCAGCATCAAATATTAATCATCCAAACAAAGTAAATTTGTAAAATCATCGTTTGGTCGAGCGGTAGGTAGGCCGAATGATAGAACGCCCATCGTATGGTTCAAGTTCTCCTGCCTATATGCATACACTTAAGCCATTAAGTTGGCTTGTTGTACGCTCATCATATTAAGGAGTAGCAAACATATTTCTTTCAGAAAGTCTGTATTTTGTACAAGCTTCCATAGCTTCTCGCAATCCACTCCTCTTAGATAAATCATGAATTATATACTGTCTTCCAGACATACTGTTAAACTGTCATACGAAAGTCCTGCTTTTATGGTTTAGGTGTACATGTAAGGATTTCAATTACATACATACATAATTAGTCCTTACAACACTTTAGTCAGGATCACGACCTAGCTTCTCACACCACTTATATCGTAGTTATTATAAAAATAAATAAATGAGTGGCGGGACCCATAGTTTAAAGTCGACTCCGAATGACAGATCTTTTGAGAAACTTTCGATGGGAATTTTATTTACTCTCAGAATTTTTGTCAGAAATCTGCTGGAGGAGGTCGCCGAAAAAACATTTTTTCACATTTCGTTTTGTGAACTGAGGTTTAAACCATGTCTTCACGTCTAACAAGCCAAAAGACACAACATATTAGACCTAAGACATTAAGTTGGGCCGATTCGTAACCCATTGTAAGGTCAAGGCCACATGCTAATTTGCATATACCTAAACAAGGAAATTGGCTTGTTGTGTAATCAGCATGGAATCCAGGAAGTTTCCTCTGAAATAGGTCACGTCTGGAGTAGTATATTCCCGAAAATATTAGATAATTTAGCATATAAAAGCCACGCTTTTTCGATTCAGGAGTAATTATAAGGCTAAGTGCTCCGTAAGGAAGTCTAAGTTAGGATAGGACTAATTACGCTCCTGTAAAGTCAGTGAGTTATACTTTTAGTAACGCCTCATGAATCCCCTATATATGGACTAGCTTCTGTGGGCTCATATTGGCTTATCCTACGGATTATGTCTCTATTTTAATTTCCAACCCAGAACATATCCTTTTCAAAACAAGGATAGGACATAGGATATGGGCCGATTTTCGTTTTCCTTGTAAATCATCAAATTTCAGTCAATTTTGGTGCTATGTTTAGAACATATTTCGCTCTTCTACATAGATGGTTTGGATTCCCATCCATCAGACGTATTAACATGTGGTCAGCGCAGTAGGCTGGTTCCAGTTATTCGTCAATTAATACCCCAGAAGGCTATGAATATTGGTGATATAAATATGTACAGTGGTGGCCACGAATTTAAGACACGACATATGACTGATTTAGTTGTGATAATATTTACAATCATGTAGTATCAAAATTGATATTCTTTATACTTCTATGTACTCTGTAATATTAAGAAAAAGTACCATTATTTTATTTCGTTTCTATTTACATTTTGTTGCTTTTTGATCATATTATTGTAAAAACGTTTATTTGAAATTGGCCACGAATTTAAGACATTTCAGAAATATCTGGCTTTTAAGTCATTTTTTGGTGTTTTTTGAAGCTAAACGTTGAGCAACGAATGTTTTATTTTATTTTATGTTGGAATACATAGAAATATTTAATTATAAATGGTCAGAGGTACTTGGAATACCGATGCCGAGCGAAAACTGATCCAACAACTAAAATTTGATGGAAAAATAATAATGGAGATATCCAAGCTGCTTAAATGTTCTAAATGCAAGATTTACAACGCGCTGGAACACATCAAGCAACATGGTACCACCAAAAATGTCAAACAGCAACCTAGAGCCCGAAAAACTACACCCTAAAGTAGCTGTTATAATCCCTTCACGACCTCAAGTAAAATAAAAAATAAAATTGCATTGGATTTTGGTATTGATATTTCGTCTAGGGCAATAAGAAGATGTCTAAATGAGAAAAATTTGCGTGGGTGTCTTGCACAACGACTAGCATTTTGTCTTGATCTATATAATATGTAAATAAAAATTCTCAACCCAATATAGGTAGCAAAATATTATTACTTTTTCTTCCTAATATTACTAAAATCTTAAGAAAAATATCATGGACCTAAAATATTTTTGATAAGATGTAAAAATTATCACAAATGTAGAAATAAAATGTCGTGTCTTAAATTCGTGGCCACCACTGTATATATGTATAGCATATGAAGTGAAAACATGGCTCCTTGTCATATTCGCTTGTTATATGCTACGAGTTATTCACAAATTCTTAATCCTCTAGCCTATCAGCGCCAACAATGTTAAGCCCTACTTACAGTTATCATGTTATGGTGGAACTTATTAAGCTCAAATATGTTGCTGATTTCTTTTTGAATTCTCAAAACGTCTTCACCCGTTGCATCAGTTATATTCGACTTGCTCCTGCATATGCTAAAAAACTCCATCAGCAACTTCATTGGCAATAAATATGTTCCTGGCTGGTATTTCTGTTAGTATTCTGTTACCTTGCGCAATTATGTCTCAAATTGGACCAGTTCCTTTCATTTCCCTACTCCTCTTTAAAATTCTCTCCCATACTTATACTTGTTCATTTCACTAGAGTTAAAAATTTAGTTCTCTAGTCTCAGTTTCGTTAATTAGGATTTTTTTCGAATTCCGATGAGTAAATGCCTAGAATTTTCACAGCAGTAGTCTACTAATGTATGTGATAGTAAGGGAAATATGGAACCGAGTTCATATGGGAATTCTTGGCAATGAGCAGGCTGAAAATAGTTGATGTGTATACCTTGTTGTCTAAAAATCTCTACTATTGAACTACGTCCTACGAAATTTATGAAATTATGGTCCGGAATACAATTCAAACGACCTAATCAGCACGTACTTTCATGATGTATGGTCGACCAGATGGAGGACCTAAAAACGGTTTTCCTTTCTCTTCTGGCAATTCAATTGAAACATTTTTTGTTGTTATCGTTTTCCTAATTTTAAATTCTTTGTAGACTCTGTAGTCAAAACAGAATTGTAAAGTCAGCAGTTGAGTAAACTGAAAAGGACTTTATGACTGGCTTTTTTGAGGTTTTTTATGGTTCAGTTTCTAGCAGCACGGGTATGAAGCTATGTTGCCCCATGATGGAATGATAGAAAAATGTTCACACATAATAAAGCTCACTAATATAGAGACATAGAACCACAAATACTTGTACACATTGACTTGAAAATATGTTGGTTAATTTTCTTCTTCTTTTTTTTATTTTCTTTACCACTACCACTGCCACCAATGCCAGTGGGCATCAGCCGTAGTAGTAGCATCTTCATCATCATCATCATCATCTTGAGTCTGTATTTTAAACTAAAGTATTTGGACATTGTTAGATGCTCTTCTAACCTAACAGAGAAATAACTAAAGACTACAACAATAATGGCAAATAAAACAACAATTATAAACGTATATCATACAGCAGTGTATCGTAAATAAGTTCATGTACATTTAAGTATGTTGCAAAATGCGAAACACATACACACAATTTTGCTGGTTGTCGGTTTTTTTTTTAATTTTTCTACAAAACCTAATGACAAGAAATGGCTGTAGCAGCAAAGCAGGTCAACCATGACTACCATAAGGACAAGTGCTTAAAACAGTGAGTCAACTGGGAATTTAAGTTTTGAATTTCAATCTTCACTTCGTCTTGCTTCAGATTTTTTTCTGTGTTGAAGCCTGTCAAGCAAGATTTTTCTTGGAATTTTCTTTGTTTGGCTTTATTTTGAAGTGTGGAGTATGTGCAGTATGTGAGTTTGCTTACTAATACGAAAATAAATTGTACGTATATTGTATTTTATTTTACAAGAATTTAATTAATAGACGACACATAATAGTATATAATATTGTAAATATGTAAGTTTATTAAATACATATTTAAAAGAAAATAAATTGCATGAAAAATTTGTTGCAGGACAAAATAAGGATTAAAAGAGAATTGTTTGATAAACTGAAAGAGCATGGCAATCTGTTGATGGTCTTCTCTGTGGATTTACTTGAAATTAAATACTGGTAAGAAATTACTGTTACATTATTTTTCAATGACACACGTATACTAGAAACTATTGTTGTTGGAAAATTCATTGAAAACTATAAAAAATGTTCACCAATTTCATAATACTCAATACATATTGATAGGACTTTAATAAATATTTTAAAATAAATAATTAAAGTTCCATAAGTGTTTTACAGGTAAACAAAATTTTCAAAGATTGTAAATTATTCATTCATTATTCATTATTATTCACAGGCAAGTTCTCTTGGTGGCCCATATGGCCCATTGTATTACCCAGCAAGAGGTCTCAACAACCCTAAACTCCGGATGAAACCGTCTAGTTCCCTTAGCAGCACGTTCACCACCATGCCCAGATCTTCAAATGTTTTGTCACCCAAAAACCGTTGAGGTCTATTCAGAAGTACAGGGCTCTCTTATGATAGGTGTTCCATCGATTCGGTTTCCAAATACGGCTGTTACTTAAAATTCGACTTTTCTTGATGTTTGTGAAAAACTAACAAAGAATTGATTAAATAAAAAACAAAACTATACAAACACTTAAGGTTAAGGCACGAAGAACAAGACTCCCGAAGGAGATTCTTAAACCCACTTGCATCAATAGAACTGATCTTACTCACAACCCATACTACGTGGAAAGAAATCAGCCAACAGAAAAGTGGTATTATAAAGAACGTGATATCAAAGGATACTGTAATAAAGCTACAACAATAAGAGGAATAGCACTTCAGAAAAGAACTAAAATCTGTCAGACCCAAACCGCAACAAAACAAGAATGAACTAACAATACAAGAAAACCTAGTCCTAGGTTCTGATGAAATCATATATTTTTTCAGAGTTCGTAAACTCTAGTTAAGCTAGGGAATAACTGACTAGGAACTTTTCCCCTTTTTAGCCTCATCCTCGTGCACATTATTGAGATCCGTACAAAAGCCAAGATGTGAAATATTTACCTTATCAACACCTTGCTTGCTTGCCCTTATTGTTCCCATATTAGCCAGATAAAGTAAGTACAGAGTATCTCATAATGTCGTTAAGAAATGTTGGCATCTACTAACGACGCTGGAGGATGGCGGTATCTTCATTGTCATCTTATCCTATCGGCAGTCCTATAACCTATAACACAGCATTCAGTCATTAGTCTTAATTTAATGTTCTTGCCAATTCCAAGAATATGATATGTAAACTGCCACCGACTGCCGTCCATTATTTAGATTTATTGAAGTGGTCACTTTCGATATGGCCGGGCTTTTATTAAATTAATTTACTAAGAAGTCATTATGGGAAGAGGGTTAGGAGAATGAAGAATGGTCAGATAGAATAGAGGAGTGGTTTTAGCTATAATTTCTGTTAAGCAAGTAGCCCGCTCAAGAATGCCTTTAGAATCTAGTCCAATAATAGACTTGTCAATAAACCCGACGATCACTAATGGTGAACAATACAACAAATGGATAGTTTGACCATGCTCACATGAATGTTTGAGTCTCATGCCGATTTCGATTATACATTTAAAACTAACTTCTTAGCTCCATCAGAGAGTTCAAGAATATAATAGAATATTACTTTCGTATTTTGCTTTTCTATTATAGAAGCTTTAAGCATGTACCGCCGGCTGCTGAAGGAGTTTGTGAAGTAAATGGAGATGATTATGATTTGATGAAAATATAAGCACGTGTCGCAGGGTGCTAAAAGAATTTGTGTAGTTGACGGTCGACACGACAACGATTTGAAGAATAGTGGATTCACAAATAAGCTCGATTTCTGGGTGCAACAGTCGCCGTAGTCTAGTAGGTAGTGTGTTGACTTATTAGACGTGAGGTCTTGGCACAAACCCCACGTCAGACAGCTCCAACAAAACGAAATGTTTAAAAATATTTCTTCGGCGACTGCT
Organism: Sarcophaga variegata; assembly: GCA_932273835.1. Classification (NCBI taxonomy): domain Eukaryota; kingdom Metazoa; phylum Arthropoda; class Insecta; order Diptera; family Sarcophagidae; genus Sarcophaga; species Sarcophaga variegata. Next base: position 115,823,361 of record OW026358.1, on the reverse strand, counting down.
CTTAGCAGATTTCTGGCTAAAACTCTGGGAGAAAATAAAGTTGCAGGACCAGCCACTTATGAATAAAATTAACACACACAACATAAGTGGTGTGAGAAGCTAGGTCGTAATCCTGACTTAAGGGTTGTAATGGCGAATTACGCATGTATGTATGTATTACCATCATATTTTGCTTTTCAATTATAAAAAGGTATTGCTAGAATCACGTGTGATAAAAATCATAGAGGAAGTCTTGCAGATGGTAGCAACCTCCGAATTGACTCCAAGTTACAATCTTTTGAGACTGGACGGGTATTGTACATTATGAGAACCTGGTCAAGCAATTGATTCCGACCCCTACTGCCAAAAATTAACACTCACTTTATAACCATAACTTTGGGTCTTAAGACTACCGTTAAGTTTGCTTCTGTATCTGCAAAACTCTCTCATTTCAATCCAGCAGAGACGTATAAAATGGAATTGGCCCAAAGAACTCAAAATTCTTCACTTATGGAATAAAATCTTGTCCAGCAAAATGGCACACTTTCGGCTTAATAAAGAAACCGGAACCGAACTTTATTCGAGTAGCGAATTAATCCTACACTCGTACATTATCTTGAATATCTTGTATGTGACAGTTAAATATATCATTAGTAAGTAAGAGAAAACAAATTTATGTGCTTCGTAAGAGTTGAAATGTCAAACACTGTGCACTTCGCTGTTATGAACTTTTAGCAGGGTTTGCAGTTATTGCCATTATGCATCAGCAGCAGCTGCAGCCGACATACTGGCAGCTGTATAGCAGTATATTATGCATAGCAATACACACTGTCATTTGCAATTACAATTGGTATTGTATTCTCTTACTCTCTCTCACTCTCTTTCACTCTCTTTTTTTGCTTTTTGTTTTTTTTTCTTCTTCTTCATTCTTCTGCATTCGCAGGCTGGTCTTAATGTCTTTTTCTCATTTTTTCTTTGCATTATGACTGCCTTGCATTGCTGTCTATGAAGTTGCACCACCACGTTCAAGCACTGCCACTGCTGTTTGACTGGGAGGGTGCTTGTCATTTATTTTTCATTTTTTTCTTGCACGTTATTTTTTTATTTTGACTTTTTTACTTCTTAAATAATACACTTAAATGTGTGTATTTTTGTGTTTTTTTTCTGTTTTACTACTTCTTATTTCACGTTAAAAATCATCATATCCTTTAAGCACAGCTAAGCTTTTAGTCAAATTGAAGTTTGCCTTGGGTTGGGTTTTAAATAATTTCGTAAATGGCTGGGTATGTATGAAATTCAGTTCTTCTTTCGTTTCTTTTATAAGCATTAATGGCTTTTTAAGAAGAAAAAAAGGAAGAGTGAAAAAAATGAAATAAAAATGAAATAAATTCGAAGAGGAATCTTATGACTTTTCGTGGCAAATAATTTTGCTATTTTTGACTTGACTTTTTTGGCAAGCAATCGCTGTATTATTTATGAATTTTAATATAATGACACACTATTATTTCGCTTTCTTTTCGTCTTTTATTTGCGACTTAAATTTCATTACAGTGTTCTTTAAAAAAAAAAAACCAAGAAAAAATTTGTCTTAAGACTGCTATTTGTTTTAACTACTGATGTCTATTGTTGTTGTTGCTGTTGTTATTATAACACTTGTAAGAAAAAAAATGGCCAAAGAAAAGAGTAAATTTCCTACAGTTTTAATAAATGCGAGTATGTATGTATGCGTGTACTTTACAAGCATAAATAATGGGGGGGAGGCTTTAACAACATACCGTTTTGTCTTTTAACATTCCAACTCGACAGTTGAGCACTGCTTCCGTGTAGAGATGGGCTGTTGTTATACTATTATCGCCTGAGGTTGTTGAGTTGAGTGGCTCTTCAAAAAATGGCCCCCAATGACGTTCATGATGATGTTTGTTACGAAATATGCGCGGTCTTTCTGTTTCCGTCGCTGATAGTGTTGATGATGATGCCGACGAAGCAGATGATGAAAACGCCGATATTGAAGATGAAGATGAGGATGATGAAGACGATGTTACCGATGATAAAGACGACAGTCTAAAATTGACACCAACACCACTGCCACTGCTACTGCTACTGCCACTACTGCTGCTTACAATGCCACTATTTGTGCCACCAATTGCTGCGTCCACTCCACCATTAAGAGCAGCATCTGTAAATGTTACAAGAGAAGATAATCACATCAACAACCCAAAATCATCTTTACTGAACTATATCAAAAACAAAAAAAGAAAACAAAAAAGAAGTACGAAAAAAGAAACAAAACAAAACGAAATGAAACTCAACGAAACGAAACGAAAAGACAGAGACAAAGACAAGCACCAGATATTATTTTAAATCTGTTATAAAAATGCTAATGTTATTCTAGGGGCATTAAGTTAAATATGTTTTGTTCCTGCCTGAGATGCTTAATGTTATTCAACGTTACACTATTTGCCTGTCATCGTAAAGGTGTTTAGCGTATCTCTAGTTTTGTCCAATGGTTTGTGACAGCCTCTTACAGCATAGGCAAAAGCAGCCGCAGACAATTAGCAATCGCATGAAGTCAGTTTGTGAATTTCCAGCAATATTCTTATAATCCAAAATGTCAATTATCCTTGTTAAGACGTGGTAAACATATTGCACACTATTTGGAAACATCGCTGAAATAAACTAGAAAGACGAACAAACCTCTGGGTGTTATCCAATGATCCTCATCTATATCGGGAATGATTTGCTGGCCGAACTTAAAACATTCCGAACTTTTACTGTTCATAACGCCTGTCTTGTTAAAGCTACATTTGTCAAATTAGTTGTCATTTATTCATTCTGTTTTTCCAAATTACCATGGACGACCACAGAAAACGAAAGGGCAGTCAACAACCGACCGTAATTTTCATCGATAAATCATCGTCGACAATGAGGTCTATTTCCAGATGAATGGGATCGTAAACCTGAAAAATCGTAGAAAGTGAGACGGTAGCATTCCACATAAAATTCAAGATCGTCAAACGTATTCCAAAAAAACTCACAGTTTGATGTGAAGTTTGCACTGGCGGTGTCATATTCTTTTTACACGATCATTATCAACTGCGAGCACTATTGATCGTTGAATTGGATGGTATGTCTATAAACAACGTGTGTTTTCAACAGAACGGTTCTACATGCCATACACCTCATGTCTCTGAAGCGAGACATTTGGGTTGCTGGGCACGGGGACATCAAAAGTAAAAACAAAACCGACGCACTTGCTAAAGTAATAATTTAATTAAATTCCTATATGATCTTGCGTTATTATGCAGGGAAGGAAACAAATGGTCTTACAATTACATTGGCGTAATGATCCCACTTGTAGAAACACCAGACAGATCTTGCACGACATGCATACATGTAGACATGTAGAACATAGAACAGAATTTGCATTAAACCCATAAAGATTGCACTTAAAGAACCTCAGAGAAATTATAACGAGACGTTGGCCTTTGAGTGTTCGCTACATGAGACTGGGAATAACTCATGACGACTTCAGCAAAAACTACAGCGGCGATTAAAAGACGAGGCATACAGGACATATTCTTTGTAGTTGTCCACCACTTGGGAATCTAAGCAAAAGAATTCTAGGGCGACCAGAACGTGTCTAAACAAAGGCAATTTAAGGAAAAATTCGAACCCTCCTAAGATCCTCGAGAAGGTTGTGAGATGCCAACCTAGAGCTATCGGTGTTACAACGAGTAACCAAGTTGTGGTGGCTGCCAGTTTAACCTAACCTAAGCTGAAGTTCAAGCTTCTGAAATCTTTAAAATACTTGACTTACATGTATTTGCCATAGTCTGGTAGGTAGTGTGTTGACTTATTAAACGTGAGACCACGGTTCAAACCCCAGGCCGGACTTCTCTTACAAAACGAAGTATGAAAAAATATTTCTTCGCTGCCTTTCTCTCAGCAGATAGCAGGGAAAAACTCTGAGAGTAAATAAATTGCCATGAAAAACTTTTCTAAAATATCTGTCGTCCGGAGTCGACTTTAAACTGTAGGTCCCGCCACTCATGTATAAAATGAACACCAACAACATAAGTGATGTGAGAAGCTGGGATGTAATGCTGACTAAAGGGTTTTAATGACCATTTATGTATGTATATATGTAAGGTGAAGCTATTCAGTGTTAAAAGTTCTGAAATCTTTAAAATACTTGATTTATGTCTGTTATATATTCTTCTTATCCTTCCCCTTAAAAATAGTTTTCCTCATTAAAAAGCATACACTTTTTAAAACTTTATGATTCACTTTTATTACAAGTTTTATAAGCTGAGCTTGATTGAAGTACTTCTGAATAAGTGAAGTAACAAAAGCTATAAAAAATTTACAATGAGTAGTGACCTGCCTTATTCGCTTTCGCTGACATTATCGTTTACGCTGCTATAAACACCTACAGCAGTATTACAGTATTACAGCTCAATAACGTTTAGTAGTTTTAATGTTCGCTCACATAAAACATTAAAATTTTTGCCATGATTTTTTCATCTTTTCTTTCATTTTTTTGGTTCATTTTTTATTCTATTTTCCTTGCTCATCTTGTATTTGGTGTAATTCAGGCAGAGATTATGACTGAAATCCCAGGTTTGTTAAATTGCAAGAAAACGAAAGGAAGCTAAAAGTAAGACAGCAATAGCGACAATAACTACAACAACAACAGTAAGAAATTTTAGACGTTTATGAATAAGTATGCTGTAGCGAAACTATTTATTTTCTCATCCATTTAAGCGCAGAATTATTCAGAAACGGAAGTTTACTAAGAACATTGAATGAATACTAAATATGAAGATGAGTATTTAAAACAACAACAAAAATAAAAACGAAAATATTTATTTTAATGAATAGAGACTGTTCACTGACATTAAAAGTTTCTTAAAGTTTAATTTTTACGTATAATTTTTAAGCTCTTTAATAATTTAATAAATTCAACTTAGTTTTCTAATTTGTAGTTAATTACTCCGAACATAATTTTAAGATTCTATGTATGTCGACATAAAATATTTACAATATAACAGCAGGTTATAATTATTTTAAAGCATAACACTTCGGTTAAATTGTTAAAAAGCTGTTGGTAAGAAAGGGTAGGGTGTCTCAATGGGAGGGCACTTTTCAAAATTTGTATCAAAACCAGCAAAACATGGTACAGAACCGAACAAATTATTGAAAGAAATTCTGTTGTGAATTTGTTTTAGATGACATGGACCATGACACTTACCACAACGAGAGTTCAGTATAAATTACCTCAAGAAATTCTGATACCAATTGGCCACCAAAACTAAACAATGTAATGTCCTACAGTTTATTTTTTCAATCATCAGTAAGCCTAGAGTAGACAATGCCGAATTTTTAAAATGGGTTATATTTGAACGAAGTCGCCCTAGTTTAGTAAATAGTGTGTTGGTTTATTACACGAGAGCCCGTGACTAAAATTCCAGCTCAAACATTTCAAATAAAACGAAATAAGAAAACAATATTTCTTTCAAAGACTTCCTTTTCTGTGAGTGAATAAAAATTGAAATGAAAACTTACACAAATCGTTTGGCGTCGACTTTAAACTGTATGTCCCTTTACATATGGATAAAATTAACGCACACAACATGGTTGGTGGGTGAAACTGGATAGATACTGTAGAAGACGAGTACTCATAGGATTGTTTGAATAGAATTTTCTCTTGTCGCAACAAGGTTATGGAACCCATAAAATGAAAGATAAAATAGACATTTTATAATAATTGATTCCAAAAAAAAAATAAGTTACAATATTTTTTCACGGTGAATAATTATCTCTCCTTTCATATACTTTCTGTTGAAGCCCATATGTAGTATGTCCTATCTTCCTATATTCTTCCAGCTGCTTAGTAGACCTAAGTTGCAGATAGATAGTTAAGGACGATAGCTAATTTGTCTGTTATTGCTCTTTGTGGACATGTATTTGGAATAGAGGTGGTTAAAATTTCCTGATTGACGTCTAATACTTCTCAAGAGATGGCTTTGCCTTATATTTGTATGATAATCTTTGTTGATGATAAAATTTTGAGGCGTAGTAGGTAGGATTGTTTAAAGATGATTGAAGACTCTTAATTTTGTGAAAAGGAAAACCATGACCCCAAAGTCGCACAGGTCACATATCTCGAACAAAACGAATATGAAAAAATATTTCTTAGGCAATATCCCCTTTTCTGACACAAAATCTGAGTGTAAATAAAATTTAATTAATTTTTTGTTCGGAGTCAACGTTAAACTATAGGTCCTACCACTTATGGATAAAATTATCGCACGCAACATAAGATGTGTATAACCTAACTGAAGGGTTGTAATGACCAACTATGTATGTAGGTATGAAGCTAACTCATTTCTCATAAGTTCTTATGAATTGAAACAGAACCGTTGCATTTTTGAGGTACACCATAGACAGAACTTCCTTCACCTCCAAATTTACAGTCAATGTGTTCTCATTAAGTAATTGTTACTATTTTTTCTGCTCCATAGCTCAATTTCTACGAAGTAGCAGCAGGTGGGTAACTATTACAATTTAAACACCAAATTTTTAATAGTTGTTAACGAAGAAAGGGTAAACCCCCCCCCCCCCCCACCGAACGCTTGATTGTACTAAAACCTGTCAAAAGAAATTTATGAATTAGCAATCTTTATTATGCCGATATCGTTTATTTTTGTTGGGAGTAATGAAAAATACATGGTTGTTTAAAGAAAAAGATTACTGGCTTAAACAAATTTTGAAACCATCCTCGTACTTAATTTAGTTTCTTCCATGTAATGCAACAGACGTTCCAACACTAAACAAATATCGAGGCGCATATGGGTTATTGCATTAAAAAATTGAATAAAACTCATACGCAGTGTAGTGCCAGTACAAAATGTACTTCTACTTCAAACAATTCAGAGAATACTGCACAAAATACCCCTTTCGATAGAATCGCGCCAGTATTTCCAGTATTGTGGTGAATTCAAACTTATTACTCTGCCTGAGTTAGCGCCCACTTTTCCTAATTCTTACCAAAAATAACTGGAGAAGTTAATAGTAAAATAACTGTTATAAAATAATAACAATAAACAACAATAAAAGTTTCTTCTTTACTTTGTTGCAAAGTTCTAGCGTAAACCCAGCCCGATATTTATATACCAAAAAGTAAACATAAGTAATTAATTTTCAGGATTTTACAGTCATAAATAAAAAAAAATAATTTAAAAATCAATTTCTGCCAATTTTAAACCACTCAGTGCTAAAGTAATCCTCTACAGAGAAAATTTATTGTGAGTAATCGCAACAGTAGAAGAGAAAATATTTTCTCAGCAGAAAAGCTGAGGTTTCAAAACAAGACCTCATTTGTAGCACGTCTAAGTAGTGGTGGTGGTGGTGCAAAAAAAATTCAATTTCACTGATGCAGCATTACATAAGGCATGTGAATAATGCGTAATAATCCCAAATGAAATGTTTCGCATCATTTCTTCTATGAAATTATATTCAAATTATTTTCAATTTACTGTTGATTCCATTTCATTTGCAAACTGAAGTTTATCGCTACATGTTTCGTATATTTTCTCCTTTTTTTTGATAATCTTTGATTATGTTATTCAAAGTGTGCTAAAGTGAAATTTAATTAACTTCGTTTTTATTACATTTATTATGAAACATGAAGAAAAAAATTGTGAAAGAAAACAAAATACCAGAATAAAATAAAAATAACAAGTGAAAGGTAATGTTAATAAAACTCACAGTGAGAAGTAGAAATATGCTGAAATTGTATTGTTTTTCCTTGAATAGGCCGAGAACAAAAAGACAAACTGAACAAAATGCCCTACAATGCATTCCATAATTTTTATATGTCTTGCTCTACAGTAGGTATTTTTGGTATTTTATGCTTATGTCAGCATTTGCAACAGCTAGTAGGCGGCTAACTACACGTATGTATATCCGAGGCGTGAAGGTTATTTTCCTCCATCTGCTTGATTCGTGGAAGACGATCATACGGAAATGATAACATACGTATATAATTGGTCAATACAACCATTCAGTCAGGATTACGACCTTGTTTCTCACACCACTGATGTTCTGTGTTAATTTTACACATGAGTGGAAGGACATACATTTTAAAGACGACTTCGAATGACAGATTTTTGAGAAACTATTTCATGGCAATTTTATTTACTCTCCGAGTTATTGCCAGAAATCTGCTGAGAGGCAGTCGTCGAGTCAATATTTTTTCATATTTCGTTTTATTGGAGATGTCTGACCTGATACTTGTATATAAGGCAACACACTACCTACTAGACTACAGCGACTTCATTGCAAGCGAATAGAAAAACTATTCCTTGAAACATTAAAAAGATCTAACTCGTCAACTAACAACTTGGCACAATCTTGTGCGCATTTTGGCTTGTTACAATATTCGTCAAGTTGTGATCTGAAAATGGTCGAGTTCTTGTGATCCATGTGAATACAACTGCTTCAGATTCTCCTGCATACCCTAACGGACACCGCGATGTTGTAGGCACAAATTAACTTTATCGATTGTTTACTAAACCAGTCTCTTTGAATTTGTCCACAACATTGCAAATTCGCCTCTCGTTAGGATGATTGTGGCAATCATAATAAGGGCCTGCGGCGCAGAACTAAACACCCATTTTGCTAAAACAATTGTACCATGCAATAACTGTACCATGTGTTTTAATAAAAATGCTGAATAAATGCCAACTAATTTGGCAGACGTAACTTCAATACGATGGCAGCTATTAACTGTTAAAATTCTGAAGACTCCCATTGAGGAGTCAATATAAACTCGAGGAATTCTATTTCAAAGCAAACTTCCATAAGGCATGAAAAGTGATCAAGTTGTTGAACATTAAAAATGTTAATCCAATGAGCTAACTTGTTGACCTGAAGGAGACTAGATAGCAAATTAAAGCAGCGACCCCTCTTCAGAATGAATCTGCCCCACTACATTCAATACGTGCATGCTCTTAGAGAGCGGTATTTGTTGGCAACAACAAATATAAAAACTATCATCCAGCTACAGTGAACATATCATTTGCCAAACTTGAAGAACCTGATTAATGATGCAATGTCAGGCATACGCCAAGCCATTCTCTAGGCAATGAAATGTTTATTATGTGTGTCTTTGTATTAAATTGCAATAAAAACAGAATACAGAACAAGAAATTGTACTCCAAGACTAAAGAAAAAGTGCGAATAAACTATTGAGGTGATTCTGCCGTATTTGCAGTCAATATAACGAGTGTTTTGCTTTCATTACAACCCTTCAGTTAGGATTAGGACCTAGCTTATCATATCACTTATGTTGTGTGCTTTAATTTTATCAATTAGTGGCCTAACATATAGTTTAAAGTCCGCTCTAAACTATAGATTTTTAGGGAAACTTTTCATGAGAATTTTATTTACTCCCAGAGATTTTACCAGAGGTTGAGAGGAAGTCGCCGAAGAAATATTTTTTCCATTATTCGTCTTGTTGAGATGTCTGACCTTGGGTTTGAACCGTGGCCTTTTGTTTAATAAGCCAACACACATTGTACTAGACTACAAAGACTGTTTGGGTCTTTTGTACAAAAAAATTCATGTGATAGGGAAATGCCTGGAATGCTCAGTAAGTTTCGTCATGAATACACCATCAAAAGAACAACGCTTGCAAAGTTTGTTATTAATATGTGGAATGTGTTTCTAACGAAAAATCATATTCAGCTACGAAAGTAAATTTCGGCATAGTGGATATGGAATTGCTGTACCGCATGTGTAAAGTGGCTAGGTGCACGTAAAGACCTCCCAATGTACCCCGAAGAATTTTTGGTTGACATAGGGTTTTGACAAGACGGTGTCACCCAACCCATGATACACGATATCAAGAAGAAGAAACAATTAGGGGAATTGAATTAGCAATGACTGAGTGGTAATACAAAATATACAAACAATAAGCAAACCTATACAATTACCTGCTTAGCCGGAAAAACTTGTTTAACGAAACTACAACAAAGCAATGCGCTGGCTTTTGATAGTTCTGTGTTCCATAAAGAAATGAAAAAAACGAAGAGTACAGATGAATATAATACAGTCTAGTTTAAGCGACTATTGCCTCAATATTTCATCGCATCATTCAGTTTAACTTTGCCATTCCATTCAATTTTATCAAGTCTTGTGTACATAGTAAGCAAGCATTTGTTTAGATTGTGTAGCATAAAAGAAATGAAAATGTTATTTTCCTAACATGTTTTAGATTTCGTTTTCATAGTTTTTATTTTTCGGAATTCTTCCCCTACACACACACAAACCTACAAACATATATTTTTACCTTTTGACTTATTTACGGTTAATAAACCCTAAAACCAGAACTCATTCACCTTTGATTCTGCTTGTTTAGCTCTCGAATACTACCAAAAAAAGAAGAAGAAATATTTTGTTTAGTTGACTTAAATTGTTTTCGTTTTTTTCTATTTCCGTTTCTAATTCTATTTTAATTTTCCCGTTTTTTTTTTGCTTCGTAGGAAATCAAGTATAAAATTGATTTTCCTCCAAACCATTGGCATTTTTGTAGTCACCGCTAGAAATTCTATGGGTGGCAAGTGGAACAGCTAGTAGCAAGCACAGTTGGCTACATATTAGTGCTATGGTTTATGTATGTATGCTTATGCTTGTCTGTAGCAAAATATGTGCTTGTTTTTATAGTTCATTTTTTATTCGCTTTTGGTTGGTTTTGTGAAAGCGACTTAAAAAATAGGTTTTTACCTGTAAAGTTATTCATTTCATTTTATTTTGGTTGCAACCAATTTTATGTTTTACAATCTAAACTTAAAATAAAAAATTGCTAAATATTGACTGAAGTCTACGTAGTTTAGTAGATAGTGTGTTGGCATATTGGACGTGAGGTCAGGGTTTAAACCCCACACACCACTTATGTTGAGTGTGTTACTTTTATACAAGAGTGGCGGGATCTACAGACGACCTACACGTTTCAAGCTCCAGGTCAGACATCTCCAACAAAACGAAATGTACAAACAATATTTCTTCCATGACTTCCTCTCAGAAGATTTCTGGCAAATAATCGGAGAGTAGATAACAATGCCATGAAAAAAAATCTCAAAAAATAGTTCGGAGTCAACTTCAAACTGTAGGAACACATATGAATAAAATTGGCGACTGCCTCTCAGCTGATTTCTTACAAAAACTCTGAGAGCAATTAAGTTTATCGTGAAAAGTTTCTCAGGAAAATCTGTCGTTTGGAGTCGAATTTAAACTTTAGGTCCCACCACTAATGTATAAAATTAACACACACAACATAAGTGCTGTGGCAAGCTAGGTCGTAATCCTAACTGATGAGTTGTAATGACGCTGCGGAGTCCTTCGGATGGAAGACTCAGCAATGCAGGCTGTGGCGAGAATTATAAACGATGGTAAAGTCTACGCAAAATATACTCCCATACTTTCTGATCGCCAGACTGCTCAAACGGATTGATATGATTTTCATATCATGTGGATATTTCAACATGATGTTAGTCTGGGTAACTGCAGAACGAAAGAACTGGCCAGCCATTGAACATTGATGTACTATGAACTCATAATTGACAATATAGTTCGACTCTGTCAACGTGAGCAGAGTGGTTTCAGGTATGAGCAGAATGACACAGAAAACGGAGAACATTGTTTTTCACTTACAGGGCTCATGCTCAGAACTATGTCAAAGGACAAAGACACATCTAGCTTTCTACTAGACACCGGTAGTTTAAGTTTCTTCACCAAAAGCTCTGGTTAGTTCGAACATTAGGGGAAATATAAAACTGTGGTATAATAATGGGTCTTATGATGAGCCTTAAGCGTCTATCCGAACCCTTAAGTATATAAAACATGAAATTTTTATGTACGTGAAAACATTTACGAGCAAGCAAGTGTAAATACTGCAACTTTTCAAAAGCAATATGTATGCACGCTGTACACTGTGCGTTGGACACTCTTATTAATAGTCAAGACTTTAATAAAAGTACTCATCGTTAAAATATTTTTTTCCATCGTAACGATAGTAGAAGGAAACTCTTCTAAGAATGTCTGTAATTTCTTTGACTACAAGAAAAGAAGAGAAGAGAAGAAAACACATCAATTTGCTCTCATGAATAAGGTTCATAAATTGTAAGCGCTTTCCCGGCTTAACTAAGTATGAAAAGTACGTTAAGGAAATTTTAAATGTTTATTATGGCATGTTTCCCTTTACTTGGTTGTGTTGGTTGTTAATAATTTTTTATTTTTCTTTGCAATCAGCTTAAGTGTTGTGCACCTTTAACAAGCTGCAACAATAATGTGGGAGCATACAACCATTGAAACGTCTTGATCCAAGTAACAATAACTCAAATTACAAAGAATATTGAAAGGGAGGGTACTCACCTGAATTTGTCCAGTGATTTTTTGAAAATGTAAAGTCAAGTGGAAATTGGTGATCCTGTGGACCATTGATGCTACTAGTACTCTTACTATTCTGGCTATTACTGGCTGTAATACTGCTTTTACTTTTCACAAGACTTTTGAATGATGACATGCCGCTTGAACCACCTGCAACTCCTCCTCCGCCACTCGTGGTGGTGTGTGCATAAGAACTTAGACTATTTTGTATTGTGCCATGCAACTTGATGCCTAAACTTTGGCCACTAACACCACCACCACCACCACCGCCACCATTGCTGCTTCGTTTGGTGCTGCTGGTTTTAAAAGTGGTGTGCTGCAGTGTGGTTGTTGTTAAGGTAGGGCTAATGCTGTTTATGCTGCTCATAATTCTGGACGTCTTAGTGTTGTGAAAACCAGATATTGTTGTTTTTGTTGATGATGTGGGATATCCTAACGATAACGATGACGATGATGCTAAAGAAGGTGATGAGTGCTTTTGCTGTGTTGTTGTATAGACACCAGTACCTTCAAAAGATGATGATGATGATGGCAGAAATGATGGTGACCACGAGGACGAGGACGAGGACGAGGACGAAGACGACAACGACGACGACGAAAACGACGGTGAGGAAGCAAACGTTGTACGTGTGGTATCGGAAGCATTGAATTGCAAACTTTCAATTAATGCGGCTGTAGCACCAACTACTGCCTGCGTTTGTGGTAAGGCCACTGCCACAACTGTAACAGCTTCTGTTATTTTATCTGTTCAGAAACGAGAGGAAAATATAAACAATAAATATTGAAATCCAATTAAAAATTACATAAATTTTAAATTAAATAGTATAACAGCTACCGTTTATAAATATTGTGTGAAAACTTTAAAACTTTTGCAACACAATGTGTTAGGGAAGTATTAAATTTCTTTCAATTGCCATGTTGTTAATTCTGTAAATTGAAGCTATTAAGTGTAATTATTTTAAACAGACGGCAAACATCATATTTCTATGCCACTTCATTAAAATTTTGTTAAGCAATTACACTGTAAAGTGTAAATATTAAATATGTCCGCTTAAGTATTAACAGACTGCCACGTTTTATCACGTTCTATATAAAGAAGCCTTAAGAATTTTAATGTGCCTTTGAATTGTTTTAAGCATCTAAGGCTTTAGCTTTGGAAAAAATTGCAGACGAATCCCACCATTATTATTTTTTTAAATATCATCCACAATTAAAATATTTTTCCTTTTTTTAATAATTCAGTGATAATTTGCAACAAGTTTAAATTAGTATATCGGGTGACCCATCTATCGGCTAAATTTGAACCAACTTTTCTTTCGAATCTGGCGATACTTATGTCATTCTCTTATATCGCAAAATTCACTATATTATCTCCACTGAACGTAATGAATCGATTTACGCTTGAGCTACGTTGGGATTTATTGGAAATTTATTTCCAAAACAAAGGCAATGGGAGTCGGAAATTGAACGTAAATATGGTACAAAAATTGCTCGCAGAGAAGGACCAACAGAGCCCGATGAACACAAGTTTATTGTTAAAGTAAAGTGAAACTTGTTTTATTATTGATGCGCCAAGACGTAAGCGTGCTCGTACAGTGCGCACCCCCGAAAATATCGAAGCTGTGGTCATCAACATAAACCCGTCATTTCACGCACCAGTTTATGTCGAATTTTGCAAAAAGATTTCGGTATGACGCCTTACAAAGTTCAATTGGGCCAAGAGATAAAGCCGCTTGACCATCCGCTTTGTTTTCGCTTCGCTAGATGGGCCAACGAGAAACTGCACGATGATGCCGATTTTGCCGGAAAAAATTACCTTTTCTGATGATGCTCGTATTCATCTTAATGGGTACGTTAATGGGCATAATTGCCGTATTTGGGGCTCAGAAAGCCAATACACTCATTACGATTGAATATTTGGTGCGGCTTGTAGAGCGGATTCATCATTGGCCCATAGTTATTTGAAAATGAGGACGGCGCAACCATTACAGTCAATGGCCACACCTATCGCACCATGATAACCAATTTTTTATGCCTGCTCTTCATGGTATTGATGTGAACAGTGGTTGGTTTCAACAGGATGGTGCAACTTGCCACAAATCTCATGCAACAATCGATTTATTACGTCAAACGTTTAATGGTCAGTTAATTAGCCTAAATTGTGATACGCCAACGAAACAGAGACAATTGAGCATTTTAAGGCCAGTAATATTGATGCCTTTGCCGAGATACGGCCCCATACACGATCGAATGAGGTACTGTATGGACATATGCATGAAATAATATTCCACATCTAACCGGGATAATTATACTTCACAACAGAAAAATAAATTTTGCAAAGTTTCAAACCGTTTTTGCTTGTTTGCATTTTTAAAATTAAACTTTTAAATCACCCACCGATAAGACTTGCTCAGTTACATTATGGCTCATATTTAATAAGTAAAATTCATTCGTGACAAGAACATATATGACGTATGAGTGATATCGAATTCCATTAGTTTCATACAATGACAAAATAAAAGATTTTTTTTGCATACTTTTCAGAATAATTATTCTAGTACATGTAATGGTGCGTATGAGTAATATATATCAAATGGATTTAAAAGCTATGATATGACAATTCTAATGGATTTTTTAAAATTTGAATTTTTCGAGATATCCTAAGGTAAAAGTAAATACAAAACCACAATTCTAGGCTATGTTCTATTGGCTACTACAGCATGGCCTGTATCTTCATAGTCTGTATCTTCCGCATCTTCAGAATAAAAAAATTAATTTAGCAAAATTTCAAACCGTTTTTGTTTTATTGTATTTGAAAATTTAAACCTTTAAATCGCCCAGCCTATGCAACCTTTCATTTCATCTAATCAGCTTTTATTATAAAGAATCTCTCATTTGTAATTACCACACCCTATTAAAAGCCCCTGAGTCAAAATTACTTAAATATTTCAATTAAAATTTCTTGGTGTGCATGTCACATTACATTTAATATTAAAATTTATTTCCTCTTTTAGTGAATTTAAAAAATAAGAAATTATGTTTTCAGCTCGATGGCAATTTTTCTTGTTTAACCGCAACCAATGCGTCATTTCATAAATTTATTTCTGTATAAATCATCATCATCATCATCATCACCGTAACCGTTTTAATACAATTATTTTTTACCAGCGTATTTATGCGTTCATGTGAGTATATAAGTACGACAGTGTGTTATGCTTAAGTGGCTAGCTGTACTGCCAATATAAGTGTATGTATGCGTGTGTATGTGCGTTATATTGGCCCTCGTGATTTAACCATAAATCGTAGAATTCAATTAATAAAGTCAACATCTACAGACCAGTATAAATAAATAAAAAAATTTAAGTAACTTGAATTCTGGCATATATTTTAACAAAGCAAGTTACAGTCAGTAAAAAGATATCATATGACATCCGTGCAGTCAGGATTACGAGCTAGCTACGCACACCATTTATGTTGTGTGTGTTAATTTTTTCTATAAGTGGCGGGACCTACAGTTTAAGGTCGACTCTACAGATTTTTGAGAAACTTTTCATGGCAATTTTATTTATTGCCAGATTTTTCGCCAGATATCTGCTGAGAGGAAGTCGCCGAAGAATAATTCTATTTGTATTTTGTTTTATTGGAGATGTCTAACCTTGGACCTTATAAGCCAACACATTACCTACTTGACTAGGGCAACTACATTTTGTGTTATATGGAGGGGTAAAAATCGGAGGTGAGTTTTTGAACACAGAATGCACAATCCAAGGACATGGAAAAATTCGCGAGTATTCTCCAAGGGTATGTCCCAGGCATCGTAAGATCAATACAACTTGGACAAAAGATACGGAAGGCATGATATGGCAATACTGTATAACAGGTAGGACGCCATTCTAGTACTCTGTTTATTTGAGGTTAAATTGAAAATCGTACGAGACTGTCTGAAGAAACATAATCAACAGAGGCCCAACAGAGGCAATGAGCAGGCATGTAAACTTGCTAGGAAAGGAATTTCCAGAGCAAAAACCTTTCTGTGACGTGAAGACAGATATCTGGAAATATATGCTTAACGAAATAAATAGAGGCAAACACTCTTCTCAAAACAAATTGGTTTGAGGTAAACAAACTTTTTTTTGTGAAATAGCAATAAAAGTAAATCTGATTTATTCATCAGACTATCCGGGAATAACCTCAGGTTAGTAACAGGCTCTTTGGCAGGGCGGGCACTACAGACTATAAATATGCACACGTTCAGAATACGGACCATCCTATAGATGGTCAACCTGTAGATTCATCTCACAATCACCAATTTATCTGTTGAATCATAGGAACACATTCTTGGAACCATTGAGGTATTAAAGCATTCCAGAATTAAACGCCTGGATGCAGGGCAGTAAAATGAGTAGCATCCGCATTTTAGTGCGATGTACTTAGCGGAGACATTATAGGTATAGGATATGTCCAACAGAATGAAATATGAGAAATATTTCTTTGGCGACTGCCTCTTACAAGATTTCTGGCAAAAAATCTGCGAATAAATAAAAATTACCATGAAAAATTTCTCAAAAATCTGGCGTTCGAACAATGTATAATTTGTATACATAAAGGGCTCCTTATAATGTAATGTTTATCAAATGAGACAATTATGTCAATTATAAAAGTCCTTTAAAGGGTTTTATAATGGCTTCATTTTATTATAAGGCAATTATTTCAATTATCCAATACAAAAATGATTTGCTTTCATTACAAAAAATGGAAAAATAAATATCATGAACCAGTTGCTTTAAAAACATGTTCACAAAGGCTTAATAATGCAAAAAAATTCCCCCAAAAAGCAAAATCAATTGATTTTTTAAATTCAATTAAATGGCGTAACAATAGCGGTTATTGTTACTCAAAAACCTTTTATTGCTCACTGGCTCAGATTTGTATACAAAATATTAAAAAAAAAAACCCCAACTCATTAATTAAAATTAACCACAATATGTTCTTTTATTTTGTTTTTTTATTATATTCCCATCATAGGTGACATCATTTTACAATTAAATTGTAATTAATTGCCTCCATTTGCCAATAATTAATATCGAACATATTGCGTTTTGCATAGAGTGCGTGTAAAAGTAATGCGTGTAATATGTTTATGAGTACCATATAAACCATGTGACATATTTTTGAGAATTACAAACTTTTTGGAATTAAACTAATTACTGCAGAACAAAATAAATCCAATAAAATATGGAAACTTTGACCAAAACTTTATATATTATATTGGACATTTCCGTTTATCTATTTGTTTATGAGATAAAAAAGTCTTCCTAAATGCTTTTGTTGGTATCATGTATAAAAAAAAATACAAAATAAAACAAAAACATAAAAATGCTTGGTGATAGTCCTAAAAACATGTTAAAGAATTCAATAATAAAATCTACAAATATGTTGCCACCCACCCCATATAATATTTTTTAATGAAACTGGAAAAACAACTGACGTTGAGTCAAATGGTAATGAGCGTATAAGATTTTAAATATTAGACGTGATCTGTTAATATTCTTATTTACTTAGGTAATTGGTCATTACAAGCCTTCAGTTGGAAATATGACCTAGTTCTTACACCATTTATGTTTTGTGTGTCAATTTTATCCATAAGTGGCGTGGTCATAGCTGCCAGATTTGACGATTTATCGTCATTTTGACGATTTTGAGCTCCAAAAATATCATTTTGACGGCGTGACGATTTATGCCCTTATTTTGACGTTTTTTGGAAATTAAAAATTTACATCATATTTTTTACTTTAGTACATTAAAAGCCATTTTAAGCTTTATTACCATTGTTACTATTGCAAATTTAGGTTAATAATAATGAGTAGTGATGTATTAGATTTTTAAGCTATTTGCGAACTCCTGTGATGATTTTTCTGTATCTTATGCCTTTTTGATCGCTTAAAAGACTTACGAATAGTCAGACTAAAGAACGAATTTTGTCTGTAATGCAGTGTGCGATCCAGCCGAGAAAGGCGAGTATTACGTAGGAATACATGACTATCGGGAAAAAGTCTCTCATTTCGCTTGTGCAAAATCCGTTGTAGTCACATTACAACGATGAATGAATAAATAAACTTAAACTCCTGACTTAACAATATATTCTGCCCTGCTGCATCTCCTCCCATCTTAATCACCACAACACATCAGATAGGACTTTCGAAGGTTTAATAATCCAACCTAATGCCTACAGTGGTTGACGAACTGTCGGTAAAGGAAGCGTAGCGCTCCCTGCATCATACGGCGATAATGACGGGCATACACAAACTCAGTCACAACAGGGTACTAAATGACCATCCACCCCCGGTATCGGATAGCGAAAAACAGTTACCTAAGGGAACCAGGACCATCCTTGCACTGCTAAGGTCCGGTTGATAAAACATCCTAAACTGCTACAGAGTGAGAATATTTCCCGGGACCGTAGATCGCTGTCTATCATGAAAAAAAGGGAACACACGACACGGCACACCTCTTTGGATACAGATAATTTCATATCATCATCGCATTCCATGTCCTCTCATCCAACTTTCCATAAAGCGTACTATATAACAGCATAACAGATGTCATTTTAATTTTTAACTATTCTACAGCGAAACACTTTCGGACAAAGCAGCAGATCTGTTACAACAACAACAATTTAAAGTCGACTTTGGATGACAGTTTTTAAGGAACATTTCATGGCATTTTATTTACAGTTAGAGTGTTTACCCGAAATCTGCTGAGAGTAAGTCGCTGAAGATATCTTGTTTTTTAATATTTCGTTTTGTTCGAGATGTCAGAGCCGTGTTTTGAACCTATCCTGCCTAACGTCTAATAAGCCAACATACTACCCAACTCCTAGCCTACGGCGACTTCCATACTAAAGTTGAAAATTAGAGTTAGACCGCCAATAAAGCAGTTTAAGCACAGTTTTTATTTCTAATACTTGCACTGATGTATGCATCAAAATCGTAAATGCTGTCCGAGAAATTCGGATGATTGAAAATAAGTTCTTTTGCTTATTCTAGTATCAGAAAATACGTAAAATGTTTATGCTACTTTTGCCCAGTCCTCAATGAAGAATATAAAAATGCATTGTAAGCTGTTGGGAGATCTGATCATTTAAAAAATGTCTTTGTATACGAAGTCCCTTTTCATGCTTTGCAACCACTGTCGTCCCTACCATCGTGAATCCTTAACATGACTTTTAAAAGTCTACAAACAACATCGATTTCATCCTATCCATTTCTTAGATTGTCAGTAAGGCAGATGTGAATGAGTCGTTCACTTTGAAGCGCTTCTCATCAAACAAATTAACGAACTTAACTACGCTTACAATTTTCATAAATAACGTACTGAAGTAGCCTCAGTGGCGTTATTACACACGACGTATTTACCAAATTTAGTAGCTTCCGATAATGCATTGGCTGAGCAGCACTTCGATTTCTACGAGGAAGTTGAAAATTGGGTGACTTATTGGTTTTCTTCAAAAGAGGACTAGTTTTATATGCGTAGAATTTTCAAGATGCCTGAAAGAGGGAGAAAATGTATAGCCGGCTTTCGCCAAAGGTTTTTTTTTTAACTTTCCGGTTAGTGTTTTTTATTAATAAAAACGCCCACTTCACACCGTTACACCCGGTTAATATTTTCCGTAGGCAAGTCAGAGTACGTTTATCTAAACTGGTCTACTTGTATTACTTTATTTTAATATAGGGTGGACCATCTATCTAAATTTGAAGCATCGGTGATTTCGAATCCGGCAATACTTATGTCATTCTATTCTGTCAGAAAATTCATATTCTTTAGAAAGTTTTTCATGACAATTTTATTTTCTCTCAGATTTATTTGCCAGAAATTTGCTGAGAGGCAGATTCTTTCTATTCTGTCACAAAATATATTATTTTATCTCCACTGAACGTAATGCATCGATTTATTGGGCCAACGAGAAACTGCACGATATATCGATTGTGCCAAAAAAAAATTTTTTTCGAGTGACTGTTTGGTGCAGCTTGCGGAGCGGATAGTGATGCATCAGCCCTTATAATGAGGACGGCGCAACCATTACGGTCAATAGAGACACCTAACGCACCTTTATAACATTAAGACCATCTCGTCTCCAAATTTGTAATCATATTTGTTGTTTACCCTGGCATGTATTTATAGAGATATATATATATATATGCTGGCTCATCATATCCATGTCGTTAGAGGGTTACAGAATTGATTCAGTATAGATTGTAAGAAGTCAGGTGTAGGTGTTTGCCATCAAACAAACGAGATGATATAGGGGACATAAGTAGCAACAATAGAGGTGTAGCGAATGATTCAAAATGATTCTGAAAATGTCAGCATAAAAGCTTCAAGAGTTCTCTATTGAATTGTGTGTTACAGTATGTTTTTGAGTATGAGTACAAGTGATGTTGTATTGTACAGAAAATAATTAATGCTGTGACCTTTAAATTATCGCCATTATTTACGGTTGCACATTCAAAATCATATTTAACCCACATTTTCTATATTTTTTTGTTTTTTTTTTTTCTTATTTATTAGATTTGCCACATACTTACACGCAATCGTACACGTACGACTTTTATGATTCTTTTATATTTATGTATGTATGTGCGCGTGTATGTGTATAGCAACAATAAATATGCCTTAAATATCTATGAGTGTGTGTCTGTTTGTGTGTAAATTGTGTAGCTACCACTGCTTGCCTGTATTGTTGTGGCTGTTAGTTTGCAGATGATAAGCAGCCCCTCAAGTCAAACCGACATGAATTATTTTCATGCTTATGAATGGTTTCAATGGGTAGGTATGTGTTAGTAATTCCAGATGTACAACAAATACAATATTATTGTTACTATGAATGTGTGTTATTTGTATATGATTTAATAAATGAAAGAACCATGAGAGGAAGCGAGGAGTGTTTATATTCTCTTGTAAACATAATTATAAGGAACATATAATGGGTGAAGCATTCATAGGTTTCAAATTAAAGTAAAACAGTTTCTTGAACATATTTAAACAAACGAAAACCCCCTAATTGTTGCACCCTTTATTACATAAAAATTAAGTTGGCTTGTATTTTATGATTTTCCTTTCTTTTTTAAGAGTATTATTGTTCTATGCATTGTGTACATATGTATGAATCT
Source organism: Sarcophaga variegata (assembly GCA_932273835.1). Lineage (NCBI taxonomy): Eukaryota > Metazoa > Arthropoda > Insecta > Diptera > Sarcophagidae > Sarcophaga > Sarcophaga variegata. The sequence continues at coordinate 115,801,762 of OW026358.1, read as the reverse complement.
AGGCGATTAGAGAATATGTTTCTCTTTTTGAACAAATAAATTCAAACAATTCTTATTGTATGCCGTTTGGTCTAAACAAGAACATACGCACACAATGGCATTATTTGTAGGTTTTGCAGAGAAAATACAATGTAATGTGTGCCCTTGGTTTCAATGCAAATATGCAAACACAATGAAATCTCTTCACACCTACACTCAAACCCATTCGAAATGCATATAATTTGTTCTAAAAATTACATTCAAATAGACAATGTTTTTGGCAAAGGAGTTGTAAGTGTTTTGTTCTAATTACTGTAATTATTTCGTAATGCTTTTGATGAAAGATTAGATTTCCATTTATGGTTAATTTTAAAGGGATTTTATACAAATGCATCTTAAATATCACCTTGGGTTGGCCGAAAATACTTTAAGTCTTTACAGGCTTATTAGGTATGTGCATTTAAATACGGGTTAAATGAAACCTGATGGCATGGAAATGTAAAATTGTAAGTCTTATTTTAAGTTTTAATTTAGGAAATCATAAAACAGAGCTAAGTTTTCATTCAAATACATCGTACATGCAAACAACATGTATGTAGATTTTATCTATACAAAGCCCAAAAAATCGTGTAGCTTTCTTCATTTACATATTATTACTACTTTAGGGTTTGAAAAATACATATAAATTTGCGAAGCAAAGCAAACATATAAAAATACGGTTTTTCTTAAATTGTCAGTTTTAGTCCGAAAATATGCAATAAAAATAAATATCCCGAAAACATAAAAACCAGCACGCAGTATATTTTGCTATGAACCACATTGTGCTGAACATGTTTCCCAACCATATTTTCGTTAAAACTGGATTAGTCTGTATGATTCGTGGCCATAAAGGAGCACATATTGCATTCTGAAATTAAGCAGGCTTAGTTTTTTCTTTCTTTCTTTTTTTTTTTTGATATGTAGCCAATCCCTCGACAAAGTATAAAAGGACAAATACTTGTCTAAATTTATTTATGCAATTTGGATCCGTCTTTGTAGTAAAGTAAGTGCACCTTATCAATTTCTTTATTATTATTGCAAAGCCTTTCACTATTTGTTGTATTGTAAGGTCCAAGGTTCAACTCTTCGTTCAGGCATCTCGAAGAAAATGTAATATGAAAAATATTTCTCCGCGATTTCCTCTCAATAGATTTCTAACAAAAAGTCTGAGAGTAAATAAAAAATTGCCATGAAAAGTTTCTCAAAAATCTGTCATTCGGAGTCGATTTTAAACTGTAGGTCCCGCCACATATGTATAAAATTAACGCACATAACATAAGTGATGTGAGAAGATAGGTCGTAATCCGGAGTGAAGGGTTGTAATGACCAATTATGTATGTATGTGTAGAGACACAAATTAGACTCGTTGAAAAATTTTATTGAATTCGATACTAATGAGGCAACCTCGTTCTTGAAAAATACTTACACCAAGATTCCTAAATATAGTTTTTTAAGGGGCACAACATTCACATAGAAAATGTTCGCAGCCATCTTTATCTCCTGCAGTAGTTATAATGTAAATAGGCCATAAGCTCAGGCAGACGTCCGAAAGTAGACTGATTGGCTTTCTGAACTAAGCTAAAGTCCTTTGGTCCTAGTGACGACCTTGTACCACCTGGGATAAAACTTAAACCGAAAAGGGCAATCCTTACAAAAGTCAATTAGGATTTTTGACAAAATTTCCACCTGCAATAAAGTGCCTAAATATAAGATTTTTTCAAAAATAGAGTGTTCAATACCTATGAGCTTGTCGTTGCATTCTAGAATTCATCTTTTAGCTGTGCCCATGTCTCTAAAGAATTTTTAATTTTTTTGGGGTCCTCCGAAGTGTTGTGGTTTAATTCTCGCAGTTGATTGTGTCTTTTTCCAAGTTTCTTTTTTTTTACTTTTGCGATCCTATCACTCATTATCGAGTATTATCTGGATATCGTATTTTACTTTATAAAAAATCCAATCGCAAGCTATCCTGTTCCATCTTCAGAATAACTCGTGCAATAGACATTTTTTGATAGGAATTTATTTCAATTGCAAGTCGCATAATTAGTCGTCAGAGTAAGTATGATATAAACTTTTCAAAGTCCCATTATTGCCCAATGCGAAAGTGGCCTAGTTCATAAACTTTTTGAGTATCAGCGCCAATGTCTTTAATATGCATCTGCCAAAATAAATTATGGGAAATGAGACTAGAACTGCCTACTGAGTGGTGGGTGGAGTGAAGATTATGGATCTTGTAATAGCACTATTTTTGAAATGTTGCCTCATCATGTCTTCCACCAAACAAAGGCCTTTGGGTGAATATTGATCTTAAGACCGCGGTTTACATACAATATAGAAAATTATGTGAAAATAAGAGTGTTTGTCCTGCTACAAGTTATTGTGTTGTGGCTTAGTAGCGCTTAGAAGTAGAGAGGCAGAAGTTTTCTGCTGCTTTGAAATACCCATCATAGGGCAGCATAAATATAATCGTCAAATAACGCTTCGCTTTCTCACGAAAATAACCGTAGAATCTATTTGAATAGACCAATGGAATTTACTTGAGACATCAATCCGCATTGAAACACCAGCATCGAGAAGCCAATAACTGGATCTTGCTACATGCTGGAAACCAAATGAAACTATCAATATTGGCAATTTATATTCCTAGTACCGCAGATTTAAATTTCATAAGTTATCCATCTGGTGTTAAAAGAAAAACTTTAGTCTTCAGGATCTCAATTATCTATGGGTAGTCGTTTAACAGCTAGTAATGTTGAAGTGGTTACTGTTGGCGCATAGCTCGGCTATGAGTTTTAAGATTAAATCCATGATATCTAACGCAATAGTAAACTGTCTCGTTAGGCGTCAAATATTATTTATACTTCTGAATCGAATCTAAGAGCTCAGAGCTCTGTACGTATAAATTCCTCACCTCTACACCCAATAAAAATGGGCAAATATAGAACTTTCCTTGTAGGTAGAGATAGGTCGCAACAATATGGCTATGGAAACTAATGGAACTGAAGTCAAACAAGGAAATAAATGTAAAGAATGAAATGTACTCCACAGATTAACCTGAAGACAGGAATTAAGTCCAAGTTTCATTAGAACATTTCACATTAGAGAAGTTTTTCTGAAATATATTCTAAAGATCAGAGAGCACTTGCCACTATAGTAACACTATTCGGTATTCGATTCCTCACTACGGTGTAGGTAATAATATAATTCAGTTTTAAGTGACTGTATTCTTTTACACCCCTATGCTCTTTCAATAACATTTCATTTGATTTTAATTGATTTTAAAAATGTTCTCTAAACTTCTGTTTAAAGAAACATGATTTCTTCGAATTCTATTTGAAAACTGTTTGTATTGTTTACGATTTTTGAAATTTATGAAAAATTGTCATTTAATTTCATTTCTTTCTCTCCCTGGCATAGCAAACACTTGTGTATATTGAAAAGTAAAAAAAAAAAAAATAAAAACTCAATTACTTGTTCATTTTGCCTTTAAAACACAAGTGTTTGTTGATTTTGTTGTTTGAAATTCATCTTCATGCACTTCAAATTACTAGAAATCATAATTCCATTGAAAAGGAAGACATTTGAGAGAGAGAGAGAGAGAAATAAAGCCACAGTATTAACAAAGAGCGTATACAAAAAAAGAACGATTTTAGTAAGATTTGAAATGTTGCTCTCGGTATTTAAGGTTAAAAATTGTTTTATGATTTAGAAAAAGACTAAAACGTTCAAATATTAAAATTTTTCTTAGAATGCAAAATGACTTCTATGCAAAGAAATATTGATTTCGTTCAAGTGTTTTTGATTGTTTATATTTATAGAATCGAAAGTGTTTGTAGAAGAAGCAATTAAAATCTGACATTTAATTTGTGAGTGAATTATACTGTAAGTTTTGTAAAATATATTACATATGAAACTACGAATCTTTGAATTCGTAATATTGGATCATGTATTCAAAAGGTGAAGGAAGAATTTCAATATCGTGGGATATCTACAGTTCATGTTCTGTTTTTAACTGGATTCTTAAAAATTCTAATCTGTATTTACCTTCTTCACAACGCTTTAATCAGGATTACAACCTTACTTCTCCAACCAACCCTTGTGTATGTGTGTTAAATTTGTTCATGAATGGCGGGATCTACTATTTGAAATCGATTTCGAACGGCAGACTATTTAGAAAGTATTCATGGCAATTTTATTTGCAACTAGAGCCCACATCAAGTTTGCAAAATTATTACTAGCCCAGATCATAGAAACGGTACGGTAGCCGGAGGCAGGTATTTTCTATATAAAGGCTCCAGTCCCATCCTTTGAAATGTTTAGAGGTATGTGAAATAGTCCCCTCGGGCATATGTAGCATGGATCCGTTTGAATAATAAAGTCGATCATTAGTTGTTGGATAGCTCAGCCTCAATCGAGAGACCGCCCATTGTTTTAATTATACACGGGTGACTCTGGTTGATTGATTGCCTCAAAGCCTGAAGACTTAACGCCGTAAGAACTTCCTCATATCGAATGCGAATGAAGTATTTTTTTGGTTAAGGAAATTTAATTTAACTTAGACTTGTAATCTTGTTAAAATATAGTTCTCACTTTCTTGACAAAGAGATGATTATATTCAATCAAATAAAATACTTGGCTTTATCCTGGATAAGAAAAAAATAAAGACAATATCTGGTGAATAGGGCAGCAAACGCCCTAAGAACCACTCAATCATATCTTGAACGAATTTTAGACCGGTGTAATGCTGACGGATAATCTGAAATTGCAAAAGGGTTGTGGTTCCAACGAACCCCTGAGTCGCTTGCCTAATCTAAAAACAATTATGCAACAATTATACGAATGGTGTTCGACCATTTCGGAAAGGCATTCAGTAGTGTAAACCAAACGGCAATATGATTCAAAAGCAAGTGTACAATATCAATTGCTGTGTGAGCGTTCGCAAACCAGCAAATTGTTTTTAAGATCAAAACGTTTCGAACAAAACAAACTTTGAAAAGTATTCTTCGACAACTTGCTGAGAAGCAATCTTCTGGTAAAATCTTTAGATGACGAACATGTATTTAGACCAAGACTGGAGCTCTACTTGGAAGAACCAGTAACCAAACTTAGCCTACGGATAACATATCATAATACGGTTTTCAAGCCTCTGTATGTGCATATGAGGGCGTTTATGATCTGTGCTAATAACCATTTTATAAGTATGACAACTTAAATATCGTAATAGATAGTAAAATGACAATTAAGGCAATGACATTCAGAAATACGGGATGAAAGACCTTGCTGGAAAATAAAATTAAAAAATGCACCGATACGCCGATTATATGGTTATCTAATCATCGTGGAGTGATTGTAAATATAAGGAAGCAAATATTCTAGCTAATACAGCTAAAGTATTACATACCATAACCCAATGCCTTTCAGTGAAATAAAAACCAAACTGGGAAAGTGGGCGAAGACATCACATCGTCTTTTGTGGAATAATGACACGGTAAGAAGAGTTACAAAAATACTTTGGGACGATCTTAATAAGGGGAGAACCATGATTACCATAACTAAATAAGGGCGTCGTGGGTACGTTGCAGAATGCCCTCCGAATTACATGTACACCTGAATCATATTGGTGTGATGGAATACAGCGCATCTAGTGAATAGTCCTCTTAGAAATGATGGAACTTTTTTGTGTTATTGCCCAGTTTCCTCAGGCTCGAGATCCCAGTATTTTGGGAACGACATTACGCAGCACATAACTCGTCTGAGAGGAAGGAGCACAGTGAAAAATATTAAACAAGTTTATGCAAAATACAGCCGTCCAATAGAAAGTAAGGGGGTATTTCAATGCGGTGGCTCAGGTGCATGTCGATAGGCATGAGAGCCTTGGCATTTTTAGCAGGCTCAAGAAAGTTATATTAAAGATTCACCATGATAGTGACGAAAATGTGTACTAAAGTATAAAAATGAGCTCTGATTTGATCTCCGTAATGTTTTAAAAATTTTCAGACTCTTCATTCACGTTAGACGAAAATTGTTTAGACATTTAACTATTTTTCTAATACTACAACAAGCAAGGAGACTTTTTTTTTCTTAATTTGAATTTTTCGGAGAGTATTAGCGACTGTAGTGGATACGCCAGTGTATGCGTTATGACTTTAGAAAGAGAAATTGTGATTTAACTACTTTGGCTTCTGCTCTCACAGAAATTTTCCTCTTTAGACTGTAAGGCGCCGCAGTCTACTAGTCAGTGTGTTGGGATATTAGACGCAGGGAACGGTTCAACCCACAGGTTAGACAATCTCCAACAAGACAAAACATGAAAGATATTATTCCTCGGATACTGCCTCTCAGCAGATTTCAAAAACCCTGAGAGGAAATAAAACTGCCATGAAAATTTTCTCAAAAATCTATCGTTCGTTGTAAATATCAAGTCCAATGTATAAAATGAACACACACAGCATAAGTGGTGTGAGGAGCTAGACCGTTATCCTGACAGAAGGATTGTAATGGCCATTTATGTATTTATGTATGTATAACACAAACTTTAAGTTGAAATAATATAACACATACAATCAAATTAGTAGTCACCGTAGTCTAACAGGTAGTGTGTCGGCTTATTAGACGTAAGGCCACGGTTCAAATCCCAGGTCAGATATTAAAACGAAAATATGGAAAAATATATCTTCGGCGACTGCCTCTCAGCAGATTTCTGCCAAAAACTCTAAGATTAAATATGCTTGCCATGAAAAGTTTCTAAAAAATTTATCGTTCGGAATCGACTTTAATTAAACTGTAGGTCCCGCCACTCATGTATAAAATTAACGCACACAACATAAGTGGTGTGAGAAGCTAGGTCGTAATCCTGACTGAAGGGTTGTAATGGCCAATTATGTATTTATGTATGTAAGGGGTGATTTTTTAAGAGCTATAGGAAAATTTTCAAAAAAAAACACATAAAATTCAGAAAAATGCATTAAATCTTTATTTGAATCGATAGTACGGTCCATATAATTTAATGTTTGAAGATTATTTCATGCAAATGTTGACCGCGACTGCGCCTCAAATGGTCCATCAGCTTAGTCCAATTTTGGCATACTTTTTTCAACATTTCGGCCGATATCTCACGAATAAATGCTTCAATGTTGTCTTCCAATGCGTTAATTGAAACGGGATTGTTTGTATAGACATGAGCCCACAACAAATAGTCTAAAGGCGTTAAATCATACGATCTAGGCGGCCAATTGATCGGTCCCGAACGTGAAATAACTCGCCTCTCAATAAGTCCATTGCTACGCATGCTGTGTGGCATGTGGCACCATCTTGTTGAAACCACATGTCAAGCAAGTCAAGCTCTTGCATTTTGAGCAAAAAAGTTGGATATCATCTCACGGTAGCGCTCACCATTCACAGTTACATTACAATTCGCAACATCTTTGAAGAAGTACGGTCCAATGATGCCACCAGCCCATAAACCGCACCAAACTGTGACTTTTTCTGGATGCATTGGTAGCTTTTGCAATGCATCTGGCTGATCTTCACTCCAAAATCGACAATTCTGCTTATTTACGTATCCATTGAGCCAAAAATGAGCTTCGTCGCTGAACACAATTTTTCGATAAAGAAGTGGATCTTCGGCCAACTTTCCAAGAGCCCATTCACCAAAAACTCTGCGTTGCGGTAGGTCGTTCGGCTTCAATTCTTGCACCAGCTGAATCCTTCCGCAAAATTCTCCACGTTGTTGAGTAACAGAGGCCCAATTGCTGCGAATGGCGACGAATCGATAATTGATGGTCATCATTAACAGTGGCCGATACAGCTACGATATTTTCTTCAGTTCGCACTCTACGTAAGCGTGTTGGTGGTTTAATGTCCAACAATGTAAATTTGGTGCGAAATTTAGTCACAATAGCCCGAATAGCCGCTTCAGTGGGTCGATTAAACTGACCATAAAATGAAAGAAGCGCGCGATAAACTTTCTTAACAGAGCACACATTTTGATAATAAAATTCAATGATTTGCAAGCGTTGTTCGTTTGTAAGACGATTCATGCTTAAATTCTAGACCAAACTGAAGATGTTTGACAGTGAAACAAAACACGAAACGTGCGTGAGCTGCTTAAACCAGTGTTGCCAAAAAGGTAATAGCTAAAAAATCACCCTTTATAACACAATCTTTTTATCAATCAATTTTATTCTTATTACATAATTATTTAACAAGAATGTATATTTCTAGGTAGATTTTTCACTACCACACTCTGTGCAGTGAATGAATGATAAACGAATAACTGGCACAGTTTTCTAATAAATTTTAGAGAAAAACAAATAAATTTGAATTCAATTCAATTGAATATCAATACTGTTTGATTTTGCTTGTCAAACAAATATTTTTTCATACAAATTTTCGCAGTTGAGAAACATAATTTTCCTTTTATAGTTTCCATCGTCTTTTTTACTTTTTTTGTGCTTTTCTCTTGTGTTACAATAAATAAATTAAGTCAATAATAATACCATCTTGACATGATTATTGAGTGTTTTGAATGATGAATTCATACACGAACTAAGTGAGTTAAAAGCAAATTCTGTCTACAACTTCCTAATGCATGTTATTGAACATTGAAATGGATTTCTAATATGAACGATGTTATCCTCTAAGGCTTACGTATACAATTCTAATTCAATAAATGAAAGTTTATTTTCATATTTAATATCTAAGTAGATAAAATACATACATACGTACATACGCGCATTGAAGTGTATTTTAAGAGGAATAACATGGATTTTCTGTATAAGAAGTATTTAAAATATAACTCGTGTATATATGTTCCATTTGCTGAAGATGTTTATTTATTTAAGATTTCTGTAATTATCACAGAAGTGGAATAAACAATAAACAAATAAAAGAATAATTCAACAAAACACCGGAAGATCTAAGTAATATGTATGTGCTTAACTAAATGTTGGAAATTGGTAGCAACTAAGAAAGTAACAAGTTGGATAAATTTCATGCCTAATCTGTTCAATATGCATTGAACAATTTTTTTTAGAGAAAATACACACAAATTTACACCGTTTCTACTCACAAGGAGTTACATCAGCTTTCAATTTGCTATGCCTAGTATCAATGTTGGATAGAGTGGGTGTATCCAACAAAGGCAAATATCTTGGAGTCATTAGGGACATCAAACTAAAATGGAACAAGAATACACACTCCAGACCCATTAAGGCAATAGCTGGTCTTTACGCATATACTGGGGTATCAACCGAAAACAATGTAATGGCTAAACGACGTTATAATCGAAACAACAAGATCCTACGGGGCTGGTGGTTGTCTCTGATCATAGGGAATCAACAAACCCGGTTCGTGCGTATTATGAAGTTGGTGGCGATTATGATCGTCACTGTAACTAATTATGATGGGCTACCACAAAGCAAGTGACTGCGGAAGCAGTAATGCGACTGACCGCCACAAGTGTAAGTATAAAAACTACGCTAAAAATTTGAACATATCGGGTGAGGCATCTATCGGTTTAAATTTGAAGCATGGGTTATTTCGAGTCTGGCAACTCTTATGTTGTTCTATTCTTTCACAAAATTCAGTATATTATCTCCACTGAACGTAATGAATCGATCTACTATCAAGGAACGTTGCGATTTATTGGAAATTTATTTCTAAAAACAAAGACAATTGGTAGGAATTGCACGAAAAAATGCCGTACAAAATATGTGTCCGGTATATTGAGTGAGAGTGTGCATGAGAATCCATCATCCGTTCCTTACAAAGTTTAAGAGTGGAAGCCGCAGGGCTATCCGCTTCGTTTTCCAACGAGAAACTTCGAGCCAACGACAAACTGCGCGATGATATCGATTTTGCCAAAAAAAATATATTTTCGGATGAAGCTCGTTTTCATCTAGGTGGGTACATTAATAAGCAAAATTACCGTATTGGCCACTCGTGGTCTTACAGAAACTAATGTATCCATGACGAGTGACTGTTTGGTTTGGCGTGTAGAGCGGATGACTCAACCATTACGGTCAAGGCAGATTCCTATCGCCACATGACAACTGATTTTTTTTTGTACCCGCTCCTCATGGTATTGATATGAACGATGTTTACTTTCAACAGGCTGTTGCAAACTTGCCACACATCTCATGTCACAATCGATTTATTGCGTTAAACGTTTGATGGCCGCTTAATTCGCCGAAATGCTGACGTCAGTTGGTCGCCAAGAAGCTGAGATTTGCCACCGTTCAACTATTTTCTGTAGGGCGCCCTTAAAGAAAAGTGTTATGCCGACAAACCGGCGACAATTGAGCATTTGCAGCCCAACAGTCGTAATGCCATTGCCGAAATACGACCCCATACATTCGAAAAAGGGTATGGAAATTTGTCCCATCGAATTAGATACTGTGAGGCCAGCCGCGGCTGCATTATGAATGAAATTATACTACAAATTATATAACAAAAAAATTAGCTTGGCAAAATTTCAAACTATTTTTGTTTTATTGCATATTTAAATTTAAACTTTTATGTGGCACACCCTATACATCAACGCGTCTTAAATATTAAAACTTAAGTACTTCATATTGTTTTATGAGAGTTTTTGTAATATTTAAACTATTTTCTTGAGAGCGATGTACTTACCAAATAAATGATTTTGCAAACCGATGACCACAGTAAAGGTTAACAAATTATTAACAACAAATGGAAGATTCCAATATGACGTGCCACTCTTCATCCTTTAAATCTATTGATAATATTGTAATAAATAAACCCGATTTTATATTTCAAATGCCTCATTGTATCACTCAGTCACGCAATAAACCAAAAACGTAATGTAACGCACGCTTTCTATTTAACGTGGCTGTTTAGTAAGGTGTGCTACGGTGTTCCTTTTATTGACCTGATTTTCAATTCCGTTTTCTTTGGTTTTCTCGTATACGGACTCGTATACTTTTTTTTTTTGTTAACTTTTGTGTTTATTTAGCGTTGCCGTTTGTGTTGTTTTGGGTCACAAGCAAAACTGTTTGGGATATGGTGGTGGTGTGTTAGTGGTTTTGGCTATTCCTTTCAATTTCTTTTGTTAGGAATACGTAAACAAGAAAAATTTTCTTTGCAATTCTCACACTTGATTATGTATGGCTTGGTTATAGCTTGGTTGTTCTGTATGTTCAGATGTTTTCGTTGAAAACTATTGAACAATTCCAGTGGTTGGTTGCCTTTGCCTTGCCTTGTTTGGTTGCACTTGTTAGCAATTGTTGACGATTGAAAACAGTTCTTTTTGTACGTTATTGTTAAATAATTTTCAATCTTTTTGCTGGGCAAATTGAGATTTTAGACGAAACGTTAACTGAAGTTCTGAGTTTTTTCTCTTCCTTTGAACAACTACACTTCTAGCACAAGGTAACACAGTCATGAATTCATTTCGTGTTGAATATTTCTACCTACAATATGTTGGCAATTTTTTTCTTTTTGTAATTCAAATAGTAGTTTTAGTTGTTATTGTTGCTGTAGTAGTTCCAATTTAAATTGCGTATCTATGCCTCAACAGTAAAAGAATTTCTTTGGATAATTCATCGTATGCAAGTAGAGATGGAGCCGATGATGATGCTTCTGCTGCTATTGCTGTTGATGGTGCATGGCATGATGGTATTGTACTCCTATAGTTCCTGGCTTTGTCTTGTTTCCCTTCTACGATACGTCTGAAATGAAAAATAAACAAAAGCATGTTAAAATATGTTTTCTTAAAAAAAACGAAATAAAAAACCAAAAGAAAGAAAGAAAAAATTAAGAGAAATTGCAAGGAAAACTCTTCAATAAATAGTTTCAACGTTTTTATTTTTTTTGTTTTGCTTTCATTCTGCTTTTCATATGCCTCACATACATCAGGATGATAATGTAGCATGGCCTAAGAACTAAATTGGATTTTTTTCTACCTGCTCTGGCCCCGCATTGTCTTGTTCGTATTTTATTTGTTGTTATTTGCTTACGATTCTCTTGTAATTTTATTTCTTATTTAGTTTTAATATATTGAACTGGAAGCTATTCTCGACTCTCGAAGTATTTCATTAGAGAGCTTTCACCTTGTAACATCAAGTCATTGTTTTTCATTTTATTTTTCTTCTAGGTTCGTAAATTTCCATTCTTTCAATCCTACATTGACCACAGCTATTGAGCTGTGGGTATGTTGAGCATTACCAGTATATGACCTTAGAAAACTTTTGCTTTGTTTTATTTTTTCTATTTTTTTAATTTTTATAGAATAATTCTTCTTAATAATAGGTTTTCCTCTCTTCTTCTTAGTAGAGTAATTTAACGCTTAAAGTTTTTCAGGTATAAAATTTAATTTCAAACAAGGTTAAATCGTTAAAATAGATCAAAGCAAAAAGAAAAAATTGGCGTTTATTCTCACATTTAGCACAAAGCTTGGGGTAGGCTATTTAAAAGTTTAAATTAAAAAATGCAATAAAAAATCTCGGGAACTACATAAGTTCGACGGTTTGCAATCCAGCAGTAATTCTAAAGGGGCACTGCATTGGCAGTTTCGCTGATAAGCTCGGTCTTCGACATTAGGCTTATTGCAGAAGCTGCCAGGATTTTGGAGATACAGACTATGAAGATACAGGCCATGATGGTATAGCCACTAGAATATAGACTCGAATTATGGTTTAAGGTTAGGATATCCCGAAATATTTTAATTTTTTACAAATCTATTAGAATTGTCATATCATCGCTTGTAAATGTTTAAATAGAAATTAATGATGGTGTACTTACTACTTAATTTGCATTTGAAATATATTACTCATACGTATCATAGTACATATTGCTTGTAGTGGAATAGTTACTCTAAAAAGTATGCATTAAATATCGTTGATTTTGCCATGTATGAAACTAATGGAATTAAATATCGCTCATACGTCACATATGTACTTGTATTGAATGAATTTTACATATTAAATATGAGCATAGTGAGTATGTAAATATAATGACTGGCTGGGTCATTTAAATTTAAAAATCTAGTAAAACAAAAAAGGTTAGAAATTTTGCCAAATTTATCTTTTTGTTGTGTATTACAATTGTTCCGCTTAAAAATTGGATTTTATTTCATTCATATGGCTACCGCGGATGGACTCGCAGTGCCCCATTCGATCGGACCAAATTTTGTATACTTTTTCGAGTGTATGGGGTCGTATCTTGGCAATGGAATCTCGAATGTTGGCTTTAAAATCACCAATTGTCTCTGGTGGTGTTGGCTTAACGCATTTCTTTAACGGCGCCCTACAGCAAAAAGTACGTCATCAATCAGGACATCAAGTTTTCGGCTAATATAACGGGCATCAAACGTTTGACGCAATAAATCGATTGTGAGATGAGATGTGTGGCAAGTTGCCTCATCTCGTTGAAACCAAACCCCGTTCACATCAATACCATGAGGAGCGTTACAAAAAAATCGTTTATCATGATGCGATAGGTATCTCCAGTGACCATTATGGTTCCGTCGTCCTTATTTTCAATGAAATTCATTGACTTCTTTCAGACCACGTAAATTTTTAATGAGTTTCGTTCGAAAAGATAATTTTTTTAAGTGAAAACCAAGCGGATTAAACCAATTGACCTTTGTAAGTCGTCATACCGAGATCTTTTCGCAAAATTCAACGTAACGTGAAATATTCAATTCTAGAGAACTATGACGACTTTATGTTAATGGATACTCACGCACAGTCTCAGCCACAGCTTCGATATTTTCGGACTGTGCGAGCAAACTCACGTCTTGGCGCAGTAACAATCAAACAAGTTTCACGAACTTTAGCAATAAACTTGCGTATACTGTTGGCCTTCTCTGCGACCAAATTTTGTGCGAGATTCCCTTGCAATATTCGAAGAGAATAATAGGGAACCATAATTGTTAACACAAGTTGGGTGAAATGTTTTTTGCCATTCGACCTTACGTAAACTCATTTATGTCAAGCATATTACTGACTATTTATGCCATCTATTGTAATATCGATCTGCTTCTACCACACCTTTTGATATAATCGCATGTAATAACACATGTGTTGTATGTATTACATCAGCAGGTTGTGTATCAAGCATTATGGGTAAATTTAACTGAGCCTCTAAACGTTACCCATCTCTGTATGAAACTCATTTGGAGTGGTGATAATGAGTATAAAATTCAAAGGAAATAATTTCCATATCTTCGGAATTTTATTGCATAATCTATGACAGGAATTTCGTTTTTTCTCAATTTTCTTTCAAATTGATGGCAGCTTCAAATTGTAGCAACAGCTGTTCGGAAGTACTTCAAAGTGTAAATGTACTCGTAGATGCGACAGTAAAAATTTCAATGAAAATGTAAATTTTTGCCACAATTTCTTGCTTTAGAAAAATTGTCCATAAAAAAAAACATTTTCTTTCCATTTTTTTTCTTTTAATTCCATTCTCATTTTCCTGTTGTATAGCTGTTGTTGTTGTTTTTCAATTGCCAAGATAGTAAAAACCTGCATTAAAAACATTTTGCAAAAACTTATTAAAGACAAAAAATTTCTTTATTTTGTGTGTGTGTGTGCTCTACTGTTTACATACAACAGAATACATCAATATTTTATATACACAAACACAAGCATACAGAGAAGTACGTACGTATTTGTAAGGATAAATCTTTTGATGTAAAATTGGAAAATGGAAAATGGATTTTCTTTCTATTTTTCCTTAGTTTTTCCTGTTTTTTTGAATTTTAGCAAAAATTTTCTAGAATTTAATCGGTAAGGCAATTAAAAGAATTTCAACACTTTGTCTGCTATTGATTTCATAATTTTACACTTGAATGCGAGAAAAGCAAAAGGTCTCGTATTGAAAAAA